>JARQOD010000004.1:254527848-254603122 GCA_033576555.1 Oophaga sylvatica | reverse complement strand
AGTCTGCATTTTACTTGGCTGGTTAACAAAATAGGGGGACCCCACGCCGTTTTTTTTTTCGAGGGGATCCCCTATTTTTGTTAATCAGCCAAGATATGCAGACTGCTGTGGCCTGGTATTATCAGGCTGGCAAGGTCCATGGATCTTGGCTCCTTAACAGCCTGAAAATCCAGGCCTCAGCGGTCTGCTTCATCTGGCTGGTTAACAAAAATAGGGGGGACCCCACGCCATTTTTTTTTCGAAGGGAACCCCTATTTTTGTTAATCAGTTCCCTCTGACGTCACTGATGGTGTCCCTGGCTGACCTGAAGTGAAAGTGGAAAGCAATCAATTAAGCTTTCCACTTCCTCTCCTGTCAGCCAGGAGAGGAGCTCATTCATTTGGGGGTTTACTGTGAGGCTGCAGCATTAGCTGCGGTCCCTGCAGTAAACATTAACCCTTTCTGAAGGATTACACCGTGGGACCTGACTGTGCATGGGATAGGTAAGAATAATTTTGCTTTATTATTTTATTTTTATTACAGGAAATGGTTTTAGCAGATAAATAAAATATGGTCAAAAACTGTGTGATTATTTCATTAAACTTCTTTTTTATTAAAGTGTGTGTGTTTGATTTTTCTTTCATACAATAGGATTAATAATTGATAGTTGTCTAATTGACAGCTCTCAATTATTAACCTGGCTTAAAGTGACCTTTCAATTGCAAGGTGGCTTTAACCCCTTATTAACCCATTCGCCACCGCTACAGGGCAATGGGAATAGACGGGCAAAGTACCAGAAAGGGCAAATCTAATTAGAGATTTGCCCTTTCTGGGGTGTCTGGGGGCAGATTTTAGTAGCCGGGGGGGCCAAAAATAATGGTCCCTCTCTGGGCTATTATTATCTGCCCCCACTCACTGGCTTTGTCTGTCTGGTTGCGAAAATAGGGCGGGAGCCCACGCATTTTTTTTCAGCAATTTTACACCTCATATATATATATACATGTCATTGAGTTTGTGACACATATATATATATATTTATAGTTCATACACTTCTACATAGTATAATAGCCGCTAATTCAATTGCCGGCTTTTGTGAAAATGCAGAACCCGACATGAAATGACACTTGGTTTACATAGAGTTAACCATGTCTTTTCATGTAGTTTGATATCTGATTTGCACAAACAATTACATGAGTGTAAGTGTGCAAAATTTCACACCTGTAGGGGTTAATTAAAGGTGTAAATTCGTAGCAAAAAAGTCCGTTTTTTTTTACAACGAATTTACACCTTTAATTAACCCCTACAGGTGTGAAATTTTGCACACTTACACTCATGTAATTGTTTGTGCAAATCAGATATCAAACTACATGAAAAGACATGGTTAACTCTATGTAAACCAAGTGTCATTTCATGTCGGGTGCTTCTGTCTTTTCACAAAAGCCGACTTTACCCGGCAATTGAATCAGAGGCTATTTTACTATGTAGAAGTGTATAAACTATAAATATATGTATATATATATATGTCACAATGACATGTATATATATATATATATGTATTCTATGTGTGTATATTTAGTGTTTACAAGGAAAGAAAGAGGTTTTTTTAGTTACGATATTTTGTTCCCATAGACTTACATTGGATTTCCGGTATCGGTATCGGGTATCGCCGATATTTTAATGGTATCGGCGATACCATTCCGATTCCGATACTTTTGGATATCGGAAAGTATCGCTCAACTCTAGTCATCACCAATAGAGATGAGTGAATTTGTTCGGATTTGGTTCTGAATACGATCGGAATCGAATATTGTTTTTGCAATATTTGTCAAACACAGACGAACGTCATTAGAGTCAATGGGAGTAGAAATTACCGAATATGTTCGGAACCGATCATAAGACATACATTCGGCATGAATAGTGTTCAAATATGGCTTAAATATGTCAAAATCAAATTCGGGGACAAAATGCAAACAAATTCGCTCATCTCTAATCAACAACCAACAGGAGGAGTGGAAGGGGTTGAGCCTGCGCTGCCGAATTGATTTGTAGATCCAGAATACTTGAAAAAATAGGTATGCAGTTTATTGTCAGCACATTTCGAAGTTATACCAAAAGTTCTTCCTCAGGAGTAACTACAGATAGCAAGTTGAAGGCACATAAAAGTTTAAATACACAAAGCATTTAAAATTGGTAGCAAAATAATAAATCTCTGGAGTGTCATATGACACATCAATTGCTACAAGAAAAAAAAAAGAGGTTAGTCAAAACCTGCCTCTGGTCATTCTTTTCTCAAAAATGACTCAGAAATACATAATAATTCAAATGCGTTGATGTTTCATATTTCCTGGAGATATGGGGGATAGATAAGATAGAGCACTCAGGGAACTGTTTGCAACACACAGCAGAGAGCGCAGAAAGAAGAACCACATTGCTCCTCCCTCTCCTGTGCAATGCAAGACCTGATTGGTGCAGCAGCAGTCAGTAGGCTTCTCCCTGCTCAGCAGCTGCCCTAATCAGAGCCTCAGGCTACACAGGCTTTTTTTCTTGGCTCTTTATTAAGAGAGGTATGCTGGGTATGTACATTAATTGAGGAGGTCAGTATCTTACGGGGGATCTGGAGGGATCTGTGTTTAGAAGTAAGTAAAGTTGGGATCTTATCTAGGGTATTTAGGAGGTATTCTCAAAAGTTGGCAGGTATGAAAGAAGAATGCTTCTTGTGCTGCCCAGACCACTATAGTGGTGTAGCAATCCATATTAATAAGTAAGAGCATCCAGAAACATGCTAGAAAATATGGGTAAAAGTGGCACACATGATAGGAATCATGATGAACTTGTTGCAGCCTACAGTTAAGGAAAGTGTGTAAGATAGCTATAGTCTGTTATTTGTAGAAACCTGTATTTTTTCATTCATCTTTCAATTTCACAATTGTTTTTATTAATCTTTATTATTATTTGTTGCACAGTGTAAATAACATTTTAAATTGATTAATACAATGAGGCAATAGCAAATCTGTTTATTGCTTTCCATTTATTTCTACCTTTGAACTATAAGCATACGTTTAATAAAAGAGAACCAGTCATCAAGGTTATGCATATTTGACTAAAGGTATTGCCAAAATGGCACTGTTATTCTTATGTAATAATATTTAATTCATTCAATGAAGAAATCTGCAGCCTGGTTGTGTTAAAATCATCATTAGACGTTTTGGTCTCTGTGCCTCAGGGCAGAACTATGGGTTGGGTCTTCGGCTCTGCCACTGCCCCTCCGCTACATCTGGTGTCTTTATTCTGTTCCATATCTTAATTTTGCGCCACGAGCCTGCGTTCACAGGAGTATCATAACGACAGGCACAGGGGTCTTCTGCAGACCCTCGGCTGTCATGACAACCCATTTAGTCCATTTTATTTTTTGAGTATGAGAACAATCAGTTATGTCTATATGAGCCCTTTAATTATAGGCCTTTGACCCTCTATTACATTTTAAACAAGGGTTGCCACCTAGTTTATCCTGACTCCCAAGGTAGAAAAACAATGAATCTTAGGGTATGTTCACATTGTGTTTTAGCCTCCTGTCAGTGGATCTGTCGAGACTTATATCTGGAATCATAAAAAAACAGGATTCGGGCCGTTGACTTTAATGATGTAGACTGAGTAATTTTTTCAACATTCGCTTATTTGATGCTGGTAACAGGATGCAGTTGACAACTTTTTGTGCCTACCTCAAATTAGTGAATCCTGCCAAAAATAATGTCCGATGAAGCACAATGTGATTTGGTCTGGATCATGAAGGAAAATGGCCACTTTAGTGTAAATGTCCCAATCCCGTTTTCCAGGGCTTCAGACATAAGCCCCGATGGAGCCACTGACTGTCTAACATGCAATATGAACATATCCTTATCAATCATACACACAGAATCCATGACACTTAAAAGCCGTTTGCGCATACACACAAGTACGTAAGAACATAATGGTGCAGTGAGGATATATAGCCCATGATGGCAATTTTATGGATGTGTTAAAATAAAAGGCTGTGTGATAAAGATAATGTTAATAATATAAAATGCAATTATTTTTATTTCTTCTGGTGTTTTGTTTTAGCATACAAGGCAGGCAGCTCTTTACAATGCACTGACCCTCTCTAGAAATGAGTTTTTTGTGGCCAGGAAAAGTGAACAACTGAATTAATTGAACTGATAATATCCATCGTTTTAGAGGTGCCTTTTTTCTTTTTTCCTTTTTTTTTTTTTTAAAGTAATTCACACATTCTCAACTATAAAACCTATAGCCAGACATTACTCCACAGGGATTTTTACAATAATTGAGCCCTTTTCCCAGGCGCAGTGATTCCCTACCTGACATTTCTAATTAGAGGCGACTTCTACTTAGAACCACTATTATTGGAGAAAGGACAAACCATATGCTACGCTTGACCTTGACTTATTTTCACTAACATTTAAATTTTTCAACATAATTATTATAAGCCTGCAGATTAGAAAGAAAAAGTAAACTGCTGTGACAAAAAATAAATGGCAAAAGAATAAAGAAAGCTGGGTCTGAAAATGATTTAGGCTGCACGGCAATAGAAGAAAAGCCAAGTAATGGCGATGATAGTGTGGGCATTGCAATAACACACAGATGGGAGACTAACAATCACGATGTTGGGGTGAACTTAACCATTGATTTACTAAAGGTGTAAGCCTGATAGAGTGTTAAAGTAGGCACAGAACAGACAAGCAAGTACATAATTAGCAAGATTTCTGCCTGATCTGCAGCAATATATGGTACAGAATTCCACAGTCAGCATTCGATGTTCTGTGTTTGGTGTTGTAGATGTCAAATATCACCTAAATATTCAACTAAGCAAAAATAAAAATATTACACAGTGTACTAGAAATATATGTTACATAAAATAACTGCTGTGGTACAAGTTATAATGATCAGCACCAGGGTCGGACTGGCCCACCGGAGAACCGGAGGATTCTCCAGTGGGCCCAGGCTCTGACACCTGCTGACATATTGGCTAGCAGCTGCCTAGGGCCCCACTGCTCCAGGGGCCCCCAGCCAATAGCAGCACACCCAGCTGCTATGGGGCCCCTGAGTCAAGGGGGGCCCTCCCGGTGCCAGGAGCAGCAGCTGGAAACAAGCGCCTATCCCTGCTGCTAAAGAGAAATGAATATTCACGCTTCACCACGCCCCCATGGGCGTGTAGAGGAGTGAATACTATTTCTCTTTAATAGCGGGCCAGCGTTAGCCACATGCTGTGGCTAACACTGCCCGCTGGCGCTGCTGAATCTAGGCTCCGGAGGTGAGGTAGGCCTCTAAAGGGGGATGAACCCTTTTTGCAATCCTTGCAGCTTGGGACGGGAGCCGAGCTGCAGGGATCCAACGCCCTCCTCTCCTGCTTGCCAGCCCAGCACTTCCTGTCTGACATCATTGCTGTTTCAGAGAGGAAGCTGCTGGGCACGGTGCGGATAGGTGAATGTGTGTGTGTATGTAGTGCGGTGCTTTGTGTGTGTGTGTATGAGAGAGAGTGCTGCGGTGCTGTCTGTGTGTGGTGCTGTATGTGTGATGATGATGGGGAGGCAATCATGATGGTAATGAGGAAATGCTGATAATGGGGAGGCAATGATGATGATAATGGGAAAGTAATGATGATGGAGAGGAGGCAATGCTGATAATTGAGAGGCAATGATGATAATGGGGAGGCAATGATGATGGTGAGGAGGCAATGCTGATAATGGGGAGGCAATGATGATGATGGTGGTGGGGAGGCAATGATGATGATGATGGGAGACAATGATGGTGGTGAGGAGGCAATGCTGATAATGGGGAGGCAATGATGATAATGGAGAGGCAATGATGATGGTGAGTAGGCAATGCTGATAATGGGAAGGCAATGGTGATGATAATGGGGAGGCAATGATGATGGTGAGGAGGCAATGCTGATAATGGGGAGGCAATGATGATGGTTGAGGGTGGAGGAAATGATGATGATGGGGAGGCAATGATGGTGGTGAGGAGGCAATGCTGATAATGGGGAGGCAATGATATTGATAATGGGGAGGCAATGATGATGGTGAGGAGGAAATGCCGATAATGGGGAGGCAATGATGATGATAATGGAGAGGCAATGATGATGGTGAAGAGGCAATGCTGATAATGGGGAGGCAATGATAATGATGGTGGTGGGGTGAGGCAATGATGATGATGATGGGGAGGCAATGATGGTGGTGAGGAGGCAATGCTGATAATGGGGAGACAATGATGATGATAATGGGGAGGCAATGATGATGTGAGGAGGCAATGCTGATAATGGGGAGGCAACGGTGATGATGGTGGTGGGGGAGGCAATGATCATGATGATGGGGAGGCAATGATGGTGGTGAAAAGGCAATGATGATGATAATGGGGAGGCAATGATGATGATGGGGAGACAATGATGGTGGTGAGGAGGCACTGATGATGATGGGGAGGCAATGATGATGATGGGGAGGCAATGATGGTGGTGAGGAGGCAATGATGATAGTGGTGAGGATGCGATGATGGTGGTGGTGAGGAGGCAATGATGGTGGTGGGGGAGGCAATGATGGAGGTGTTGGAATGGGCAATGATGGGGGAGTTGGGGAGAAAACAATGATGGTTGTGGTGTAAAGGACAATGATGGTAGTGGTTGAAAGGACAATGGTAGTGGGGGAGGAGGCAATGATGGAGGTGGTGATGAGAACAATGGTGGAGGGGGCTGCATTATACCCTTTGAGGAGGCTGCATTATATTCCTTGAGGGGGATGCCTTATACCCTATGAGGGTGCCACATTATATTCTATGGGGGGCTGCATTATAACTTATGAGGGGATTGCATTATATTTTGTGGGGTGCTGTATTATACCCTATAAGGGGGCTACCCCAATCCATGCTACATAATTAAGACGTGTACTACCTTACAATATACCCTGATATTAGTGCGTTTTACCACACAATTGGTGGTCTTGTATTTATTTCTATGTAGCTACATAGTGGCCCCAAGAATGATTTTCTCTGGTGGGCCCAAGGTGCTCCAGTCCGACGCTGATCAGCACTATGATTTCTATGAGCAAGGACTATATGAAATTAGAGAAAATTTCTAAAATCTTCTACCAATTGACTGCCTTATTTCCATTTGATTGTTGTACCAAGTAAAAGGAAAATGTTGATCTTGTAATTTTAAAAGACAGACTGATTTTTCATAGTTTATAACCAGTTTTCTAATACAGAAAGCAGAGGAGAACAATCCTGTGTTCAGTTTTTATTATTTTACTCACTTAGATAGCTCCACTAATTCTGCAGTGCTTTAAAGACCCCATCATCACTGTCTCCATTGGGGTTCAGAATCGAAATTCCCTTATCAGTATGTCTTTGGAGTATGAATTAGAGGAAACCGGAGGAAATCCATGCAAATACGGGGAGAATATACAAACCCTTTGCAGATGTTGCCCATGGTGGGATTTTAACCCAAGACCACAGTGCTAACCACTGAGCCACCTACTGTAGACAGGTTCATTAAAATGTAGTGTCTCAACTATTTGTCGTTAAAATATAAAAGTATTTTGGAACCTTTCTTATAGTATGTATAAAGTAGTCTTAAACATTGTATTCGGCACATTTTTTGTAATTCTAAGTAGTGGAAATAATAGGTTCATTAACAAATAGTCATCTCATTGGAGAGTTTAAAGGGCTTTTTCCATAAAAGTCACTTATTACCTATCCAGAGAACAGGGGATAAATGTCTGAATGTTTGGGATCTCCACCATTTGCAACAGCAATGGCCCTGTGTCCTCCATTCTTCCTCTCTGATGTCAGGATTTAATGAGTTACCGCAATTGCTAATAAAGGATATTGCTCTAATCATACCAACCTGTAATTATGTCCATCAAAAAGAGATAAGGCCATCCCCAAATACATTATATAGAACCCAAAAAACTCCTTTTACAAATCGGAAAAATGAAAAAAAAAAAAATCCCCAAAAGAAAGAAAAAAGTATCAGGGCAACTAATTCATAAAGAAGTATATAAGGTTAAGTAATAAATGAATTACCGTATTTTTCGGACTATAAGACGCACCGGACCATAAGACGCACCCCAAATTTTCAGAAGGAAAATTGGGAAAAAAAAATAATGTGTCAAATGGGGGTCCGTCTTACAGTCCGAATTTAGCTTACCACTGTGTGGGGTGGTTGGGCACTGTTGGGTGGCTGTGTTATGTGGGGTGGCTGTGTTCTGTTGGGTGGCTGTGTTCTGTGGGGTGGCTGTGTTCTGTGGGGTGGCCAGGGTGGCCATATACTCACAAATCCGGTGGTGGCGGCGGCGCTCCCAATGCAGCTTGGCTGCGATGCGGTGGTGGTGTCCAGGCAGCAGCGGCCTCTGGGCTGCGTGGGGGGCTCCGCCGGCATCTTGTCCCAGCCGGAAAGCCCCCCCGCAGCTGCGGTGCCGGTGCCTCCGGTGGCGGTCCCGATCCAAGGTGCGGTGGTGGTGTTCGGGCAGCAAGCGGGCTTCTGGGCTGCATGGGGGGCCCCGCCAGCATCTCGTCCCAGCCGGAAAGCCCCCCCGCAGCTGCGACGCGGTGCCGGCATGAGGAATGGCCGCCTGGGGCCTCCGGCAAGATGGCCGCCGCATACTCTCGTTCAAATCTCGGCAACGAGATCTCTTCCCGACGACAAGATCTCGTTGCCGAGATTTGAACGAGAGTATGCGGCGGCCATCTTGCCGGAGGCCCCAGGTGGCCATTCCTCATGCCAGCACCGCGTCGCAGCTGCAGGGGGGCTTTCCGGCTGGGACGAGATGCCAGCGGAGCCCCCCAAGCAGCCCAGAGGCCCGCTTGCTGCCCGAACACCACC
Source organism: Oophaga sylvatica (assembly GCA_033576555.1). Taxonomy (NCBI): domain Eukaryota; kingdom Metazoa; phylum Chordata; class Amphibia; order Anura; family Dendrobatidae; genus Oophaga; species Oophaga sylvatica. The sequence continues at coordinate 254,594,274 of JARQOD010000004.1, read as the reverse complement.
ACCGCACCTTGGATCGGGACCGCCACCGGAGGCACCGGCACCGCAGCTGCGGGGGGGGCTTTCCGGCTGGGACGAGATGCCGGCGGAGCCCCCACACAGCCCAGAGGCCCGCTGCTGCCCGGACACCACCACCGCATCGCAGCCAAGCTGCATTGGGAGCGCCGCCGCCACTGAACTTTCCGGTATGTTGGGACCATAAGACGCACCCCCATTTTCCCCCAAAATTTTTGGGGAAAAAGGTGCGTCTTATGGTCCAAAAAATACGGTAATGCACAAAATAATATTGTGGTAAATCAGGCTAAAAAAGTACATTTACGGAAATAAGATAAACATCCTGTGATGAAGGAACAGCCACCATCTTGGATATGGGGCTTCATGCTCGCCTCATGTCTGAGCTGACCTGTCCCAGCTGCCATTTTGTCTGTTCACAGAGCCACAGGCAGCTAACTGCTCCTAACCCCAATGGCCTGTAGGCATATTGAATACAACAGGGTTTAGTCTCCACTGTGAATAACAAGGTCTTTAGTATGCTAAGTAGATCAGGCCCAAAACAGGACTTCAAAGCTTTAGTACGGAGCCACGCTAGCATGGGGCCTGGAGATGCCTGGGGCTTCAATTAGATTATACCTGTCAGCTAGACACAGAAAACACATCCATCGTCTCTCCCAGCCACTATGACTCTGTTCTAGGATTATGAATTATGAGCACATCTTTCAAGGTACAGACTCATAAAAAATATCTGCGTGATCCTGCGGACCTCGGGCATCTGACAGTGTGACTCCCGAGTCGGTGATGTCTCGGGGACCTGAAATATAGAGAATGGGTCACGGTGGAGGGCCAATCGGGCCATGTTTGATCTCCACATGACAGGCAAAACAAACTGCATTCGCTGGTACCTCTTGTGTCCTGATCCAATTGTCCTGGAGAAAGTTAACCCCTTTCTTAGATATTGGGAATAAATTCTGCATGGAACTAAAGGTGGAGGTTATTAGCCCACCCTCTGACAGCGAGGGGAGGGACCTAGCAGGTTTAAGAACTGTGAGCAGATGGCAGACTCTATTCACACAGTAGAACAAGACGATGAAGAACTAAGAAGGAACAAGGGACAGATCTGCCAAGGGAGCAGCAGCACACGTTTTGGGGACTGTCCGGCAACTAAGATTCTTACCTGTGGACTGCAGAGCTCCCGGTGTCCACATGTAACCTACAGCCTGGTAACATTGACCTCTAGCTAATACCTCTAAGCCTTGTACCTTATTGTAATATTTACTCTGACTGCAAATCCACTGTAATTCCGTTGTATAGCTTACTGTATATTTCTGTAATTATCTAGTGCGCCCTTAAGGCAATTAAACCATAAAATTAATTTTGAGCTGATGCTTTTACTCTGATCACGAATCTTAGAATACCCAGAGTGGCCATTTGCTCTAGGTGCAGTTCCCTTACTGACCTGAGAGCCAAAGGGGCGCCGGACAGCTGTGACTGTGTAGTTACGTCACATTGGTGACGTGGGAGGAACCGGGTTTCCTTCACACATCCTAAATGTAAAGAGGCTAAAGACTCCTTGTATAGTTTCACACAAGCTCTAAGAGTAGTTCGAGAGAACCAAATAAAACAAAAGAGTAAAACTGACTTTTTTAAAGGAGGAAAATGATCCAATATCACATGTCTATCAGTTGCAAACATATAAACCTTTAAAATTAGCAGTTAATTTGCAGGTAAAATTAGAGACAAATATTTTCAATAAATGGGACGGCAATCAGGTGTGAGCGGACAACTTGTTTTACTTAAGAAATATTTGGGCTTAAGTGCAGATTCTGACGGTATTCATATCGTAATTGGAGTAAGGGTTTAGCAATTACAGCTCTTTAATATGGAGCTGCCTCTTTTTAAAGGGACCAAAAGTAAATTAATAATTATCTCAAAAGCTCTTCAATGGGCTATTCCCACATTAATCCATCATCAATTGATCAGGTAAATGGTCTGGAACTGATTTCAGGTGTGGCATTTGCATTTGGAAACTGTTGCTGTAAATCCACAACATGTGGTCAAAGGAGCTCTCAATGGAAGAAAAACCGACCATCATTAGGCTGAAAAAAGATAAGAAATCCTTCAGAGAGTTTTCCTGGATGACCACGGAAAACAACAGTGGTGAATGAACGGATAATCCTTTCCATGGTAAAGGAAGACTCCTTCACAACATTCAGGCTGGTTTCACATTAGCGTTTGTGTAGGCAGCATAGGCCTGCATACTGCTTTCCTTAAGATCGGCATAGATCCGTATGCGTCTTGCGTACCTATATTTAACATTGTGTACGCATGGACATGCGTTGTATGCGGATGCATCCCCGTGCGTCAATTTGAAGTGCCCGCTGAACGCAACATGTTGGGTTTGGCGGGCACATCAAAACGACGCATGGGGGCGCATCGACATACAACGCATTTCCCTGCATGCAGATCTTAAGGAAAGAAGTACGTAGGCCTACGCTGCGTACTCTAACGCTAATGTGAAACCAGCCTCACCCATGTGAAAAACACTCCAATTAGTAGGTGTTTAAGTATCTAAGTGTGCCATAAAGGGAAGGCTTCATGAGAGCAAATAAAGAGGGTTCACCAAAAGCTGCTAAGCATTAATCAGTCTGAAAAATACAAGGACAGATTGGACTTTGCCAAACAAAACAGATAAACAAGCCAAGCCAGTCCTAAAAAAGCATTCTTTGTACAGATGAACCAAATATCAACCTGTACCTGAATGATGGGAAGACAACCATATGGAGAAGGCTTGGAGCGGCTCTTGACCCAAATCACACCACATCAGCTGTGTGACCACGCTGTTCTGAGGGCCTCCTCCCTGCAGGACCCCGGATCCAAGATGGCCACGGGTCCTTCTGGGTCTTGCAGGGAGGCGTCTTAATCAGTGCCTGCTGAGAGCAGGCGCTGAGAAAGCCTGCAGCGGTGCCTGTCACATCGCCGATCTGACCTTATACAGTGATGTCCCACCCTGGGACAAAATAAAAAAGTTAAAAAAAAAATAAAAATCAGATGTGTACAAAAAAAATTCCCAAATAAAGAAAATATATATATATATTCCCCAATAAATTCATTTCTTCAAGTAAATAAAAAAAAATAAACGTACATATATTTGGTAACGCCGCGTCCGTAACAACCCGCCCTATAAAATTGTCCCACTAGTTAACCCCTTTGATGAACCACTTAAAAATAAAAAACAAAGCAAAAAACAATGCTTTATCATCATACTGCCGAACAAAAAGTGGAATAACACGTGATCAAAAAGACGGATATAAATAAACATGGTACCGCTGAAAACATCATCTTGTCCCACAAAAAACGAGCTGCCATACAGCATCATCAGCGAAAAAATAAAAAACTTATAGCTCACAGAATAAAGCGATGCAAAAATAATTATATTTATATACAATTGTTTTTATTGTATAAAAGCGCCAAAACATAAAAAATTATATAAATGAGGTATCGCTGTAATCGTACTAACCCGAAGAATTAAACCGCTTTATCAATTTTACCACACGTGGAGCAGTATAAACGCCCCCCCCCAAAAGAAATTCATGAATTCCTGATTTTTTTTTCATTCTAACCTCCCAAAAATCGTAATAAAAAGCGATCAAAAAATGTCATGTGTTATGTTTCGGTAGCTGAGGAGGACAGGAACAACAGCAGGGCAGCCGAACACCTGAGATGTTGGTAACTGATGAGTTCCAGATTCCTAAACTAACGACACAACTAGAGGTAGCCGTGGAGCGTTCCTACGTTGATCCTAGACGCCTCATCACAGCCTGAGAGATAACTACACCTAAAGGCAGAAAGATGAAAGCTATCTGCCCCGGAGCAGATCCCCAAAGAAAATAGGAAGCCCCCAAACATATAATGGCGGTTAGACAAGATGAAAATACAAACATAGGCAGAAAATAGACTGAGTAAACGCTGGGGCCACAAGCGGACTAAATAGGATAGGACAGGAGAGATTACTTTCTGCAACCCAGAAAACCCTACAAAAATCCAACAATTCTGATTACAAAAATACTGAGATCACACGATCTCGCCACCCACTAAATCAGATCTCAGTGTGAACAAAAACCAAGCCGCAGCCGCTGAAAAAACAGGAAAAAGCAAATGAGCAAATAACAGTGGCTGCAGATAAATTGTGAGGAGCTCAGGCCCCAGGAGGGGACCTGGCTGACCTCCACAAAAGTGCAGAAAACAATGCAAAAAGCAAGCACAAAAAGAAAAGCAAAAAATATCTTATCTGAAAGCAGGAGATGCAGGCAAGGCTCCAGCAAACTTCCAAATGAACCAGGAACCACAATTGAGACAAGAACAATTGATCACCGGCAACCAACATGGGAGGGAACCTCCCTTATATCAGACCAATCCGTGATCCCAGATTGCCACTCCTCGCTGAAAGGTTCAGTACTGTCTGTAACCACCAGAGGGAGCCTCTGCTCAGAAACCATCTTTAGCACATTCACAACAGTACCCCCCCTTGAGGAGGAGTCACCGAACCCTCACTTGTGCAACCAGGCCGATCAGGATGAGCTCGGTGATGGCACGGATCAGTCTCCTAGCATGGATGTCCGAAGCAAACACCCAAGAATTGTCCTCCTGACCATAATCTCTCCACTTAACCAAATACTGGAGTTTCTGTCTAGAAAAACGAGAATCCAATATTTTCTCAACCACATACTCCAGATTGCCCTCAACCAAAACATGGTCAGGAGGCGCAGCCATAGGAACCACTGGCTCGACAAACCTCTTCAATAAGGACTTGTGGAACACGTTATGGATCTTAAATGTCCCTGGAAGAAGCAAACGGAAGGAAACAGGATTAAGAATCTCCATGATCTTATAAGGTCCAATGAACCTGGGCTTAAACTTTGGAGATGCAACCCTCATAGGAATATTTATTGAGGACAACCAAACCAAGTCCCCCACTTTAAACTGAGGACCATCAGTCCTATGCCAGTTGGCAAACCATTGGGCCTTCTCCTGAGAGAGAGACAACCTCTCCACTACCTGGTCCCAAATCTGCTGCATTCGCTCCTCAACAGAGTCAACACCCGGACAGACAGAAGCCTCCGCCTGTCCCGAAGAAAATCGAGGGTGAAACCCAAAATTGCAGAAAAATGGAGACATCAAGGTGGCAGAGCTAGCCCTATTATTAAGAGCAAACTCAGTCAAAGGCAAAAAAGAGACCAAGTCATCTTGATCAGCAGACACAAAACATCTCAAATAAGTCTCCAAGGTCTGGTTTGTTCTCTCGGTTTGTCCATTGGTCTGAGGATGAAAAGCAGAGGAGAAAGATAATTGAACACCAAGTTTAGAACAAAATGTCCTCCAAAATCTGAACACAAACTGGACTCCTCTGTCAGACACAATGTTCTCCGGAATGCCATGTAACCAAACCACGTGCTGAAGGAACAAAGGCACCAAATCGGAGGAGGAAGGTAACTTAGGTAATGGCACAAGATGTATCATCTTGGAAAACCTATCACAGATTACCCAGATAGCGGTCATTCTCTGAGAAACAGGGAGGTCAGAAATAAAATCCATAGAGATATGGGTCCATGGCCTCTTGGGCACAGGTAATGGCATTAACAAACCACTAGAGCGAGAGCAAGGCTTGGAGCGAGAGCAAGTCCCACAGGACTGCACAAATTCCCTGACGTCACGAGACAAAGTAGGCCACCAAAAGGACCGACTCACCAAGTCTCTGGTACCAAAAATCCCGGGATGACCAGCCAACGCGGAACAATGAATCTCAGACATCACACTCTTCTTCCACTGGTCTGGGACAAACAATTTCCCAATAGGGCAGCGCTCAGGTTTATCCTCCTGACACCCTTCCAAGGCCAGTCTCAAATTGGGCGAGATGGCGGAAAGAACTACACCCTCTTTCAAAATAACAGTAGGATCAGATAACTCAGGAGAGTCCGCAAAGAAACTCCTCGAGAGGGCATCCGCCTTAACATTCTTAGTGCCAGGAAGAAAAGAAACCACAAAATTAAAACGTGTGAAAAACAAGGCCCACCTGGCCTGTCTAGGATTAAGTCGCTTGGCTGATTCGAGATAAACCAGATTCTTATGGTCCGTGAGGACCACCACCTGATGTTTGGCTCCTTCCAGCCAATGTCTCCACTCTTCAAAGGCCCACTTCATGGCCAATAACTCCCTTTTACCCACGTCATAATTACGTTCAGTTGGAGAAAATTTCGAGAGAAAAAGGCACAAGGGTTACTCTTAGAGGTCTCTGGATCTCTTTGGGACAAAACGGCACCTGCCCCAATTTCAGAGGCATCAACCTCCACCTGAAACGGTAGAGAAACATCAGGCTGCCGTAGAACAGGAGCAGAAGTGAATCTCTGCTTAAGTTCCTGAAACGCAGAGACTGCCTCAGGAGGCCAATTCACCACATCAGAACCCTTTTTGGTCAAATCAGTCAATGGTTTAACAATACCGGAGAAATTACCAATAAATTTACGATAAAAATTGGCAAAACCCAAGAATCTCTGAAGAGCCTTTAATGAAGTAGGTTGGACCCAATCACAGATGGCTTGAACCTCGACCGGGTCCATTTCAATAACAGATGGAGACAAAATGAATCCCAGAAATGAGACCTTCTGTACGCCAAAAAGACACTTTGATCCCTTCACATACAATGCATTCTCTCTCAAAATCTGGAACACAGTCCGAACATGTTTCACATGAGAGTCCCAGTCATTGGAAAAAATCAAGATATCATCCAAATAAATAATCAGAAATTTATCCACAAAATCCCTGAAAATATCATTCATGAAGGATTGGAAGACGGAAGGAGCATTAGTGAGCCCAAAGGGCATCACTAGGTACTCAAAATGCCCCTCTGGTGTATTAAACGCCATCTTCTATTCATCCCCGTGCTTAATGCGAATAAGGTTATACGCCCCCCTGAAGTCAAGCTTGGTAAACCAACTAGCACTTTTCACCCAGGAAAACAGGTCAGAAATCAAAGGTAACGGATATTGATATTTCACAGTGATCTTATTCAAGAGACGATAATCAATACATGGCCTCAATGAACCATCCTTTTTGGCCACAAAGAAAAAACCGGCACCCAAGAGTGAAGAGGATGGTCTGATATGACCCTTTTCCAATGACTCCTTGATATAAGATCGCATAGCATCGTGTTCAGGTACAGACAAGTTAAAAAGGCGACCTTTAGGAAATTTACCACCAGGCACTAATTCAATAGCGCAATCGTAGCTCCTGTGAGGGGGCAAAGATGCAGATTTACTTTCACTAAATACATCCGAAAAATCAGACAAAAAGTCAGGAACATCCTGAGACTTGGGAGAGGCAGAAAAAACAGGAGTGTTGGCATTAACACATTGGCAGCCCCAACTGGTCACAGACACAGATTTCCAATCCAAAACAGGATTATGAGACTGTAACCAAGGGAAACCTAGTACAATAATGTCATGCAGATTATACAGCACCAGAAATTTGCAACTCTCCTGATCATCTGGTTCAACCCTCATTATCACCTGAGTAGAAAACTGGGGTTTATTCTCCGCCAAAGGGGTAGAATCAATGCCCAGTAGGGGAATAGACTTCCGCAGGGGTATCATGGGAAACCCACAACGTTTGGCAAAGTCAAAATCCATCAGGTTAATAGCTGCTCCTGAATCAACAAAAGCCTGAGCAGAAAATGTGGACAGGGAGCAAATCAGGGTAACAGTCAACAGAAATTTAGTCTGAACACTACCCAAGACAACTGAGCGTGCAAATCATCCTCCCCGCTTAGGGCAGACTGAAACAGCATGAGAGGCATCACCACAGCAGAAACACAACCCATTGCGCTTTCGAAACTCATGACGCTGTGCCCCAGAAGTCACTCTATCACACTGCATGGGCTCAGAAGCTGGCTCACAAGGCAACACAATCTCACGCATACCTCTGTGCTCACGCAAACGTCTGTCAATTTGAATAGCCAATGACATAGAATCATCGAGACCAGAGGGAGCAGGGAATCCCACCATAACATCCTTTACATTCTCTGACAGCCCCTTCCGAAAAAGGGACTGCCTACTTTCGGAATTTCTGACAGTACAACTCAGCGTCTTCAAGACCCTGATTTAATGCCAACACGGCTTTTTCAGCTTGATCAGTGACATTAGGTTCATCGTACAATAACCCCAGAGCCAGAAAAAATGCATCAACATCATTCAAAACAGGATCCCCAGGTGTCAGGGAAAAAGCCCAATCCTGAGGATCGCCGCGCAGGAGAGAGATGACAATTTGAACCTGCTGTGCTGCTTTACCTGAGGATTTAGGCTTTAAGACAAAAAACAACTTAGTTATTTTTGAAATTCAGAAATTTAGCCCGATCCCCCAAAAACAAATCTGGCATGGGAATCCTAGGTTCCACAACCAGCAACCCAGCAAGATAGGTAGCAATACTCCGAACCTCAGTTGCAAGCTGATCCACATGGCCAGACAACTGTGCAAACTCCATTGAGAAGAAAAAAAATCCTCCTCAGCACCCAGAGAAAAAGAGGGAAAAAATGCAACAGACAGAAAAAAAAAAAAAATCTCTGACAACTCTGACAACTTTTTTTTCTTTCCACACTATTTTTCCCTTCTGTGAGTACCATATAATTTTCAGTTATGGCCGGTGATACTGTTATGTTTCGGTAGCTGAGGAGGACAGGAACAACAGCAGGGCAGCCGAACACCTGAGATGTTGGTAACTGATGGGTTGCAGATTCCTAAACTAACGACACAACTAGAGGTAGCCGTGGAGCGTTCCTACGTTGATCCTAGACGCCTCGTCACAGCCTGAGAGATAACTACATCTAAAGGCAGAAAGATGAAAGCTATCTGCCCCGGAGCAGATCCCCAAAGAAAATAGGAAGCCCCCAAACATATAATGGCGGTTAGACAAGATGAAAATACAAACATAGGCAGAAAATAGACTGAGCAAACGCTGGGGCCACAAGCTGACTAAATAGGATAGGACAGGAGAGATTACTTTCTGCAACCCAGAAAACCCTACAAAAATCCAACAATTCTGATTACAAAAATACTGAGATCACACGATCTCGCCACCCACTAAATCAGATCTCAGTGTGAAAAAAAACCAAGCCGAAGCCGCTGAAAAAACAGGAAAAAGCAAATGAGCAAATAATAGTGGCTGCAGATAAACTGTGAGGAGCTCAGGCCCCAGGAGGGGACCTGGCTGACCTCCACAAAAGTGCAGAAAACAATGCAAAAAGCAAGCACAAAAAGAAAAGCAAAAAATATCTTATCTGAAAGCAGGAGATGCAGGCAAGACTCCAGAAAACTTCCAAATGAACCAGGAACCACAATTGAGACAAGAACAATTGATCACCGGCAACCATCATGGGAGGGAACCTCCCTTATATCAGACCAGTCAGTGAACCCAGATTGCCACTCCTCGCTGAAAGGTTCAGTACTGTCTGTAACCACCAGAGGGAGCCTCTGCTCAGAAACCATCTCTAGCACATTCATAACAGTCATGTGTCCGAAAATGGTACCAATAAAAACGTCAACTTGTCCCGCAAAAAATAAGACCTCACATGACTCTGGGCCAAAATATGCAAAAATTATAGCTCTCAAAATGTGGTGATGCAAAAACTATTTTTTGCAATAAAAAGCGTCTTTTAGCGTGTGACAACTGCCAAACATAAAAACCCGCTATAAATAGTAAATCAAACCCCCTCTTATCACCCCCTTAGTTAGGGAACAATAATAAAGTTTAAAAAATGTATTTATTTCCATTTTTTCCATTAGGGTTAGGGTTAGGGTTGGTGCTAAAGTTAATTAGGGTTGGGGCTAAAGTTAGAATTAGGGTTAGGGTTGGGATTAGGGTTGGGGGTGTGTTAGGGTTAGGTTTGTGGTTAGGGTTATGATTAGGATTGGGATTAGGGTTAGGGGTGTGTTGGGGTTAGGGTTGGAGTTAGAATTGGGGGGTTTCCACTGTTTAGGCACATCAGGGATCTCCAAATGTGACATGGCATCTGATCTCAATTCCAGCCAATTCTGCGTTGAAAAAGTCAAACGGTGCTCCTTCCTTTCTGAGCTCTGCCATGCGCCCAAACAGTGGTTTACCCCCCACATGTGGAGTATCAGCGTACTCAGGACAAATTGCACAATAACTCTTGGGGTCTAATTTCTTCTGCTACCCTTGGAAAATAAAAATTTGGGGGCGAAAAAAATCTTTTTTGTAAAAAAAAAAAATGATTTTTTTTGTTTTTACGGCTGTACGTTATAAACTTCTGTGAAGCACTTGGGGGTTCATGGCGCTCACCACACATCAAGATAAGTTCTTTGGGGGGTCTCTTTTCCAAAATGGGGTCACTTGTGGGGGTTTCCACTGTTTAGGCACATCAGGGCTCTCCAAATGCGACATGACACCTGCAGACCATTCCATCAAAGTCTGCAGTCCAAAACATAATTACTTCCCTTCCGAGCCCCAACGTGTGCCCATACAGTAGTTTTCTTCCACATATAGGGTATCAGCGTACTCAGGACAAATTGGACAACTTTTGGGGTCCAATTTCTCCTGCTAACCTTGGGAAAATCAAAAGTTGGGGACTAAAAGATCAAGTTTGTGGAAAAAATATGATTTTTTTATTTTCATGCTCGGGCGTTATAAACTTTAGTGAAACACCTGGGGTTCAAAGTTCTCACCACACATCTAGATAAGTTCCTTGAGGGGTCTAGTTTCCAAAATGGTGTCATTTGTGGGGGGTTTCCACTGTTTAGGCACATCAGGGACTCTCCAAACTCGACATGGCGTCCAGCCAATTCTGCTTTGAAAAAGTCAAATGGCGCTCCTTCCCTTCCGAGCCCTGCCATGCACTCAAACAGTGGTTTACCCCCACATATGGGGTATTAGCATACTCAGGACAAATTGCATAATAACTTTTGGGGTCTTGTTACCCTTGGCAAAATAAAAATTGGGGTGAAAACATCATTTTTGTGGAAAAAATATGATTTTTTAATTTTACGGCTCTACGTTATAAACTTGTGTGAAGCACTTGGGGTTCAAATTACTCATCACAGATCTAGATGTTCCTTAGGGGTCTAGTTTCCAAAATGGGGTCACTTGTGGGGGTTTCCACTGTTTAGGCACATCAGGGGCTCTCCAAATGCAACATGGCGTCCAATCTCAATTCCAGCCAATTTTGGTTGGAAAAAGTCAAATGGTGCTCCTTCCATTCTGAGCTCTGCCGTGCGCCCAAACAGTGGTTCCCGGCCCCCACATATGGGGTATCAGCGTACTCAGGACAAATTGGACAACAACTTTTGTGGTCCAATTTCTCCTTTTACCCTTGGGAAAATAAAAAATTGGTGACTAAAATATAATTTTTGTGGGAAAAAAATAGGATTTTTTATTTTCATGCCAGGGCATTATAAACTTGTGTGAAGCACTTGGGGGTTCAAAGTGCTCACCACAGATCTAGATAAGTTCCTTAGGGGGTCTAGTTTCCAAAATGGGGTCACTTGTGCGGGATTTCCACTGTTTAGGCACATGACCCCCATCAACGTCTGCATTCCAAAATGTTATTACTTCCTTTCCAAGCTCTGCTGTGCGCCCAAACAGTTCCCCCCCCCCCACATATGGGATATCAGCATACTCAGGACAAATTGGACAACAACTTTTGGGGTCCAATTTCCTTGGGAAAAATCAAAAATTGGGGACTAAAAAAATCATTTTTTGTGGAAAATTGTTTTTTTTCTTTCACACCCAGGCATTATAAACTTTTGTGAAACACTTGGGAGTTCAAAGTGCTCAAAACAAATCTAGATAAGTTCCATAGGGGGTCAAGTTTCCAAAATGGTATCACTTGTGGGGGTTTTCAATGTTTAGGCGCATCAGGGGCTCTCCAAACGCGACATGGCATCCAATCTCAATTCCAGCCAATTTTGGTTTGAAGAAGTCAAATGGCGCTCCTTCCCTTACGAGCTCTTCAGTGCGTCCAAACAGTGGTTTTCTCCCACATATGGGGTATTGGCGTACTCAGGAGAAATTGTACAACAACTTTATCTGTCCATTTTCTCCTATTACCCTTGTGAAAATAAAAAAGTTTGTAAAAGATAATTTTTGAGACTAAAAAGTTAAATGTTCATTTTTTCCTTTCACGTTGCTTCAGCTCCTGTGAAGCACCTGAAGGGTTAATAAACTTCTTGAATGTGGTTTTGAGTACCTTGAGGGGTGCAGTTTTAAGAATGGTGTCACTTTTTGGTATTTTCTACCATATGAAATCAAAGTGACTTCAAATGTGAGATGGTCCCTAGAAAAAATGGCTTAGTAAATTTTGTTGTAAAAATGAGAAATCGCTGGTCAACTTTTAACCCTTATAATTTCCTAACAAAAAAAAATTTTGGTTCCAAACTTGTGCTGATGTAAAGTAGACATGTGGAAATGTTATTTATCAACTATTTTGTGTGACATATTTCTCTGTTTTGAGGGAATAAAAAATTCAAAATTTGAAAATTGCAAAATTTTCAAAATTTTCCCCATATTTGCGTTTTTTTCAAAAATAAACGCAAGTTATATCGAAGAAATTTTACCACTAGCATGAAGTACAATATGTCACGAGAAAACATTCTCAGAATCGCGAAGAGCCGTTGAAGCGTTCCAGAGTTACAACCTCATAAAGAGACAGTGGTCAGAATTGTAAAAATTGGCCTGTCATTAACGTGCAAATCACCCTTGGGGGTAAAGGGGTTAAAGGAAGGACCTCCAACGTTGTATTTTCTGAAATACTGCCTGTACCACATGCCACACCAGAGAGGCAACGGGAGATTAGGGAGGTTAATAAGTGGCTCAAGAATTGGTGTAGGAAGGAGGGGTTTGGGTTCCTGGAGAACTTGGCCGACTTCGCAGTTGGCTACAGGTTATATGCTAGGGATGGGCTGCATCTCAATGGGAGGGTGCAGCTGTGCTGGGGGAGAAAATGGCTAGAAGGTTGGAGGAGTCTTTAAACTAGTGACTGGGGGGAGGGTATTCATTTTATAGGAGGGGAAGACAGTGCAGATAGAGACCTGGGCACAAATAATTAAATTGGGGGTGAGGGTGGCATGGGGGGTGGGGTTAGAACAGTTAATAATTTAAGAAAGAATAGAGGTACAGAGAGATACATAAAGTGCATGTACACTAATGCCAGAAGCCTCACCAACATAATGTAGGAATTAGAATTAATTTTGTTTGAACATAATTATGACATCTTGGGGATATCTGAGACATGGCTGGACGAGAGCCATGACTGGGAGGTTAATTTACAGGGCTATAGTCTGTTTAGAAATGACCGTAAAAATAAGCGAGGTGAGGGTGTGTGTTTATATGTAAAATCATCCTTAAAACCCATCCTGAGTGATAATATCTGTGAATCTAATGACGAGGTAGAGTCCCTGTGGGTGGAGATAAGTGGAGGGGGAAAAAATAATAAATTAATGATAGAGGTTTGTTATAAGTCTCCAAAAATAATGGAAGCAACAGAGAATATCCCAGTAAAGCAAATAGATGAAGCAGCGACTCAAGGAGAAGTCATTATTATGGGGGACTTCAACTACCCTGAAATACTGTACATTGGGGAACTCTCATGGGTGCATCGCCACGAAGATTGTCGCAATTGCACATTCTGACTTCTCGCAGCTGAGTTGCTGTTTCTTTGTGTTTGGTAATGAGGGAGTTAATTTTACCTAGCTCTTTGCTAAGACTAGGTCCAGCCTCGCCCGGCTGCTTTTGATTATGTTCTAATTAGCTTCCTTTATATAGCTGCCAGTCTGCTGGTTAGATGCCGGTGAAAGCATTCATACAGACTGCAGATAGGATCGGTTCTGAGAAGACTTAAGCTAAGAGCTCTTTTGTTGTTTCTCCTCACCTTGCTTATAGTTTATCTCCTAGACCTTTGGTGTTCCCTCTGTGTTTTAATGTTGTATGCAAGACAGTATTTACTTTATCCCCTGTCTGTCTCGTTTGTCTATACTGTTTGTTAACCTTTACCTGTCCATTCCCTATGGTGGTAATCAGGGTCCTTCTAAGGACTAGATTACAGTGGTCAGGGATTTATAGGAGACAGGGTTTACGCTGGTGGCCTGGACCTCTGTACCATTAACAGTACCTCCAGGTAGAGGGACTAGTCAGGACCCCAGTTTAGGGTCAGCATAGACCCCGGTCCACCTCTAGCCAGAGACAGCGTGAAAAGGATTCAGTATTGACCCACAGGATATTATGTCAGGTAATACTATGCTATATATACATGTTAATGTTACCTATTTATATGTTATATAGAATGTTGTCCCACTTGATAGATTACTGACATTATATATTTTTACATCTGCTAGACAGCGTGACATTTTCACCGGCCCTACTATAGATTCTCCCCAGCTACCATGGATCCAGTAGCCCAGCTTGCCCTGCAGTTGCAGAAATTGTCCATGGAGTTTACGGACATTAAGTCCAAGGTTTTGTCCCCCCCGGAGCAAACCAGATCTGAACCTAAGGTTGCTCTCCCGGACAGGTTCACTGGTGGGCGGGACAAATTTTTTACCTTCCGGGAGGCATGTAAATTGTACTTTCGGCTACGGCCTCGGTCATCGGGGAGTGAGGAGCAGAGGGTGGGAATTGTCATCTCGCTCTTACAAGGGGACCCTCAATCCTGGGCGTTCTCTCTTCCTCCGGGCTCCCCGGCCCTCCAGTCAGTAGATCGATTTTTTGCTGCCCTGGGGCTGGTGTATGATGACCCGGATCGGGTCTCCCTTGCTGAAACGAAGTTACGTAGGATACAGCAGGGAGATCGTCCGGCGGAGGAATTTTCTTCTGAGTTCCGTAGATGGGCCACAGATACTCAGTGGAATGACCCAGCTCTTAGGAGCCAGTTTTGTCAAGGGTTATCTGACAAATTAAAAGATGTTTTGGCTCAGTATGATTCTCCTCCGTCACTGGAGGCTGCTATGGCCCTTGCTATTCGTATTGATAGACGGCTTCGGTGGAGGTGCGAGGTAACTCCGCCCCTGTTATTACTCCACCCACTACTAAAGTCCCTTATATGGAGGTTCCCCTGGTCTGTTCTGAGGAACCTATGCAGTTGGGTGGGACATCATTTTGTAGGAGGGAATCGGCGGTGCGCCGCAAGACAAGAAGGTGTTTCTTCTGCGGGAGAGAGGGACATTTTGTTGGGGGGTGTCCCTCCCGTGCCTCATTGAGCAAAAAAGTCACCGAAAAACTGTTAATCCCAGGTTGTGTGGTGGACGACAACCTCGGAGTAGGTATTTCGTCCCCAGGTCTGTCTCAATTTCTCGTGCCTGCGGAGGTGGTGGTTGGTGCGAGAGTTGAAAGGATTTCTGTTCTTCTTGATAGTGGGTCTGGGGCTAATATGGTGGACGCTCGGTTTGCCCAGGTGCAAGGTATGCAACTGAGTGTATTGGCCAAACCGATCCCTATACTTTCTATTGACGCCAGACCTCTCGGTCAAGGTAGCTTTGTACAAGCTGTTCATAACATAGACCTTCGAGTAGGGGCAATACATAAAGAACAGTTGTCTTGTTATGTGTTGGAGGGTCTTCTTACTCCTATTGTGTTGGGACTTCCCTGGTTGGCTAAACATAACCCAGTGATTGATTGGCAATCCAGAAAGATAAGCCAGTGGGTGAACTTTGCAAGAATAACTGCATGAACACGGTCATCGGTGCGGTCGTGCCTAGGACTTTGCCTCCTTTTCTGGAGGACTTTGGGGAGATGTTCTCAGAGGAGGGGTGTCAAAAGTTACCTCCTCATCGCACGTATGACTGCTCAATAAAATTGCTTCCTGATGCCTTATCTCGTAGTTTCCCAGGGGCCGGAAAGACGGATGACCCGGTTCCTATCCTTCAGGAAGGAGTGGTGGTGTCGGCTGTGTGCTCTGAGCTTGAGGAGGAGGTGTTGGAGGCTCAGGGGGACGCCCCTATAGGACCTCCAGGGAAACTGTTTGTTCCTAATCAGTTAAGACAAAAAGTTATCGAGGCACATCATAGTTCTGCTTTAGCAGGACATCCAGGGAGTAAAGCAACTGTGGATCTCCTTTCTCGCCGGTTTTGGTGGCCTAACTTAAATAAAGAGGTAATAACTTTTGTCGCGTCCTGTCTGTGGAGTTTGTGCTCGCTCTAAGACCCCACATACCCGTCCATCTGGGGTTCCTGAGGAGGAACGATTCTCGTCGTCACTTGCTTCAGTTTGGAGAGGAGTGCTGAATGGTCTGAGTGCTATGGGGAACTGTTTCAAGCGGAGGTCTGATAGGAGGAGAGTGTCTGGTCCGGACCTAGGTGTGAACGATCTGGTGTGGTTGTCTACCAAGAATATAAAACGCAAAGTTCCCTCCTGGAAACTGGGTCCCAGGTTCATCGGTCTATACAGGATCAGTTCTATAATTAATCCTGTGGCATTTCGTCTGGACCTCCCTCCTACGTTTAAAATCCATAATGTATTCCACAAATCGTTGCTTAAGAGGTACGTGGCGCCAGTTATACCGTCACTTCTACCTCCTCCTCCAGTGGTGGTCAATGGTAACTTAGAATTTCAAGTGTTGAAGATCATTGACTCACGTCTGAATCGCCGGTCCCTTCAGTATTTGGTTCATTGGAAGGGATATGGTCCTGAGGAGAGGACGTGGGTCTCTGCGTCTGAGATTAACGCAGATCGATTGGTTCGGACCTTCGACACGACTTACCCGGACAGACCTGGCCCTGAGGGTCCGGAGGCCCCTCGTAGAAGGGGGGGTACTGTCATGGGTGCATCGCCACGAAGATTGTCGCGATTGCACATTCTGACTTCTCGCAGCTGAGTTGCTGTTTCTTTGTGTTTGGTAATGAGGGAGTTAATTTTACCTAGCTCTTTGCTAAGACTAGGTCCAGCCTCGCCCGGCTGCTTTTGATTATGTTCTAATTAGCTTCCTTTATATAGCTGCCAGTCTGCTGGTTAGATGCCGGTGAAAGCATTCATACAGACTGCATATAGGATCGGTTCTGAGAAGACTTAAGCTAAGAGCTCTTTTGTTGTTTCTCCTCACCTTGCTTATAGTTTATCTCCTAGACCTTTGGTGTTCCCTCTGTGTTTTAATGTTGTATGCAAGACAGTATTTACTTTATCCCCTGTCTGTCTCGTTTGTCTATACTGTTTGTTAACCTTTACCTGTCCATTCCCTATGGTGGTAATCAGGGTCCTTCTAAGGACTAGATTACAGTGGTCAGGGATTTATAGGAGACAGGGTTTACGCTGGTGGCCTGGACCTCTGTACCATTAACAGTACCTCCAGGTAGAGGGACTAGTCAGGACCCCAGTTTAGGGTCAGCATAGACCCCGGTCCACCTCTAGCCAGAGACAGCGTGAAAAGGATTCAGTATTGACCCACAGGATATTATGTCAGGTAATACTATGCTATATATACATGTTAATGTTACCTATTTATATGTTATATAGAATGTTGTCCCACTTGATAGATTACTGACATTATATATTTTTACATCTGCTAGACAGCGTGACAGGAACAGAAACCTGCAGTTCCAGTAAAGTTAATAGGTTTTTGACAACTATGAGAGACAATTACCTTTCACAACTAGTTCAGGACCCAACAAGAGGGGGGCACTGCTAGACCTAATATTAACCAACAGGCCAGACCGCATATCAAATATAAGGGTTGGGGGTCACTTGGGTAATAGTGATCAAAAAATAATAAGTTTTCATGTATCCTTTAATAAGATGTGTAGTAGAGAGGTTACAAGGACACTGAACTTCAGGGAGGCAAATTTCCAAAGGATGAGAGATGATCTTGACCTCATCTGGAATACTGTGTCCAGTTTTGGGCACCACATTTTAAAAAAGACATCAACAAACTGGAGCAAGTTCAGCGAAGAGCCACCAGAATGGTAACCGGTCTGCAAACCATGTCCTATGAGGAACACGTGCAGGATTTGGGAATGTTTAGCTTGCAAAAAAGAAGACTGAGAGGAGACTTAATAGCTGTCTACAAATATCTCAAGGGCTGTCACATTGTAGAAGGATCGTCTTTCTTCTCATTTGCACAAGGAAAGACTAGAAGCAATTGGATGAAACTGAATGGGAGGAGACACAGATTAGATATTAGAAAAAACTTTTTGACAGTTAGGTGTTATGAATGAGCAGAGGCTCCCTCTGGTGGTTACAGACAGTACTGAACCTTCCAGAGAGGAATGGCAATCTGGGATCACTGACTGGACTGATATAAGGGAGGTTCCCTCCCATGATGGTCGCTGGTCATCAATTGTTCTGGTCTCAATTGTGGTTCCTGGTTCATTTGGAAATTTGCTGGTGTCTTGCCTGCATCTGCTGCTTTCAGATAAGATATTTTCTGCTTTTCTTTTTGTGCTTGCTATTTGCATAGTTTTCTGCACATTTGTGGAGGACAGCCGGGTCCCCTCCTGGGGCCTGTGCTCCTCACAGTTTGTCTGTAGCCACTGTTGTTTTTTCATTTGCTTTTTCCTGCTTTTTCAGCGGCTGCAGCTTGGTTTTGTTCACACTGAGATCTGATTTAGTGGGTGGCGAGATCATGTGACCTCAGTATTTTTATAATCAGAATTGTTGGATTTTTGTAGGGTTTTCTGGGTTGCAGAAAGTAATCTCTCCTGTCCTTTCCTATTTAGTCAGCTTGTGGCCCCAGCGTTTGCTCAATCTGTTTTCTGCCTGTGTTTGTGTTTTCATCTTGTCTAACCGCCATTATATGTTTGGGGGCTGCCTATTCCTTTGGGGCTCTACTCCGGGGCAGTTAGCTTTCCTGTTTCTATCTTTAGGTATAGCTAGCTCTTAGGCTGTGACGAGGCGTCTAGGATCAACGTAGGAACGCTCCACGGCTACCTTTAGTTGTGTGGTTAGTTCAGGTTTCTGCAACCCATTAGTTACCAACATCTCAGGTGTTCGGCTGCCCGGCTGTTGTTCCTGTCCTCCTCAGATACCTTACATAACATTATCACAGGCCAAATTGAAAATTATATGGTACTCACAGAAGGGAAAAATAGTTTGGAAAGAAAAAAGTTGTCAGAGTTGTCAGAGATTTTTTTTTTTTCTGTTTGTTGCATTTTTTCCCTCTTTTTCTCTGGGTGCTGAGGAGGATTTTTTTTCTCTCAATTGAGTTTGCACAGTTGTCTGGCCATGTGGATCAGCTTGCTACTGAGGTTCGGAGTATTGCTACCCATCTTGCTAGGTTGCCGGTTGTGGAACCTAGGATTCCCATGCTAGATTTGTTTTTGGGGATCGATCTAAATTTCTGAATTTCAAAAATAACTGTAAGTTGTTTTTTGCCTTAAGGCCTAAGTCCTCAGGGAACGCTGCACAGCAGGTTCAAATTGTCATCTCCCTGCTGCGCGGCGACCCTCAGGATTGGGCTTTTTCCCTGACACCTGGGGATCCTGTTTTGAATGATATTGATGTATTTTTTCAGGCTCTGGGGTTATTGTACGATGAACCTAATGTCACTGATCAAGCTGAAAAGATCCTGTTGGCATTAAATCAGGGTCTTGAAGACGCTGAGTTATACTGTCAGAAATTTCGAAAGTGAGCAGTTCTGACCAAATGGAATGATGATGATTTGGCAGCCCTTTTTTGAAAGGGTCTGTCAGAAAAAGTAAAGGACGTTATGGTGGGATTCCCTGTTCCCTCTGGTCTCAATGATTCTATGTCTTTGGCCATTCAAATCGACAGACGTTTGCGTGAGCGCAGAGGTATGCGTGAGATAGTGTTGCCTTGTGAGCCAGCTCCTGAGCCCATGCAGTGTGATGGAGTGACTTCTGGGGCTCAGCATCATGAGTTTCGTAGGCGCAATTGGTTATGTTTCTACTGTGGTGACGCGTCCCATGCTATTTCCGTCTGCCCTAAGCGGGGAAGACGTTTTGCGCGCTCAGTTGTCTTGGGTAGTGTTCAGACTAAATTTCTGTTGACTGTTACCCTCATTTGCTCCATGTCCACATTTTCTGCTCAGGCTTTTGTTGATTCAGGAGCAGCTATTAACCTGATGGATTTTGACTTTGCCAAACATTGTGGCTTTCCCATGATACCCCTGCGGAAATCTATTCCTTTACTGGGCATTGATTCTACCCCTTTGGCGGAGAATAAACCCCAATTTTCTACTCAGGTGATAATGAGGGTTGAACCAGATCATCAGGAGAGTTGCAAATTTCTGGTGTTGCATAATCTGCATGACATTATTGTACTGGGTTTCCCTTGGTTACAGACTCATAATCCTCTTTTGGATTGGAAATCTGTGTCTGTGAAAAGTTGGGGTTGCCAATGTGTTAATACTGACACTCCTGTTTTTTCTGCCTCTCACCAGTCTCAGGATGTCCCTGACTTTTTGACTGATTTTTCTGATGTGTTTAGTGAAAGTAATTCTGCATCCTTACCGCCTCACAGAAGCTACGATTGCGCTATTGAGTTAGTGCCTGGTGGTAAATTTCCTAAGGGTCGCCTTTTTAACTTATCTGTACCTGAACACGATGCTATGCGATCTTATATCAAGGAGTCATTGGAGAAGGGTCATATCAGACCATCCTTATCACCCTTGGGCGCCGTTTTTTTTCTTTGTGGCCAAAAAGGATGGTTCATTGAGGCCGTGTATTGATTATCGCCTCCTGAATAAGATCACTGTGAAATATCAATATCCGTTACCAAGCTTGACCTCAGGGGGGCGTATAACCTTATTCGCATTAAGCACGGGGATGAATGGAAGACAACGTTTAATACCCTAGAGGGGCATTTTGAGTACCTAGTGATGCCCTTTGGGCTTACTAATGCTCCTTCCGTCTTCCAGTCCTTCATGAATGACATTTTCAGGGATTTTGTGGATAAATTTCTGATTGTTTATTTGGATGATATCTTGATTTTTTCCAACGACTGGGACTCTCATGTGAAACATGTTCAGACTGTGTTCCAGATTTTGAGAGAGAATGCACTGTATGTGAAGGGATCAAAGTGTCTTTTTGGCATACAGAAGGTCTCATTTCTGGGATTCATTTTGTCTCCGGCTGTTATTGAAATGGACCCGGTCAAGGTTCAGGCCATATGTGATTGGGTTCAACCTATTTCATTAAAGGCTCTTCAGAGATTTTTGGGTTTTGCCAATTTTTATCGTAAATTCATTGGTAATTTCTCCGGTATTGTTAAACCATTGACTGATTTGACCAAAAAGGGTTCTGATGTGGTGAATTGGCCTCCTGAGGCAGTTTCTGCGTTTCAGGAACTGAAGCAGAGATTCATTTCTGCTCCTGTTCTACGGCAGCCTGATGTTACTCTACCGTTTCAGGTGGAGGTTGATGCTTCTGAAATTGGGGCAGGTGCCGTTTTGTCCCAAAGGGATCCAGAGACCTCTAAGAGTAACCCTTGTGCCTTTTTCTCTCGAAAGTTTTCTCCAACTGAACGTAATTATGACGTGGGTAATCGGGAGTTATTGGCCATGAAGTGGGCCTTTGAAGAGTGGAGACATTGGCTGGAAGGAGCCAAACATCAGGTGGTGGTCCTCAGGGACCATAAGAACCTGGTTTATCTCGAATCAGCCAAGCGACTTAATACTAGACAGGCCAGGTGGGCCTTGTTTTTCACACGTTTTAATTTTGTGATTTCTTTTCTTCCTGGCACTAAGAATGGTAAGGCGGATGCCCTCTCGAGGAGTTTCTTTGCGGATTCTCCTGAGTTATCTGATCCTGCTGTTATTTTGAAAGAGGGTGTAGTACTTTCCGCCATCTCGCCCAATTTGAGACTGGCTCTGGAGGCGTGTCAGGAGCATAAACCTGAGCGCTGCCCTATTGGGAAATTGTTTGTCCCAGACCAGTGGAAGAAGAACTTCATGTCTGAGATTCATTGTTCCGCGTTGGCTGGTCATCCCGGGTGTCATGACCCAGGACGGGGTTTTGTCTTTGACCCGTCCTGGCCAGACTGGGGTTAATGGTTTCAGCCTCAGTGGCTCAGTGGCTCAGTGAGCAAGTGCAGTGCGGTGTTCGTGATATTATAACTGACTGCTACTTTTTTCTTTTTTTTTTTTCTCCTGTGTGTGTGTTATGGATCATATGTATGCCCTTTCTGAGCAGGTAAAGCACCTGACTCAGATGTCTCAGAAACTGAATGAGGAACAGCGAGTTCTGGCTCAGTCTCAGCAGCTGATGGCTGACACTGTGCAGGGGGCTCTATCATCTGGTGCTCATGGGACAGGGGTTCAGGATGTTACATTAGTTTCCCCAGAGCCCCCGGTTAAATTACCAGATACCTTTTCCGGAGATAGTAAGGAATTTAAAGTTTTCAAAGAGGGCTGTAAGCTTTTTTTTTCTTTAAGACCGCACTCTTCTGGGGATGAAAGTCAGAGGGTGGGGGTCATTATGTCTCTGTTAAGGGGAGCCCCCCAGGCTTGGGCTTTTTCCCTTCCTACCACTGCCCCTGAGAGAATGACTGTGGATGCATTTTTTGAGGCCCTGGGGCATATTTATGATGAGCCTGATCGAGTGCTGATGGCTGAGGACATGGTGATGAGTGTATGTCAGGGGAAGCACTCAGCCGAGTGGTTTTGCTCAGAGTTCAGATGCTGGGCTGCTGAGGTCTGTTGGGATGATGCCGCCCTCCGGGGCTTGTTCCGTAGAGGCCTGTCTGAACATCTGAAAGATGCCTTGGCACTCCACCCTCCGCCTGATTCTCTGGAGGACGCCATGACGCAGGCCGTCCGAATGGATCGCAGGCTGCGGGCAAGAGGTGTGATGCAGGTTGAGACACCATTTTTCTCCAGTGGAAGGGGAGCCAGTCCTGTATTGGAGTCCATGGAGATGGGAGCCATCGACCTCAAAGAGAAAGAAAGAAGATGGAGGCGCTTAGAAAAGCTGTGTTTTTACTGCGGTGATCCTGGACATTGGAAAAGTAACTGTCCCTCCTGCCCACCGACTAACAAGCGACTGAGTCTGGGTGATCATCGTGGAGGTCACTCAGACTCTCAGGTACCCTTTCCTTCATTTTCTAAGATACTGTTAAAGGTGGAACTTGGTGTGAAGAACTGCTTTTTCCTTACTTCAGCTTTTGTGGACTGTGGGTCATCCTTGAACCTGATTGACTCTAAGCTGGTGGCCAGCTGTAGATTAGGGACAGTTAGGTTGGAGACTCCTATAAAAATAATGGCCATTGATTCTACACCTCTCACCAAGGACGCTGTTCATTTTGTTTCTAAAGAATTCACCCTCAGGGTGGGGGCCCTTCACCAGGAGCGTATGTCATGTTTTGTTTTGGATAACCTCTCTGCTGGCCTGGTGTTAGGGTTTCCCTGGTTGCAACGGCATAACCCGATTATTGACTGGGATTCCCGTGATATTGTTAAATGGGGATCTAATTGTTCTGAAAGATGTCTTGCTACTGTGTCTGTGTCGTCCGTTGGTCTGGAAGGTATTCCGGAGTACCTGAAGGACTATGTGGACGTTTTCTCTGAAAAAGAGGCTGAAGTTTTACCACCACACCGCCCATTTGATTGTGCCATTGACCTGGTTCCAGGTACTAAATTGCCCAAGGCCCGCTTGTATAACCTCTCGGGTCCCGAGCGGGCTGCTATGAAAGAATACATTTCCGAGAGCCTTCGTAAGGGACACATTCGTCCTTCTGTTTCCCCCATGGCGGCGGGGTTCTTTTTCGTTAAGAAAAAAGACGGTGGTTTGCGCCCATGCCTCGATTTTCGAGAGTTAAATAAGATAACTGTGAGAAATACTTACCCCCTCCCACTTATTCCTGATTTGTACAACCAGTTGTCTGGGGCTAAGTGGTTTTCGAAATTGGATCTGCGGGGGGCATATAAGCTTATCCGGGTCCGGGAGGGAGATGAGTGGAAGACTGCTTTTCTCACTACTGAAGGGTTGTTTGAAAACTTGGTCATGCCTTTCGGTCTGACCAACGCACCAGCAGTCTTCCAAAATTTTATTAATCATGTGTTCTCTGACTTTATTGGGCGTTTTATGGTTGTGTATTTGGATGACATTCTTATATACTCGCCTGATAAACAAACTCACAATGATCATCTTCGGGCAGTTCTCCAAAGGCTCCAGGAACTGTCTCTTTGCTAAGCTAGAGAAATGTTCATTCTTTGTTCAGGAACTGTCTTTTCTGGGGTTCATTGTGTCTGCTGAGGGGTATCGCATGGATCCTAATAAGGTGCAGGCCATTGTTGATTGGGTACAACCTCGTGATTTGAAGGCTCTGCAACGTTTCTTTGGATTCGCAAATTACTATCGCAAGTTTATAAGGGGGTTCTCGCAGGTAGTTAAACCTCTCACAGATCTCACTCAAAAGGGGGCTGATGTCAAGAATTGGTCAGCCGCAGCGGTGGCGGCGTTTCAGTTTTTAAAAAAATGTTTCATGTCTGCTCCGGTTCTTATTCAACCGGACCCGTCTGAACCATTTATTGTTGAGGTGGACGCCTTGGAGGTGGGGGTGGGGGCGGTGTTGTCCCAGGGACCCGCCACTTTGACTAATTTGAGAACCTGTGCCTTTTTCTCTAAGAAATTCTCCTGCGGAGAGAAACTATGATGTTGGGAATCGAGAATTTCTGGCCGTGAAGTTGGCCTTTGAAGAATGGAGGCATTTTTTGGAGGGTGCTGTCCATCCTATTACCGTGGTTACGGACCACAAGAACCTAGCTTACATTGAGTCTGCTAAAAGGTTGACTCCTAGATAGGCAAGATGGTCGCTTTTTTTTTCCCGATTCCAGTTCTCCATCACTTTTCGGCCAGGATCCAAAAATGTCAAGGCTGATGCCTTGTCACGCAGTCTGGATCCGGTGTCTCCCTCCGAACCTCCATCCTCCATTCTTCAGCCTGGGGTGGTGGTGGCAGTTGTTTCTGCTGGGTTGGAGCAGGAGATTCGGGAAGCTCAGTCTCTTGCTCCTCCGGCTAAGCCAGTGGATAAACTTTTTGTACCAGTTCAATTTCGTCTCAGGATCCTTCGGGAATTCCACGACTCAGTTCTGGGTCGACATCCTGGGATCTCGGCTACCCGGAGGGCCATCGCTAGGATATTCTGGTGGTCTTCTTTAGTCTCTGATGTTGGGGAATTTGTGTCTGCTTGTAGGGTATGTGCCCGTGCGAAACCCCCCCATAACCTGCCGGCCGGGGAATTGGTGCCACTGCCAATTCCTGATAGACCATGGACCCATTTGTCCATGGATTTTATCACCAACCTTCCTCCTTCCAAGGGTAACACCGTCATTTGGGTAGTGGTGGACAGGTTTAGTAAACAGGCACATTTTGTACCCTTGGCGGCTTTACCTAATGCGGAAACGTTGTCCAGATTGTTTGTTGAGCATGTGGTGCGGTTGCATGGGGTACCCTTGAATGTGGTGTCTGATAGGGGGGTACAATTTGTTTCCAGATTTTGGAGGGCATTTTGTAAGAGGTTGGGTATTGGTCTGTCTTTTTCATCCGCTTATCATCCAGAGACTAATGGGCAGACTGAGCGGACCAATCAGTCTCTGGAGCAAATCCTGCGTTGCCTGACCTCAGCCCGACAGGATGATTGGTGTACTGCGTTACCTTTGGCTGAGTTTGCGTTTAACAACCGCATTAACCAGTCTACGGGCACATCTCCCTTTTTCTGCAATTATGGGTTTCATCCACATTTTGGGGAGTTCTCCCGTTTGGACTCTGGGTGTCCTGGGGCGGATGGGACAATCCAGCGGTTGGGGGAGTTATGGCAGGAGGTCCAAAGGAACATTACGAAGGCTCAGTCTAAATATAAGTTTTTTGCTGACAAAAAAAGGTCTGTGGGGCCGGTGTTCCAGGTTGGGGATAAGGTATGGTTATCTACTAGGAATATAAGGCTCAAGGTCCCCTCTGCGAAACTTGGACCTAAATTTATTGGTCCTTATGAAATTACGGAAGCAATTAACCCGGTGGCATTTCGGTTGCGTCTCCCTCCGTCTCTACGGATTCCCAACGTTTTCCATAGGGCCCTTTTGAAACCTGTGGGGTCCTGTAGGGAAGGACCGTTGTCTTCCCCACCACCGGTTTTGGTAGACGGGCAGTCTGAGTATGAGGTGGAATGAATTCTTGACTCTAGGTTTGTCCGTCGTGCTCTTCAGTATCTGATACATTGGAAAGGCTACGGTCCAGAGGACCGGTTGTGGGTTCCTGCCCGATCTGTTCATGCGGATCAGTTGGTCCGGGCCTTTCATGTCAGGTGTCCTGAGAAACCCGTGGGTCCGGTGGCCCCCCGTTGAGAGGGGGGTACTGTCATGACCCAGGACGGGGTTTTGTCTTTGTCCCGTCCTGGCCAGACTGGGGTTAATGGTTTCAGCCTCTCTCTCTGGCAGAAGGCGGCTATTTAGTTGCCAATTGACCTAGGTCTGGTGTCAGTTATACTCCTGCCCTCGGCTGAGTTAGTTGACCTTCTGTGTGCCTGTGCCTTGTGCCTGATCTTGTTGCTTGTTTGGTTTTGACCCGGTCTGTCTCTTCGTTGTGAGTTTGTCTACTGTCTTGGTACTGTGTATTTGCCCGTTCTGGTTTTCTGATCCCTTGGCTACGTTCTGGTTATTCTCTGCCTGCTCATCTTGTACTGCGTTGCTCCCTCTGTGTATGACCTAGCTATCCTGACTATCCGTTTTGTCTATGCCCCTTGGTAACTCTGTCCCGTAGTTACCCTTCTAGGAGTTTTCCTTCTGCTCATAGCTCTCTGGAGTTTAGGCCACGCCCATCAGCAGTCACGTGCTTAAGGTCCTCTGGCCTGAAGCATTCTCTGTCTGTTACTGCTTTCTCTGAGAGACCTGTGGCCGGTGCCGCCCCTTGGCAGTCATGTGCTTAGGGTCCTGTTAGTCTGAAGCACGCATCTTCACCGCTACTGCCTCGCTCCACAGGTATCTTTGAGTGCAGTCTGTCTTATTCAGGACACGCGCACTGGCTCAGTGAGCAAGTGCAGTGCGGTGTTCGTGATATCGGGATTTTTGGTACCAGAGACTTGGTGAGTCGGTCCTTTTGGTGGCCTACTTTGTCTCATGACGTCAAGGACTTTGTGCAGTCCTGTGGGACTTGCTCTCATTCCAAGCCTTGCTCTCGCTCTAGTGGTTTGTTAATGCCATTACCTGTGCCCAAGAGGCCATGGACCCATATCTCTATGGATTTTATTTCCGACCTCCCTGTCTCTCAGAGAATGACCGTTATCTGGGTAATCTGTGATAGGTTTTCCAAGATGATACATCTAGTGCCATTACCTAAATTGCCTTCCTCCTCCGGAGAAAGATAATTGAACACCAAGTTTAGAACAAAATGTCCTCCAAAATCTGGAAACAAACTGGACTCCTCTGTCAGACACAATGTTCTCCGGAATGCCGTGCAACCGAACCACGTGCTGAAGGAACAAAGTTGGTGCCTTTGTTCCTTCAGCATGTGGTTCGGTTGCACGGCATTCCGGAGAACATTGTGTCTGACAGAGGAGTCCAGTTTGTTTCCAGATTTTGGAGGACATTTTGTTCTAAACTTCGTGTTCAATTATCTTTCTCCTCTGCATTTCATCCTCAGACCAATGGACAAACCGAGAGAACAAACCAGACCTTGGAGACTTATTTGAGATGTTTTGTGTCTGCTGATCAAGATGACTGGGTCTCTTTTTTTCCTTTGGCTGAGTTTGCTCTTAATAATAGGGCTAGCTCTGCCACCTTGATGTCTCCATTTTTCTGCAATTCTGGGTTTCACCCTCGATTTTCTTCGGGACAGGCGGAGGCTTCTGTCTGTCCGGGTATTGACTCTGTTGTGGAGCGAATGCAGCAGATTTGGGACCAGGTAGTGGAGAGGTTGTCTCTCTCTCAAGAGAAGGCCCAGCGGTTTGCCAATCGGCATAGGACTGATGGTCCTCGGTTTAAAGTGGGGGACTTGGTTTGGTTGTCCTCAAGAAATATCCCTATGAGGGTTGCATCTCCAAATTTTAAGCCTAGGTTCATTGGACCTTATAAGATCATGGAGATTCTTAATCCGGTTTCCTTCTGTTTGCTTCTTCCAGGGACATTTAAGATCCATAACGTGTTCCACAAGTCCTTATTGAAGAGGTTTGTCGAGCCAGTGGTTCCTATGGCTGTGCCTCCTGATCCTGTTTTGGTTGAGGGAAATCTGGAGTATGTGGTTGAGAAAATATTGGATTCTCGTTTTTCTAGACGGAAACTCCAGTATTTGGTTAAGTGGAGAGGTTATGGTCAGGAGGACAATTCTTGGGTGTTTGCTTCGGACATCCATGCCAGGAGACTGATCCGTGCCCATCACCGAGCTCATCCTGATCGGCCTGGTTGCACAAGTGAGGGTTCGGTGACCCCTCCTCAAGGGGGGGGTACTGTTGTGAATGAATAAACACAACAGAAGTGAGATACAATACAGTGTAAAAAATAATATAAATAAAATAAAATAAAAAAGGATAACCTAATAAAACAAATAAAAATGTATGTTTTACACTTCTAACTGAAATCTCACCTCAGAATACGGATGGCAGACCAACCAAGAAATAAAAGCAAACACCCAAGTGCATGAGAGACGGGGAAAAAAGAAATACGAATGAACCACCAAGGCAAGGTTTGGACACAATGTTAAAGTTTTATTGAAAAATTCCAAGACATAAAAAATATTGCACAAACAACATAAAAATATGAATAAAAAGTAAGCATAACACCACCCAATGATGCCCAATACCCAGGTTTTTAATCCATGTAACCAGGTACGTACTGTATATAAGAATATATAATACAAGATATCCAATGGCTAATATAACCATAGATGCAGTGCACAAAAAATGCCTGCACACGATTAGTGCTACTCAGAAAAAAGCTGACAATGTGCTAGGAATAATAAATGAACTAAGGTGTAATTAAATACTAGTACCGTGTATAATAACCCAATTATATATATTATCAATACAATAAACCAAGTCATATATACTGTCAATAATATGTGTACTAAACAGACAAATAAAAAAAGGAAAAATTTCCAATTGTGCACTATCAAACAATATAAAGTGCAACAGTGCTGTTCAAAAAAGAAAAAGAAAGACAATGATGAATCACCAATGTGCGCAATTGCAGTACAAAATCAGGCACTAACTACAAGGGGGTATCAGTAAATATCAAAGAAAATGCCAATATGCTCCCA
This sequence comes from Oophaga sylvatica, assembly GCA_033576555.1. Taxonomy (NCBI): domain Eukaryota; kingdom Metazoa; phylum Chordata; class Amphibia; order Anura; family Dendrobatidae; genus Oophaga; species Oophaga sylvatica. The sequence continues at coordinate 254,565,093 of JARQOD010000004.1, read as the reverse complement.
CTGTCGCCATAAGGATGATAGTAAAATAGACTGTACCTGGACAAAACCGGGGGGAAGAAAAGGGTGGTGTCGATGCCTCCAAGAACGCCCCCGACGCGCGTTTCGGAATATCTTCTTTCGTCAGGGGGATGACGAAGGAAGATATTCCGAAACGCGCATCGGGCGCGTTCTTGGAGGCATCGACACCACCCTTTTCTTCCCCCCGGTTTTGTCCAGGTACAGTCTATTTTACTATCATCCTTATGGCGACAGTGGGAGGATATTGGCATTTTCTTTGATATTTACTGATACCCCCTTGTAGTTAGTGCCTGATTTTGTACTGCAATTGCGCACATTGGTGATTTTCTTTCCCTATCGGTGATTCATCATTGTCTTTCTTTTTCTTTTTTGAACAGCACTGTTGCACTTTATATTGTTTGATTGTGCACAATTGAAAATTTTTCCTTTTTTTATTTGTCTGTTTAGTACACATATTATTGACAGTATATATGACTTGGTTTATTGTATTGATAATATATATAATTGGGCTTATTATACACAGTACTAGTATTTGATTACACCTTAGTTCATTTATTATTCCTAGCACATTGTCAGCTTTTTTCTGTGTAGCACTAATCGTGTGCAGGCATTTTTTGTGCACTGCGTCTATGGTTATATTAGTCATTGGATATCTTGTATTATATATTCTTATATACGTACCTGGTTACATGGATTAAAAACCTGGGTATTGGGCATCATTGGGTGGTGTTATGCTTCCTTTTTATTCATATTTTTATGTTGTTTGTGCAATATTTTTTTGTCTTGGAATTTTTCAATAAAACTTTAATATTGTGTCCAAACCTTGCCTTGGTGGTTCATTCGTATTTTCTTTTTTTCCCCCTGTCTCTCATGCACTTGGGTGTTTGCTTTCACTGTTGTGAATGAGCAGAGGCTCCCTCTGGTGGTTACAGACAGTACTGAACCTTCCAGAGAGGAATGGCAATCTGGGATCACTGACTGGACTGATATAAGGGAGGTTCCCTCCCATGATGGTCGCCGGTGATCAATTGTTCTGGTCTCAAGTGTGGTTCCTGGTTTATTTGGAAGTTTGCTGGTGTCTTGCCTGCATCTGCTGCTTTCAGATAAGATATCTTCTGCTTTTCTTTTTGTGCTTCCTATTTGCATAGTTTTCTGCACATTTGTGGAGGACAGCTGGGTCCCCTCCTGGGGCCTGTGCTCCTCACAGTTTGTCTGTAGCCACTGTTGTTTTTTTATTTGCTTTTTCCTGCTTTTTCAGCGGCTGCAGCTTGGTTTTGTTCACACTGAGATCTGATTTAGTGGGTGGCGAGATCATGTGACCTCAGTATTTTTATAATCAGAATTTTTGGATTTTTGTAGGGTTTTCTGGGATGCAGAAAGTAATCTCTCCTGTCCTTTCCTATTTAGTCAGCTTGTGGCCCCAGCGTTTGCTCAATCTGTTTTCTGCCTGTGTTTGTGTTTTCACCTTGTCTAACCGCCATTATATGTTTGGGGGCTGCCTATTCCTTTGGGGCTCTACTCCGGGGCAGTTAGCTTTCCTGTTTCTATCTTTAGGTATAGCTAGCTCTCAGGCTGTGACGAGGCATCTAGGATCAACGTAGGAACGCTCCACGGCTACCTCTAGTTGTGTGGTTAGTTCAGGTTTCTGCAACCCATTAGTTACCAACATCTCAGGTGTTCGGCTGCCCGGCTGTTGTTCCTGTCCTCCTCAGATATTTTACATAACAGTTAGGGTGATCATTGAGTGGAACAGGCTGCCACGAGAGGTGGTGAGTTCTCCTTCAATGGAAGTCTTCAAACAGAGGCTGGACAGACATCTGTCTGGGATGATTTAGAGAATCCTGCTTTGAGCAGGGGGTTGGACTAGATGGCCCAGGAGGTCCCTTCCAACTCTACCATTCTATGATTCTACGGTGCAATTAACTGGGACGATATCCTGATACATAAAAATACACAAAGAAAATGGGAGACGTTTATTAGCATCCTGAATAGGACCTGTGCACAATATATACCCTATGGGAATAAACATGCTAGAAATAGGAGGAAACCACTATGGCTAAATAGAGCTGTAAGGGGCGCAATAAGTGACAAAAAGAAAGCGTTTAGGGAATTAAAGCAAGTAGGTAGTGATGAAGCATTAAATAAATACAGAAGATTAAATAAATTCTGTAAAAAACAAATCAAGGCAGCAAAGATTGAGACAGAGAGACTCATTGCCAGAGAAAGTAAAAATAATCCCAAAATATTCTTTAACTACATAAATAGCAAGAAACTAAAAAATGATAGTGTTGGTCCCCTTAAAAATAGTCTGGGTGAAATGGTGAATGAGAATGAGGAAAAAGCCAATATGCTAAATGACTTTTTTTTCAACAGTATTTACACAAGAAAATCCCATGACAGGTAACATGATCAGTGATAAAAAAAAATTTCTCCATTAAATGTCACCTGCTTAACACAGCAGGTAGTATGGTGGCGTCTAAAAATCACTAAAATTGACTAATCCCCGGGCCCGGATGGGATACACCCCGAGTACTGCAGGAATTAAGTAAAGTCATTGATAGACCATTATTTTTACTCTTTAAAGATTCCATAATAACAGGGTCTGTACCACAGGACTGGCATATAGCAATTGTGGTGCCAAAATTCAAAAAGGGGACAAAAACTGAACCTGGAAATTATAGGCCAGTGAGCTCAACATCTACTGTGGGTAAAATCCTGGAGGGTTTTCTAAGGGATACTATATTGGAGTATCTGACAGGAACGATCTCTCATAAACCCATGTTGATATTGGGTCATGAGGTTATTTTTTTTCAGACTAATCTGATGAGTTTCTATGAAGAGGTAAGTTCCAGACTGGACCAAGGGGACACAGTGGACGTGGTGTATATGGACTTTTCAAAAGCTTTTGATACGGTGCCACACAAAAGGTTGATACATAAAATGAGAACAATGGGGATAGGGGAAAATATGTGTAAGTGGATTAAAAACTGGCTCAGGGATAGGAAATAAAGGGTGGTTATTAATGGAGCACACTCGGACTGGGTCACGGTTAGCAGTGGGGTACCACAGGGGTCAGTATTGGGGCCGCTTCTTTTTAACATATTTATTAATGACCTTGTAGGAGGCATACAAAGTAGAATTTCAATATTTACAGATGACAGGGTAATCAATTCAGAGGAGGACAGTTTTATATTACAGGAGGATTTATGTAAACTAGAAGCTTGGGCAGATAAATGGCAAATGTGCTTTAATGGGGATAAATGTAAAGTCATGCACTTGGGTAGAACAAACAAAAAGTATAATTATGTGCTTAACTGTAAAACACTGGGCAAAACTGTCACTGAAAAAGTCCTGGGTGTATGGGTGGATGACAAACTCACATTTAGTGGCCAGTGTCAGGCAGCTGCTGCAAAGGCAAATAAAATAATGGGATGCATTAAAAGAGGCATAGATGCTCATGAGGGGAACATAATTTTACCTCTATACAAGTCACTAATGCGACCACACTTAGGTGTACAGTTCTGGTCTCCGGTGTATAAGAAAGACATAGCTGAACTGGAGCGGGTGCAGAGAAGAGCGACCAAAGTTATTAGAGAACTGTGGGGTCTGCAATACCAGTTCCAAACTAAATAACGCTAGGGGTTATTTAGTTTGGAAAAACGAAGGCTTAGAGGTGATCTTATTACAATGTATAAATATATGAGGGGACAGTACAAAGACCTTTCTAATGATCTTTTTACTCTTAGACCTGTGACGGGGACAAGGGGGCATCCTCTACGTCTGGAGGAAAGAAGGTTTAGTCATAATCACAAACACAGATTCTTTACTGTAAGAGCAGTGAGACTATGGAACTCTCTGCCGTATAATGTGATAATGAGTGATTCCCTACTAAAATTTAAGAAGAGACTGGATGCCTTTATTGAAAAGTATAATATTACAGGTTATATACACTAGTTTCCTAGATATTGCATTGATCCAGGGAGCTAGTCTGATTGCCGTATGTGGAGTCGGAAGGAATTTTTTTCCCCAATGTGAAGCTTACTGTTTGCCACATGGGTTTTTTTTTGCCTTCCTCTGGATCAACATATTAGGGCAGGTTAGGATAGGATATGGGTTGAACTAGATGGACTTAAAGTCTTCCTTCAACCTTAATAACTATGTTACTATGTTACTATGTAAGACAGAAGAAGCCGGATGAATTCTGAAGTGTTCAGGGTGATACTTTCTGCTCAGATTCAACCAAATGCAGCAAAAGTTGATTGGACAGCGCTTCACAGTACAGATGGATAATGACCCAAAATATCTTGCGAAAGCAGCCCAGGAGTTTTGTAAGGCAAAAAAGTGGAATATTCAGAAACGGTTGATTTCAACCCCATTGAGCATCATTTCACAGGCAGAAAGACCCATAAATAAGCATCACAGAGGAGGAAACCCAGCGTTTGGTGATGTCCATGACTTCTAGACTTCAGGCAGTCATTGCCTGCAAAGGATTCTCTACAAAGTATTAAAAATGAACATTTTATTTATGGTGAAGTAAATTTGTCCAATTACTTTTGTGCCACTGAAATGAGGTGGCTTTGTAGAATAACGGTTGCAATTCCTAAACATTTCACAGGATATTTTTGTTCAACCTCCCTAATTAAACCTGAAAGTGTACACTTCAATTGCATCTCAATTGTTTCCTTTTAAATCCAAAATGGTGGCACGCAGAGCCTAAATCTCAAAGATTCAGTCACTGTCTAAATATTTCTGGACTTAACTGTTTCTAGCAAAATCTAATCTTTACATGTTTGTGAAAGTGTATCATGGCACAAGCAGGAGATTTCTGAAGACTCTGAAAAGGTTGGGAAAGGTTTCAAAACCATCTCTAATGGGTTTGGGCTCTTCCAATCCAGAGTCAAACAGATTGTGTGCAAATGCAGGAAATTCAAGACCATTCGTACACTCCTCCATAGTGGTTGACTGACAAAGATCACTGCAAAAGCAAGTCATATAATAGTCTGTGAGGTCCCAAAGGAACCCAAGGTAAACTCTAGCCAACTGAAGACCTCTTCCACATTAACTAATGTTTATGATTGTGAATCCACCATCAGTAGGATACTGAGCAACAATTGTGTGCATGGCAGGATTGCAAAGAGAAAGTCATTAAACTCCATCAAAAACACCGTTGCACATCTGCTTCTTGGTAAAGCTTACGTGGCAAGCCTGAAGGCTATTGGAACAATGTTTTATGGATAGATGAGACCAAAATAGAGCTTTATGGTTTCAATTGAAAGTATTCTGTTTGGAGAAAGAAAAACACGGTGTTACAGGATAAAAACCTCAACCATATGTGAAATAGAGTTTTGGTAGTATCATGGTTTGGGCTAGGATGGCTTGCCTTAATTGGTGGAACAAAAAATTCTGAATTATACCAGGAAATATTCAAACAAAATTTGCTAGATAAAAAAAAGGTAAGATGGCATTTCACCAAGAAGATCCTGGGATATCTCCTAGAACATTTTAGAATTATTGTAATGCATCTTATAGAAGTAGAATAGTCTAAAATAGAAAATTAATAAACCAGTGAAGGAGGTTTTCTAAGCCACCTATAATATGAACATCTAGTTTGACTGCCAAATGATATATTGTCAGATGGGATAACAGTAAGAACTATATTACATGCAGTTTTCTTTTAGTCTTGATTTAAAAAAAGGGGAAGACAAAACATAGGGAGAAATTATGTTAATACCTTATAAAAGAGAAAATCAAATCTTACCAAAGGCTGAAATTCAACAGATACATCAGATGCATAAGCTGCCGTTACCATACATGGAATAAGGTGATTTTTATTAAACCTCCTTAAATGCAACCATTATTGAAATGGTAAAGTTTTTAGCAGTAGATATTATTGGAAATCGTAATAAGCCTGCCAGTTTTTAAAGGAAATCTGTCACCTATTTTTTCCCCTATGAGATGCGGCCACCACCATCAGGGGTTTATCTACAGCATTCTGTAATGCTGTAGAGAAGCCCCCGATGTAACCTGAAAGATAAGAAAAGCGAGTTATATTATACTCACCGGGGGTGCGGTCCGGTGCAGTCCGGGTCCGATGGGTGTCGTGGTCCGGCGCCAAACATCTACTAGCGATGACGTCCTCTTCTTTGCTTCTGTCGCGGCTCCTGCGCAGGTGTAGTTCTCTACCCTGTTGAGGGCAGAGCAGAGTACTGCAGTGCACAGGCGCCGGGAAAGGTCAGAGAGGTCCGACGCCTGCGCACTGCAGTACTCTGCTCTGCCCTCAACAGGGCAAATCAGTGCACCTACGCAGGAGCCGCAACAGAAGCAAGGAAGAGGACGTCATCGCTAGAAGATGGGAGGCTCCGGACCCAGACTACAATGCCCATCGGACCCGGACCGACCCCCCCGGTTAATATAATATAACTTGTTTTTCTTCTCTTGCAGGTCGGACCCGGGGCTTACCTAGAGCATTACAGAGTGCTGTAGATAAGCCCCTGATGGCGGTGGCCGCATCTCATAGGGGAAAAAATAGGTGACAGATTCTCTTTAAGTTACCCCAATTTTATAGGTAGATTGAAAAAATATAATTCTTAATTGTGCAACTGGCAATAAAATAAAGTAAAAACCCTAGATTTGTATAAGATAAAATATAAATACATACTTCTAACTCATACTTTTAACTTGATTGGCAGTACAAGGTCAAGTATGGCGTAATTATCAGGTATGATACCCGCTTTGTGGTGCACTTGGTAATCACAGTTGATGATAGAAGGCAAGTATAAGAATCTTTGGAATATTTGATTTAGGCCTCATTCAGACTTCTGTTTTTGACACACGTGAATAGGAGAAGTTTTGTAATTTATTTATCCATAGATGAAAATCACTGATTGTAAAAATTGACACATTGACCAAACACTGATGAAAAACAGATCCAAAACACTGACAATACTCGTATCATATTTTGTGTACGTGAACAAACGTGAAATCAAGGAAAGAAGGAAAGCATACATGAAATAGAGTGAAAACAAACTCTAAAGATTCTGCAGCCAAACCGTTATAGTGGAACGAGGTCACATTGCAAATATCTCTAGCTGTTATTTTAGTGATTTCTGTGAAATATTTTTTTAAGACTATATATTAAACATTGAGCATAGTGGGGTGGAATGCTTATTGATTCAGCTTTCAGAACAATTTTAAGGATTTCATAACTATATCTGAACCATTTAATTTTCATATTTCTTTTTTTCTATAAGATATATGAATCTTAAAACCATCAGTTTGCATTTCCATACATTAGATTTCAACAATATACACTGGATTAAAGTATTGGGACCCCTACACATTACTCCTACAGAAGCTTTTATGACATCCCCCTTTACATAAATAGGACATAATATGAAGTTGGTCCCCCTTTAGCAGGTATAACAGCTACCACTCTTCTGGGAAGGGTTTCTACAAGATTATGGACTGTGTAGACTTTACCCCCAAGGGTGCTTTGCATGTTAATGACTGGGCCAAGTTTTACAATTCTGACCACTGTCCTTTTATGAGGTAATAACTCTGGAAGGTTTCCATGGATCCCAGTGATTTTGACATTGTTTTCTCAAGACATATTGTACTTCATGATAGTGGTAAAATTTATTTGATATGACATGCATTTATTTGTGAAAAAAATGGAAATTTGGTGAGAATGTTGAAAATTTTGCAATTTTACAACTTTGAATTTTCATGCCCTTAAATCACAGAGATATGTCAGACAAAATACATAATAACTAACATTTTCCACATGTCTACTTTACATCAGCACAATTTTGGAACCAAATTTTTTTGTTAGGAAGTTATAAGGGTTAAAAGTTAAACTGCAATTTCTCATTTTTACAACATCATTTTTTTTAGGGACCACATCACATTTGAAGTCACTTTGAGGGGTCTATATGATAGGTGTCACTTTTGGGTATTTTCTTTCTAAAATCTGCACCACTAAAGGTGTTGAAAACCACATCAAAGAAGTTTATTAACCCTTCTGGTGCTTCACAGGAATTTTTGGAATGTTTAAAAATGAAATAAACATTTCACTTTTTTTAATAAAAAATTTAATTTAGATCCAAATTTTTTTTTATTTTACCTAGGGTAACAGGAGAAATTGGACCCAAAATGTTATTATGCAATTTGTCCTGAGTACGCTGATACTCCATATGTGCAGGTAAACCGCTGTTTGGGCGCATGGCAGAGCTCGGAAGGGAAGGAGCGCCGTTTGACTTTTCAATGCAAAATTGGCTGGAATTGAGATTGGACCCCATGTCACGTTTGGAGAGCCCCTGATGTACCTAAACAGTGGAAACCCCCCACAAGTGACACCATTTTGGAATCTAGGCCCCAAGGAACTTATCTAGATGTGTGGTGAGCACTTTGAACCCCAATGGCTTCACAGAAGTTTATAATTTAGAGCAGTAAAATTAAAAAATCATATTTTTTCCACAAAAATGATCTTTTCACCCTCAATTTTTTCTTTTCCCAAGGGTAACAAGAGAAATTGGACCCCAAGAGTTGTCCAATTTGTCCTGAGTACATTGATACCCCATATGTGGGAGAAAACTACTGTTTGGGCACACGTCGGGGCTCGGAAGGGAAGTACTTACGTTTTGGAATGCAGACTTAGATGGAATGGTCTGCTGGCGTCATGTTGCGTTTGGAGAGCCCCTAATGTGCCTAAACCGTGGAAACCCCCAAAAGTGACCCAATTTTGGAAACTAGACCCCCCAAGGAACTTATCTAGATTTGTGATGAGATCTTTGAACCCCCAGGTGTTTCACTAAAGTTTATAATGCCTTGCCGTGAAAATAAAAAATCATATTTTTTCCAACAAAAATTATATTTTAGTCCCCAATTTTTAATTTTTCCAAGGGTAACAGGAGAAATTGGACCCCAAAAGTTGTCCAATTTGTCCTGAGTACACTGATACCCCATATGTGGGAGAAAACTACTGTTTGGGCACATGTCGGGGCTCGGAAGGGAAGTACTTACGTTTTGGAATGCAGACTTAGATGGAATGGTCTGCTGGCGTCATGTTGCGTTTGGAGAGCCCCTAATGTGCCTAAACCGTGGAAACCCCCCAAAAGTGACCCAATTTTGGAAACTAGACCCCCCAAGGAACTTATCTAGATTTGTGATGAGATCTTTGAACCCCCAGGTGTTTCACTAAAGTTTATAATGCCTTGCCGTGAAAATAAAAAATCATATTTTTTCCAACAAAAATTATATTTTAGTCCCCAATTTTTAATTTTTCCAAGGGTAACAGGAGAAATTGGACCCCAAAAGTTGTCCAATTTGTCCTGAGTACACTGATACCCCATATGTGGGAGAAAACTACTGTTTGGGCACATGTCGGGGCTCGGAAGGGAAGTAGTGACATTTTGGAATGCAGACTTTGATGTAATGGTCTGCAGGTGTCATGTCGCATTTGCAGAGCCCCTGATGTGCCTAAACAGTGGAAACCCCCACAAGTGACCCAATTTTGGAAACTAGATCCCCCAATGAACTTATCCAAATGTGCCTTAACAGTGGCAATGCCCAAAAAGTGCCCCTTTTTGGAACTAATCTACTGTTTCCTGGTATGTGAATTTTATAAGTGACCCCAGATCTCACCGCTGCTCAGCCCAGCTGAGAACAGAGTCCAGTGACCGGATATAACTACGGTGACTTTGGTGAGATCACCGCTAGCATCGTGAGCCGTGAGCCCTCACAGTGCTAGCAGGGATCTCACTGGATCTCACCGCAGCTCAGCCCGGCTGGGAACGGAGTCCAGTGACCGGAGGTAACCTCTATGACATCACCGCCGGTTACTAATGCTGCGTTCCCAGCAGCTCATTGACCAATGGTTTTCAGCATGGACAGTCGCATCTTGGCACCGTCCAAGTTGAAAACTAATTATCCCCCAGACATGGATTACAGCGCGGGACAGAAAGACGGACAGGTATGGTATATTGTTGCTTTTTTATTTTACTTTTATTACAGGAGATCGAGGGCTTCGGTGGAATAGGTGAGGTTGTAAGTTTGGTTTAATTGAGAATATTAAAGGATTCTGTCATTTTTTTCAATTAAAGGACTTTATTCTGGCTGTGTGTTTAATTACAATACACCTATAGGATTAGTAATAAATAGGTGTCTTATAGACGCGTCTTCAGTGATAAGCCGTTGGCTTGTTGTCACCTGACGATAGAAAGGTGACATCAACCCCACAAATATTACCCCACTTGCCACCGCTACAGGGCAAGTGGGAAGAGCCGGGCAAAGCGCCAGAATTGGCGCATCTAATAGATGCGCCTTTTCTGAGCAGCTGCGTGCTGTTATTTTTAGGCTGGGGGCCTATATCAATGGCACCTTACCAGCCTGAGAATACCAGCCCCCAGCTGTAAGCTTTAGCAAGGCTGGTTGTCAAAAATAAGGAGGGGATTCCACGCCATTTTTTTTTAAATTATTTATTTAAATTTTAAAAAACAGAGTGGGGACACCTCTATTCCTGATAACCAATCTTGCTGAAGCTGACAGCTGAGGATTGCAGCCCCCTGCTGTGAGTTTTTCCTGGCTGGTTATAGAAAATACAGGGGAACCCACACCGTTTTTTTTCATTTATTTATTTATAGCGCAGGCAGCGCTAGCAAGGTGGAGGTGGGGTGCTGGTATGGGCTGGTATAATCAAAGATGAACTTGTGGGACCTTTTCACATTGAGGATGGAGTGAAGCTCAACTCCCAGACCTACTGCCAGTTTCTGGAAGACAACTTCTTCAAGCAGTGGTACAGGAAGAAGTCAGTATCGTTCAAGAAAAACATGATTTTCATGCAGGACAATGCTCCATCACATGCATCCTAATACTCCACAGCGTGGCTGGCCAGTAAAGGTCTAAAAGAAGAAAAAATAATGACATTGCCCCCTTGTTCACCTGATCTGAACCCCATAGAGAACCTGTGGTCCCTCATAAAATGTGAGATCTACAGGGAGGGAAAACAGTACACCTCTCGGAACAGTGTCTGGGAGGCTGTGGAGGCTGCTGCATGCTATGTTAAACAGATCAAGCAACTGACAGAATCTATGGATGGAAGGCTTTTGATTGTCATCGTAAAGAAATGTGGCTATATTGGTCACTGATTTTTGTTTTTGTTTTTGAATGTCAGAAATGTTTATTTCTAAATTTTGTGTTGTTATATTGGTTTACCTGGTGAAAATAAACAAGTGAAATGGGTATATATTTAGTTTTTATTAAGTTGCCTAATAATTCTGCACAGTAATAGTTACCTGCACAAACAGATATCCTCCTAAGATAGCCAAATCTAAAAAAACCCACTCCAACTTCCAAAAATATTAAACTTTGATATTTATGAGTCTTTTGGGTTGATTGAGAACGTAGTTGTTGTTCAATAATAAAAAGAATCCTCTAAAATACAACTTGCCTAATAATTCTGTTCACAGTGTATAGCGGGTTTTTATGTTTGGCAGCTGTCACACGCTTTTAGTTTTTGCATCACCACATTTTGATTGCTATAATTTTTCCATATTTTGGCCCACAGAGTCATGTGAGGTCTTGTTTTTTCAGGACGAGCTGACGTTTTTATTGGTACAATTTTTGGGTACATGACATTTTTTGATCGCTTTCTATTCAGATTTTTGGGAGATAGAATGAGCAAAAACCAGCAATTCATTAATTTCTTTTTTGGCGGGGTTTTATACCATTCCATGTGTTGTAAAATTCATAAGACAGTTTTATTCTTTGTGTCAGTATGATTACCGTGATACATCATTTATATTTTTTTATGTTTTGGTGCTTTTATATGATAAAAACTATTTTATAGAAAAAATAATTGTTTTTGCATCTCTTTATTCTGAGAGCTATAACGTTTTATTTTTCTGCTGAAGGAGCTGTATGGTGGCTCTTTTTTTGCGAGACAAGATGACGTTTTCAGAGGCACCATGTTTATTTATATACGTCTTTTGATTGCGTGTTATTCCACTTTTTGTTTGGCGGTATGATGATAAAGCATTGTTTTTTGTCTTGTTTTTTTATGGTTTTCACTAAAGGGGTTAACTAGTGGGAGAGTTTTATAGGTCGGGTCATTGCGGACGCAGCAATACCAAATATGTGTACTTTTGTTATATATATATATATATATATATGTATTATTGATTCAAATATTTATTTATAGATATTATTTTTAATTTTTTGAAAATATATTTACAATTATTTAAAACATTTGTTTACTTTTTTCTAAGTTTTTTACTTAGTACCACTATGGGACAATCATTTTTTGCAGGCTGATTGATTCTATAGCATGCAGATGAATCAGCATCTGCATGACATAGAAGCTGTCAGCACTGCAATGACAGTGAGACTTGCTGATCATGCACCTCGCATGATCACCAAGTTTACTAGCTCTGGTGACCCGGATGTCATCATGACGACATCCGCTCACCATGGCAACGATCGGGACCCCGTGTCACGCTGCGGGGTCTCCGATCCAAAGGCAGAGGGGCTGTCAGCCCTGTGCCGGCTCCCGGAATGCTGCAATCTTGTTTGATTGCAGTATTTCGGGGTTTAAAGTGCCAGGTGTCAGCTGACAGAATCAGCTGACACCCAGCCGTGATTGACCACGCACCCCCCCATGAGCGCAACCGATTGCTAAAAAAAGTAAATGATCCGTCCATGGTCAAATTGTCCCAGGTCACATGGACAGATCATTACGTCTGATGTCAGAAAAGGGTCAATATAGAAGAGCATTTGTGAGATTCGACTGACACTCATGTTGAGTGAGAGGGCCTGGCTCTCTGTCTGGGTTCTAGTTCATCCCAAAGGTGTTTTATGGGGTTGAGGTAACAAAAACTTTTTTTTGTATAAAAAGTGTCTCTTATTGTGTGATAGTAGTCAAACATAAAAACACTGATATCGCTTATACAGAATGAGGAACGGCATAAATAAAATAATTTTGACCTGTTGATTTGTTTATTGTGCCTCCCAAAGATCACAGTAAGGTTTGGCTCATATTTATCCTGAGCTCTATGCTGGGCACTTATACCAGGGTTTCCACATAAATCTCTGAAATACGTGATTCAGACAGAACCCTTGAGGGAAGATTCCCTGTAATAGAGCAGAAGGAAACAATGGCTATGATCCAGTATATGTCCATATTTTTAGGCTTGCATAAAAGTCGATCACAGTTTTGTGCATTTCTGAAAAGAAGGAAACCGCTGAACAGAGGTCAGACGGCGTCCAGAGTAACTGCTGCCTCAGTGTAGAGAATGGATCCTTCTGGGTTTCTATCTAAATCACGTCATTAGGAGAGTTAGATGGAAACCCCAATGTAAGTGCTCAGCGTAGAGCACAGAATGTGGTCTGCAAATATTTCTGTGATCTCTAAAATTGAAAAAAAAGCTTTTAAAAATTTTGTAGGCTTCCATTTGTCAGCCATACAGTATTACATGGTCTGTGAACATATCTGTGATCTCTAAAATTGAAAAAAAAACTTTTAAACATTTTGTAGGCTTCCATTTGTCAGCCATATAGTGTTACATGGTTTGTGAACATTTCTGTAATCTCTAAAAAACATTTTTTCTGGATTGAATTTGATTGTCATCCATACACTTTTAGGTTATTTCTGTTACATTACAGTGGAGTAAACTCCCAAAAACTGCTTTGATTGCTGCAAGTGACCAATTTTTTTCTTTTATTAAAAATAAACTTGGTTTTAAAAGACCTTGCAATTAAAAAATGTGTAAGGCATATCTTAAGGGGAGGGAAAGTGGAAGTTCTGATGATGGTGCATGCAGATGCCAAGGACGTGGGGCAGGTGCGACTACCCCTGTTGCTGGAGCACAAGAAACATGCCCATCCATGACACATAAGTTTCTGTCCCAATTTTCAGGGAGGCACGGTACACCACTTCTGAAGCCAGAGCAGTGTAAACAGGTCGTCGGTTGGATAGCAGTTAATGCTTCCAGCAGACTTGGCAGCACTACACAGTCTTCCACACAGTCCACTCTCACCAGCCTAAAGTCTGGATCACTTAATCCTCACCCTGATCCTCCTTCCTCCCACCATGTTGAGTCCCAGGAGACTAGTGATCCCACACTATGACTCTCAGAGGATCTCATTACCACAACATTTCTTGATCGTGGCCTCTCACCCTGCATGCTCCAAGAGGGACATGCTGTTTAGTGATGCACAAAACTTAGAGCAGCCACAGCCACAAGAACATGATGGTGGGGAATGGCAAATTTGAGAAAGAAGCAAGATGATGATATGAGATAGTTCCCGCTAAGTCTTGCTGTTGTTAATTCACAAAATCAGGAGGACCAGGGTGCGGTGGTGGATGACGAAGTCACCGACCCAACCTGGAAATCTGGCATGCAGAGCAAGGCCAGTAGTGCTGAGGGGAAGAGATTGGCAGCACCGAAACAGACAGGAAGAGGCAGTGGGGTGACCAGAAAGAGAAGGTGGGCAACTGTTCCACAGAGCACCGACACTTTTGAATTTCTCTGTCAAAGAGTAAATATTCCCCAGTCTGCGACTTTTTTAATGAGAGTTCTGAGACAAATAAAATGGTTATTTGAAACCTGTGCCTTGCCAAGATCAGCAGGGGCCTGACCACTAAGAACCTAACCATCACCAGCATGATCAAGCACATGTCATCTAAGCACCCGACTCGGTGAATTGAACGCCTGGGTCCACAATTGGTGCCATCGGGTGACACCACTGCCGTCTTCCCTGTGCTAGGTGCTTCCAAATCCCCTGTCCAAAACAGTGGCGCAGATGCCTCTTGCCCTGCACCTATCCTTGCACATTCTGATTCACCATCATCAGGCAATTCCAAATCTTTGTCCCAGCACAGCGTTCAGCTGTCCCTATCTCAGGCCTTGGAACAAAAAAAAAGTTCCCAGTCACCCACCCACAGACCCAAAGGCTAAACAGGAACATTTTCAAGCTGCTTGCCATGGAAATGTTGCTATCTAGGCTGGTAGACACAGAGGATTTGCTCCAACTCATGGCAGCAGCCGTCCCTCAGTGCTTTGTCCCCAGCTGCCACTTTTTCTCCCAGTGTGGCATCCCTGACGTTGTACCAGCACATGTCCAGGAACATCACCAGTGCTCTTACCAATGCACTTACTGGCATTGTCCACTTAACAAACAACATGTTGACAAGTGCTTGTGGCCAAGGATGATCTATGTTTCCCTGACGGCACACTGGGTGAACATTGTGGAGGATGCGGCTGAGTCACTCTCTGGCATGACACATGTGCACCCGATGCCAAGAATTCCTGGCCCTACTTCTATCAGGGCTTCCTCTACCTCCTACAGCAGTTCCTGCACCCCTTTCTGCTCCTTCTCATCCTCCATCTCCGATGTGGTATCTCAGAGCACGTCATCCACATCAGCCAGAAGCTGGAAGCTTTACAGCAGTGCGTCAGTGAAGAGGCTGAAGCTAATATGTCTAGGAGACAAACCACACACTGCAGTAGAGTTACTAAAAGGAATAATAGACCAGACAGATCTGCATTTTTTTTCACTGAAATTCAAACCAAACATGGTCGTGTGTGATAATGGGCATAACCTGGTGGTGACTGTGAAGCTTGGCCAGCTCACACACATACCATGCTTGGCACATGTGCTTATCTTGGTAGTTCAGTGGTTTCTGAAAACATACCCAGATTTTCCAGAGCCTCTTGTTAAGGTATGCCGCATCAGCGCCCACTTCCGCAAGTTGGCTACAGCTGGCGCCGCTCTGGCACTGCTGCAGCAGCGAATTCAAGTGACATAACCACGAGCTGGAACTCCACACTGCACATGCTGGCTTGTGAGCAGAAGAGGCCAGTGGTTGAGTACCAGCTCCAACATACCCGTCGGTATTCTGGTCACCCTGCACACAAAACAACTGAAGAGTGGGCATGGATGTCTGACATTTGTGTGGTTCTCCAAGAGTTTGAAGACTCCACAAAGATGGTGAGCTGTGATGATGCCATACTCAGTGCAACTATCCCACTTCTGTGCCTACTTAAACAGGTGCTGCTCACAATTAAACATGAAGCACTGCATGCAGACCAGGTGGGGATGGAGGAAGACATAACACAGAGAGATTGTAGCCAGCCCAGCCTCATCTCATCTGCTCAGCATGGTTTGGATATCAAAGAGGAGGTGGACACTGAAGAGGAGGAACAGGAGCTGGTGGCTAGTACAAAAGAGGCTAGTAGTCACATAACCTTCATCCAGTCTCTCCTACATGGATGGGCTGAGGATGGGAATGAGAGGAAAGAGATGGAGGAAGAGAAGATGGAGAGTTGTCATCATGGTGGTGACATGGAAGTGTTGGTTGTATGGAGCTTAGTACTTATGGCCAACTTTATGTACCGCTGCCTTTAGGGTGACTCTCGAGCTACATTCATCTTGGCCAAAAAGAGTACTGGTTGTTCACACTGCTCGACCTGCGCTACAAGGAAAACTTTGCATCTCTTCTTCCTGAGGTGGAGAGGTCTTCATCCAGCACAGACCGCCGTCACTTCTTCCAGCCAGGGCTTGTCTCTGCAGGATATAATACAGTTATCTAGAGCATCGCTTGCAGAACACATGACTTATTTTTTTCCCAAATTCTAAACTACGCCAGATGAAGAAAAAAAAGGCGACAGTGTTGCTCTGCACAGTAACAGGACCGTCTTCCCCATTTAAAACAGGATCCTCAAAAATAAAATAAATACATCACTGCAGTAATAATATCCCTTAATTAGCCCCTATGGTAATAATATCCCCCATCCTGGCCCCCATGTGTCTCATTCATGGCTGCAGCCATATATTCTCCCATCCTGCCCCTATGTGATGTCACATCCTGCCCCATCTGTACCATGATCCTGCCCCATCTGTCCCATGATCCTGCCCCATCTGCCCCATGATCCTGTCCCATCTGTTTCCATCATATCTATCCTGCCCCATCTTTCTCCATCCTGCCCATGATCCTGCACCATCTGTCTCCATGCTGCCCCATGCTCCTGCCCCATCTGTTTCCAACCTGCCCCATCTCCAATTCTGCCCCTGTGTCTCCAATTCTTCCCCCTGTGTCTCCAATTCTGCCCCTGTGTCTCTAATCCTGCCCCTGTGTCTGCCATCTTGCCCCCCATGTCTCCCATCTTGCCCCCTTGTCTCCCATCCTGCCCCATGATCCTGCACCATTTGTCTCTATCCTGCCCCATATTCCTGCCCCATCTGTCTCCATCCTCCCCCTGTGTCTCAAATCCTGCCCTGTGTTTCCAATCCTGCCCCCTGTGGCTCCCATCCTGCCCCTGTGTCTCCCATCCTGCCCCATCTCCCATCCTGCCCCATGTCTCCCATCCTGCCCCCGTGTCTCCCATCCTGCACCGTGTCAACATTCCTGCCCCGTGTCTCCATCCTGCACTGTGTCTCTAATCCTGCCCTCTGTGTCTCCCATCCTGCCCCGTGTCTCCCATCCTGCCCTGTGTCTCCATCCTGCCCCAAGTGTCTCCATCCTGCCCCATGTCTCCATTCTGCCCCATGTCTCCATTCTGCCCCCATGTCTCCATTCTGCCCCATGTCTCCATTCTGCCCCCATGTCTCCATTCTGCCCCCATGTCTCCATTCTGCCCCATGTCTCCCATCCTGCCCCTGTGTCTCCATTCTGCAGGTGAAACATATTGCGGCTTGACGCTTTCAATAAAAGAAAAAAAAACAAAACTTTCTCCTTCCCCGGCTTTGCTCCTGCGGCGATGATCCCTCCAGGCGTTTCAAGCGCGCCCTCGCCGCTATCTGGTATTGTCAAGAGGAAGATGAGAGACACCAGACCCAACAATGCAGACGAGCTGAATGCTGCTATTAAAGCAACATGGGCTTCGATATCACCTCAGCAGTGCCACAGGCTGATTGCCTCCATGCCACGCCTCATTGATGCAGTAATTGATGCCAAAGGAGCCCTGAGCAAGTATTGAGTGTATTTACTGAACATACATTTCAGTAGGCCAACATTTCAGATTTTAAAATCATTTTTTTAAGATGTTATAAAGTATTCTAATTTACTGAGATAATGACTTTTGGGTTTTCATTTGCTGTAAGCCATAATCATCAACATTAACAGAAATAAACACTTGAAATATAACACTTTGCTTATAATGATGCTATCTAATATATGAGTTTTACTTTTTGTATTGAAGAACTGAAATAAATGAACTTTTTGATGATATTCTAATTTTGTGAGATGCACCTGTATGCCTTGGAGATGTTGTGCTGCCCTGTCGCAAGCATCTTGTCTGAGCGGGTTTTTCGTGCCATCGGGGGGTCATAACAGACAGGCGCTTTTGTCTGTCAACAGAGAATGCAGACTTTTAGGCTCTCTCTAAAATGAACAAAGCCTGAATTAGTCAGCACTTTTCCACACCCCCAGATGACAGCAGCATATAGTGTTTGTAATGTCAATATTTTAATGAGGACCACCAGTTGTTGCCATTTAGGGGTCTATGGATGTTCCTGCTCATAATTTCTGTCTAGCTTTACACTTTCTGCAAAGCCTTTATGACTATATAAGTACTGTACTATATAAGAACTGCACTTTCAAAATATTTTCATTCCAAACTTTTTTTTATAGATTCAATGACTCATCCATACAGTTTAACACGGTTATTGTTGCATTATGGTGGTATATATAACTTACAAAAAGCATGGAAAAATATTTCAGGATTAGATTACTCATCCATAGAGTATTTGTGTGCTTTCTGTCACATTTTGGTGGTATATTACAGTAAAAAAAAGCATTTGAAAATGTTGTTCACTTGTTCATATATCTTACCCATACACTATTCCGTGTTCTGGGGTACATTTTTGTGATATATAACACTCAAAAAAAATCTTTAAATGTTTTATTCTGTTACATTTCTCAGCCATACAGTATAATGTGTTCTTGGGCATTTCGTTGGTATATAAGCCTCAAAAAACTTGTTCAAAATTTATCGGTAGTATATAGCTCACCCATAAGGTATTACATCTTCTTGAGTACATTTTGCTGTAAGCCTCAATAAACTTGATCAAAACGTATTTCTATTATATTGCTCACCTATAGATTATTCCATGTTCTGAAGTCCATTTTGTTGGTGCAAAAGCCTCAAAAAACTTGTTAACCTCTTAGTGACCGAGCCAATTTGTTACTTAATGAATAGACCAATTTTTCCAATTCTGACCACTGTGTTACGAGCTCGGTTGCAACAGCTTTAATATATAATGGATTGCAACCGAACCCGGGGTCCGCGATGCAGTTTATGTTCACTGCTGCCGAATACCCCTAGAGTATGAGGGTCAAACTGACAACAGAAATCTAACATTAGATCTCGCCTGTGTTAATTCACACTAGGGGAGATGTAGATTTGGCGCTATCTCCGTTAACGTCACGGGAGATGTGCTATCAACTGGCGTAGATGTAACCCTGTTAATGGCACAGAAGCCACCTGCCAGATATTAGGTTTGCACTATGTGCTGCAAGCTGGTATAGACGTAGCCCTGTTGACTGCACAGAAGCTACGTGCCAGCCGCTAGGAAGTGCGTGCGACTGACGCCAGGCGTACGTGCTACCAGTCGGCGTGAGACCGGGCTGAGCAACTCTCTATACAGCTTGGCAGGCGATGCCCAGGTTACGTGCCACGCAGTCTGCTCAGGGTGTATAGCTACCCTATATTCGTATCAGGACTGCACCACGTTAGCTACAGGTTACGTGCCCTGCAGTCTGCTCAGGGTGTATAGCTACCCTATATTCGTAGCAAGACTGCGCACATTGGCTACCTGCCTGGCATAAGCTGAACCTGCCTAAAGGACCTGTGATAATTAGCCGTGCGCACTCTGGCATCGGCAGGTCCCGGAGAGCAAAGCTAAAGAGCACGTGGAGCCCAGATTCAGGTACGTCACACATGAGCACTGCCTAATTTAGTATGATCTGACCGCGCCGCTAAGCTCCGCCCCAGCCATCTCGTCAATCGCTTCACCGATGACGTCATCCGTGACCAATCAGGCGATGCCAGGTCAGAGGATCAGCTGACCTTAAGCACCAATCATGGCTCGCCATGTCACGGACATGCTCAGTGCAGGCATTTCTGAACTTAGGCTTACAACAGCCTTTTCTTGTTCCGTAACCTAGGTTTAAGGCTACTATGAACAAAAACCCAAGTAACTATTTGTGCCTCTCGGGCAGCGTCGGACTGGAGCACCTTGGGCCCACCAGAGAAAATCATTCTTGGGGCCCACTATGTAGCTACATAGAAATAAATATAAGACTGCCAATTGTGCGGTAAAACGCACTATATCAGAGTATACTATAAGGTAGTACATGTCTTAATTATGTAGCAGGGGTTGGGGAGAAACATAGAGAGGCAGCCCCCTCATAAAATATAATGCAGCCCTCTCTCATAGAATATAATGCAGCACCCCACAAAATATAATCTAACCCCCTCATAAGGTATAACGCAGTCCCCTGTTATGTTACGGTAGCTGAGGAGTGCAGGTAAAAAATGAAATACACCAGAGCAGTTAGAATCTATGAGATTGCAGTACCCTGACTAACCACCACAACTAGAGGCAGCCGTGGAGCGTTCCTACGATGGTCCTAGACGCCTCGTCACAGCCTGAGAAACTAACTACACCTAAAGATAGAAATAGGAAAGCTATCTGCCCCGGAGCAGAACCCCAAAGATAATAGAAAGCCCCCAAACATGTAATGGCGGTTAGACAAGAGGAAATACTGACACAGAAAGAAAATAGTATGAGCAAACGCTGGGGCCCAAACTATCTAAATAGAAAAGGACAGGAAGGGTACTTACTGCAATCCCAGAAAACCCTGAAAAACACCAACATACTAATTTCAAAATCACCTGAGATCACACGACCTCTACCACCTAAATTAGTTCTCTGGTGTAACAAAAACAGCAGCCACTGAAAAAACTGCAAAAAGCAAAAGTACAAAACACAGTGGCTGGACTAAACTGAGAGGGCAAAAGCCCCGGAGGGGACCCAGAAGGCCCCCACAGAAGTGCAGGACAAAATGCAAAAATATAGCAAAAAACACAAATAAGAAATTGTCTTATCTGACAGCAGGAGATGCAGACACGACACAGCAGGCTACAAGGGAAACTGGAAAGAAGGATTCAGACCAGAACAATTGATCACCGGCAACCCTGATGGGAAAATGATTCCCTTAAATAAGACCAATCAGTAACACCTGATTCCCAATCCTCACTAGTACCGCTTGTAACCACCAGAGGGAGCCTCTGCTCAGAACTCATCTCAAACCCATTCACAACAGTACCCCCCCCTTGAGGAGGGGTCACCGAACCCTCATTTGAGCAACCAGGTCGGTCAGGATGAGTTCTATGATACGCACGGATAAGTCTCCTAGCATGGATGTCCGAAGCAAACACCCAAGAATTATCTTCCTGACCATAACCTCTCCATTTAACCAAATACTGGAGTCTTCGTCTAGAAAAACGAGAATCCAATATTTTCTCAACCACATACTCCAGATTGCCCTCAACCAAAACAGGGTCAGGAGGCACAGCAGCAGGAACCACTGGCTCAACAAACCTCTTCAACAAGGACTTGTGGAACACGTTATGGATCTTAAATGTCCCTGGAAGAAGCAAACGAAAAGAAACAGGATTAATAATCTCCATGATCTTATAAGGTCCAATGAACCTAGGCTTAAATTTAGGAGATGCTACTCTCATAGGAATATTCTTTGAGGACAACCAGACCAAGTCCCCCACTTTAAACCGAGGACCATCAGTCCTATGCCGGTTAGCAAACCGCTGGGCCTTCTCCTGAGAGAGGGACAACCTCTCCACTACCTGGTCCCAAATCTGCTGCATACGCTCAACAACAGAGTCAACACCTGGACAGACAGAAGCCTCCGTCTGTCCTGAAGAAAATCGAGGGTGAAACCCAGAATTACAGAAAAACGGAGACATCAAAGTTGCAGAGCTAGCCCTATTATTAAGAGCAAACTCAGCCAAAGGCAAAAAAGAGACCCAGTCATCCTGATCAGCAGACACAAAGCATCTTAGATAAGTCTCCAATGTCTGGTTTGTTCTCTCAGTTTGACCATTGGTCTGAGGATGAAATGCCGAGGAGAAAGACAATTGAACACCCAGTTTAGAACAAAAAGTCCTCCAAACTCTGGAAACAAACTGGACTCCTCTGTCAGACACAATGTTCTCAGGAATGCCGTGTAAACGAACCACGTGCTGAAGGAACAACGGCACCAATTCAGAGGAGGAAGGCAACTTAGGTAATGGCACAAGATGTATCATTTTGGAAAACCTATCACAAATTACCCAGATGGTGGTCATTCTCTGACAAACAGGAAGATCGGAAATGAAATCCATAGAGATATGGGTCCATGGTCTCTTGGGCACAGGCAATGGCATCAACAAACCACTAGAGCGAGAGCAAGGCTTGGAGCGAGAGCAAGTCCCGCAGGACTGCACAAATTCCCTGACATCGCGAGACAAGGTAGGCCACCAAAAGGACCGACTAACCAAGTCTCTGGTACCAAAAATTCCGGGATGCCCAGCCAATGCGGAACAATGAATCTCAGACATCACACTCTTTTTCCATTGGTCCGGGACAAACAATTTTCCAACAGGGCAGCGCTCGGGCCTATCCTCCTGACACCCCTCCAGAGCAAGTCTCAAATTAGGCGAGATGGCGGAAAGAACTACACCCTCCTTCAAAATAACAGAGGGATCAGATAGCTCAGGAGAGTCCGCAAGGAAACTCCTCGAGAGGGCATCCGCCTTAACATTCTTAGTGCCAGGAAGAAAGGAAACCACAAAATTAAAACGTGTGAAAAACAAGGCCCACCTGGCCTGTCTAGGATTGAGTCGCTTGGCAGATTCCAGATAGACCAGATTCTTATGGTCCGTAAGGACCACCACCTGATGTTTGGCTCCCTCCAGCCAATGTCTCCACTCTTCAAAAGCCCACTTCATGGCCAATAACTCCCGATTACCCACGTCATAATTACGTTCAGTAGGAGAAAATTTTCGAGAGAAAAAGGCACAAGGGTTACTTTTAGAGGTCTCTGGATCTTTTTGGGACAAAACGGCACCTGCCCCAATTTCAGAGGCATCAACCTCCACCTGAAATGGCAGAGAAACATCAGGCTGCCGTAGAACAGGAGCAGAAGTGAATCTCTGCTTAAGTTCCTGAAACGCAGAGACTGCCTCAGGAGGCCAATTCACCACATCAGAACCCTTTCTGGTCAAATCAGTTAATGGTTTAACAATAACAGAGAAATTACCAATAAATTTACGATAAAAATTGGCAAAACCCAAAAATCTCTGAAGAGCCTTTAATGAAGTAGGTTGGACCCAATCACAGATGGCCTGAACCTTGACCGGGTCCATTTCAATAACAGATGGGGACAAAATGAATCCCAGAAATGAGATCTTCTGTACGCCAAAAAGACACTTTGATCCCTTCACATACAGAGCATTCTCTCTCAAAATCTGGAATACAGTTCGAACATGTTTCACATGAGAGTCCCAGTCATTAGAAAAAATCAAGATATCATCCAAATAAACAATCAGAAACTTGTCCACAAAATCCCTGAAAATGTCATTCATGAAGGACTGGAAGACGGAAGGAGCATTAGTGAGCCCAAAGGGCATCACAAGGTACTCAAAATGCCCTTCAGGGGTGTTAAATGCCGTCTTCCATTCATCCCCGTGCTTAATGCGAATAAGGTTATACGCCCCCCTGAGGTCAAGCTTGGTAAACCAAGTAGCATTTTTCACCCTGGAAAACAGGTCAGAAATCAAGGGTAACGGGTATTGATATTTCACAGTAATATTGTTCAAGAGACGATAATCAATACACGGCCTTAATGAACCATCTTTTTTGGCCACAAAGAAAAAACCGGCACCTAAGGGTGAAGAGGATGGTCTGATATGACCCTTCTCCAATGATTCCTTGATATAAGACCGCATAGCGTCATGTTCAGGTACAGACAAGTTAAAGAGGCGACCCTTAGGGAATTTACTACCTGGCACTAATTCAATAGCGCAGTCATAGCTCCTATGGGGAGGTAAGGATGCAGATTTACTTTCGCTAAACACATCAGAAAAATCAAACAAAAAGTCAGGAACATCCTCAGCCTGGGGGAGGCAGAAAAAACAGGAGTGTTGGTATTAACACATTGGCAGCCCCAACTGGTTACAGACACAGATTTCCAATCCAAAACAGGATTATGAGACTGTAACCAAGGGAAACCCAGCACGATAATGTCATGCAGATTATATAGAACCAAAAATTTGCAGCACTCCTGGTGATCAGGTTCAACCCTCATTATCACCTGAGTAGAAAACTGGGGTTTATTCTCAGCCAAAGGGTAGAATCGATCCCCAGTAGGGGAATAGACTTCTGTAGGGGTATCAAGGGAAATCCACAACGTTTAGCAAAATCATAATCCATCAGGTTAATAGCTGCTCCAGAATCAACGAAAGCCTGAGCAGAAAATGAGGACAGAGAGCATATCAGAGTGACAGTTAATAAAAACTTAGTCTGAACACTACCCAAGACAACTGAGCGTGCAAAACGTCTTCCCCGCTTAGGGCAGACTGAAATAGCATGAGAGGCATCACCACAGTAGAAACATAACCCATTGCGCTTTCGAAACTCATGACGCTGTGCCCCAGACACCACTCCATCACACTGCATGGGCTCAGCAGCTGGCTCACAAGGCAACACCACTCCACGCATACTTCTCCGCTCACGCAAACGTCTGTCAATTTGAATCGCTAATGATATAGAATCATTGAGACCAGAGGGGACAGGGAATCCCACCATAACATCCTTTACATTATCCGACAGACCCTTCCGGAAAAGGGCCGCCAAAGCGTCGTCATTCCATTTGGTCAGGACTGCCCACCTACGGAATCTCTGACAGTATAACTCAGCGTCATCAAGCCCCTGATTTAATGCCAACAAGGCTTTTTCAGCTTGATCAGTGATATTAGGCTCATCGTACAATAACCCCAAAGCCTGAAAAAATACATCAACATCACTCAAAACAGGATCCCCAGGTGTCAGGGAAAAAGCCCAATCCTGAGGATCGCCGCGCAGGAGAGAGATGACAATTTGAACCTGCTGCGCTGCGTTTCCTGAGGACTTAGATTTTAAGGCAAGAAACAATTTACAATTATTTTTGAAATTCTGAAACTTAGCTCGATCCCCTGAAAACAAATCTGGCATGGGGATCCTAGGTTCCACAACAGGCAACCTAGCAAGATATGCAGCAATACTCTGAACCTCAGTGGCAAGCTGATCCACACGGCCAGACAACTGTGCAAACTCCATTGGGAGAAAAGATCCTCCCCAGCACCCAGAGATACAGAGGAAAAAAAAAAAAAAAAAATGCAACAAACAGAAAAATATCTCTGACAACTTTTCTTCCTTCAAAATATTTTTTTTTTTTCCTTCTGTGAGTACCATACAATTTTTATGGCCGGTGATACTGTTATGTTACGGTAGCTGAGGAGTGCAGGTAAAAAAGGAAATACACCAGAGCAGTTGGAATCTATGAGATTGCAGTACCCTGACTAACCACCACAACTAGAGGCAGCCGTGGAGCGTTCCTACGATGGTCCTAGACGCCTCGTCACAGCCTGAGAAACTAACTACACCTAAAGATAGAAATAGGAAAGCTATCTGCCCCGGAGCAGAACCCCAAAGATAATAGAAAGCCCCCAAACATGTAATGGCGGTTAGACAAGAGGAAATACTGACACAGAAAGAAAATAGTATGAGCAAACGCTGGGGCCCAAACTATCTAAATAGAAAAGGACAGGAAGGGTACTTACTGCAATCCCAGAAAACCCTGAAAAACACCAACATACTAATTTCAAAATCACCTGAGATCACACGACCTCTACCACCTAAATTAGTTCTCTGGTGTAACAAAAACAGCAGCCACTGAAAAAACTGCAAAAAGCAAAAGTACAAAACACAGTGGCTGGACTAAACTGAGAGGGCAAAAGCCCCCGAGGGGACCCAGAAGGCCCCCACAGAAGTGCAGGACAAAATGCAAAAATATAGCAAAAACACAAAATAAGAAATTGTCTTATCTGACAGCAGGAGATGCAGACACGACACAGCAGGCTACAAGGGAAACTGGAAAGAAGGATTCAGACCAGAACAATTGATCACCGGCAACCCTGATGGGAAAATGATTCCCTTAAATAAGACCAATCAGTAACACCTGATTCCCAATCCTCACTAGTACCGCTTGTAACCACCAGAGGGAGCCTCTGCTCAGAACTCATCTCAAACCCATTCACAACAGTCCCCATAATAGAATATAATGTAGCACCCTCATAGAATATACTGTAGCCACCCATAGGGCATAATGCTGTCCCCCTCATATAGTAGAATATAGTCCCCCCAGAATATAATGTAGTCCCCAGATGGAATAATGCAGGCCCCCCATAGAGTATACTGAAGCCCCATCATATAGTATGATATAGCCCCCCAGAATATAATGTAGTCCCCTGAGAATAATGCAGTCCCCCACAGAATATAATGTAGCCCCCTAAAAGTATAATGCAGACCCTCTCCACCCCCATCATTGTCCTCATCACCACCTCCATCATTGCCTTCTCCCCACCACCCCTATCATTCTCCCCCACCACCCCATCACTGCCCATTCCACCACCTCAATCATTACCTCCTCCTCCACCACCATCATTGTCCATTTCATCACCTCCATCATCACTCATTTCATCACCTCCATCCTTGCCTCCCCCACCACCATTGCCCATCACCTCCATCATTGCCTATCACCTCCATCATTGTCTCCCCACCATCATTGCCCATCACTTCCATCATTGCCGCCCCCACCATCATTGCCCATCACCTTCGTCGTTGCCTCCCCACCATCATTGCCCATGAACTTCATCATTGCCTCCCCCCACCATCATTGCCCATCACCTTCATCATTGCCTATCACCTCCATCATTGCCTCCCCCCACTGCCATCATTGCCCATCACCTTCATCATTGCCTCCCCCACCGCCATCACTGCCCATCACCTTCATCATTGCCTCCCCATCGCCATCATTGCCCATCACCTCCATCATTGCCTCCCCACCATCATTGCTCATCACCTCCATCATTGTCTCCCCATCATCATTGTCCATCACCTCCATCATTGCATCCCCACCATCGTTGCCCATCACCTCCATCGTTGCCTCCCCCACCATCATTGCCCATCACCTCCATCATTGCCCCCCCACCATCATTGCCCATCACCTCCATCATTGCCACCCCCACCATCATTGCCCATTACCTTCATCATTGCCTCCCCCACCATCATTGCCCATCACCTTCATCATTGCCTCCCACACCATCATTGCCTCCCCAGCATCATTGCCCATCACCTTCATCATTGCCTCCCCCACCATCATTGCCCATCACCTTCATCATTGCCTCCACCATCATTGCCCATCACCTTCATCACTGCCTCCCCACCATCATTGCCCACCACCTTCATCATTGCCTCCCCCAGCATCATTGTCCACCACCTTCATCATTGCCTCCCCCACCATCATTGCCCATCACCTTCATCATTGCCTCCACCATCATTGCCCATCACCTTCATCATTGCCTCCCCCAGCATCATTGCCCACCACCTTCATCATTGCCTCCCCAGCATCATTGCCCATCACCTTCATCATTGCCTCCCCCCACCATCATTGCCCATCACCTTCATCATTGCCTCCCCCACCATCATTGCCCATCACCTTCATCACTGCCTCCCCCACCATCATTGCCCATCACCTTCATCATTGCCTCCCCCAGCATCATTGCCCACCACCTTCATCATTGCCCATCACCTTCATCACTGCCTCCCCCAGCATCATTGCCCATCACCTTCATCATTGCCTCCCCCACCATCATTGCCCATCACCACTCCCACCATCATTGCCCATCACCTTCATCATTGCCTCCCCCACCATCATTGCCCATCACCTCCATCATTGCCTCCCCCCACCAACCCTTTCTCTCACACACACACACAAAGCACCATCACTCTCACACTCACACACAAAGCACCGCACCACATACACACACGCAGGCACACAGACTCACAGCACAGCTCACCTCCCGCAGCAGCAGCACATCCTGTCAGCCTCTTGCTCGCCAGCAGCTTTCTGTCTGAGACCTGGTGCTGGATGATGACGTCATCCAGCTGGGCTGTCTCAGACAGGAAGAGCTGTGCAGGAAGACGGGATGTGCTGCGCTGTGAGTCTGTGAGTGTGTGTGACAGTGTGAGATGCGTGGGGATTTACACGCGGGCATTGTTAGCTGCAGCCTGCGGCTAACGCTGCCCGCTATTAAAGAGTAATGGTATTCACGCCTCTCCACGCCCATAGAGGCGTGGGAAGCGTGAATATTCATTTATCATTAGCAGCGGGGACAGGATCCTGTCTTCAGCTGCTGTTACGCTGGTACAGGGCGGGCCCCCTTGACTCAGGGCCCCCATAGCCACTGTCTGGGGGCCCCTGGAGCAGTGGGGGCCCTAGGCAGCTGCTGGCCAGTATGCCAGCAGGTGTCAGTGCCTGGGCCCACCAGAGAATCCTCCGGTTCTCCGGTGGGCCAGTCCGAGCCTGCTCTCGGGTATTGGCTAGACGCTGGGATCGACAGCGACGCTGAGCAGCATCTGCCTCAGCTGGATCTGGATGGGAGACCACAGACTCCTCGGATCCAGGTTCAGATCCCGACGATGCCTAACACACTGTCCCACTTATTCTGAGATTTTTTTTGTGACATATTGTACTTCACGTTAGTGGTAAAATTTCTTCGATATTACTTGCGTTTATGAAGAAAAAAAAATTTGGCAAAAATTTAGAAAATGTAGCAATTTTCAAACTTTAATTTTTGTGCCCTTAAATGGGAGGGTCATATTGCACAAAATAGTTAATACATAACATTTCCCACATGTCTACTTTATATCAGCACAATTTTTGAAACATAATTTCTTTTTGCTAGTACGTTATAAGGGTTAAAATTTGACCAGCGATTTCTCATTTTTCAAACAAAACTTGCAAAAACATTTTTTTAGGGACCTCCTCACATTTAAAGTGCATTTGGGTGGTCAATATGACAGAAAATACCCAAAAGTGACACCATTGTACGAACTGCATCCTTTAAGGTGTGCAAAACCACATTCTAGAAGTTTATTAACCCTTCAGGTGCTTCTCGAGAACTAAAGCAATGTCGAAGGAAAAAATGAACATTTTACTTTTTTCACAAAAACTTTACTTTGGAACCAAACTTTTATATTTTCACAAGCGTATCAGGAGAAAATGGACCACAAAATTTGTTGTGCAATTTCTCCTGAGTACGCCAATACCCTGTATGTGTCGGAAAGCCACTGTTTGGGTGCATGGCAGGGCTTAGAAGGGAGGGAGCACCATTTGACTTTTTGAACTCAAAATTGTCTGGAATCAATGGCGTGTGCCATGTCGCGTTTGGAGACCCCCTGAATTTACCGAAACAGCAGAAACCTCCCAAATTCTAACTCCAACCCTAACACAGGCCTAACCTCAACACACACAACCCTAACCATAACCCTAACCACAACCCTAACCGCAACACCACCCTAACCCCAACACCACAACCCTAACCCCAATACAACCCTAAGGCCAACACAACCCTAACCCCAACCCTAGCCCCAAACCTAACACTAGCCCAACCCTAGCCTAACGGTAGCCCCAACCCTAACCCTAGCCGAACCCTAACCCTAGCTATAACCCCAACTATAACCCCAACCATAGCCCTAACCCCAGCCAAACCCTAACCCTAGCTATAACCACAACCCTAACCCTAGCCCTAACCCTAACTCCAATGGAAAAAAAAAAATTTTATTTTATAATTTTTACTTAACTAAGGGGGTAATAAAGTAGGGTTTGCTTTACTATTTTAGTAAGCATATCAGAGGAGAGAGAAATTAAATGGGAAATTGGACTTTTCTTTTTCTGTGGTCGCCATTATTCTGTGAATAACGGTGATCGCAACATCGGGTCAGTAAAAACTGACCCGAATCATGTTCTCCGGAGTCTCAGCTACCCCCAGAAGCCGAGACCCTGGAGAATTTCCTAAGCTGGGGGGTGCTATAACCTTATTTCTCAGCACTGTTAAAAAGCGGCGCTGAGGCATAAGTACCCTTAACTGCCGCCGTTAAAAGGCCTATCGACGGTCGTTAAGGGGTTAAAAAATGTATTGGTATTATATTGCTCACCCATAGACTATCACGTGGTCTGGAGTACATTTTGTTGGTATGTATCCTTCAAAAAACGTGTTCAAAATTTATCGGTATTATATTGCTTACCTATAGTCTATTCCATGGTCTGGAGTACATTTTGTAGGTATATATCGGTGCGTCTCACAAAATTAGAATATCATCAAAAAGTTAATTTATTTCAGTTCTTCAATACAAAAAGTGAAACTCATAATATATAGAGTCATTACAAACAGAGTGATCTATTTCAAGTGTTTATTTCTGTTAATGTTGATGATTATGGCTTACAGCCAATGAAAACACAAAAATCATTATCTCAGTAAATTAGAATAACAAAAAACACCTGCAAAGGCTCCCTAAGCGTTTAAAAAGGTCCCTTAGTCTGTTTCGGTAGGCTCCACAATCATGGGGAAGACTGTTGACTTGACAGATGTCCAGAAGGCAGTCATGGACACACTCCACAAGGAGAGTAAGGCCGGCGTCACACTTGCGAGTGTAATGCGAGTAAGTCGCACGACTTTCTCGCATCAACACCCGGCACGGCCGCCCGCTCTCGGACCTGAGTGTGAGGCTGCATAGAAATACATGCAGCCGCACACTCGGGTCCGAGAGCGGGCGGCCATGCCGGGTGTTGATGCGAGAAAGTCGTGCGACTTACTCGCATCACACTCGCAAGTGTAACGCCGGCCTAAGCCACAAAACGTCACTGTTAAAGAAGCTGGCTGTTCACAGAGTGCTGTATCCAAGCATATTAATGGAAAGTTGAGTGGAAGGAAAAAGTGTGGTAGACCAGGAAACATTTCTACCAGGAAATTTTAGAGCACTTCATGCTTCCCTCTGCTGACAACCTTTTTGGAGATGGAAATTTCATTCTCCAGCAGGATTTGGCACCTTTCCACACTGCCAAAAGTACCAATACCTGATTTAAAAATAACAGCATCACTGTGCTTGATTGGCTCACCTGACCTTAACCCTTTTACGACCTCCGCTGTAATAGTACAGCAGAGGTCGCTTCCCTCTCTTTGATGTGAGCTCCGGCGGTGAGCCTACATCTTTCCTGGGACATGTCAGCTGTTTTGAACAGCTGACATGTGCCCGCAATAGCCGTGGGTGGAATCGTGATCCACAATCAAACTGCAGTGTACACAATTCTGTATTATTTAGTGGTTGCACAATTTTATTTTTATTTGAATCATATTACTTATTTTTCAAGTGCACCATTAGTACAGTATTTTTTATTGTAGTTTCACATATTGTGCACATTTTGTGTGGGTCATTTTGTGGTGAATATATATATTTTTTGGATCGGTATTGCATTATTATTTATTGAAGTATATCAATATTGTTTACTCACATTCATTTATACCACATAAATGTATTTTTATAGTTATGTATAGTGAGTTTATTGTGCTATAGGTGTTTCTGCCTCCAGATATTAGTTTCATGAACACCGTTATATAACATATTGTATACTGCACCGGGTTATGTAGATATATACCCCTGTCTATTGGGAATTGGATGGTTTTGTGTGTCCTCCTATTTTATTATTATTTTTTGTTTTTAATATTTTGTCTGTGCATTTTTATGTATTATTTCAAATAAAGGTTTACATATTGTCTACTTCTGCCTATGGTGGTTTCCCCCCCCCCCTTTCTTATGCACTTGGGTGTTTTGTTTGTTCTTTCGGATGGTTAAACATCCACACCTGGAAGTGGGATATCAATTAGAGGTGATATATCTTTATCAGTCTAATTATTACATTATTTGATTAAGATTGTCTGCATATACACCGTGTTGATACCATTTCCCTTTTTTAAATTTATAATAGTATAATATCCGCTAATTCAATTGCCGGTGTGAGACAGTGAAGGGGTGCGTACTGGACGGGGTGTATATCTCGCCCAGGTTTCTTAGCTGGGTCGCATAAGGAATATAGGAGTGAAGGTAGGATGGCAGTACGACGTTCACTCCACTCCCCATCCAGTACAGGCTTGCAGCTCAACCCTGAGTACACACAGCTGCCTAATTAAGCAGCCAGAAATAGGTGGTAGAGTTACTCAGTCTGGATCTGACTTCAGACGCTGTTGGAGTCTCCTGGAAGCCAAGCTCTGGTAAATACCTATTATAACTCTGTGTTGTTGTGGCCAGGCTGTTAGAGTCTAGACCACGGGAGTGAGGGAACTATCCGTGTCTAGTTAGAAACCTGACAGGCTTAGGATTTTGGTTTATGATTTGTTTTATGTTTTGTTGCTGTGGACTTTAATAAAAGCTGGTTGACGCCAGTTTGCACCAGTGCTGCTGTCGGTGATTGGACTCTTTATGCCACTCCGTCTACCCGAGACGCCGATCCCAGAGCTATATACCCCCTGAACTGGTTACAATTGGTGCTCGAATGCGGGCAGCACAGTGGCTAAAAACAGCAGCAAAGAAACGTTTGTCCAAAGCAGCCTTAAAGAGACAGTAGCCCTAATAGTGTCTGCACTAAAAAAAAAAAAGCTGAATTTGCTGTGGTAAAGACTTTTGAGTGTGAATGTCCTGGGTAAAGGCTGCCGTTGCCAGGACAGACAAGTCTGACAGCATGGAGGCGCTGCTCAAACATATGGCGCAAGTTAGCGTGCAACAGCAGGAGACTAACCGATTGCTAATGGAGCAGGTTTCAGCACTACGCCAGGCTCTCAGCACCTCGTCCCAGAGTGATGACGCAAGGTCACCTGCGTTGTCTGCTGTAAAGAAGGCGGTAAAACAGACCCTGCAAAAGATGACGCCTCATGACAATGTGGAGGCATATCTCGCTATATTTGAAAGACTGGCAGAGAAAGAGAATCTGCCACCATCAGAATGGGCCATGGTGGTCACACCCTATCTGACTGGGGAACCCCAAAAGGCCTATTTTGACCTTAGCGAGCAGGATAGCAAAGACTATGCAAAGCTGAAAACGGAGATTCTTGCCCGCCTGGGTGTTACAGTTGCAGTCCGTGCCAGGAGAGTCCATAACTGGCGATACAGTGGGGACAAGCCTGCTCGCTCACAAATGTATGACCTGATTTATCTGGTAAAGAAGTGGCTGGAGCCTGACGTCAGCGACCCTGCCCAAATCTTCGAAAAGGTAGTGATGGACTGGTACATCTGGGCCCTTCCTCCTGAGGTGCAGCTCTGGGTCGGACAGGGAGACCCCAAAGACGCCAATCATCTGGTCAGCCTGATAGAGAGGTACTCCGCCACTAAAGACTACTCCCGCAACCAGCCGTCCGAGCGGTCATTTCGGAGTACCCGGCCTCCGACATCTCCCGGTAAGAGAGTTCCAGCTGTTGGGGCCAGGGGGGCTGCTGATAGACGGGTTCAGGCCCGAGGGGACATGTGTGAGGCAAGGGCCAATGCTTCCCTGTCGGGAGTCCCCAGGCCTAGAAAGGTCTCCCCGTTTGAACCACCAGACCTGAGACAGTGTTGGAGATGCCGGGAAAGGGGTCATATTTCAGCCAACTGTCCACTAGTGGGGGAACCTATGGACTGTGATGCTGGAAGGTCTCTCTCTCTCCTCACGGAACCAGTGTGCGTGGCCACCCCAACCGAGGAGAATGGCCCACAGGTGTCCCAGGTGGTTATAAATGGCTGCCCCGTGCAAGTCCTCCTAGACTCTGGGAGTCGAGTGACTCTGATACATGCCAGCCTGGCTGATAGGGACTTCATCCCCGATAAACACCTGAGCGTGGTGTGCATCCATGGAGACACCAAAGTCTACCTGGTAACTTCCGCGGACTTCGTCACAAAACTCGGGGAGATCTCGTATGAAGTGGGGGTAGTGAAGAACCTGATGCACCCCGCCATATTGGGTCGTGCCTTTCCCCTGTTTTGGGATCTTTGGGGAAAAAACGGTTCTACCGGACAGTGTGATGAAACTCCTACGGTGGTTGCGCGGTCCATAGGGGCGGAACACAATGCTAGTGTGTTGTTGAACGTAGGGGATGATAATGATAATGATAATGATGATGATAATGATAATGATGAATTTCCATTTCAAGTGATGTTGGGGGAGGGGGATAATGGTTCTCTGGAACAGAATGTCCCTGACCTACCTGTGTCCCGTGGCAATTTTGGGACTGAGCAATTGCGAGACCCCACTCTTAAACATGCCAGGGAAAATATAACGGTTCTGAATGAGATCCAACAAGAGCCCGGCTCTGATGAAAGATTTCCCCATTTTGCCATGAACAATGACCTGCTATATAGGGTCACTAAGGTAAAAGGAGAGGCCGTGAGTCAGCTCCTAGTACCTAAGCCATATACAGTCAGGGCCAGAAATATTTGGACAGTGACACAATTTTCGCGAGTTGGGCTCTGCATGCCACCACATTGGATTTGAAATGAAACCTCTACAACAGAATTCAAGTGCAGATTGTAACGTTTAATTTGAAGGGTTGAACAAAAATATGTGTTAGAAAATGTAGGAATTGTACACATTTCTTTACAAACACTCCACATTTTAGGAGGTCAAAAGTAATTGGACAAATAAACATAACCCAAACAAAATATTTTTATTTTCAATATTTTGTGGCGAATCCTTTGGAGGCAATCACTGCCTTAAGTCTGGAACCCATGGACATCACCAAACGCTGGGTTTCCTCCTTCTTAATGCTTTGCCAGGCCTTTACAGCCGCAGCCTTCAGGTCTTGCTTGTTTGTGGGTCTTTCCCTCTTAAGTCTGGATTTGAGCAAGTGAAATGCATGCTCAATTGGGTTAAGATCTGGTGATTGACTTGGCCATTGAAGAATGTTCCACTTTTTTGCACTCATGAACTCCTGTGTAGCTTTGGCTGTATGCTTGGGGTCATTATCCATCTGTACTATGAAGCGCCGTCCAATCAAGTTTGCAGCATTTGGCTGAATCTGGCCTGAAAGTATATCCCGGTACACTTCAGAATTCATCCGGCTACTCTTGTCTGCTGTTATGTCATCAATAAACACTAGTGACCCAATGCCATTGAAAGCCATGCATGGCCATGCCATCACGTTGCCTCCACCATGTTTTACAGAGGATGTGGTGTGCCTTGGATCATGTGCCGTTCTCTTTCTTCTCCAAACTTTTGGCTTCCCATCATTCTGGTTAAGGTTGATCTTTGTCTCATCTGTCCATAGAATACTTTTCCAGAACTGAGCTGGCTTCTGGAGGTGTTTTTCAGCAAATTTAACTCTGGCCTGTCTATTTTTGGAATTGATGAATGGTTTGCATCTAGATGTGAACCCTTTGTATTTACTTTCATGGAGTCTTCTCTTTACTGTTGACTTAGAGACAGATACACCTACTTCACTGAGAGTGTTCTGGACTTCAGTTGATGTTGTGAACGGGTTCTTCTTCACCAAAGAAAGTATGCGGCGATCATCCACCACTGTTGTCTTCCGTGGGCTCCCAGGTCTTTTTGGATTGATGAGTTCACCAATGCTTTCTTTCTTTCTCAGGATGTACCAAATTGTAGATTTTGTCACTTCTAATGTTGTAGCAATTTCTTGGATGGTTTTTTTTCTGTTCTTGCAGCTTAAGGATGGCTTGTTTCACCTGCATGGAGAGCTCCTGTGACCGCATGTTTCCTTCACAGCAAAACCTTCCAAATGCAAACACCACACCTCAAATCAACTCCGGCCCTTTCATCTGCTTAATTGAGAATGACATAACAAAGGGATTGCCCACACCTGTCCATGAAATAGCCTTGGAGTCATTTGTCCAATTACTTTTGGTCCCTTTAAAAACAGGGTGGCACATGTTAAGGAGCTGAAACTCCTAAACCCTTCATCCAATTTTAATGTGGATACCCTCAAATGAAAGCTGAAAGTCTGGACTTCAACTGCATCTGAATTGTTTTGTTTAAAATTCATTGTGGTAATGTCTAGAACCAAAATTAGATAAATGTTGTCTCTGTCCAAATATATATGGACCTAACTGTAGAAGTATGGTGCTAGGTTTGTCACATAACCACGTGCTTGGTGGGCACCTGGGGATGGACAAGACCCAGGAAAGAATCCTCCAGAGGTTTTACTGGCCAGGGGTTTATCGAGATGTGGAGGATTATTGCAAAACCTGCCCCACGTGTCAGATAAATGCTCCGGTTTCTCACTTCCGCAGTCCATTAGTCCCGCTGCCGGTTATAGAGATACCATTTGAAAGGGTAGCGATGGACTTGGTAGGTCCTATTGTGAAATCAGCCAGGGGGCACCAATACATACTAGTGGTACTTGATTATGCAACCCGGTACCCCGAGGCTGTCCGTTTAAGAAATATGGCGTCCAAAAATATTGCACGGGAACTCTTTCATATGTTTTCCAGGACAGGAATCCCTAAAGAGATCCTCACGGACCAAGGAACACCTTTTATGTCCAAGGTGATGAAGGAACTGTGTAAGTTGCTTAAAATCTCGCACATTCGAACATCCGTGTATCACCCACAGACGGATGGGCTGGTTGAACGTTTTAATAAAACGTTAAAACATATGTTAAAGAAAGCAGTGGAGAAAGATTGTCGGTACTGGGACTACCTGTTACCCTACCTAACGTTTTCGGTCAGAGAGGTGCCCCAAGCCTCTACGGGGTTTTCTCCCTTTGAGTTGGTATATGGTCGGCACCCACGTGGCTTGCTAGACATAGCCAAGGAAGTATGGGAAACAGAGGCAACCCCATACAAGAGTGTTATAGAGAATATTGCCCAGATGCAAGATAGAATTGCTAAGATTATGCCATTGGTTAAGGATCATCTGCAGAGAGCCCAAGAAGCTCAAAGCAGGATATATAATCGGTCAGCAAAAATTAGGACTTTCAACCCCGGGGATCGAGTCCTAATCCTAATTCCCACGGTGGAAAGTAAGTTTTTGGCCAAGTGGCATGGCCCATACGAGATAGTACAGAAAATGAGCAAGGTCACCTACAA
>JARQOD010000004.1:254498152-254527748 GCA_033576555.1 Oophaga sylvatica | reverse complement strand
AGCAATACGAATAAGAGCAGATCTGAGCCAGCAAAAATCATTCTATGACATAGTAACTTACCACTATATTGGCAGACCACAATGCCACTATAGTCCCCATGAGTAGTGTTGAGCGATACTTTCCGATATCCAAAAGTATCAGAATCGGAATGGTATCGCCGATACCCAAAAAATATCGGCGATACCCGATACGGATACCGGAAATCCAATGTAAGTCTATGGGAACAAAATATCGGAATTAAAAAAAAAACATTCTTGCCTTGTTGGTTAATTGTACATGAAGGAAAACAACAAAGAGTAATGTAGAATGTATTGGGGAAGGTTGAGGAGACATTAAAGGCATAGATGTTTAACCCAATCAAATGGAATAGCATAAATATTTTTTTTTTAAAGATGTTCGGATTGACGAAGAAATTGACAATGTTGTTAACGTTTTTTCTATTTTGGCAAATATGTATATTTCACAACTTCCATGCTCTTCACCTTTTTAACTTTTGACACACTTTCTCCTTCATAATCTTCAGCAGCATCATCTTTTTCATCAAATTATTATTCATCTTCACCTTCTTTCTCTTCTTCTTAAACGTCTTGCTATTCATCTTTTTGTTAACATTACTCATATTCTTCTTATTAAACTATTATTCTTATTCATATTCTACTTCATCTTCTTCATCATATTCTTATTTTGGACAGAGATTCCTGTACTTGTAATCTGTCAAAGTATGAATTTTTCATCCTTCCGTTCTTGCTGTCACAAAAGATTTAAATTACAACAGTATTTGTCCGTGTTCAGTTTAGCCTGCAGCAGCAGGCATTTTCCAGGGGCACCACGAGGAGGAACGGACTCACCCCCATACACTGCTTAGTCTTCTTCTGCTTATAATTTAGAGCATATATTTTGCTCTTCATTTTGGTCTTATACTTCATGTTCTTCTGCTTTTTGATCTTCTGCTTATTGTTCTTAAGTCTCTTGTTCTGTATCTTGTAGTTTGTCTTAACCTTCTTAGTCCTGTTTGGTAATCTTTTATTTCTTCTTTGTGATGATGTTTAGGCTGGTTGGCTTGATGCTCGTCGTCCTTGTGGTGGTCATCTTCTTCGGGGTGGTCATCAGGGTCGTCGTCTTCATTGTTGGAGATCCAGAGTGATTTCCCAAAAAAACATTGAAAAAATCTTCAATTTGTAAATGTAGCACAAGGTACAAGAGCCAATGCAAGTAACGAGGACCAGCTGACTGTGCTGGAACCCGGAGGGGCAGCAGAAGGAAAAGAGCCAATGGCACAACCGAGGACCAGCTGACGTTACTGGGACACGGTTACTAAGCAGGAGGTACCTGTGCTCCAAAGCACTACCAAGGACCAGCAGACGTTGCTGGAACTCGGATACCGAGATGGAGGCACCTAGGCCAAAGGCACTGCGGAGAACCAGCTGACGGTACTGGAACCCGGACGGGTAGCAGAAGGTACAAGAGCCAATGCAAGTGATGAGGACCAGCTGACTGTGCTGGAACCCGGAGGGGCAGCAGAAGGAAAAGAGCCAATGGCACAACCGAGGACCAGCTGACGTTACTGGGACACGGTTACTAAGCAGGAGGTACCTGTGCTCCAAAGCACTACCAAGGACCAGCAGACGTTGCTGGAACTCGGATACCGAGATGGAGGCACCTAGGCCAAAGGCACTGCGGAGAACCAGCTGTCGGTACTGGAATCCGGATGGGTAGCAGATGGTACAAATGGAAATTTAAGTTGACAGGCCGCGAGCCGGCCGCAGTTACCGAATCCCACAGTACTACAGTGGGTGATTGTCCTATTGTCACAACGGAAACAGCCTTTATTTGCATATCCCGCAGCACACATAGGAAGCACCTAAACTCCAGGCACCATAGAGTCGGCTAACCCGACTGCAACACGACAGGACAACTTATTGGAGGCTAAGTGACGTTTACACTGACAGGAAACAGATGGCGTGCTGTAACCAGTCTGGGCAGGAGTGAGTACCCGTGCCAATGACACTTCCGAGCAACAACTGTCGGTGTTGGAGCCCAGGGATGAGAAGAGAACAGGGTGGAGGCAGCAGGACTTTTTGCCGTTCACACAGCAGGGGAACAGCTGACATTACTGAACCCCAATAACACAGGAGCAAGTGTTCACTGTGCTAACAGCACTTCCGAGCAACAACTGGCGGTGTTGTAGCCCAGGCATGAGAAGACAACAGGGTGGAGGCAGCAGGACTGTTTGCCGTACACACAGCAGGGGAACAGCTGACATTACTGAACCCCAGTAACACAGGAGCAAGTGTTGACTGTGCTAACAGCACTTCCGAGCAACAACTGGCGGTGTTGTAGCCCAGGCATGAGAAGACAACAGGGTGGAGGCAGCAGGACTGTTTGCCGTACACACAACAGGGGAACAGCTGACATTACTGAACCCCAATAACACAGGAGCAAGTGTTCACTGTGCTAACAGCACTTCCGAGCAACAACTGGCGGTGTTGTAGCCCAGGCATGAGAAGACAACAGGGTGGAGGCAGCAGGACTGTTTGCCGTACACACAGCAGGGGAACAGCTGACATTATTGAACCCCAGTAAAACAGGAGCAAGTGTTGACTGTGCTAACAGCACTTCCGAGCAACAACTGGCAGTGTTGTAGCCCAGGCATGAGAAGACAACAGGGTGGAGGCAGCAGGACTGTTTGCCGTACACACAGCAGGGGAACAGCTGACATTACTGAACCCCAATAACACAGGAGCAAGTGTTCACTGTGCTAACAGCACTTCCGAGCAACAACTGGCGGTGTTGTAGCCCAGGCATGAGAAGACAACAGGGTGGAGGCAGCAGGACTGTTTGCCGTACACACAGCAGGGGAACAGCTGACATTACTGAACCCCAGTAACACAGGAGCAAGTGTTGACTGTGCTAACAGCACTTCCGAGCAACAACTGTCGGTGTTGTAGCCCAGGCATGAGAGGACAACAGGGTGGAGGCAGCAGGACTGTTTGCCGTACACACAGCAGGGGAACAGCTGACATTACTGAACCCCAATAACACAGGAGCAAGTGTTCACTGTGCTAACAGCACTTCCGAGCAACAACTGGCGGTGTTGTAGCCCAGGCATGAGAAGACAACAGGGTGGAGGCAGCAGGACTGTTTGCCGTACACACAGCAGGGGAACAGCTGAATAAAGAAAACTTGGCACTCAACTTTGAGAGAAGTAGATTCCTGTTTATTGCAGTCACAATACTGGTGTAACGTTTCGGTCCATGTGGACCTTCGTCAGTCCGACTGCTTGTGAGGAAGCAACAGTATGAAAAAGAAGAGGCAGTATGCCTTCAGAGGAGAGTATCCTTCTATAATCTTATGAGCAGTATTCCCATGGGATAGTCCCTTGTTGGGGCTTTCTTATTTTGATTCCCGAAAATGGAGAAAGGGGGGCCAAAAAGGCTCTGTGCGTAACTTGGTGGTGAGGTGAAGGATCGCTGGTCTCTCTGCTCTGGCGCGGAATCCACGGTAGTGCTACGATATACTCTCACTATATAGCAGGGGAACAGCTGACATTACTGAACCCCAATAACACAGGAGCAAGTGTTCACTGTGCTAACAGCACTTCCGAGCAACAACTGGCGGTGTTGTAGCCCAGGCATGAGAAGACAACAGGGTGGAGGCAGCAGGACTGTTTGCCGTACACACAGCAGGGGAACAGCTGACATTACTGAACCCCAGTAACACAGGAGCAAGTGTTGACTGTGCTAACAGCACTTCCGAGCAACAACTGGCGGTGTTGTAGCCCAGGCATGAGAAGACAACATGGTGGAGGCAGCAGGACTGTTGGCCGTACACACAGCAGGGGAACAGCTGACATTAATGAACCCCAATAACACAGGAGCAAGTGTTCACTGTGCTAACAGCACTTCCGAGCAACAACTGGCGGTGTTGTAGCCCAGGCATGAGAAGACAACAGGGTGGAGGCAGCAGGACTGTTTGCCGTACACACAGCAGGGGAACAGCTGACATTACTGAACCCCAATAACACAGGAGCAAGTGTTCACTGTGCTAACAGCACTTCCGAGCAACAACTGGCGGTGTTGTAGCCCAGGCTTGAGAAGACAACAGGGTGGAGGCAGCAGGACTGTTTGCCGTACACACAGCAGGGGAACAGCTGACATTACTGAACCCCAGTATCACAGGAGCAAGTGTTCACTGTGCTAACAGCACTTCCGAGCAACAACTGGCGGTGTTGGAGCCCAGGGTCAAGGAGGATGTTTAAATACTAGATCAAGTATTTTCCTTGTTACGTGTCAATTAAAAATGTCTATACTCCAAACAAGAGAAATATAACCTTTAGTACCATAAGATGATGATTTTACTTAAAAAAATATATGTAAATTAATAATTTACAAACATAAATGCATACATTAACATGTTGAAAATCAATGCAAACCACAATTAAAATAGGTTAAATAATCTGCTATACGGTTTAAAATAAAAGCATACAAGTACATATCAGAATCCATTAATGATGGCTAAGTAACAGTATCTACACCATTTCTATTGTGTAGACAATGAATGGCTGACTTAAAAACATAATCAGCATTACAAGTTATCTTTGACATTCATAAAAGTTTACATTTGGTGAATAATATCACTAAAAAGTTTTTAAAAATATCTAAAATTTCCATCATGTAATACTGATAATATGTGCCAATCATTTATATTAACAAACAAAAACTTTAAAAAGTGCATAGTGCATAGTCAAAACAGCTATTTATGCCTGACTGTGGACTTGCAAGCATGACAACGGATAGATAAGGTATATATAGATGAGACTGCATAGCCACAGATGTTGAATGGCGATGTAATACTGTACCTCAATAAAGTGTGCGTTACTACTACATCCTTTTTTTTATATAGCTTTATAAAAGGTTACGTGCATGTATGGTTGCGCCTTTGTTTGGACGCACAGACTGGCTTAATGCTGTGACGCGTTGGGTATTGGAGCGTCTGTGCGTCTTATGACGCAGACTAACATTCACGGTGCGCATCGTTCATCATCGCAAGCGTACCGACAACACAAAGGCGTTGTCATGACTGCTTTACTCAGTAAACATGCACCTATGATGAAACATACACGCATGTGCCCTATTACATAACAAGCTACAAGAAAAACGAGTGTGAGGTGTGACACAGCTGTTTTGTTAAGGTACAGTATTATATCGACATTGTACAGGTGTCGCTATTCAGTCTGATAAATAGATATCATTCACCTATTCTATCAGTTGTCGTTCTTTCAGCACCACTTACAGGTATATATTTTGCTATTGTGACTATGCACTATTGACTTTAACAAGGTAATGCATTATTTTGTTAGCGATTATCATGTTTACATGAAGGACCTTTATGATATGGGCTGTTAACTTTCTAATTAAATATGTATTTTTTAAAATGACACAAATATAATTAATGTTGAAGAGGACTATTCCTACATGCATTGTTTGCACAATATTACAGGTGTACATCACGTCCCTTAATCAACATTGGATTATTATATTTACTTGTATGCTTTTATTTAAAAGCCAAGAACACTGAAGTCTAACCTTCGCACTGCAGCTGTTGTCAAAGTTCAACCCACATTATGCACTTCCAACATTGCAGCATTTGAGTCATGATGTGAGTTGGATTTGTCTAAGCTATGGAGTGACAAGGTTGACCATCAGTATCCTATAGCATAAGTAGGCTTTTGTGTTAGCATTTGTTTTCGACATGTGCATATCTGAAATAATATGTCACAATTATTTTGTTACAGATTTGTGACAAAGACTAATCATTTTATGGTTTTAAAGCTGACGTTTCAAATGTTTACAGCTTAGAAATCAGGGTGTAGCCTCATATCTATGTGTAGCACTAGACACTTTGACATGTCATGCTTTTTTCACCATGTGTAGGTAGCTAGCAGTAATTTTGCCAGACACACAGCAGGGGAACAGCAGGCGTTACTGAACCCCACAAACACATCAGCGATTGTTTTCATCTGTGCATCTAACACTTCTGAGCAGCAACTGGCGGTGTTGAAGCCCAGGGTCAAGGAGGGTGTAGGCAGAGGCCTTGTATGAGATGTTTGAAGTTGAAGTTGTAGTTAGCAGCAGTAATTTTTGCCAGACACACAGCAGGGGAACAGCAGGCGTTACTGAACCCCACAAACACATCAGCGATTGTTTTCAT
Organism: Oophaga sylvatica; assembly: GCA_033576555.1. NCBI lineage: Eukaryota > Metazoa > Chordata > Amphibia > Anura > Dendrobatidae > Oophaga > Oophaga sylvatica. The sequence goes on along the minus strand of JARQOD010000004.1, from coordinate 254,521,537 downwards.
CTGTGCATCTAACAGTTCTGAGCAGCAACTGGCGGTGTTGAAGCCCAGGGTCAAGGAGGGTGTAGGCAGAGGCCTTGTATGAGATGTTTGAAGTTGAAGTTGTAGTTAGCAGCAGTAATTTTTGCCAGACACACAGCAGGGGAACAGCAGGCGTTACTGAACCCCACAAACACATCAGCGATTGTTTTCATCTGTGCATCTAACACTTCTGAGCAGCAACTGGTGGTGTTGAAGCCCAGGGTCAAGGAGGGTGTAGGCATAAAATATTGAGTTATTGCCTTGTTACGTGGCCATTGCAAATGTATATACTTCAAACAAGAATAAATAAAGTTTTACTAGGACAATAAAATGATGAATTTCAATTCCAAGAATAGAAAAATATTTAGACTTGAGAGTCCTCAGTGGTTGATACCGTTTAATGGCTAACTGAAAAGATGGTAACAAATTCCAAGCTTTCGAGACTACTCAGGTCTCTTCATCAGGCTAAGACTAAAACAAAAAATGAAGAAACACATATTTCTACACACAACAGGACACAGGAATAGGTAAGACAAGTGAGGGAGGGACAAGTGAGGGGAGACCGGCCAAAAAATGAGAACAAGGATGAATTATCAGCGCCACACAATAAGAGAAAAAATAATGGATTTACCTGTGGCAAAACACTTTTGTATGCCCGGTCATAGCATGATGGATATGGAATTACTGGTATTAAAATATAACTTCAAATATGAGAAAGATACAAAGATTTCAGAATATAAGCTCATCATGACCTTTGACACTCTTAGTGATGGAATGAATAGATCACAGGGATTTATGTCATTCTATATCAATTAAGGAATCTGCGTCTCTGCCCTTCCAGGGACATGAAAACAGAAAACCAGACCCCAATCAGAGGGCAATAAAACTTTCTATCCTTATCTAGGAACTGTTCCAATATTTATGTTCATCCCTCTGTCATAATGACAGTTCTGCTACACGTGACTTACTTGTCTTACCTATTGCACTATTCCTGTGTCCTGTTGTGTATAGAAATATGTGATGCTTCATTTTTTGTTTTAGTCTTTGCCTGATGAAGAGACGTGAGTAGCCTCGAAAGCTTGCAATTTGTTACCATCTTTTCAGTTATCCATTAAAAGGTATCAACCACTGCGGACTCTCAAGTCTAAATATTTGTCTATCTACTGGCTAACACGGTACGAAGATACACATGTTTCCTAACTTCAAGAATAAAAATAAAGACCCTGCAAATATAAACGCATATATGCACATGCCAACAAGAAATGGAACAACACACCACCCAAAAAATTGGTTACAAAATATAGTGTTGTAAATTTAAGAATAAAAGTCCATTTTTGTATTTATGAATAATGCTTAAGGAACGCTATGTTAAACCATAACATAGTGAAGACAATGGATTTTGTAATAGTCACTCATCATCATCATTGCAATTTATATGTGACAGTCACAGACATTTCAATTATTTAAGTTAATAAAATCGTTACTTTGTACAGCATGTATGACATGTCCAGCATGGACTCATCAATGTGATGACGCAATAATGTACGATAAAAAATAACCATTTAAAAAAACATTATGCATTGTCACAATGTAAGTGTGTGCCTGCAAGTGTAGGTGAAACAAAGGCTACGGATAGCAAAGGTATATTCTATGTCTGTATCAGACAGTGGACAGCCTCTGATGGGTAATGGCGATGTTATACTGTACGTCAATAAAGTCTGCGGCTGCAATCATGCATTTTTTGCTTGTACAGTGTTGAAGAGGGTAAAAGCATGTCTGGTTGCGCAAGGCTTTATCCGTCAACACTACCTTCCTACTGTCACGCGTAGGGTAGGGTAGCGTGTGTCAATTAGATGACTCTATAAAATGTGACGTTACGCAGCGTTATTGTGCCCTAGGGACACCAAAAATACGACAGCAGTAATCACTTACTGTCTAATACTCCACCTATGACCAACAAAAAAAGCACGTTCCCTCTTTAACAATCTACAAGACTAACAAGCATAATGGTTGACGCTGACTTTATTGAGGTACAGTATTACATCGACATTGTCCATGAGTAACTATGCACTGTGATACCTATATACCATTATTAATTTATATCTGTTGTGCATGTTTCAACAGCACTTGCAGGTATAACTACCTATTGTCAGTATGCATGATGCACTTTCTAGATGTAATAATTTATTATTGCACATTATTACCAGGTTTAGATGCTGGCCATTTCATATATGGTGTGTGAAGTTACAGTTGGCATCAGTATGTGTATTTTATAATGTCTGTCATAAATAAAACTCGTGATGATGATGATGAGGATTTTATGATTCGTACATCCATTGACTGCATTATCTTACAGGTACATATAAAGTTCCTTAAAAAGCATTAAATGATAAGTATGAAATGTACTTTTATGCATTAATTTCAAAAAGTGAACACTATGTTTTAGTTTTTGTTACCATTTCTAATAGACATGTGCAGATATGCGCTGTGATGACAAATTATTATTTGTCCATATTTGTTATAAAAATGTATCATTCTAGGCCTGGAAAACTTCACAATTTCCTGTTTTAAGCATAACAATCAGGGTGACGGCTCTTCCCTATTTGGAGCATGTTCCACATGGGTTTTTTCGGTGCATGTGTAGGGAACAGGAGACTTCTTGCCGGCCACACAGCAGGGGAACAGCTGGCGTTACTGAACCCCACTAACACTATAGCTTGTGTATTGGTCTGTGGACACGACACTTCTGAGCAGCAACTGGCAGTGTTGTAGCCCAGGGAGTAGAGTTCAGGTGGTAGAAAGATGAACATAACAGGAGACATGGATAACGTTGCGAACCAGTTATTTAATCTGAAACGGACAGACAAATTCTGGCGAGATCCATGCCTTGTTCATTTTCAGAAAAGTAAGCCGGTCTACATTATCTTAGGATAGTCGCATGCGACGGTCTGTTAGTACACCACCTGCAGCACTAAAGACGCGCTCCGATAATACACTGGCAGCAGGGCAAGCCAGCACCTCCAATGCATACTGGCTAAGCTCTGGCCATGTATCCAGCTTAGAGACCCAAAACTTGAATGGGGAAGAGCCATCTGGGAGTACACTGAGAGGGAAAGACATGTAGTCTGTCACCATCTTACGGAAACGTTGCCTCCTGCTGACTGGAGCCGTCTCGGATGGTGTAGACATTTGTGGCGCTGCCACAAAACTTCACCACATTTGGAACATACTGGTCTTGCCCTGTGCAGAGGCGCTGCTTGTGCTCCCTCTTGTTGCAGAGCTGTCTCCACTGCCTCGACGCACAGAGCTGCTTTGTAAAGCAGTAGCAGCAGCAGTGCTCTGGGCTGGAATGGAGAACATTATGGATTGCACCAGTGTGTCTTGGTACTCCCATTTTACGCTCCCGGTTCAACGGTGTGATGAGGCTTTGTAAGTTGTCCCGGTAGCGAGGGTCTAGGAGGGTGTACACCCAATAATCAGACGTGGTGAGAATGTGGGCGATGCGGCGGTCGTTTCTCAGGCACGGCAGCATGAAATCAACCATGTGCTGCAGACTCCCAACTGGCCAAGAAACGCTGTCCCCTGCAAGAGGCGTCATCTTTGCCTGCTCTGCATCACCCCACCCTCGCTATACATACTGACTAGAGCGTTGTGTACCTCCCTCTGGAGCGATGTCTTCCTCCTCCATTGACTCCTCCTCATCTCCTCCAAAGTGAGCCCTGCCCAGCCCTTTGTGAGGAACCACATTGCGCTGACTGTCCAGAAGGTGATGGAATTTGTGACTCCTCATCCTCCACCTCTTCCAAAACCTCATCCCTTAGTGCTTGCAGTGTTTTTTGAAGCAGGCAGATAAGGGGGACAGTCAGGCTGACTAGTGCATCATCTGCACTTGCCATCCGCGTTGACTCATCAAACGCACGCAAAACGTGGCAGATGTCCTTCATAGAGGCCCACTCAGTAGTGGTGAAGTGTGAACGGCGCAAATTGCGAGTTTATTGCGCCTGATGCAGCTGATACTCCATTACTGCTGGCTGCTGCTCACACAACCGCTCCAACATATGTAACGTGGAATTCCACCTGCTGGGTACGTCACATATGATGCGATGTTCAGGAAGGCGAAATCTGTGTTGCAGAGCTGCAATGCGCGATCTGGCCATGCTGGAATGTCGCAAGTGAGCGCACTCTAGGCGGACCTTGTGCAGCAGTGCATCAAGATCCGGATAGTCCCTCAAAAAACTCTGCACGACCAAGTTGAGCACATGTGCCAGACATGGTATGTGAGTGAGGTTGCCAAGGCCAGAGCTGCCACCAGATTTTGGCCATTGTCACATACTACCAAGCCTGGCTGGAGATTCGCTGTCAAAAACCACACGTCGCTCTCCTGCTTGATGGCATTCCAGAGCTCCTGCGCTGTGTGGCTTCGATTCCCCATGGGAATTAATTTCAGGACGGCCTGTTGACGTTTGGCCACGGCTGTGCTCATATCGGTCGCAACAGGTAAGCGTTCACGGGTCCATGTGGAGGTAGACCGTGACGGCTCCTGCAGCGATGATTCTGAGGAACTGGAGTAGGAGGAGGAGTCAATGTGGACAGACTGGATTCCTGCAATCCTTGGAGTTGGCAGAACACGTACAGCGCCACTCGCAAGATCTGTACCCGGCTCCACAACATTGACCCAATGGGCAGTGAGGGAAAGGTATCGTCCCCGGCCATGGGTACTGATCCACGCATCGGTGGTCAGGTGGACCTTGCTACTGACGGCGTCTAGTAGCGCATGTTTAATTTTTCCCTCAACATGCTTTTGCAGACCAGGGACGGCTTGCCTGCTGAAATAAAATCGGCTGGGCACATTGTATTGTGGGACTGCCAATGCCATTAAGTTACGGAAACTGTCAGTCTCCACCAGCCTGAATGACAGCATTTCAAGGGACAGGAGTTTTGCAATGCCAGCATTCAGAGCCTGTGCTCGTGGATGGTTTGCCGAGTATGGCCGTCTTTTATCCCATGCCTGTGCTACCGATGGCTGTTTTGTGGCCTAGGAGTGTGACGATGACAGGCAACTTGCAGCTGTGGGTGGAATAACACTGGGTCTCTGGACAACAGTGACAGAGGTTCTTCCATGGCGATCCTGTGAGGAAGCTGAACCAGCTGTGTGTGAGCTGGAGGAAGAGGCTCCAACACGAGCTGAAGATGTAGGTGCTGCTGTAGGTTGGCCTACATCTCCAGTGTGTCTTTGTAACTGAACCACGTGCTTTGACTGCACATGTTTCCACATATTTGTGGTATTAAGGTTACTGACACTTTTACCTCTTTTTACTTTATGATTACACAGCTTGCATTTGACATAGCAAATATCATCTGCAAGTGTGTCAAAAAAGGACCACGCAGTGCAAGTCCTGGGAGCGCCCGTTTTGGCTGTTGGAAGAGAACTGCTACGAACGGGTGCCAAACTGGAGGCTACAGGCAACCAAGTCTGCAGCCTACCTCTCCCTACTGTTTGTACCGTTGGGGCAATCTCTTCCTCAGAGCTGCTACCACCACCTTCCTGTTCCTCACGCCATGTTGGGTCTTGGACCTCATCATCTCCACTACCCTCTTCCAACACCTGCTGCTGTTGGGTGGTCTGGCCAGCACCATGCTCAACAGAAACTGGCACCTGAGTCTCATCATCATCAGATGCGTTCTGCGGTGTGCTGACCATTGGCACTGGCTCACCCGCCTCTTCACATTCAGAGAGACACAGCTGTTGCGCATCACTGCATACTGCCTCTTCTTCACATTCCAGAATGCTGCTTGGCTGGGCCCTGTTTGCAAGCCAACAGATTCTGAGAACAGAAGCAGAGACTCAGCTGGCTCCTTTACAGAGCTCTCTGAATGCCTGGGCAATTTGGCAGGCGGTGAAGAGACAGATGGTTGTTCGACAGTGCTGTGGTCCTGAGAGGAGGTGGAAGCAATTGAAGTCGATGCATTGGCTGCCATCCAACCAACAACGGCTTCAATTTGTTCTTACCGCAGCAGGGGGGTACGCCGAGCTCCTACAAAAGTGCGCATAAAGGAACGCTCACGGGGAAAACTGGTGGATGCTGTGTCACTGGGTGCGGCAGCAGCCACAGAATCCCCACATCCTCTCCCTGCTGAAACTCCACGGCCACGACCACGTGCCTTACTCCCTGCCTTCTTCATCTTGGTAGATTGATAAAGAAAGTCAGAAAAGTTATAAGGCCTAAGTGTGGTTATTCCTCAGAGACTGCAGTGAACACTGCAGACAACTGTTCACTATCTGTGAAAGGCTCCTTTCTGTACTTCTATAGTGTTTGCAACCAATGTATTTATATACGGATGGAAGCGCGTCACACTAATAGATTAGATTTTTTTCAAATATAATGGAGCAGCACCAATTTGAGAAAAATGTGAAGGATGAGGCAGTGACACACGCTCAGCAGACTACAACCAGCAGTGGTTGAAGAACTAACTGGAGCGTAATCTGCACTCAAAAAATGAAAAGCTCACAGACTACAGTGAACACTGCACACAACTGTTCACTATCTGTGAAAGGCTCCTTTCTGTACTTCTATAGTGTTTGCAACCAATGTATTGTATACAGATGGAAGCGCGTCACACTAATAGATCACTGTTAATTTCTGTTGAATGGAGCTGCACCAATTCCACAAAATAAAATAAAAAAAAGAGTCAGTGAGTGACACGTGCAGATGCCTACAAACAGCGGTGGATGCAGAGCAAACTGCAGCGTCACCTGCACTCTCACACACACACCTTGCACAGAGCTGTTAAAACAACACTGCAAGGCAAAAGGAAGCTTTACACAGCGGTTGGTAAAATAGCCTGCCTAAAGCACAGTACACAAAATCGCAATCTCTAACTGTCCCTCAGAGTCAGCAGAGCAGCGTTCTGTCCCTAACTGAGTTCACAGCACAGTGACGCTAAAATGGCGACGGCGCCTTTTATAGTGCATTCTGACATCATTTCAGCAGCCAATCACAGCCATGCCATTAGTTAACATGACCGCAGCAGTACAGGATGTGCCCACACTTTTTAGGATTCCTCATTGGCTGACTAAAATCACAGTGCCTCTCAAAGAATTATGGGAACTTCCGATTCCGGTATACGATATAGGAAAAATATCGGAACTAAGTATCGGAATTCCGATACAGCGAATATCGGCCGATACCGATACTTGCGGTATCGGAATGCTCAACACTACCCATGAGTAGAACGGATGATAATAAAGGACTTCAATAAGGGAAAAATAACTTTGTAGGTGCCACAATGTGTGTGAGGTTTGTACCTCTGTGTCTGTGCCTATGGGCTATGACCAAACCTAATCCACAAAAATATTTGTTTACATGGAAGGGTCTCTTTAGGATTGAAATGAGGCCACATAATTTCTATGTACTGTACGTCCTGAGTATAAAAAAAAGTGGCAACTGCTAATGTCTGGTGTCTCTTGCTGTGTCTTCCTTTCTTCAAAGGCCTCAGATCTTTCACTAAGCAAGTGTAGGTAGGTGTATAGTAGAATAAAGATGACAAATTTGCTCTTCACTCCACTACTTGCTCCAGTACATTAAATTATGCTATTTTATTCCTGCAGTGTCTTAATGGGTTACGTGTTTTGATGGTTTGTTCCCTTCGTCCCACCAAAAAGATGACTTTTACTGTACCTTGGGAGTGATGCTACATTATGCTGCAGTAACAGTACATAAATACTTAATCAGTTCAAGGTATAAAATGTCACTTGCTCTGTTCGATGCTAAACATAATCTACGAATGGATAAATTTACCAACGGACTATGAATTTTAGTATATTTTATATGGTTATCTGTCTTTGAGCTAGAAATTTAATATTTTATAGTTTAGGTTAGGTTATAGAAAAATTACAAATTGCTCAAACTAATTCTTTTATTTTGTTGCAACTGAATGATGAAAGAGGACATATTGTGAAGACGTGTGGCCAATCCATCTTTTTTCTTTTGAACTACACATGGTTTTTAAGATCTTATAATAAAATAAACCAATTATATGCAAGTGCATTCATCCAGTTATATTAGATCTATACACTGCAATGTTCCTTCCAAAATTATGTACGGCGATTAAAGATATCATCACAAAAAAAACATTTATCTTTTATCAATAGGCGTAAGCCAGTGTTGAATGGAGAAAAAAAATGACACTATGGAAAAATGTTTGAAAAAAAGCTCAAAAACAATAAAGCAAGCGCTCAGGAAATAACAAAAAAAAAATGCTTCAGGACATTGTCTTAACCTTCGTCTTGGAAAACTCGCTCAGGGAAGCTTATGGCAGAAAAAAAATGTTATTACCGTTCATGCTTTTATTTTTAATTATTTTTAGTCATGTTCAGCTGTTATTTGGTAATTAATACATTTAATTTATATATGATGTTTACTCATGTTTAATGGGTATGCTGTATTTACTCTGAGATGCTATTTTTTGCTTTGGAAAAAAATGTGCGAACAGGCAAATATACAAAATTTGTTTGATCCACTCACATCTAATACTGCATGCACCATACTTGACAAATTATGAGATGTTACTTCAGGGACATTCTGAAAGTTCCCTGACATTTTATTTAGGACTTGTCACAATATGATGGTGTTTAAATCATAAATAGTACAAATAGCCCCTTCATCGCACACAAAAAAAATCAGAGCCCCAAATGAGTATAGACCACAGACCAGATCAACTTAACCAATGGGGCGCGGAGGAGTGTAGAGTCTAGGATAGAGGACTCTAGTTTAAATCAAAGATGTCAGGCAGATTAACCAGTTCTTGCACAAATCTGTGAGATCTTTCTTTTTCCTGTTTGTCTCCTGGACTTGTGGAAGAATGGACAAGTATGATAAATGCTTGTTTGAAAACAGCTGAAAGGGAAAGCTGGACTTGGCAATGTAATTATTCAGACGTGGGGAAGGTAACTCTTAGGCAGTGGTGTAAGTAGAGTCTGATTGGTCCCAATGAAGATTTGGACCTGGGCCCCTCATTCCCCTGCATGTTGGTCAGATGTATGGGCCCTTGTAGTGTTCTTAATCCTATAAGGACATAGAAGTTGCACCTCCTCTCCCATTATGTAGTAATGTCCCCCATCTTGGGCGCCTTCCTGGTATATATGTCCTCCATCCTGGCCCCATCCCAGTATATATCCCTCCATGCTGGTATATATTTCCCTTATCCTGGGCCACACCCTGGTATATATCTGTATGCAGTGGCGTTCCGTGAATAGAGCAGACTAAGCAGCTGCTATGGGCCCAGACAGGTGAGGGGGCCCACGATGGCCGCTGTCGTTTGGCAGCTGTGCTGTGCTGACACAGTACTATCTCCTTTAATTAAATATAAGCGATGGCCGGACACTGTAAACCCCCTTGAAGGTCCCCTTTCCTTGTTGTCTCCTGGTCAGCAGTTGGCTTAAGTCTCTGGCTGCATTTGCATAAGAAAGCCAGCCTGCAGCCAGAGACACGTGCATCACAGGAAGCAGAAAACATTCATAAGTTTCACTCAGGGAGAGATACACTACACAAGAAGGTGAGCCCTGCTGGCTAGGGTATGGGGTGGATTTTTTTGTTGAATGTGTCCCCTCACTGTGCTGGCACTTTATATTTACAATGGCTAGCCTCTGGCTGAACTTTGCATCTTAGGGAGTGAGGGGGTCCTGATTGCAGGCACTGTGGAGGGTGGAGGAGGGGGGCTCTGCATGCACTGTGGAGGAGGAGGATTGCCCTGCATGCAGTGCAGCCACCCTTCTGTACTCCTCACAATGCTTCTCCATTAGAGCTGGTTTCATGTGATTTAACCCCTGTACCACCACCAGGCAGGATGATGCTTCCTAGCTGTAGGTAAGACCATGCCCAGTCTATGTCCCACCACCAACTTCACTGTCAAGGTGTGCAACAATGCATGTTCATGCAATACTAAAAATGTGCAATGCCCTGGAAATCATGGTGCAGCCAATAAATGTTACTAATTTATTCTGCTCCTTCACCCCAGAGGCATGCACCTGGGAGACAGCAATTACATGGGGCGTGCTGAGCTCATGAGGTGCCTGAGAGTGGAAGTTCTGCAGATGTTATGGAAGATATTGTGTGCGGCATTTCTGTGTCCCCTTACCTGTGATAAAATGTGTCTTGTAGTTTGTACACATGTTGGAACTTTGCATAGCTTACATATTCCAATCATTTCATATACAAAGATATGACATCCGTCTACCTGTCTTATATGATGCCATGAATGATGGGCATTGCTTGTACCTGCTGTCAGATTAGGTACCACACTTCTTACATCGGAGCACACTATGCAGCATGTTCCCTGTCAGGCTAGGTTCACATTTATACGCCTGCAGACTTAATGCGTTGGATGTATACATTAAAACGTATGCCATGCATCAATCTACGAATTTAAACAAGTACATTTGATACATATCGTACTTCCATCTTTGTCTCTATATGTTTTTTTACTTAAAGAATCATTTTTTTTCCATCCAGTTTTACTGGTGTCAACAGTCCCATCCCACTCCATTTTGGCATCAGTTCTGTGAGGAGGTGTCCAGAGGAATAAATTTTTTTTCACCCCACATTAAAAACGCGTACCTTTGGTCAATTATGTTTTTTTCCCACAATACAACGTGATCAGGGCAAAACATAGTCAGAAGAACATTTTTTTTACACTACGTGTTGCCCATTATGGTTTGTGTATGCCTCCATATACGTCTGAATACCATTTTTTTTTTTGCAATTCAGACATATTTGTCCAGCAGACTGCACTGTATAAATGTGAGCCAAGCCTAAAGAAGTCCTTTTTGTCCAAGGAGGATAAAGCACATCATAAACACAAGTCCATACTGTGTGTTGCTGCTTTGCAGTGTGTATTTTTGCCATGCTGATTTTACAGGTGAAAGGTATTTACTTTGAGCCTTTTTTTGGTTGTAATGGTGAATGCTTCAGGATTATCAATGACCAAAGGGGCGGCAAACAGTTGCTACGCCACTGCACACACAAGATGGGGAGCCTGGCTGGGGGTCGATTTTTTTTGTTAAATGTGTCCCCTCACTGTGCTGGCACTTTACATTTACAATGGCTGTGACTGCACTTTGCACCTTAGGAGGGGGGCCCGGCTGCACGCACTGTGGAGGGTGTAGGGGGCCCTGCATGCACTGCAGGTGTGTGTGTGTGTGGAGTTAAGAGCACCTGTTTTTTTTTTTGGGGGGGCCCCATTCAGACTTTTGCTATGGGGCCCCATGATTTCTATGTACGCCCCTGTCTGTATGTCCTTCATCCTGGTATATATGCTCCCCTTCCTGGCCCCATCCTGATCCCCATCCTTTCATATATGTGCCTTATCCTTGGCTCCATATATTTCCACCGTCCTGGTATATATATCCCCCATCCTGGGCCCCATCCTGATATATATATCCCCCATCCTGGTATATGCCCCCCCCCATTTTGCTGCTGTTCTTTAATTCATATAAAAAAAATAAATGATTATACTCACCTTCACTTCTCTTCCCCTCTTTGCAGCGTCCTCTTCTGAAGCTGGCAGCTGACTTCAGCGTGCAAGCGACGGGAGCGCATTACGTCCCTGCCTTGCGCCCACAGTCACATGCAAGCCAACGTCAGCTGCTGCCTCTGAATGTGCGTTCGAGGACACATATCCAGTTGAAGTGTTCGCTGGCATTGGCAAGCCCCTCACCCGCACTGACCCGGTCACGGTCACAACCTCGGCGACCACATTCATTACTCCTCTGCTCCGAATGCAGCATTTAAAACCTCGTGGCTTCCTGCTTGCTGGGGTACTGTGGGACGGACGGTGTACCACTGATTGATTTACAGTTATGGCCAGTGGTATTGTTGTACCGCTGGCCCAAGTTGTGTGCTCTCCGATGTTGCTTCGTGAGGCAGCCTTGCCTCTTCAGCATTAGAGTGCAACAGAATTAAAACTGGTTGGATTGGGAGCTAACACTGGCATACAGCGTTTCTGCCTGCTTCAGAGCAGTGCTTACAAGCTCTATAGCAAATAGCTTAGAAGCACTGCGCAAATGATCTTGGAGATCAGCCACTGATGATAGACTGCTGTGGTGACTAATAACCTAATGATCAGTAAACCATAACATTTTAAATCCCTCCTTTCTTAAGAACAGAGATGATCTTTAATAATGGGTAAATTGCAAAGTTACTTCTTTTTTTACAAGAACTACAATTTTAACCAAAATAATAAAATTAGATTAATCATTTAACACTTTATGTCCTTTTTATGGGTTGTCCTGACCATATCCTAAACAGAATCTATCTGTGTGTCTTTTTGTCATTTTTCCCATATGCAAAGAATTATTATTTTACTTACTTACATGGCACCTTCACATTCTGCAGCGCTTTACAGACATCATCACTGTCCCATTGGATCTTACAATCTAAATTCCCTTTCAGTATGTCTTTAATTAGATATGCAGATTGCTTCTTCAGAGAGGAGGAGGATTTGAACTCTATAGCGCCACCTGTTGGAAGCCGCGATCCTACAAGTCACTACTGACCCAAAAACGACCCTTGCAATATGACTGAGGATAAAAGCCATATCAGAATCTCAGTATATATTCAACCCAATGTATAAAATTCCATAATTTAGACTAAGGCTATGTGCCCACATTCAGGAATCTTTGCAGAAATTTCCTGAAAAAAAAACAGACTTTTTCCCAGGAAATCCAGATGCGTTTTCACCGCGTTTTTTGCGCGTTTTTACCGCGCTTTTGCAAGTTTTTATTGCAATTTTTTCCTGAACATTCTAGGTCAATAATATAGCGGGAAATACGCAAATTTACCACGAAAATAATAAACATGCTGCGTTTTTTTACCGCGATGCGTTTTTTTCGCGGAAAAAAACGCACAATGTGCACAAAATTTGCAGAATGCATTCTAATAATAGGATGCTTAATGCATGCGTTTTTAAAACATTTTTGCAGTGGAAAATCGTGGCAAAAACGCGAAAAAAAACGCGAAAAATCTTGAACGTGTGCACACAGCCTAAGGATTTTATTTTAGGCTAGGTATAGGGATTTTAGCACTAGTATGAATTTTTTTATAACTGAATTTTTTATTAAAGCTTTTCTAAAAGCAGAAAGACATTGAAATGTCGTCTTTGCTAGAATAATTAGCACAGGAATAAACATTGTCATTTCAATGCCTTATTGAATCTTGTATAAAAGAACATATAAATCATTTCTCTAAAGTTTCATTCATTCTTTCATCCGTCTATCTTTTTATTGTTAGTGCAACTATAATGATACCAGTGTGAACCTAGCCTAGGTGCTGCACTGAAATGTGCTATCATACTTTGGGCCACTAGGTGGCGCCTATAACTATGATAAGATTTGGTATTTTGAGCTATTAAAAAAAGTAATTGCAAAATGGCTTCAATGGTTGAGTCTCTGCGAACTGATTAGCGCATAGTGGGGCAATGGGTGGGCTGTTCAATGTCATTGTCATATCATGGAGCTTCTTGTAGATTCATTATATACTCTCTCTAGACCTTGCTTGGGATTGTTTTTGTTTTGTATTGACACCTGGACGTCCTCTCACTAGGTATGTATTCATGCTGCTTGGTAATAAAGCCCCTATAGATTAGTTGTGAGATGGAGGAAAGATACTACAACACACTGCTGGCGTCCATGGAGAATATTGATTTGCTAAATAGTGATCAGATTTCAAAGCTCTAGGTGCTCCAATGATTACATGTATTTAATGGAAAACATGAAAATGTTTATGTGTCTTGTTATGACCGGTCTACATGAACTCACATGGGGCCATATGGCTTTCTCTACATTGTGGCTCACTATTTCTTTAATTAGAAGCAGAAATCTGATGATTCTCAAAAAAAGTGGTCTAAAATTGGAAAATGTCTGTATATATATATAGATATATATCTATATATATAGATATATATCTATATATATATATATCACTGAAATACTCCTGCCCTCAATACTGTGGCTGCCTACTGCAAAATCACTCCAAAAATATCTGTGTCCTTTTGCAACTGAATGTGCTCTCACTTTAATTATTAGATTTGCCAATTTTTGCAAATCCTAACTCTATATCATTTCTGGAATCTGTCCCCATAGAGAATGCCCCATGCAGCAGAGCTGAGCTGTCCTGTAGCTGCATGGCTCATTATGGCAGCTCTCAGAATGGAGAAGTCTGCCAGATCACCCTGCACGTTATGCTGTTGTTATCCCCAGCATTTGATGGATTCACTTTATACTTTATCTGGACGATTCTAGTTTGGGGGGGATTAGATAACTACATGAAAAAATATGTGTAATAAATCATATCTAGGATATAGGTATTGATGCACAGACATGGAGACACAGACAGAGTGTCTACCTTCTATTATGTCTATTACAATGCAAACAACATCAAACCAATCCATGCTACCATCTCTTCTTTGTGCCCTCTGTATAAGTGATAAGGGGCAACGTAATTATGTCCCTCCATTTTGAGTATTAATATCATTAAATAAATGGAATGGGCTGCGGCAGAGCCCCTGATGTTAGTGCCCGACGTGTCATTATGGCTGAATGAGAGCTATCATGGGTCTGAAATCTTTCTAAAAATGCTAAAAATGCCCCAAAATCTGTCAGCATTGAATTATTACTGTGATTCCATTCAGAAAAGGAGTCCCGGAGTGTTCAGACCATCGTCACAATTACCAAGCAAATGTCTGCCTGTTTATTACCAAGCATTGGAATAAAATAAAGTGTATCTGGCTATGATGGCCAGTTACAGAGGTTTATATCCGAACAGTCCGTGTCATCTAAGAAAAATGGAGAAGAAGAAGATTGGTGTTTCATATTGCTAACTACGCAATCATTTGGGGGTTTGATTGCATTTCAGCAAACAGCGAATTTATATTAGACCCATATAAATCCCTAAGTTTTCTTACTGATTGTAATTCTATAGCTTAAAATTCTAAATGATGTGCTTGAAAAAACATTAAATTTAATATATACATATACTATGTGGTAAATGTGCATATATCGTATATATATATATATATATATATATATGCATTTATGTATGTATGTATATATTTCTTTGTGTGTGTATATATCTATATGTTATTACATACATATGTGTATATATATATATATATAATATAATATATCTACATGTGTACGTACACATATGCAGTATATATATACAGTGTCGCCATCCGTGTATGGTGGAGCTATATCTGAGATAGAGATCTCTCTATATATATATATTAGGGCCATACCTGCCTTTGTGTATATATATATCTATATACAGTATATATACACATATGTGTATTTGTGTGTGTATATATATATGTTTATATATATATATATATATATGTATGTGTAAATACACATATGCGTGTGCATATATAATATTATATATATATATATATATAGGTGTACGTGTATGTGTGTGTGTGTATATATATAATGGGGCCATACCTGCTTTTGTGTGTGCATATATACCTGCCTTTGTGTGTGTATATGTATATATGTTTTTATATACATATATATATATATGTACGTGTAAATACACATATGCGTGTACATATATATATATATATATATATATATATTAGGGCCATACCTGCCTTTGTGTGTGTGTGTGTGTGTGTATATATATATATATATAATATATATATATATTAGGGCCATACCTGCCTTTGTGTGTGTGTGTGTATATATATATATATATATATATATATATATTAGGGCCATACCTGCCTTTGTGTGTGTGTGTGTGTGTGTGTATTATAATTAATATATATATAGATATTAGGGCCCTACCTGCCTTTGTGTGTGTATATATATATATATGTACGTGTAAATACACATATGCGTGTACATATATATACTGTATATATAGATATATATTTATAAATATAAATATATATATATATATATTAGGGCCATACTGCGTGTTGGTGTGTGTGTGTGTGCGTGGTGCGTGCGTGCGTGCGTGTGTGTGTGTGTGTATAGATAGATAGATAGATATATTAGGGCCATACCTGCCTTTGTGTGTGTGTGTGTGTGTGTGTGTGTATATATATATATATATATATATAATAGATATATTAGGGCCATACCTGCCTTTGTGTGTGTGTGTATATATATCTATATATATAGATAGATATCTATATCTATCTATATATATAGATATATATATATATATTAGGGCCATACCTGCGCGTGCGTGTGCGCGTGCGTGTGCGCGTGCGTGTGTGTGTGTGTGTATGTACAATCTATAGATATAGATATATTAGGGGATACCTGCCTTTGTGTGTGTGTGTTATATATATTTATAATATATATATATATATATATATATATTAGGGCCATACCTGCCTTTGTGTGTGTATATATATCTATATCTATATATTAGGGGGATACCTGCCTTTGTGTGTGAGCACAGAGCACACCTGTGATGTGGCGGTGGGGGTCCCAGGGGTGCACACAATGGGGGTGGCTGACCACGCTGCCCCCAGTGATTTGGGCAGTGCCAATTAGAAGCAGCTCAGGTTCTTCAGGAAGACGCACACAAATCACTGGTCCAGCTGTGCAGTGGGAACAGGTGGGGACATAAAAAGGACAATGGCTGGAGAGTGAGAAGCCCTACTAATAAGTGGTGTGGTATCAGGGAAGGAGCGGCCCGCCATTAATTGGCAATTAGCAGTGATCCCTTTCTCGCCCTCCTCTCATGTGTGATCGGCCCCTTTGTCCCTGCGGCTGGTGCTGCGGAGCCGTCTGTTCCCTCTCCTCATCCTGGGTGACACAGACGCTTCACCACATCCTCAGCCTGTGTCACATGCACTACTACTCCCATCATCAGCTCTTCCACAGCAGAGGCCCCCGCCACGTGGCTCACCACTGCCCTGTCACAAGTCACCACTTCAGATGGAGCAGAGCGGAGTGCGCCCTGTGGTAAACCTACAGTGAGATCCTACAGAGGAGCCCGAGGTTCCCACAAAGCAGCGCTGACTGCCCCGTGTCCGCAGCTCTCCTGCTCCTATGGTCGGTGTTGTCTCCGCTCTGCTTCTTCCTGGCACACAATGGCCGGAGCAAACCAAGCCCCCCATATACCCCATATACCCCCACACTGACAGGTCAGCGCCTCTATTCTCATGGCCTCCACTGCAGGTCTCCCCACAGCTCAACTGTCAACAGGTATACAACCTGAAGAAGAGTCACTGATGACTGCACATGCGGTGTCATTGTCACCCTGCACACAGGGGGCTGCCAGAAATGGCCCCAACCCTCTATATCTGCGCTCCGATCCGCCACCATAGAGCAGCAGCTGTGTTTCCAGACCTCTAGAGAGAGAGATGATAGATAGATAGATAGATAGATAGATAGATAGATAGATAGATAGATAGATAGATAGATAGATAGATATGAGATCGATAGATACTGTAGATAGATATGAGATAGATAGATAGATATGGGATAGATAGATAGATATTAGATAGATAGATAGATAGATAGATAGATAGATAGATAGATAGATATAGATAGAGATAGATAGATAGATAGATAGATAGATAGATAGATAAGATAGATAGATAATAAATAGATGATATAGATAGATAATAAATAAATAATAAGACGATAGATAGATAGATAGATAGATAGATAGATAGATAGATAGATAGATAGATAGATAGTAAATATGAGATAGATAATATATATGAGATAGATAATAAATAGATAGATAATAGATAAGAAATAGACATGAGATAGCTAGATAATAGATAATAAATAGATAGTAAATATGAGATAGATAATAAATAGATAATATACAGATAGATAATAGATATGAGCTAGATAATAAATATATAGATGATAATAATAAATAGATAGATAATAAATAGATAGATGACATATATAGATAATAGATAAATAGATGGATAATAGATATGAGATAGATAATAGATAGATATGGGATAGATAGATAGATAATAATGATTTGAGATAGATAATAAATAGATAGGTAATAGATATGAGATAGATAGTGTAGATAGAGTACATATAATAAATAGATAGATTGGATAGATTAGATAGATGATAGATAAATAGATGATAGATAGATAGATAGATAGATAGATAGATAGATAGATAGATAGAGAGATAATAAACAGATAGATAGATATATAAGATAGATAATAGATAAATACATAGATAAATAGATGATCGATAAATAGGTGATAGATAATTGATAGATAGATAATAGATATGAGATAGTGTAGATAGATGACATATAATAAATAGATAGATGATAGATAATAGATAAATAGATGATTAAACAGATAGCTAGATAGATAATATAGATAATAAATAGATAAATACATAGATAAATATATGATAGATAAATAGGTGATAGATAATTAATAGATAGATAGATAGATAGATATGGATAGATAGATAGATAGATATAGATAGATAGATAGATAGATAGATAGATAGATAGATAGATAGATAGATAGATAGATAGATAGATAGATAGATAGATAGGATATTGGGATAGATAGATAGATAGATAGATAGATAGATAGATAGATAGATAGATAGATAGATAAATAGATAGATATGGGATAGATAGATGATAGATAGATAGATAGATAGATAGATAGATAGATAGATAGATAGATAATAGATAGATAGATAGATAGATAGATAGATAGATAGATAGATAGATAGATAGATAGATAGATATGGGATAGATAGATAGATAGATAGATAGATAGATAGATAGATAGATAGATAGATAGATAGATATGGGATAGATAGATAGATAGATTAATAATAGATAGTAAAGAAAAGCCTAAACTCTCATAATAAGGGTGCAAATCTTTTGGGACATACACCCTCTTAGTCCAATGTAATATAAATATTAAAATAAGCAGCACTCTAATAATGATAAAGGTTACTTTATGTAAACGAATCGTTGCCACATGGGCTAATAAAACGTCACTGACCTTTTCACATTATTACGAGTGTTGCTTATTTTTCGTTGACGATAGATAAACGGATAGAATTAATTACATATAACTGACTGATTATAAATTGATCATTAAAAAAACGAAAAATAGATAAACTTATAATCAGGACGCAATAATAAAAATGTCATGCTCCATTTGGCAGTTGTATCCATTCCTCTCTTGCACAGCAGCCCAGTATAACGCCATGAAGGTGGATGATGGTTTCTGTATATACAGATTACATTCACCAAGTTCTGCTCCGATCATGTCTCCTACTATGTTTTTCTGTATTTTTTCCACCACTTTATATTCAGTGAATAGTAATTTTTTGGACCAAAAAGGTAAAAAGAATTGGACCATTAGAACGTTGTATAAAAAAGCGCACCATGCTCCGATATTCCGCACCTATGGTGTGCACTGTGCCCGAGTCTCCGCTTCTAACAGCCGATCCCTTCATTTTCCTGAGTGCAGCAGGCTGAGGATTCCCACCCCCATCATCCCCTGCCTCCATCACCTCCTGTACAGTCAGAGCCACAAGGAAACCATTTATTGTACGTGCATCGCCATCACACATCGGGTCATCACCAACATGGAGGAGCTCTGCGCCCCGCACCACAGCAGCAGAGTGGGAACCAAACATTTGGGGGCCGTGGAGGACAAACACGAGGGAAATAAACTCTTCTGTGTATATGTACAATAAATAGAATAATACATATCCAAATAATAAATAGCTGTACACAGTCATTGTCAGGTGTGGGGGCGGCCACGGACACAGAACACAGCAACCTGGGAGGCCAATCATAATACTCAAATCATAGTAATAACGGGGGCATGCACGGACCGGGGCCCAGCGTTAGGACCACGTCTGCCCGGAGTCCGGCCCTGCCTGCACTGTGGACGGGGTGGTGTCAGTACAGGCCCTCCTGCAGCTCCGGGCTCCGGCTCCTGGGGGGCGGCACCAGCTCCTCCTGCCCAGCTGGGGCCCCTGCGCTGCTGGCGTCGTGCAGCTTGCGCACGTGTTTCTTCAGGTCGAAGTTCCTGCAGAAGCCCTTGCCGCAGGTGGGGCAGGTGAAGGGCTTCTTGTCGTTGTGGGTGTGCATGTGGAAGGTCAGGTTGTAGACCTGGTGGAAAGCCTTGTTACAGATATTGCACTTGAACTGCTTCTCCCCGCTGTGAGTGAGCTTGTGGTTCTTGTAATTCCCTGCAACCATTTAACAAGAGCACCATTCACTTCAAGTGATCATTTCCCAATTCATTTCCCTCTCTCCACACTAATTCCCGATTATTATCTCAGCATCATTCATCAGAAGAACTGGCCCTGCGGAAAACAGCTTCCTACCCACAACCAAAACCGCTCAGGAGATGTACCTTTCTGGTGAAAGCCCTTCCCGCAGAATTCACACACAAAGGGCTTGTACCCCGCGTGGATCCGGGTGTGCGTGTTCAGCGTGGAGCTCCTGTTGAACGCCTTTCCGCACTGGCTACACTTATGCGGCTTCTCCTGGAGAACAGTCGGCACATAATAACCATTAGGAAAATCACTTTTACAACATTTCACAATAAAAAAAGAGTTCACCGGATTAGGAAGAAGCAATTTCCAAATATCCAAACTGTGGGGTTAGAATTGCGTCTTAAGTCAATGGATTTTACTCAATGGCTGTTTAGTTTAGAAATAATTGTCCGTATTTTCTGCAAAAACTATTATATAACTACTACTAATCATATAGATCTGGTTATAAAATATGGAACCGTTGCTTTATTCTCTATTTACATCATTATTATAATAAATATTATTTTATGTATTCACCAAGCTATTAATTTAATATGTTATTTTATATCAAACTAATGATTCGCTAATTACTAACATTCGATGTAATTAGATAACGAGCTGTAAAAACACTAAGCTTACACATTTAATATTAATTACTTATCTATCAACATAACGAAGAATTTGTGGGATCAAAATATAGAGAAATTATCGAGAATGTCTGAATGATGACATTTCATTCTACATGTGATCCACGCGTGACGCCGCCGCTAATTGCTGGTTAGGGGCACTGGCAATAATTGCTCCATCAGTGATTAGAGGATGTTGTGAATAGTCCTTATAGTTGTGTTATTATTATTACTACTATAATAATAATACTTTCACATAGGAATCAGCTGCATACTCGCCCAATACCCCATGTGCCTTCCCTCCAATGCGCAGAAGCGCACAATACATTTTCTTATTGAATTTTCGGCAATTCTGATTTTCTGATGTAACTTTTCTGATAATTAAATTGACATGAATAATTGTACCTGTGTGTGGATGATCTTATGTCGGCATAGGGTACTAGCTTGGCGAAATCCTTTGCCACAAATCTTGCAAACGAATGGCCTGGCGCCTGTGTGCACTGGCATATGTCGGGTTAAGTTATAATGTGCATTGAAGACCTTTAGAATAGAAAAGAAAATGGCATTTGTCATTGTGCACCGGGAAACAATGCGGCAGGTGATCAGGACCAGTATATGGGCGATCAGGACTAGTATATGGGCGATCAGGACCAGTATATGGGCAATCAGGACCAGTATATGGGCGATCAGGACTAGTATATGAGTGATCAGGACCAGTATATGGGCGATCAGGACCAGTATCTGGGCGATCAGGACCAGTATATGAGTGATCAGGACCAGTATATGGGCGATCAGGACTAGTATATGAGTGATCAGGACCAGTATCTGGGCGATCAGAATTCAGGACCAGTATCTGGGCGATCAGGACTAGTATCTGGACGATCAGGACCAGCATCTGGGAGATCAGGACCAGTATCTGGGCGATCAGGATTCAGGACCAGTATCTGGACGATCAGGACCAGTATCTGGGCGATCAGGACTAGTATCTGGGCGATCAGGATTCAGGACCAGTATCTGGACTATCAGGACCAGTATCTGGTCGATCAGGACTAGTATCTGGGCGATCAGGATTCTGGACCAGTATCTGGACGATCAGGACCAGTATCTGGGCGATCAGGACCAGTATCTGGGCGATCAGGATTCTGGACCAGCATCTGGGCGATCAGGACCAGTATTTGGGCGATCAGAACTAGTATTTGGGCGATCAGGACCAGTGTCTAGTCGATCAGGACCAGTATGTAGTCGATCAGGACCAGTATGTAGTCGATCAGGACCAGTATATGGGCGATCAGGACTAGTATCTGGGCGATCAGGACCAGTATCTGGGCGATCAGGACTAGTATCTGGGCGATCAGGATTCAGGACCAGTATCTGGGCGATCAGGACCAGTATCTGGGCTACTTGCCTTGCCACACACTTCGCAGGTGAACACTTTGGGCTTGTTACTGGGAGAGGAGCTGCTGAACTTGCCAGATGATTTGTACGCGATTTTGTCGGACAGGCTTTGGGCGCTCTCCTTCATGTAGTGCTGGAACTGCGCCTGGGACAGGTCCTTGAAGGTCACCCCTGATGGATACTTGTCCACTGCTGGGAGCACGAGCTTGTTCCTTTCTGCCAGGTAGGACTTCTGGGGTGGGTGCAGGGGGCGCCCAGGAAATACGAGGCCACTGGGTGGATGTTGATGCTGGCGGCGGGGTGGCAGGGGGCATCGCCTCTGTTGAAGTAGCACAGAGCTGCGCCCATCGCGTGGAATGAGGAGTGATTGACCACTCGGGGTCGGACCAGTTTGTACTGCTGCAGAGGGGGAAAGTCTCCTTTTAAAGCCACCGCGCAGTTGAGCAGCTCATTGCAGCTGAAGGATGGCGCCGAGTCCAGGTGGCTCTTCCTCAGCTCAGCACTGCTGAGCCCCAGTTTAGGGCAATGTTCATACGTGACCGGTACAAATGGGATCATACAGGGGATGGACGAGGAGCTGAGGTGCAGTGCTTGTTTCTGCTCCCCCTTGTGCACAGAACCCTGCAAAAAACTTGGCACCGGGAGACATTTGGGTTCTGGAGTCCTGGACATAATCCTCTCTATGGAGAAGGCCAGGGGCTTGGAGCTGCTGATCATGGTGGCTCTGCTGGACAGATGTTCTCTGCCGGGAAATCCTCTGAGTTGTAGACTATTGTCCATGTCCTACCTGCTCCAAGAGTTGTCTTCTTCCCCAGACTCCCGCGTCCCTGCTTGTCATTGATGTGCAGGGAGTGGGGCGATCGTGGTCTTCATGGAGATGTAGATCCCCACTAAGAGCAGCCTAGTGGCCAGGTGCCAATCCATTCCACATGACGGCGGTGACACCGGAGCAGTCACTCCTCATTGCCACCAGACCGCTCAATGGGAAGTGTTGTGTCAATAACGCAGTAAAGATCTCGCCAATCGTTAACTTCCAAGAGGAGAAGGTAA
>JARQOD010000004.1:254480652-254493152 GCA_033576555.1 Oophaga sylvatica | reverse complement strand
CGTCATTGATTCGTCATAGGCGGTCAGCCAATCACTATGTATGTCAAGATCATGCGCACATCAGTTTCCTGAATATACTCACACATTATTAAATGGCGTTTGCCCATAATAGACGTTCTATTGCGCATGTCCAGGCGCTTCTCACGTCATCCTATTCAGCGCCACAATATACAAACACGTGTCCACCGCGCACAATCCAGCATGTGTTTAATGCCGCTGTCCTATACAGCATAATAAAGATTCTGGCGCAAATTTTAAGACCATTTCAAAATCGCCATTATTTCAGGCTATATCCATTATATTAACCCTAAACACGGTATACTGGACAGAGCCTTTCCAGGTCACCTCCAGACACCAGTGTTCTCCATGGGAATCATATGGTCTTCTTGCGCAACAACGGATCAAGAAGGAACAAAGGCGCACAATTACTACATCACAGGTATAGGGCAACTGTCCCCATATTCCAGGCTCTAAAGCTCAATGTTTTAACCCCTACCCTGGCATACTGGACAGTGCATTATTCAGTGCGCTTCCAGACACCAATGGTATCGATGGGAGCCATGTGGTCCATATGAACCCATAGCTCAACCATCTTATCCATAAAGGTAGATCAGTATACCTATTTCTACAGTAATGTAATAATTTAATATGGCTGACAATCAAATCAATTCAAAAATAAATACAAAAATTATATCTAAAGAAAAAATATTTTCTTTATATTTTCTTTAATTATTTCACGTCCTCCATATGATATCTCACTCCTCCGGGTAAGTATAATAATTATTATCCGTGTTTCTGTGAAGTGGTGTATCTAAAAAGTCTTAAAATTTTAATGGTCTTAAAATTTGCGCAAGAATCTTTATTATGCTGTATAGGACAGGGCATTAAACACATGCTGGATTGTGCGCTGTGGACGCGTGTTTGTATATTGTTGCTCTGAATAGAATGAACACACACACATCATGAAAAACAGTCTTACCAAGCCATCAAAAAGGAGCCTGGGTGCACCCTGCAAAAAATGATAAAAAGTGCAAAAAATGATGCATATGATAATGCATCAAATGAGGTATTAGTTACTATTTTGGCCAAAGCAGATAAGCTCGCAACCCAACGTCAAGGGTCCCCATTTTATTGCGAGTCACTAACTAGACATAAATTCAAAAAATCACATTAAAAACTTTTTAGCAAAAACACATCATGAAAAACAGTCTTACCAAGTCTGATCAAATGACCAAATGCACTAGCAAGATGCAGCAGGCTCCCATAGATAAAGGCTGGAGAAGCACAGGTGCTTTCCACTGATAAAAGCAGCCACCCTATCACAAAAACAGTGATGATGAAGGTGTTAACTGCTTAGTGGGAAAAAAGCACACAAATGTAAGTTGCTTAGGACATGAATGTCATGCACAGTGTCTGGAAAACAGCCTATTTTAAACACCTATGATGGAAGGCGGGCTGCTGGTCAGCACTGAATGTGCACAACACAATAAACCAAGCCATCAAAAAGGAGCCTGGGTGCACCCTGCAAAAAATGATAAAAAGTGCAAAAAATGATGCATATGATAAATGCATCAAATGAGGTATTAGTTACTATTTTGGCCAGCGCAGATAAGCTCGCAACCCAACGTCAAGGTTCCCCACTTTATTGCGAGTCACTAACTAGACATAAATTCAAAAAATCACTGCATCTTGCTAGTGCATTTGGTCATTTGATCAGACTTGGTAAGACTGTTTTTCATGATGTGTTTTTGCTAAAAAGTTTTTAATGTGATTTTCTGAATAGAATGACATGAAAAGCGCCTGGACATGCGTAATAGAACGTCTATTGTGGGCAAACGCCATTTAACTTGGTGTGAGTATATTCAGGAAACTGATGTGCGCATGATATTGACATATAGGGATTGTCTGAACAATAATAAAGCCACATTTTTTCACCTTTTAAGGAAAGGAGTGCTGCCTTCATTTTTTTCTACTACAGTATATTGAATTTGGCATGTTGGATATATTGCTGTGGAGGCATGTGCACCCGTGATATAGGACTGTGCTGTTCCATTTTGTCTGTGTCTAGCTAATTATCCCATATCTATCTATCTATCTATCTATCTATCTATCTATCTATCTATCTATCTATCCCATATCTATCTAGCTATCATTTTATCTTTCATAGATTCATATATATATGTGATCTAGTTCTCATATTCACCTATATCTCTAGATCTCCTATATCTATTTCTCGTGTGTGTGTATATATATATATATATATATATATATATATATATTGCATTTCTATAATATTTTGGAGGAGTGAGTGTAATTTATAATCTTTTCACTATTAGCAGAATGCAGAGTTGGTGATTTTGTTTCTTATCATGTTCAGCCATGATTTCCATGTAGCCGCAGGATTCTGCCCTTTTCCAGGAGCTCGCTGCCCCCTGGTTTCTGTGGCCATGTCCAGGACAGGGCATTATAGCCGGGTGGCTTTTTTCAGCCGCTCACATTGTATATTGGTCGTTTTCCTGAGCAGCAGATGGATCTCAGCTAATACTTTAATTGCCGCTTTCTCCAAGGATCGGATTCACAATGCTGCGTTATGTGGCCTGGACGATTATACAACCTGTTGGATATGATGAGATTTGTGCTCATAGGTGGCAATGTGCCATAGATAGGACAGCAACGTAATGATCTCTGCGGGCAATGACCATATGTCAGGAAAGCAAACGCCGCTGTCTATTCAATACATTCTCCCTGTATTCTCTCTGTATTCTCTGTATTCTCTCTGTATTCTCCCTATATTCCCTCTGTATTCTCTGTATTCTCCCTATATTCCCTCTGTATTCTCTCTGTATTCTCTCTGTATTCTCTCTATATTCTCCCTGTATTCTCCCCTGTATTCTCCCCTGTATTCTCCCCTGTATTCTCCCCTGTATTCTCTCTGTATCTCCCTGTATTTTCTCTATATTCTCTGTATTCTCTCTGTATTCTCACTGTAATCTCCCTGCATTCCCTCTGTATTCTCTGTATTCTCCCTATATTTCCTCTGTATTCTCTGTATTCTCCCTATATTCACTCTGTATTCTCTCAATATTCCCTATGTATTCTCCCTATATTCTCTCTGTATTCTCCCTATATTCACTCTGTGTTCTCCATGTATTCTCCCTGTATTCTCCCTGTATTTTCTGTATTCTCCCTATATTCTCTCGGTATTCTCCCTATAGTCTATGTGCATTCTGTCCGTATTCTCTCTGTATTCTCTCTGTATTCTCTCTATATTCTCTCTGTATTCTCTTTATTATCCCTGTATTCTCTTTGTATTCCCCCAGTATTCTCTTTGTATTCTCCTTGTATTCCCTCTGTATTCTCCCTATATTCTCTCTGTATTCCCTCTGTATTCCCTCTGTATTCTCCCTATATTCCCTTAATATTCTCTCTGTATTCTCCCTATATTCCCTCTATATTCTATGTATTATCCCTGTATTCTCTGTATTCTCTCTGTATTCTCCCTGTATTCTCTCTATATTCTCTGTATTCTCTCTGCATTCTCCCTACATTCTGTGTATTCCCTCTGTATTCTCCATATATTCTCTGTGTATTCTCTCAGTATTCTCTCTGCATTATCTCTATATTCTCTCTGTATTCTCCCTGTATTCTTTCTGTATTCTCCCTGTATTAACTCTGTATTCTCTCTGTATTCTCTGTATTCTCCCTGCGTTCTCTGTATTCCCTCTGTATTCTCTGTATTCTCCCTATTTACCTCTGTATTCTCTCTATATTCTAGTATTCTCCCTGTATTCTCCCTGTATTCTCTGTATTCCCTCTGTATTCTCCCTGTATTCTCCATATATTCCCTCTGTATTCTCTGTATTCTCCCTATATTCCCTCTGTATTCTCTCTGTATTCTCTCTATATTCTCTCTATATTCTCCCTGTATTCTCCCCTGTGTTCTCCCCTGTATTCTCCTCTGTATTCTCTCTGTATTCTCTCTGTATTCTCTCTGTATTCTCTGTATTCCTCTGTATTCCCTCTGTATTCCCTCTGTATTCTCCCTATATTCCCTTAATATTCTCTCTGTATTCTCCCTATATTCTCTCTATTCTATGTATTATCCCTGTATTCTCTCTGTATTCTCACTGTATTCTCTCTATATTCTCTGTATTCTCTCTGCATTCTCCCTACATTCTGTGTATTCCCTCTGTATTCTCCATATATCTCCGTGTATTCTCTCAGTATTCTCTCTGCATTATCTCTATATTCTCTCTGTATTCTCCCTGTATTCTTTCTGTATTCTCCCTGTATTAACTCTGTATTCTCTCTGTATTCTCTGTATTCTCCCTGCGTTCTCTGTATTCCCTCTGTATTCTCTGTATTCTCCCTATATTCCCTCTGTATTCTCTCTTTATTCTATGTATTCTCCCTGTATTCTCCCTGTATTCTCTGTATTCCTCTGTATTCTCCCTGTATTCTCCTATATTCCCTCTGTATTCTCTGTATTCTCCCTATATTCCCTCTGTATTCTCTCTGTATTCTCTCTTATTCTCCCTGTATTCTCCTGTATTCTCCCCTGTATTCTCCCCTGTGTTCTCCCTGTATTCCCTCTGTATTCCTCTGTATTCTCTCTGTATTCTCTCTGTATTCTCTCTGTATTCTCCCAGTATTCTCTCTGTATTCCCCCTGTATTCTCTCTGTATTCTCTCTATATTCTCTGTATTTTCTCTGTATTCTCCCTATATTCCTCTGTATTCTCTGTATTCTCCCTATATTCCCTCTGTATTCTCTCTGTATTCTCTCTGTATTTTCCCTGTATTCTCCCTGTATTCCCTCTGTATTTTCCCTGTATTCTTTCTGCATGCTCTCTGTATTCTCCCTGTATTCCCTCTGTGTTCTCTCGGTATTATTCCTATATTCTCCCTGTGTTCTCCCTGTATTCTTCCTGTATTCTTTCTGCATTCTCCGTCTATTCTTTCTGCATTCTCCCCCTATTCCAGTGTTTCTCAACTCCAGTCCTCAGGACCCACCAACAGGTCATGTTTTCAGGATTTCCTTAATATTGCAAAGGTGATGGAATTATCACCTGTTCAATACTAAGGAAATCCTGAAAACATGACCTGTTGGTGTGTCCTGAGGACTGGGTTGAGAAACACTGCTCTATTATTTCTGTATTCTTTCTGTATTCTCCCTATATTCTCTCTGTTTCTCCTTTTATTCTTTCTATATTCTCCCTGTATTCTCCCTGTATTCTCACTGTATGCTTTCTGTATTCTCTCTGTATTCTCCTTGTATTTTTTCTGTTTTCTCCTTGTATTCTTTCTGTATTCTTTCTGTATTCTTTCTGTATTCACCCTGTATTCTCCCTGTATTCTTTCTGCATGCTCTCTGTATTCTCCGTGCTTTCTCTCTGTATTCTACCTATATTCTCTCTGTATTCTTTCTGTATTCTCTCTATATTCTCCCTGTATTCTCTTTGTGTTCTCCCTATATTTTCCATGTATTCTCTCTGTATTCTCCCTGAAGTCTCTCTGTATTCTCCCTCTATTCTTTCTGTATTCTCCCTATATTTTCCATGTATTCTCTGTATTCTCCCTATAGTCTCCCTATATTCTCTCTGTAATCTCCCTATATTCTCTCTATATTCCCTCTGTATTCTTTCTGGTAAAGGAATTACCGAGCAGCACTCCCCTTCCTTGCCCTTAGTTCCTAAAAACGAAGACGACGCCTGTAAAGATGAATAAGACTACATAGGACGTACAGTCTTCCACAGGACAAAGGAAGACAACTATAGAAGACAGGATGTTCTCGGACATCATGGATAGACAAATCGTCAAGGACAAGTCAAACAGTTGGGTCGCACCTTTACCATTTTGACCTCAGAGAAGACGCCTACCCAACCACAGGGAACTGGTCTACAACCGATTCATCTCCCTCAGACACAAGCTTCAGAAGTCACCTGAGGCGAAGGAACATTTCTTCACCTTCGTGGGGAAGATATTGCAGAACAACCATGCAGAGATTGCACCTGTACTTTGCCACGCAGAGGTGTGTTGGTACTTGTCCATCTTCGGAGCGTACCATCCTAAGAAGCCAGGTCAAATAAGAGTGATATTCGACTCAAGTGCCAAATGCGAAGAAGTCTCATTGAATGATGTCCTACTGTCGGGCCCAGACCTTAACAACAGAGTTCTGGAAGTACTATTCTGTTTCCGCAAAGATTCGGTGGCATTTATGGCTGACATACAATAGATGTTTCACTGTTTTCTTGTCAAAGAGGAACACAGAAACTACTTGAGGTACTTCTGGTACTGTGACAATGACCCGGACAAAGCCATCGTAGAATATCGGATGAGGGTACACATCTTCGGGAACAGTCCTTCCCCGGCAGTCGCTATCTACGGCCTCCGACATTCCTCAAAAGAGGGCGAAGAAGAGTACGAGTCAGTCGTCTACGTAGAAGTCCTTTTCTACGAAGGATCTGATGTCTGTTTGAAGTCCACACCGACAAATGAGGCTGCAATCAGTCTACTAAAAAGGGCTCAAGAAATGCTCGCTCAGTCTAACCTAAGGTTACACAAGATTTCCTCCAACAGTCGAGAGTTGATGGAAGCCTTTCCCTCTCAAGACTATTCCAGCGATCTAAAGGACCTAGACCTAAGCATCAACTCCCTTCCCATGCAGCGGAGCCTTGGATTGCTTTGGGATCTGAAGACTGATGCTTTCACCTTTCAGATCAGCAAAGACGAGAAACCCTTCACGCGCAGAGGAGTTCTTTCTTTCGTGAATAGTCTATACGACCCCCTGGGATTCGTAGCTCCAGTTACTGCCCAAGGGAAAATGATGCTTAGAGACTTCACCCAAGACATGTCTGATTGGGACGATCCACTTCCGGCAGAGAAAGCTG
This sequence comes from Oophaga sylvatica, assembly GCA_033576555.1. Classification (NCBI taxonomy): domain Eukaryota; kingdom Metazoa; phylum Chordata; class Amphibia; order Anura; family Dendrobatidae; genus Oophaga; species Oophaga sylvatica. The sequence goes on along the minus strand of JARQOD010000004.1, from coordinate 254,486,263 downwards.
ACCTGTGGGCAGAGTGGAGGAAGTGTCACCTGTACCATCCACAGAAGTAAAAAAACAGACTTTGTATATTCTGTGATACAAGGTAATGGCAGCAGTAGCGTATCTCAAAACCATAGATGTAAATGAACAGAGCCACATAGGGTTTGTGATGAGCCGGACTAAACTGGCGCCACTTCACGAACACACAATACCCAGATTGGAACTCTGTGCTGCTGTCCTCGCAGTGGAATTGGGCGAGCTTATCTCAGAAGCGATGAATCTGGAGACCAAAGATGCAGAGTTCTACACCGATAGCAAGGTGCTACTGGGATACATCTGCAATAAAATGCGACGTTTCTACGTCTACTTTAGCAATTGGGTGCTGAAGCACATTAGATCCACTTGCCCTAGTCAGTGGCATTACGTGTCTACACACCACAATCCTGCAGACCATGCAACTAGATCCGTTACATCAAGTCATCTTAAGGACACTACATGGTTCACAGGCCATGCCCCCTTGTACCATTCGACACCCAATATCATCAAGCCTAATATGTTTGAACTAGTGGATCCAGATGCTGACAAAGAATTCCATCCTCGTATGTCAGCTCTTCATACAGTGGTTTCAAGTCATCACTTCGAATCTCATCGGTTCAGCAGGTTCTCAACCTGGAAGTCACTTGTTCAAGACATCGCTTGTGTACTTCATGTGGCCCGTGCTACAAATCAGCACTACCTTCAAGCCAGAGACCTTGCAAAGGTTGGCATCACTGCAAGCATGCGTTTACCGCTCTCAACTTGGAAGATCCAAGGTAACAATACTTCGTGTTGTACAAAAGGAAACCTACACCAGAGAAATAGACAACCTCAACAAGGGACAACCCGTTCCTAGAGACAGTGTGCTGAAGAAGCTCGATCTGATTGTCGACCAAGACGTGCTGCTGAGAGTAGGTGGCCGTTTTCAAGAAGCCAAGGTAGAAGTCAGAGTGTGTAAGCTTGTGGAGCGCAAACTGTTCCTCAGGCCAGTAACAGAGCTCATGTTGCTGTTTTCCCAAAGGAAATTAATATTCTCCCTGTTTTCTCTCTGTATTCCCTCTCTATTCTCCCTGTATTCTCTCTGTATTCTCTCTGTATTCACTCTGTATTGACTCTGTTTTCTCCCTGTATTTTCCATGTATTCTCGCTGTATTTTCTATGTATTCTCCCTGCATTTTCCATGTATTCTCAATTTCTCCCTATATTCTCTATTTATTCTCCCTGTACTCTCACTAAATTCTCTGTATTCTCCTTATATTCTCTCTGTATTCTTTCTGTATTTCCTCTGTATTCTCTATATTCTCCCTGTATTTTCCATGTATTCATACTGTATTCTCTCTGTATTCTCCATGTATTCATACTGTATTCTCTCTGTATTCTCCCCGTATTCTCCTTGTATTCTCTTTATTCTTCCTGTATTCTCCCCATATTCACTTTGTATTCTCTGTATTCTCCCTATATTCTCTCTATATTCTCCCTATATGCACTCTGTATTCTCTCTGCATCTCCCTGTATTGTCCCTATATTCCCTCTGTATTCTCCCTATATTACCTCTGTATTCTCTCTGTATTCTCCCTATATTAACTCTGTGTTCTCCATATATTCTCTGTATTCTCTCTGTATTCTCCCTGTAATCTCCCTATATTCCCTTTGTATTCTCTCTGTATTCTCCATGTATTCCCTCTGTATTCTCCCTGTATTCTCTCTGTATTCACTCTGCATTTTCCCTGTATTTTCCATGTATTCTCCCTTTATTTTCTCTGTATTCTCCATGTATTCTCCCTGTACTCTCACTATATTCTCTCTGTATTCTCCCTATATTACCTCTGTATTTTCTCTGTGTTCTCCCTATATTCACTCTGTGTTCTCCATATATTCCCCCGTATTCTCTCTGTAATCTCCCTATATTCCATCTGTATTGCCTCTGTATTCTCCCTATATTACCTCTGTATTCTCTCTATAGTAACTCTGTGTTCTCCATATATTCTCTGTATTCTCCCTATATTCCCTTAGTATTCTCCCTGTATTCTCTGTGTATTCTCCCTGTATTCTCCCTATATTCCCGCTGTATTCTCTCTGTATTCTCTCTGAATTCCCTGTATTTCCCTGTATTCTCTCTGTATTCTCTCTGATTCTCTCTGAATTCCCTGTATTTTCCCTGTATTCTCTCTGTATTCTCCCTGTACTCTCACTACATTCTCTCTGTATTCTCCTATATTCTCTCTGTATTCTCCCTATTTTCTGTCCTTATTCCCTCTGTATTCTCCCTGTATTACCTCTGTATTCTCTCTGTGTTCTTCCTATATTCACTCTGTGTTCTCCATGTATTCTCTGTATTCTCTATATATTCTCTCTGTATTCCCCCTATTCTGTCCCCGGGGCCTGTGGCTGTAAATATGGCTCTGTGAGATGCCGGATCTCTTTCACCCTACTTACAATTGGCGACGATCGCAGATAGCTTAACTCAGCTGCCGGCACACATGTTATGAAGAATCCAGAAGAGACTTTGATTTCTGTAAGAATTCTTGTTGAATGCATACAAACAGCAGCAGGTAAAAAAGTCTTTCTTCAGACAGACTGAAAACACATGTGAATCTGATAAAATCAAGATGGAGAATGAAAACAGGAGAAAGAAGAAGGAAATGACATCACACCAGAAGAGGGAGACAGAGAGACAGAAGGGACAAACTTGATGTAAAGGGAGGATTTCAGCTATGCAAACACAGAGACACATAGCAACAGTAAACAATATGAGAGACTGCAATACAGCATGTAAAATACACAGGACAGTCTGTAAAATGGCTCATTCATGGGACATAACACTCCCCGTCTGAAATCTATAGATTTCATAATTTTATGATGTCCACTGGAGATGTCACTGTAGACCTGAAAGACAAAAGGAAAAAACAAGCATGCAGGTAATAACAACAACAGTTGAAGTCCAATTGGCAAGGTCCAATCTTCAGTTGGAGGCATGAAGTCCTCAACAGCGGAATAGTCCGAGTCCAAACGAAAACCGATCTTCGGATTGGGGAAGCCGCAACGTGCAAACACTTCCACCAACCCAATAATCCGCTGGAGAAAGTTAAAATATTACAATGTTCCAACACAGCTGGAGGAGTATATGGCGGTAGGCTCCCCGCCGTGAGCTGAGTTCAGAGACGAAGCTAAGATCATGTGACTCCTGCTCGAAGGAGCCAGCAGATGATTCGCCTGAAATGTATGTCAGCAGATAGGATGGCTGACCAGCTGAAAGGATGTCCAGGGTAAAGAGAGCTCAGCTTCTGTACTTTTTTGCCAGTTTCTGAAGCGCTGGGAGAGGCTCCTGCAGCTGTAGTCTTCGTAGACACGTCGTAGGAAAGGTAGACTTGTCTCTTGATGATGGTTGAAAGAGTCTTTACAGAACTACGGGGCAGGACTTGTTGTAAGGCCTTTAGAGACTTCTTCGCCGTCTCCCATCTTTGCCGTCTCTGAGATGGTAGCATAGTGTTCCCGTTGATATCCGGAGTAGCAAGCTGTCTCAGTGGTACCCTGCCTAGAACTGCGATGGGTGTCTTAAACCCGAGAGGACCGTCGATGCTGTTTTCAACAGGCGAAGCTCCTCGTTTGATAGCAAGTTCCTTACAGGGTGATGCTTGGGAAGTGAACGTGTCTTGTTCAACATCCGCCAGTGAGCTGAGGCTGAATTGCGTGGGGAAAACGCTGGCACCATCGGTCAGAGGTAGGCTGTTGAGAGAGGGGCTCTCACTCTGAGCACTGAAGTCTAGCATGGCTTCGGTTTGACCAGGCTTGTGATGGAGATGGGTATCAAAGGTTGGGAACTTAGCAGTTACTTGCTGTGGATCCCTTGGCAACTTAGTCTTTGCTGGAAGAGAACGTGAGGCAGCTACCCAGCTGTTATAGTTGTCTTCGGTGGGTTTGACGCTCATGACCCTGATGATCACTTTGTCTCCCTCTGTAGCTAGTGAGTTGTTGTCCTTGGTTGAAGGATCGAATGTTGTTATCTCGAGGTTGTAGTCTCGAGGATAAAGCGGACTTGAAATATCGGATGGTTGCCGTTGACACGTAGTGTGGTTTGACTTCTCCTTCATCCATTGGTGACGTGAGTATGACAGGGAGGACAAGTCGTTGTCATCCGACGTGATAACGGTTTTGTAAGAGGAGATGTCGTTCTGATTCTTTGTCTGGTCACTACAGACATTGCCAATGATGACCCAGCCCAGCTCGAGGCGCTGGGCATATGGTTCATTGAGTAGTCCGTGGATTTGTTGACGCATCTTGTGCAGTCGTATAATGTCTCTGCCGAGGAGAATTAGGATGTCTGCCTTATCATCCAGGGGTGGCATCTCTTTGGCTATCATTCTGAGATGAGGATGCTGAAAAGCGACTTCTGGTGTTGGGATTTCTTCCCTATTGAATGGTATTTGGTTACACTCTACAAGCGTGGGTAGTGGTATCTCCGTGGCGCCTTTCTCAAGAGAAGTTATTATGAGGCCACTGGCCCTTCTTCCAGAGGTTTGTAAAACGCCGCTGCAGGTGCCCAAGGTGTAGGGATAGACGTCTCCTTTTAAATCAAACAAGTCAAAGAGTTCTGACCTGGCTAATGATTTGTTGCTCTGGTCATCCAGGCTAACGTACACCTTGACTGCCTTCTCTGGATGGCCCTTGGGATACACCCATGACAGGCAAATCTTCGCACAGGACTTGTCTCGAAGACCTTCTCCACAGACATCGGTGCATGAGGAAGATACTGCAACATGGCTTGTCACTTGGTCTGTACTCTCCCCGCCATGGCTTGTGGTGGGAGAAGGTGAAGACGCAGAGTCAGGCTGTGATGGATGGAGCGCCTGTACGTGGTCTTCGCTGTCGCACTCTAGACACTTGATGGGGATGACACAGTCCTTAGCAAGATGTTCGGTAGAGGCGCAGCACCTGAAGCATACTCCAAACTTCTTCAAGAGCTCCTTTCGTTCTTGAAGGGGCTTCTTCCTGAAGCCGATGCACTTCTTCAGGGGATGTGGTAGTTTGTGAATTGGACACTGGCGATTAGGATTCTCAACCTTCTCACCTTTGTCGCTCTTATCTTGTGATACTGAAGGTGCCGGAAGAATATCAGTCTTCTTGATGGACATTGGAGCTTGGTGGTTCCTGTAGTTAAGACGTGGACTGTCGTGTTTTGTAGATGAAACAGGGTCGCTGTGTTCTCCATAGGAAAAACTTGGATCGGTCTTACACTCTGCGATATTTTCGATGAACTCGCAGAAGTAAGAAAATGGAGGGAAGGAGACTTGGTTTTCCCTTTTGTATTTTGATCCAAGCATAGCCCACTTATTTTGGATATTGGGTGGCAGCTTGGAAACTATTGGGGTTACCCCCTGAGCAGTGTCCAAGTAGCTGAGGCCAGGAAGGTACGGGTCTGCTTTGGCCAGCTGAAGCTCTAACAGGAGGTCACTGAGCTCTTGGAACCTTGTACTGTCCTTATTAGATACCTTTGGAAAATCCTCTAGTCGTTTGAACAGGGCCCTTTCTATGACCTCAGGACTGCCATAGCTTCTTTCTAGCCTCTTCCATGCAGCAGTGAGACCAGCAATGGGAT
>JARQOD010000004.1:254413623-254480552 GCA_033576555.1 Oophaga sylvatica | reverse complement strand
TTTTACTGTAAATGATACTGTATTTTGAGAAACCCCCTCTTACATACCAAACAATTCTATAAAAAATAATAATAATAATTGTTCCCCCAGACCCCTAAAATTATATTCCCTCCCATAGGCCCCTATCCTGATGGTTCCCCTAAACCCCAAAACAGTATGATGGTCTCCCACACGTATAGTGACCTCACACTCCAATACTATGAAGTCCCCTAAACCACCCATATATATGCGGTCCCTCCATCCACATAAATAATGTCCCCCCCACAGGTCCCTTATATATCTTCCTCACAGCCCCCTATAATATATGCCCCCACAGTCCCCTATAGTATATGTCCTCATTATTTCACCAAGCCCACAAAAAAAGTTTGACTCTGTGGATCAGGAAAATATAACAACTGTTATTTAAACGTTTAAAATATCTGCTATATTTTAAAGCCTCAAAACGTTTTTAACACCGCAAACGCAAACTTACAGCGCGGGATTGCGCGCCTCCACGAGTTTGTTGAAAGGGGCGGGGGTCAGTTGTATGTACACTGACACACCTAAAACACCCACATCGGTGCTAGCACGATTGCGGGCATTTAACCCCTCTAAGTGCTGTCATAGGATAGCGACAAAGGGGCATTGCGTAGCCTAATATCCCATGGAGAACCCCCGGCCCCGAGGGCTGCGGGTCCTTCGGCAGGCACCTCCTCCCTTCCCGCCTGCAGTCGCGATCTGATACTCTGCGTGCAGGCAATCAGCGTCGATGAATAAATAAGTCCCATATGGACAAAGGAAAAAAATAAAAAAAAATTACAAAAGTAAAAATTAAAAAAACCTAAAAAAAATAAAAAAAAAAAAATTTTCCCAAAATAAATACATTTTTTAGAAATAAAAAACAAAAAACACTCATATTTGGTAATCGCTCCTAACGACCCGCTTCTAAAAAACTGCCCACAGTTACCCCTTTTTCAGGAACACCAAAAAAAAAAAAAAAATAAGGCAAAAAAAATGTTTTTTATCAAACGCCAAACAAAAAATCAATAAAACTCCCCGGTAAAAAAACAGTTAAATTAAAAATGGTGCCCGAAAACGTCACCTTGTGCCGCAAAAAACAAGCCATACAGCCAATCAGCAAAAAATAAAAATTATAGCTCTCAAAAAACACAAAAAAATTATTTTTTCTAAAAAAGTTTTTATGGTAAAAACCCAAAACATAGAAAAAGTAAAATGGGTACTTTTTGTAATCGATTGACCCAAAAAATAAAGTGGTTTTACCAATTTTACCCACGCGGAACGGTATTAAAAAAAAACCCAAAAAGAAAATTCCTAATTGCTGGTTTTTGTTCATTCCTCTTCCAATTATAAATGAAAGCGATCAAAAAAGTATTGCCCAAAAAATTGACAATAAAAACGTCAACTCGCCTGAAAAAAAACAAGCTCTCCATGACGTCACATGAAGTCGGCTGAAGAAGAAAAAATTATAGCCTCAAAAAGGTGATGCAAAAACATTTCCGAAATAAAAAAAAAGGTTCTTTTAGATGTTAAACAGCCAAACAAAAAAATCCAAAAATATTAACTGGTTCGCGTAATCGCACCGCCCAAGAATAAATTGCCTAACATTATACCGCAGGTAATGGCAAAAAAAAATAAAAAACCAATTTTCACAACTGTTGATTTTTTCATTCTCCTCCCAAAGATCGCATAAGGCTCTCGCACATTTATCCTGCATTCGCGCTGAAGCTTAAACGGGGTTTTCCATGTAAGGCCTTTACACTGGCGAAAAACGGACGACGCAATCAGAAATATCCAAGCAGCGGACCATTTAATCTAGGGCAGCTCCCCTACAATTTTTGTGGTCCTTTTAAACGTCCGGTAAAATCGCAGCATGTCGATGTCACCGATTGTGGGTCGACTACGCCAAGCAAGTCATGGGGGAGCATCAAAAATCGATTACAAACGGACCACACTGTGTGACTTGCGATTAAATCGCATCATGTCCTTTAGAAAACCGCAATTCATCCCGCCTATACTGTAAAAGCACACTACGCTTTTAAAAAGAATGAATCAAACAATCCACACAAAAAAAAAAAAAACCACAAAATATAATATAAATTATAAATCTTGTCACATATATATAACATATATTTATATTTGTTACACTTCAACAAACGTAAGGCGGAGTCACACACAACCACAAAAAATCGGTCCGTTTTAGAACGTCGACAATCGGATCAAAATAAAACATCACACATCCTTCTGGCATCCGATTTTCCTTCAAAGAGCGAATTAATCGATTGTTGGGGTCTTTAACATCCATTTTCATCCCCACCACCGTTTTTTTTTGTCGCAGCAAAACAAAACAAACAACGGATTTCGCCTATCAATTTAAATGATGAGGCAGAGCTATATTTAAGTATCTCTACAGGGGTTGGCTCCCACCTTTGCACTTTTGTCATTGGGTCCTTCCTCTTTGGCTTGCTACCGCTTAATCCAAACATAGCACACCTCGATTTTCGACTCGACGGTGCTGTTCCATTGGGTTAATCCAGACGTTTGGGGGCAATCCTTAATACAATCACAAAGACACAGAAATTGGACATCCACTTTTGAAGAAGGCAAACAAAGGCCATTTTTCACCCCATATTTTGTCACTAGCGTGTCATGGAGATAATTTTTTCCCATATTGTCGAATGACATAGCTACGTTTGGTAACTGCTTGAATTTGGCCCTGGATCACATTTCAGGACACCAGATAGAAAGCAATTTCTGCAAGGAACGCCTTCTTCTAACAATAAGGTATTGTATTAACGAATGTTGAGATGTTTTTAGGCCCATCACTTTTGCAAGTGGGACCACTTCTTGTAATCTTCAAATGTGGTATTGTTTTTTCTCACCTTGGTATGTAAATTATTGCAGGTGTATTCTATAGAACCATGCCTTGGAATCCTAATTTCCAGCATTGTGCTGAACAAACTCAACATTCAATTCGTTATTATTATTTTACATTTGTAGACTGATTTGTGTATTTCTATGTTTTTCCGGTCCTTTTCTACGGGATTTCCAACCTGCTCTGCACTTAGAGTTCCTAATAGGCAACAACAATTTCTGGCATAGTTCGGGTCAACTTGTGTTAAATTTAAAACAAAATCATAAAAGTAATGCCTGAACCCAAAATGAGTGCTGTTGAGGATAGCACGGGGTTTTGAGCAAAATTGCCATTTTCCACACTGTATGGAGCCCTGGACGGCAAGCACTACGTGTTCGTAAACCCCTAACTCCAGGCTCACAATTCTTCAATTAAAAACAATATTTTCTGGGGGTTTTTTGGCCTTGGTCGACACAAACTACATGTTTATAATTGAGACATTGGTGCCTATGGAAGGACTGGAGACTCAAGATGTTCAATACCCTCCTAAATGGGTAGGCGGATACGCACAAACCAACTGGACATACCTCCACAACTCAACTTACTGACTCCATTCCCGAACATGTGCCTTATGTTTATAGTTGCGATGAGGCCTTTCAATTAACCAGGAATGTAATGAGGCCATATCCCCCGCCCCTATCCACCATCAGCGAGAATATTTAATTGTCGCCTTCACTGCTCGCGTCTGGTGGAGTGCCTTTGGAATTTTGTGCTAAATGGCGGGTACTTTCAAACTGCCAATTCAAATAATGAAGCCAATGTTACGTGGTCCTCAAATCATGTGTGGCCTACATAATTTTTGTAAATACATGAATGCCCTCTCAACATGTGGGTGAATTACCTCGGGAATGTTCCTGTGCCTATTCAACCACCCCTCCATCCCCGCGTCCACCTTCACATAAAAGTACGTGATGTGTTCCGAATATTTTGTTTTCCCCTGAGGGGCACTGCCTGGCAAAGGGGCATTATTACCTGTATTTGCATGTTGCTGTGTCCTAAACCTATTTGTTAAAAATTTATTTGATATCTTGTGAGTTTTTTTGCTCAGGGCTGTGTGTAAGTTAAGCAGGGCACACCTTTTGAAATAAAGACATACAATCATTGCCACTTGAAATATTTTTTATCTCTGATGTTTTGATTAGGGGCTTTAGAATTTCTGTAATTGGACTAATATGTCCTTAGTTTTTTAACATTTTTCAACATAAAATAAAATTATCAAAAATAATTAACATTTTTGAACTTAAAAGAAACAAAACAAAAAAAAAATAGGGAAACAACTATAAGTGCTGGTAAGTGTGTGGTGGTGAAGGTGGAAGTGCAGCTTGGGAGGGCTGGCTAGACTGCTCTCCACCACTGTGTTTAGCATGAGTGGTGGGTGACTGAGCATTTGCTGCATGCTTCTTGGGTTGCTCTTGAGGTGGGTTTGGGTAAGGAAGTTTGGGAACTGTTGTTTGGGGAGTCATAATATGACTGGCCACTTACATTATAGCCACCAAAATTCCCCTGTCGACCATACCCATGTTTGGCCAGCATTGAACATTGGTATGGTGCAGTGGGCATATTGTGACTGCCCACTATGTGCAATGGGTTGGAGCTGGTTAGCTCCGTTTAAAGAAGCAGCAGTAGGCTGAGGAGGAGGAGTTGGGTTCTGTTGGACACAAAGGAGGGTGGAGGAGGAGGATGATGATGAGGAGTGGATCAGTGGCTGCTGCAGATTGTGCTGTATGTTGAGGCACCACTCTACATACATTTTCTGGACCAGCCACCCATGTATGTAGAGAATTTACCAGTTTGTTGGATCTTAGGTGGTGTTCCAGCATGCAACACAATATGCAGAGCATTTCTGATAAGCAGTCGTGCTGGGTTGGAATTGCCCAAGGTAAGGGGCCAGACTGCGGCAATAGCCTCCTCACCATCATCATTAGCACACTGGACAAATAGTCCAGCACTCCTCTGTCCACCTGCCTCCTTGTGACAGAACCAACTCCTTCTCTTCTACGCCTGGGTCGGCGTGCAACAGCAGCTGTAGGCGAACCCACATCCAGGGCCTACCAGGCTGCTGCTCAGGGAGGGTCTTGCGACTGTGAAGCGATTCTATCAGACTCCACAGCTGGTGGTGGTGGTGGTGATGCTGCAATTGGTGCTGAAGATGGACCAGCCTCCTCAACATCCCCCACAGGATCAATAAGTGCCTCCGAGTCCGAAGCTGCTCTCTGTCAGTCAGTTTGATTCGGTGCTAGAGAATAATAAAAAATTAGTATAATTTATTCATTCAAAATCATATAAATTTTGTACAGACATTAACTTACGGTCGCAAATCCAGTGCTGAGCAAGAAAATTGAGCCGATCGTAATACAGATATTTGCGTTTTCTTGTTCCTGCTGCCCCACTGCGCCCCCTCAGCTGTCTCTCTCTTCTGTAGCTGTCTCTACAGCTGCGCCAACGTCTTGTAACATCTGACACTGAAAAAGTAACCAATACAAAGTATATCTCATTACAATTACAATTTAAATATTAGAAAGGCTTCATACGTAGAAAGCTGTATTACATATCTGTCAAAATCAAGAGATTTTTTGGGACACAAAATTTAAAAATCAATGCAATTAACAAAAGGGACACATATTAACTAATTCAGCTACGCATTTATTTTGTCAGGCCAAATTTCTAATATTTAATTTAGCCCCCATTGCAGTATGCCAAAAATATCACAAATACACAGACGGCACCTGAACATTCATCATACCATGAGCTTCACTTTTCCCTGGCCCTGTCAGATTCCCTATATACGGCATGGACTTTTTAAATTTATAACATATCCCACAGTGGCCTTCTATGTTCCTATTGAGTTATGTTAATTAAGGTTTGACAAACACCCATTGCAGGGTAGAAACATTACCTATACTTGATTGTATTCTTTGGATTTTGTAAATTATTATCACTTTTTTACACTTGAATTATTTTTCTTTTGTTTTTTAGTCAGCTGTTTGGACAATTACAGGAGCTTAATATTACATGTGATTGCATTTGTCACATAGCATTGGGGGTTCAAGGGGAAAAAACTGATTTTATTACATACATTTGGGGGTCACATATAAGGGTACAGGAACATTAAAAAACACATTGTTGTTGGTACATACTGAATAGTCAAACATTATTTTAAGCATTTTAAAGTCGTTTACTTACTAATGCGTTCTTGGTTTCCCCCTAGACCTGTCGCCAAAATCAGGGAACATCTGGGAACAGATTCTCCTCCAAGAGGCGTCCTTCAATGCCCGGTTAGAATAATTTGGATCGCGCTGGTCCCAAAGTTCTGGCCTCTCCTGGACCAGAACAATCAACATTTCCACATTGATGTTGAGTGGCCATGGTTCTGGACTCCGTGGAGGCGGTTTCCTGTTTTGTTTTGATTTTTCGTAGCCTAATTAGCATGTCAGCCCTTCTTCTCATTTATCCTGATGCAATTTCCTGACACCTGGATAGTGGTCCGATTTTTTATCGCAAGTCACACAGTGGTCCGTTTGTAATCCGATTTTTCATCGCTCCCATAGACTTGCATTGGCGATTGTCGACCGACAATCGGTGACAATCGCAGCATGCTGCGATTGTACACGGACGTTTAAAACGGACCACAAAAAATCGGATACTGGGAGCTGCTCCATAGATTAACATAGGTCCGACTGCAATGCGAAATTTCATCGCATTGCAGTCGTCCGATTTTGTCGCCAGTGTGACTCCGGCCTAATAGCCGCTAATTCAATTGCCGGCTTCAGTGAAATCACAGAAGCCGACATGAAATAAATACATTGTTTCCACACATTTAACCATGTAATTTCATGTATTTTTATATATGTTTGAAACATACAATTACATGAGTATATGTGTGCTAAATTTCAGACATGTAGGGTTAATTAAAGGTGTAAATTCGTTGAAAAAAAATTCGTGGGCTCCCGCTGTATTTTCTCCACCAGACAGACAAAGCAAGCGAGTGGGGCAGATAATAATAGCCTAGGGAGGGTACATTTTTTTTGTGCCCCCCCTGGCTACCAACATCTGCCCCCAGACACCCCAGAAAGGGCAAATCTATAATTAGATTCGCCCTTTCTGGCACTTTGCCCGTCTTTTTCCCATTGCCCTGTACGGTGGCGAATGGGTTAATCTCACCTTAATGTCACCTTAGTATTGAAAGGTGACCTTAAGGTAGGTTAATAATTGAGAGCTGTCAATTAGACAACTATCAATTATTAATCCTATTGTAGTAAATTAAAAAACACAGACACATTAATTAAAAATTTTTTAATGAAATAAAAACACCTTTTTTGACCATATTTTATTTTACACTTAATCCTGCAAAGCCATGATCTCCTAAAATAAAGAAAAAAAAATAAAACAACATTATTCTTACCTATTCCGCCGATCTGTCACGTCCCACGCTGTAATCCTTCACAAAGGGTTAACTAGCTTTGAGCCAAGCAGTGCAAGTAATCCTGCATGCTCAGCTCAAAGCTCCTGAATGAATAAGTTCCTCTCCTGCGACAGGGGAGGATCTGTTTCATGAATGAAGCTTAATTGATTGTGTCCACTTTCCCTTTAGGTCAGGTCACTAAAGTTAAATTGCCAATAAATCAATTAAGCTCCATTCATGAATCTATTCCTCTACTTTCGCTGGGAGAGGAACTTATTCATTCATGGGGTTAGAGCTAGTAGACAGAATTATCTCCCTGCTAACTGTAACCTTTTTAACCCTTTCTGATGGATTACAGCGTGGGACCTGACTGTACATCGGGTTGGTAAGAATAATTTTGCTTTTTTATTTTATTTTATTACAGTAAATGGTTTTAGCAGGAAAATAAAATATGGTCAAAAACTGTGTGATTATTTCATTAAACTTCTTTTTTATTAAACTGTGTGTGTTTGATTTTTCTTTCATACAATAGGATTAATAATTGATAGTTGTCTAATTGACAGCTATCAATTATTAACCTGCCTTAAGGTCACCTTTCAATACTAAGGTGACATTAACGCCAGATTATTAACCCATTCGCCACCGCTACAGGGCAATGGGAATAGACGGGCAAAGTGCCAGAAAGGGCGAATCTAATTATAGATTTGCCCTTTCTGGGTGTCTGGGGGCAGATGTTAGTAGCCAGGGGGGGCACAAAAAAATGTACCCTCCCTAGGCTATTATTATCTGCCCCCACTCGCTTGCTTTGTCTGTCTGGTGGAGAAAATACAGCGGGAGCCCACGCATTTTTTTTCAACGAATTTACACCTTTAATTAACCCCTACATGTCTGAAATTTAGCACACATATACTCATGTAATTGTATGTTTCAAACATATATAAAAATACATGAAATTACATGGTTAAATGTGTGGAAACAATGTATCATTTCATGTCGGCTTCTGTGATTTCACTGAAGCCGGCAATTGAATTAGCGGCTAAAACAGTATGTAGAAGTGTAAGAACTATAAATATATGTATATATATGTCACAATGACATATAATATATATATATATAAAATATATATATGTGCTCTATGTGTATATATCTATTCTTTTCTTTTGGCATTTAAATACTATTCTTTTGGATCCTTTAAATATGTCAGTTTGCAAGCCTGCGAGAAAATCTCGCAAGTCGGATGAAAATCGGATGTTACAAGGTACACACACATGCAATTAAATCGCATCTTTGAAGGAAAATCGATGCCAGAAGGATTGTGATGTTTGCTTTTTGATCCGACAATCGACCGTCAAAACGGACCGATTTTTTGTGGTTGTGTGTGACTCCAGCCTAAATCTTTGAAATACGTGAATCAGACAGAATTCCTGGCAGAAGATTCCATATAATGAGGCAGATGGAGGTACTGTGGACGCCATAGGACCTGTGATCCGGCGGTGTCCGTCTTTTTAAGATTGCATAAAAGTGCCGTTGGCCACAGTTTTGTGCATTTTCTGAAAAGGACAACCGCTGAACAGAGGCCAGACAGAGTCCAGAGTAACTCTGCTGCCTCATTATAGGAAATGTCTCCCTCGGGGGTTTCATCTGAGTCACCTCACTCAGAGATTTAGATGGAAACCCCAAAGTAAGGCTGGTTTCACACTTGCGGATGGAGGTGCTGCGGAGGGCTGCGTACTTCGTGAAGCTCTGCCACCACCACTCCTCCGGTCAGCTCCACCTATGTCTGCATGCGTTCTGCATGCGACCTGAGTACCTATATTTAACATGGGTACACAGTGCCATGCGGAGGCATGTGGATACCTACGCATGCGTCGTTTTGAGTTGCATTTTGTTGCGGTTCCGCTGCACCGTCAAAATGACACATGCGGAGGCATCCACATGCCTCCGCAATGGCACTGCTTACCCATGTTAAATATAGGTACTCAGGCTGCATGCAGATATAGGCGGAGTTGACTGGAGGAGGTGCGGCGGTGGGTGGAGCTTCATGGAGGAATGTACGCAGCCCTCCGCAGCACCTCCATCCGCAAGTGTGAAACCAGCCTAAGTGGTCAAGTAGAGTGGCGGATAAATGTGATCCTAAATTTTATGTAAAATGTTACCAATAAAAGCTTTAACTCAATCTACAAAAAATCAAGTCTCTCACTCAGATCTGTCATCTGTTAACAGAAATATAGGACTTCCATGTTACTGGTAGCACAAAGGCTCTGAAAAAACGAAATGGCTCCTCACCCGCCAAAATAAATTCAGCAAATTCTCTGCTCCCAAATCCAAATGCCCCCTCCCTGCTGAGCCCCAGTGTGCCTAAATAACATTTAGCATCCACTGTTTGGCATTTCTGTAGCGATGAGAGCACGCCTAATTTACAGGTGTGTGTCTCCAGAATCATGAGCTGGGCATAACGACTGGTCACTACAACGGCAGTTTGTAATTTTTACTCAGCAACATCCACTGCTGCCTGCTTCTGGAAATCACCCATGGAGTCCAAATCGCCACTACATCTGTAGATAAATTCACAAAGGGTTATAATTTCCAAATGGGTCATTTGAGAGGGGATTCTGCTTTTCTAACACTTACGGGCTCTTTATATGAAATCCGCAAACTAGTATAGTAAAATCTGTGCTCCAGGAGACAAATAGCGCTCCGTTCCTCCCGAGTCACTCCCTATGGCAAAGAAGGACTGTACAGCCACATATAGGGTATTGCTACATTCAGTAGAAATTGTGGACAAATTATGGTGCCATTTTTACCCATTTCCCAGTGTGAAAATGTAAAACTTGGGGCTAGCACACAATCTTGGTGATAAAAATGCCCAATGGTATAAAAGTCTGTGACACACCTGTGGTGTCAATAAATCACTGCACCCCTAGATAATTCATTGAGAGTTTTAATTGGTAAAATGGGTCACCTCAGGGGCTCTGCCAATGTGACACCCTCAAACAAGTGCAGAAAATCTGCACTGTAATATGGCGCTACTTCACTTCTGAGCTTTGCACTGTGCCTCAAAAGTACTTTTTTAACCACATATGTTGTATCAGAGAACTCAGGAGAAATTGCACAACAAACTTTGGGGTTAATTTTCTCCTTTTTTCCCTTGTGAAAATACAAAATTTATAGGTAAAAAAAATTTTGTGGGAAAAATGTGTTTTTTTTTTATTTTCCCGGCTTAACGTTATAACTTCTGTGAAGTACCTGGGGGTTCAAGGTGCTCAGTACACATCTAAATAAAGTCCCAAAAGGGTCTAGTTTTTCCAAAATTGTGTCATTTGTGGGGTTTCCACTGTTTAGGCACATCAGGGGCTCTTCAAACGCGACATGGCGTCTGCAAATTATTCCACAAATTTTGCATTAAAAAAGGCAAATGGCGCTCCTTCCCTTCCAAGCCCTGCGTGTGCCCCAGCAGTAGTATTCTCCCACATATGGGATATCGGCATACTCAGGAGAAATTGTGCAACAATTTGTATGAGCAATTTCTCCTGTCAACCTTATAAAAATGTAAAATATGGAGCTAAAAAAGATTTATATGGGAAAAATTTGATTGTTTTTATTTCCACGGCTCTACGTTATAAAATTCTGTGAAGTAACCCTTGGGTTCAAGGTGCTCAATACACATCTAGATAAGTTCCATAAGGGGTCTAGTTTCCAAAATGGTGTCACTTGAGGGGGTTTCCACTGTTTAGGCACATCAGGGGCTCTTCAAACACGACATAGCGACCACTAATTATTCCAGCATATTTTACATTCAAAAGTCAAATGCTGCTCGCTTCCTTTCAAGCCCTGCCGTGCACCCAAACAGTTGTTTTCCTCCACATATTGGGTATCTGTACACTCAGGAGAAATTGCACAACAAATTGTATGGTGCAATTTTTCTTGTTACCCTTATGAAAATGCAAAATTTGGAGCTAAAAAAATTTATCTGGGAAAAATGTGATTTTTTTTTTTTTTTTCACGGCTTAACGTTATAAACTTCTGTAAAGCACCTGTGGGTTCAAGGTGCTCAATACATATCTATATAAGTTCCCTAAGGGTCTAGTTTCCAAAATTATGTCACTTGTTGGGGTTTCCACTGTTTAGGCACATCAGGGGCTCTCCAAACATAACATGGGGTCCCTAATTATCCAGAAAATTTTATATTCAGAAAGTGAAATGGCGCTCCTTTCCTCCGAGCCCTGCCGTGTGCCCAAACTGTTGTTTCTGCTACATATTGGTTATCGGCATGCTCAGCAGAAATTGCACAACAAAATATATGGTCCATTTTCTCCTGTTACCCACAAAAATAAAAAAATTAGGTCTAAAGGGAAATTTTTGTGAAAGAAAAGTAAATGTTTACTTTTTCTTTCCACATTCCAAAAATTCCTGTGAAGCACCTGAAGGGTTAATAAACTTCTCGAATGTGTTTTTGAGTACCTTGAGGGGTACAGTTTTTAAAATGGTGTCATTTTTTGGGTATATTCTGTCATATAGACCCCTCAAAGTCACTTCAAATGTGATGTGGTCTGTAAAAAAATGGTTTTTTCAAATGTTGTAACAATTAGAAATCGCTGGTCAACTTTTAACCCTTAGAACTTCCAAACAAAAAAAAAAAAAATTTTCCAAAATTGTTCTGATGTAAAGTAGACATGTGGGAAATGTTATGTATTAACTATTTTGTGTGACATGACTCTCTGATTAAAGGGCATAAAAATTAAAATTTTGAAAATTGCAAAATTTTCAAAATTTTAGGCAAATTTCCTTTTTTTTCACAAATAAATGCAAGACATATCTAAGAAATTTTACCACTATCATAAAGTACAATATGTCATGAGAAAACATTCTCAGAATAACCAGGATCCATTGAAGCATTCCAGAGTTATGATCTCATGAAGTGACAGTGGTCAGAATTGTAAAAATTGACCTGGTCAAGAAGGTGAAAACAGCCTTCGGGTTGAAGGGTTAAGGCAATAAAAGGCATTTCTTAAAAAAAACTTGTACACAGAAGCAGACATACCATTGGGCTACTTACCCAATACCTAGTGTTTCTACTTTTTGAAGACATATTTCCTCCACCTAAATTCCCTCCACATAAAATAGTTACCCAACCACATGCACATTATAGATAAAAGTATTTGGGTTCCTGTGGTGCCCCAGAGGGTTCAGTCGCCACAGAAGTATTGCACCTCATCTAGAGGTGTGATAACCCCACTCTCAGGTAAGGAGGGAGCACTACCCAGGACTCTAACACCTGCACCCAACACAGACTATAGCAGCAGGGCACCCTGGACGTACCCTAAGGGAGGATGGTCTCATCCCTGGCTGGCTAGAAAGAGTGCATGGGTGGTGGGTGGAGAAAATTAAGAAGGAGGGAAGTGCAGCTTAGAGAGCGGGACAGTAGGTCAGATGTGAGGGGAATATGAAAGGAAGCAGACCTGCTGACAGGCAGCTCCCTGTCAGGAGGAGCTGCAGAGAGAGGGAAGCTTCTGGAAGGATAGAAGGGGTCCTTGGGGCACGGATAGCGAGTGATCCATCAGTGGGGCCCGATCCAATTGTGGAGGGACCAGGTCGCAGAAGGGACTCGGCCCCTAGACTAGTGGAGCGTACAACAGGACTTAGCTAGTAAGCCGACAGCTGTGACAACTTTAGGGGACACAGCCAACAACCACAAGCATCTTCTCCGGGAAGAAAAGCTATATAGAATCAAGGAAAAGCCTGGGTCACGTTGTCTGACAGGATTCGGAGCTACCGACTGGGACACTGCTGTGAGGTGCTGGGAAGGAAGTAGGAGCAGAATCAGAACAGTGAGATGGCCAGAGAAAGGAACATATTGAAAGGATTCCTGGAAAGGTGCATCCCTATCTACCTGGGAGTTTGTTGAGCCCCTCACCTGGAGGACACTGTACCAAGTGGGCATCTGTGCTGCAGCCAGAATTGTGAGTAAAGCCTTGGAAACTGCATCTGACTGTCTCCTCAATTTCTTCCTGTGGCACACACTCCACTCTGCTACATCCCCCCCAGCACTATTACTCTCTACATCTCTCTGCCCCGGGACAACAAGCTTCGCCTGTGGGAAGCTATTCCAACTCTGCTGCATCACACCATCTGTCCCAGAGGATCTGCACTGCAGCGCTGGTCACCTCTGACCAGACACCAAAGGTGGCGTCACGAGCACTTCAATACAAACTCTAATCATCCCCTATAAATATATTCCCCTTTTCATTGGACGCCCAGGCCACGGACCGGGTCACTGCTGCAGTGACACATTCCTTTCAGACTCTGGCCCGGTACCGAGTATCCCACTGCCCTGGGGCGATCCATTCCCATCTAAATGATTGGGTTGAGGATTTTCAACCACATCCATTTCAAACATGTACTGTACATAAAATTAAGTACACCACCAAGATGGGTAAAATAATTCTTATTATTGTATATATTACAACAACTACTATTTCCTACAGTTTAATAGTGCATTAGTTTCTGTCTCCAGCAATAGTGTTATATTGCCAGTATAGCACTGTTAAAACCCCTCTTAAAAAACAGGAAGTTCCTGCTCACTGTGTGTAGATGGAGTACATTTTACTTTAACTTTACAAGCTGACAGACAAGATGCTATAGATCCTAAGCTATAAGAAATACCAGTTGTAAGCTGTGTTATTTTCTCCCTGAATAAATATATATTCACTGTTGAATAGCTGGATAGTACAGAGATTAATCCGCTGCCAACAGGTTATGGGCCCAGAGGCACAAAGACCTAGAGAACAGCTCAGAGGAGAGAGAACAACAGTGTACTAAGAAGAAACATAGATGGACGCCAGCAGCAACTCTGTGAAGTTCACAGTGCCGAATTTGAATAACCAGAACCACCAATCCTGGAAATTCAAGTAAAAATGCTGCTGATAAAAGAAGGTAAGTGAAAATAAACACAGGAGTCTATACCTGACCCACTACCAGAAGACTGGGTAGAGAAGGATCAAAAAGCACAAATAACTTATTGTGTAGATGATGATTGTAAAATGCACAGAGCAGTAGTCATGACCGAGCTGATGTCTGGTTTCACTCTGGCACTTTACAAACAGTGTCCCAGTGTGCTGCAGGGTATGGGGTGCATCACACTCACTTGCAGGCCGCATGCCTCCACTGCCTCCAGGCTTCTGTCTTCAGGAGCGACTGCACACAATTCAGGGGACACCAAATGCTTTACAACGTTTATTAGACAGTTCAAGTTTATCAGGTGGTGACAGGTAAGATATTGCACATCAATTCATGTTTCCTTCCTCCTTAATACTACCCTTCTTCAGCCCTGCCACCCATTCATCCTGGATTACCCCCAATCCCACTGACTGCATCAGCATCAGGATTCGTTGTCTACTCAGGCACTGTACACGGGCCACCTGCCCCCACGTAATTCTACATGCACCGACCTCATGATGTCTGAAGACCAGACCCGCTCCTTGGTACCTGACCCCAGACCTAGGCTCCAGACATTGCAGGAATGTCCATCAGGGAACTCAATTTGACCTTCCACTGCCTCGAACTGTTGGCCCTTGCTGCCCCTAGCAACTCACTGCACCTGAACTTGACCTTCACTATACACTTCAATAACTCTCTATGGACATACAGGACATTCCCACATTTTTAATAACACTAGTGCTCACCCACTGGGCTAGTACCATCATAAACTATTTCCTATCTCATACGCTAAACCTATTATCCTTATCCTATTTCTTATGCTGTTGCTAAACCACTTACTGAATAAGCCGCACTTATGCTATCCTAAGCTTATCTTATACTATACTGACATTATGCATTAACACTTCACATGCTGTACATTACAATAATACATAAAGGTACTGCCACACTACACAATCCCGCTAGCGATCTCGTTAGCGTCGCATACTAATGAGATCGCTAGCGGGATTGTTTGTATATCGCTGAGTGCGGCTTAACTTAGTGATATCGTTAAGGACGCTATCGCGGTTAGCGATCTCCTTAACGACTTTAGCGGTACAAAAGTACCGCTAAATCGCTAAGAAAAGGTGCCACACTCAGCGATAATACTTACCCAGCGGGAGCGCCGACGATGAAATAGGGTCCGGAGCAATTCCAGCGACGAGCGAGATCACAGCAGGAAGCTCGTCGCTGGCAGCTGCCGCACACTACAACATCGCTAACGGGATCGCCAAATAGTGACGTTTTTTAGCGATCCCGTTAGCGATGTTGTTTATGTGGCATACCCTTTAGATAGGACACTTTATCACTTTTACATATAAAACTACAGGAGAGTATTCATATGATCTGTTTGTTGTCTTCAGGGGCAGGAACAGGGTAAGACAGTCCACATCCCTAAATTATCGTTTAGATGATGATCAGATTGTGCATGTATATAAATGACAAACTGTAAAAGAAATGTGGGAACAGCTGCAGACAGGGCTGCCATCAAGAATTTTAGGGCCCCATACTGGCAACATTTTTGGTCCCCCATGAGACTCCACCCAGGTTCCACTCCAGCTCCACCTCCACCCCTGAACCTTCCACAATCCTACCACCTACACTTGGAAAACCTCAACTTCTTCATCATTTGCGTTCCCCATCCCTCCTCCCTTTATTATTTGTTGTCCCCTCCTCTCTCCCTTCCATCATTTGTAGTCCCCCTCCATCATTTGCAGACCCCCTTCCTCCTTCCCCCTCCATCATTTGCAGTCCCCCACCTCCCTCTCCCTCCATAGTTTGCAGTCCCCCTGAATCATTTGCGGTCCCCGCTCCCTTTCATCATTTGCGGTCCTCCTCAAGCATTTAACTAATTATATAAAGAAAAAAACACCTTTTTCATACTTACCTCACTGACAACCCCCATGCAGGTGCAGCTCTGGTGTTCTGGCCACAATTACATGCTGTGTCGGCGTGTACTCGATGATGTAATCACGTACGCGCCGTCACCTGACCAAAGGAGCTGCAGCTGCACAGCCATTCAAATACGAAGGCCGTGGAGCTCTGGGAAAGCTCCTAGTACCGAGGTGTGCGGCGCACAGCACATTATTACAAACTGGGGCCCGGTGAGCAGAAGCACAAGAGGAGGGGCTTGGGCCCCCTTCTTTTTCTTCTGCTCACTGGGCCCTATCAGCAGTAAGGGCAGTAATGCCCTGATGGCAGCCCGGGCTGCAGAAACTGAATGAAATGATAAATCTCAGCACACTCGGGTCCGAGGGCGGGCGGCCGTGCCGGGTGTTGATGCGAGAAAGTCGTGCGACTTACTCGCATCAAACTCGCCAGTGTGACGCCGGCCTAAGTCATATAGCAAGACTCGTTAAAGGGTTGATTATGACTTGTAGGATCGCTACTACCAACAGGAGGCACTATAGAGTTCAAGTCCTCTTTCTCGCTGAAGAGGCAATTTGCATATATCTGTTAGGTTTAACATTCACCCATTATGAACTTTACAGCTATTCACATGTTCATGTTTTTTGCAGACAGTGTGTCTGCAAAACAATCACGGACACATTTCCATATTTGATCTGAGTAACGAATGTCGTATGTTTTCACTGATAGCACTTGTACCTATGATATTCTATAGGTCTGTGCACCTGTCTGATTTTTCTTCGGAACGAGTGGTCCGCGGAAAAAACATCGGAGACATGTCAAATTTTGAACCAAGAGTCAGATTAAAATCAGCAATGCAAGTCTATAAGTCTGTGAAAAAATCTAATCGAACTTGGATGACATCCAAGTGTGGTTCACTGTTCACGACTGTCAGAAAGGAGATGGAGAAAATTTTATTTTTTTCTCTCAACATCCAAGAAAAACTGATGCCTCTCTGGTTAAACTCTGATTAAAGTTTGATCAGAATAATCGGTCGGGTGAGCCTACCCTAAGGCTGGAGTCACACACAACCACAAAAAATCGGTCCGTTTTAGACGGTCGACAATCGGATCAAAATAAAAACATCACACATCCTTCTGGCATCCGATTTTCCTTCAAAGATGCGATTTAATCGCATGTGTGTGTACCTTGTAACATCCGATTTTCATCCGACTTGCGAGATTTTCTCGCAGGCTTGCAAAACTGACATATAATGGATCCAAAGAATAGTATTTAAATGCCAAAAGAAAGAATAGATATATACACATAGAGCACATATATATATATATATATGTCATTGTGATATATATATATACATATATTTATAATTCTTACACTTCTACATACTGTTATAGCCGCTAATTCAATTGCCGGCTTCAGTGAAATCACAGAAGCCGACATGAAATGATACATTGTTTCCACACATTTAACCATGTAATTTCATGTATTTTTATATATGTTTGAAACATACAATTACATGAGTATATGTGTGCTAAATTCAGACATGTAGGGGTTAATTAAAGGTGTAAATTCGTTGAAAAAAAATGCGTGGGCTCCCGCTGTATTTCTCCACCAGACAGACAAAGCAAGCGAGTGGGGGCAGATAATAATAGCCTAGGGAGGGTACATTTTTTTGTGCCCCCCCTGGCTACTAACATCTGCCCCCAGACACCCCAGAAAGGGCAAATCTATAATTAGATTCGCCCTTTCTGGCACTTTGCCCGTCTATTCCCATTGCCCTGTAGCGGTGGCGAATGGGTTAATAAGGGGTTAAAATGACCTTGCAATTGAAAGGTCACTTTAAGCCAGGTTAATAATTGATAGCTGTCAATTAGACAACTATCAATTATTAATCCTATTGTATGAAAGAAAAATCAAACGCACACAGTTTAATAAAAAATAAGTTTAATTAAATAATCACACAGTTTTTGACCATATTTTATTTTCCTGCTAAAAACCATTTCTGTAATAAAAATAAAATAAAAAAGCAAAATTATACTTACCAATCCGATGTACAGTCAGGTCCCACGGTGTAATCCATCAGAAAGGGTTAACAGGTTACAGGTCGCAGAGAGCTAATAATGCTGTCTCAGACCTGTATTCCCCTGAATGAATAACTTCCTCTCCCAGCGAAAGTAGAGGAATAGATTCATGAATGGAGCTTAATTGATTTATTGCCAATTTAACTGTAGTGACCTGACCTAAAGGGAAAGTGGACACAATCAATTAAGCTTCATTCATGAAACACATCCTCTCCTGTCGCCAGGAGAGGAACTTATTCATTCATGAGCTTTGAGCTGAGCATGCAGGATTACTTGCACTGCTTGGCTCAAAGCTAGTTAACCCTTTGTGAAGGATTACAGCGTGGGACGTGACAGATCGGCGGAATAGGTAAGAATAATGTTGTTTTATTTCTTTTTCTTTATTTAGGAGATCAATGGCTTCGCACGATTAAGTGTAAAATAAAATATGGTCAAAAAAATGTGTTTTTATTTCATTAAAATTATTTATCTTAAGTGTGTGTGTTTTTTTATTTACTTCAATAGGATTAATAATTGATAGTTGTCTAATTGACAGCTATCAATCATTAACCTGCCTTAAGGTCACCTTTCAATTGCAAGGTGACAGTAAGGTGAGATTAACCCATTCGCCACCGCTACAGGGCAATGGGAATAGACGGGCAAAGTGCCAGAAAGGGCGAATCTAATTATAGATTTGCCCTTTCTGGGGTGTCTGGGAGCAGATGTTAGTAGCCAGGGGGGGCACAAAAAAAATGCACCCCCTGGGCTATTATTATCTGCCCCCACTCGCTTTGCTTTGTCTGTCTGGTGGAGAAAATACAGCGGGAGCCCACGCATTTTTTTTCAACGAAATTACACCTTTAATTAACCCTACATGTCTGAAATTTTGCACAAATACACTCATGTAATTGTATGTTTCAAACATATATAAAAAATACATGAAATTACATGGTTAAATGTGTGGAAACAATGTATCATTTCATGTCGGCTTCTGTGATTTCACAAAACCCGGCAATTGAATTAGCGGCTATTACAGTATGTAGAAGTCTAGGAACTATAAATATATGTATATGTACATGTCACAATGACATGCATATATATATATATATATGTGTTCTATGTGTATATATCTATTCTTTCTAGTCTTTATTAAAGCTGTCAGTGTGATTTTACAGTATAGCCGGGGATGAATTGCCAGCTTTTCTAAAGGACACCGATGCGATTTCATCGCAAGTCACACAGTGTGGTCCGTTTGTAATCAGATTTTTCAGCGCTCCCATTGACTTGCATTGGCGATAGTCGACCCACAATCGGTGACAATCGCAGCATGCTGCGATTGTACACGGACGTTTAAAACGGACCACAAAAAATCTGATACTGGGAGCTGCTCCATAGATTAACATAGGTCCGACTGCAATGCGATATTTCATCGCATTGCAGTCGTCCGATTTTGTCGCCAGTGTGACGCCGGCCTAACAGTGAAAGCATATATTTAATAGTGGGACATCCATTTTTGCTATATATACAATATTACATAATACACGCTATGATATTTTTTTTCCAGAATATAATTACTATACCTGTGTATCCAGTACCTAAAGGACTGGGCCTGAGTTGGAACAGTTTAGTAGTAAATGAAACAACAATAAGCTCATTCTACCATGTGTGCACGCAGCACTAATGCTATTTTATGGTAGAAAGCAATGTGTGAGATGACTCTGCAGGGCTTCAGCTATCTAAAACTGGTAACGTTGTTGAGCATTACACCTGGCACATTATCACATAAGGTAGTTCATCTTTCACAGCAATTTCAAAGCAATGTTTTTATTTTTTTTTATTGATCAGTGCTTTTCATCCCTAACATAGGTGTTGTATAATGATAATGGTAACATAATAGCTTTCAAACAAGCCATAGGAAGATTGCTATACCCTGCTGGCTTGTTTCAGCATAGATTTCACAAAGCTTTAATCCTTCCTTTAAAATGTTCAAGTGAACCATTTGTATCTCATGTCAGGTAATATCACATATTAATTATTATCCAAGTGTACTTTAAATAGAAAAAACTATATCAGTATTTTTATACCTGCACAACAGTGTATACTAAATTTACTGGCCTTTAGTATTGATGACTTATCTTTAGTTCAAACCATATATGATTGAGTAGGTCTGAATCCCAGCACTACCTCAAATGCTCTGGTGAGATCTTCGTTCTTTTGATTGTTCACCAGACTCAGTTTCTTGCATTTCGTGGTGGCTTGAATGGGACTGCAATACCAGGTACGCGTACATCCACTACAAAATATACAGCGCAGTTCCTCGGGCTTCAGGGTCACCAAGCACCACAGCCACCTCAATCAACTGATGTGAATTTTTTTCATTATAGTATTCTTCAAATTTGAGGACATTTCCTAAATGCGATAGTGGTTCTCATAAATAAGACCATACATAAATTAAGACCGGGATCACACTTGCGAAGAAACTCGCATCAACACCTGGCAGCATGTATTTCTATGCAGCCACACGCTCCGGCTCTGAGCGCCGGCGGCAGTGCTGGGTGTTGATGTGAGAAACTCGAGAATCATGCGAGTTTCTCGCAAGTGTGATCCCGGCCTAATAAACATAACGTTACTGGTTAAAGGGCTTGTCCAATATACAAATACAGTTAGGTCCATATATATTTGGACAGAGACAACATTTATCTAATTTTGGTTCTAGACATTACCACAATGAATTTTAAACAAAACAAATCAGATGCAGTTGAAGTTCAGACTTTCAGCTTTCATTTGAGGGTATCCACTTTAAAATTGGATGAAGGGTTTAGGAGTTTCAGCTCCTTAACATGTGCCACCCTGTTTTTAAAGGGACCAAAAGTAATTGGACAGATTAAATAATTGTAAATAAAATGTTCATTTCTAGTACTTGGTTGAAAACCCTTTGTTGGCAATGACTGCCTGAAGTCTTGAACTCATGGACATCACCAGACGCTGTGTTTCCTCCTTTTTGATGCTCTGCCAGGCCTTCACTGCAATGGTTTTCAGTTGTTGTTTGTTTGTGGGCCTTTCTGTCTGAAGTTTAGTCTTTAACAAGTGAAATGCATGCTCAATTGGGTTGAGATCAGGTGACTGACTTGGCCATTCAAGAATATTCCACTTTTTTGCTTTAATAAACTCCTGGGTTGCTTTGGCTTTATGTTGTGGGTCATTGTCCATCTATAGTATGAAACAACGAGTCAACGACCAATTAGTTTGGCTGCATTTGGCTGGATCTGAGCACACAGTATGGCTTTGAATATATTCAGCTGCTTCTGTCCTGTGTCACATCATCAATAAACACTAGTGACCCAGTGCCACTGGCAGTCATGCATGCCCAAGCCATCACACTGCCTCCGCCGTGTTTTACAGATGATGTTGTATGCTTTGGATCATGAGCTGTACCACGCCTTCGCCATACTTTTCTCTTTCTATCATTCTGGTAGAGGTTGATCTTGGTTTCATATGTCCAAAGAATGTTCTTCCAGAACTGTGCTGGCTTTTATAGATATTTTTTAGCAAAGTCCAGCCTAGCCTTTTTATTCTTGATGCTTATGAGTGGCTTGCACCGTGCAGTGAACCCTCTGTATTTACTTTCATTCAGTCTTCTCTTTATGGTAGATTTGGATATTGATACGCCTACCTCCTGGAGAGTGTTGTTCACTTGGTTGGCTGTTGTGAAGGGTTTCTCTTCACCATTGAGAGTATTCTGCGATGATCCACCACTGTTGTCTTCCATGGGCGCCCAGGTCTTTTTGCATTAATGAGTGCTTTCTTTCTTTCTCAGGATGTACCAAACTGTAGATTTGGCCACTCCTAATGTTGTAGCAATTTCTCGGATGGGTTTTTTCTGTTTTTGCAGCTTAAGGATGGCTTGTTTCACCTGCATGGAGAACTCCTTTGACAGCATGTTTCCTTCACAGCAAAACCTTCCAAATGCAAACACCACACCTCAAATCAACTCCAGCCCTTTTATCTGCTTAATTGAGAATGACATAACGAAGGGATTGCCCACACCTGTCCATGAAATAGCCTTGGAGTCAATTGTCCAATTACTTTTGGCCCCTTTAAAAACAGGGTGGCACATGTTAAGGAGCTGAAACTCCTAAACCCTTCATCCAATTTTAATGTGGATACCCTCAAATGAAAGCTGAAAGTCTGAACTTCAACTGCATCTGAATTGTTTTGTTTACAATTCATTGTGGTAATGTCTAGAACCAAAATTAAATAAATGTTGTCTCTGTCCAAATATATATGGACCTAACTGTACATATATTCTTTCTTCCAGTAACAGAATTTCATCTTTCCATGTGTTATGTCTGGTTTTGTAGTTTAGCTTGAATACCATAGGTGGGCTAAGGTATACCATACCATAGGTGGGCTAAGGCTAGTTTCACACTAGCTTTCGGCAGGGCTGCGGAGGATTGTGTGCTTCCTCCATCAAGCCCTGCCCACTGTTGCACCTCTTCCTTCCAGCGCCGCCTACGTCTGCATGTGTCCTGTGTAACCTATCTTTAACATTGGGTACGGAGGCCATGCGGATGTATGCGGATGCCTCCGCATACGTTGCTTTGATGCTGCGCCGACCGCAACAAAATGCAACATGTTGCGTTCGACGCAGAGTCAAAATGATGCATGCGGCCGCATCCGCATACATTCGCATGGCCTTCGTACCAAATGTTAAAGATAGGGTACGCAGGACGCATGCAGACGTAGGTGGCGCTGAAAGGAAGAGGTGCGGTGTTATGTTTTGGTAGCTGAGGAGAGCAGACAAAAACGGCAATACACCAGAGAGGTTGGAATCTACTGAATTGCAGTACCCTGACTAACCACCACAACTAAAGGCAGCCGTGGAGCGTTCCTACATTGGTCCTAGACGCCTCGTCACAGCCTGAGAGGCTAACTACACCTAAATATAGAAAAAGGAAAGCTATCTGCCCCGGAGCAGATCCCCAAAGAACATAGGAAGCCCCCAAACATGTAATGGCGGTTAGACAAGAGGAAATACAGACACAGACAGAAAATAGTATGAGCAAACGCTGGGGCCCAATCTGCCTAGAAAGAAAAGAATAAGAAGGATACTTACTGCAATCCAAAAAAAACCTAAAAAAAAGCCAACGCTACTAATTGCAAAAACACCTGAGATCACACGACCTCTACCACCTAAATTAGTTCTCTGGTGTAACAAAACTAAGCCGCAGCCACAGAAAAAACTGGAAAAGGCAAATGAACAAACAACAGTGGCTCCAGAGGAACCGAGAGAGCCCAAGCCCCCCGGGGAGGGGAACCTGGCCAACCTCACAGAAATGCAAAGAAATAGCAAATGGCAAGCACAAAAACAAAAAACAGAAAATATCTTATCTGAGAGCAGGAGAAGAGGCAAGACTCAGCAAGCTTCCAAGTGAACCAGGAAACAACGCTGAGACAAGAACAATTGATCACCAGCAACCATGATGGGGGGAAACCTCCCTTATATCCAGCCAGTCCATGATTCCTGATTGCCAATCCTCATTGAATGGTTCAGTACTGTTTGTAACCACCAGAGGGAGCTTCTGCTCAGAATTAATTTCTAAAACATTCATAACAGTACCCCCCCTTGAGGAGGGGTCACCGAACCCTCATTTGTGCAACCAGGTCGGTCAGGATGAGCTCTGTGATACGCACAGATCAGTCTCCTAGCATGGATGTCCGAAGCAAACACCCAAGAATTGTCCTCCTGACCATAACCTCTCCACTTAACCAAATACTGGAGATTCCGTCTAGAAAAACGAGAATCCAATATTTTCTCAACCACATACTCCAGATTGCCCTCAACCAAAACAGCCATAGGAACCACTGGCTCGACAAACCTCTTCAATAAGGACTTGTGGAACACGTTATGGATCTTAAATGTCCCTGGAAGAAGTAAACGAAAGGAAACAGGATTAAGAATCTCCATGATCTTATAAGATCCAATGAACCTAGGCTTAAACTTAGGAGATGCAACTCTCATAGGGATATTTCTTGAGGACAACCAGACCAAGTCCCCCACTTTAAACCGAGGACCATCAGTCCTATGCCGGTTGGCAAACCGCTGGGCCTTCTCCTGAGAGAGGGACAACCTCTCCACTACCTGGTCCCAAATCTGCTGCATACGCTCCACAACAGAGTGAACACCCGGACAGACAGAAGCCTCCGTCTGTCCTGAAGAAAATCGAGGGTGAAACCCAAAATTGCAGAAAAATGGAGACATCAAAGTGGCAGAGCTTGCCCTATTATTAAGAGAAAACTCAGCCAAAGGCAAAAAAGAGACCCAGTCATCTTGATCAGCAGACACAAAGCATCTCAGATAAGTCTCCAATGTCTGGTTTGTTCTCTCAGTTTGTCCATTGGTCTGAGGATGAAAAGCAGAGGAGAAAGACAATTGAACACCAAGTTTAGAACAAAAAGTCCTCCAAAATCTGGAAACAAACTGGACTCCTCTGTCAGACACAATGTTCTCAGTGTTAGAACCCTCTTGTTAGATTTTGTTTCAGTTTGCTGGTCACATGACCTTTTTTCCCTATTTAGTCTGGCTCCGCCCTTCTGGCTTTGCTGGATTCATTGTATTATCTACTCTTAAGCTAGCCGGGTGCTTAGGTGCCTTACTCTGTCAGTTTTGCTTAATCTTAGGATCTCGTAGTAATTTGTTTTCTGTTTAATTTTCCCTGCTACAATTTCTGTTAGGAGGTGTCCACCTTTTCTCCCAGTCCCTAGATCTTGTAGGGATTCCTCGCTCGCAACTATAGGTCTTCGTTCAGACTAGCTGAGGACTTTAGCGGGTCTAGTCGCAGGATCAGGTTCCCCGTTACATCGTAGGGATCAAGCTCAGTTTTATTGTAAGGACAGAGTTCCCATCTTTCCTTAGTGCTTGTAGCAGTTCATAACAGTAAGTCCAGCAAAGAAATAAAAAAAAAAAAAAAAATCTCTAAGGAAAGATTTTCTGTTTTCATCATGGTGTCGGTTCGGGATTTGGCTGAACGCCTGCAGGGTCTCTCTCTGGAGGTGGCTGAAATCCAGCAACACGTGAGTAGTTGTTCTGGAGCACATTTCGTGGAGCCAAAGGTACGTTTGCCTGATTTATTTTTGGTGAACAACAAGATTTTTTTTCTTTTAGAAATGCTTGCTTGTTGTATTTCCGTTTGAGACCCAGATCCTCTGGTGATGAATCACAGCGCATAGGGTTTATAATGTCACTTTTGCGCAAAGAACCTCAGGATGGGCCTTTTCTCTGCAGCCTAGTGATCCATGCTTTGGATCAGTGGATGTTTTTTTTTCTGCTTTGGGGTTGTTGTATGACGATCCGGATCATGTTTCATCAGCTGAGACAGAGTTGAGACGTTTTGAGACAGGGATCGGGTAATGTGGAAAAAATTGTACTCACTTCCGTAGGTGGTCCACCCAGGTGGCTGGAATGATTCAGCTTTGAAAAGTTTATTTCTTGCAGGATTAAGTGAAAGGGTTAAAGATTTGCTGATTGCTTATCCTATACCTGAAACTTGCAAGAGGCTATGCAATTGGCCCATACGGTGGATAGGAGACTCCCTTTGCAAGGGTTAATGAGAGTAAGTCTCTTTGTCAGCTCCAGTTTGGGAGAAGGAATGTACTGACATTGCAGAGCCGATGGAAATTGGAGCAATGGCAACCTCACTCTCGGGAAAAAGAACGCAGATTTGCTCAAGGTTTGTGTTTTCTACTGTGGTAAATCTGAGCATTTCATTAAAAACTGTGCGCTTCGAAATGAATAAAAGAAAAAAAAAATGAGGTCAGTGTCGCCTGCATAGCTTGTTTAAACAATAAAGGTGTCTTTCTTTCTGCTACCACTGCTGGTGAGGAGGAATTAATGGAGTTTCAGGTATTTGTGGATTGTGGTTCAACTCTCAATGTGATTGAATGGGAAATTTTTGGAAAAACTAAAATTAAAAACCCAAACTTCTGTCTTTTTCCTATTAATGGTTGTCTGTGGATGGCTCTCCCTTGAAAAATGTTACTCACCATATCTGTGAATTTCCTCTTACTATTAATGGTGTTCATCAAGAGAATTTGGATTTGGTAGTTTGAATAATTTGCCCTCACCGGGTGATTTTGGGGTTACCCTGGTTAAAATTGCACAATCCGGTACTGGATTGGTCTACCAATGAAATTAAAGTCCTGGAGTCCAAGTGTTATGACAAGTGTTGTAACGGGCGTATTGCTGCTGTAGTTAAGGGGGAGTTACCTGTACCTATTCAGGATTTTTGGAAAGTTTTTTCTGATAAAGAATCGCAGGTATTGCCTCCTCATAGAGATTATGATTGTGCGATTGAATTTGTCCCTGAGCGACTCTTCCTAAAAGTCGTTTATTTAATTTGACTATTCCTGAGAGAAAGGCTTTGGAGGAATACATACAGACAAGCTTGGCCGTCGGTCACATTAGGCCTTCCAAATCTCCTGTGGCGGTTGGATTTTTTTTTGTTAAAAAAAAGGAACGGCCGTTTACGGCCTTGTCTAGACTTTCGTGAGATTAATAAGATTACTATACGCAATCCTTACCCACTGCCATTGATTCCTGATTTGTTTAATCAGTTAGTGGGGGCCAAGTGGTTCTCGAAAATTGATCTTCGAGGGGCATACAATTTGTTGCGCATGAAGGAGGGGGATGAATGGAAGACTGCGTTTAACACTCCACTGGTCATTTTGAGAATCTGGTCATGCCTTTTGGACTTTCCAGTGCTCCGGCATTTTTTCAGAATCTTATTAATGACATCCTTAGACCTTTGATCGGCAGAAGTGTGGTTGTGTATTTGGATGACATTTTGATTTATTCACCGGATTTGGAGTCTCATTGGAGGATGTGCGTGAAGTATTACAGTTACTGAGTGATAATTCACTTTTTGCCAAACTAGAAAAAATGTGAGTTCGCTGTACAGAGACTTAGTTTTTTGGGCTTCATTGTCTCCAGTGAAGGTTTTGAGATGGACCCTGTGAAAGTGCAAGCTGTGCAGGATTGGCCTAGACCTATTGGTGTGAAATCAATACAGAGGTTTTTGGGTTCGCCAATTATTATAGAAAATTCATAAAAAAAATTTCTGTGATTGCCAAACCTCTGACCGATCTCACCAGAAAGGTGCTGATGCGGTTCAGTGGACTACTGAGGCCATTGAGGCTTTTGTGTTGCTAAAGGAAGGTTCAGCTCTGCTCCCATCCTTACGCACCTGATGTGACTAAACCATTTTTGGTTGAGGTTGATGCTTCTTCTGTGGGGGTCGGCGCGGTGTTGTCCTCAGGAAAAGACGGATGGAGTACATCCCTGTGCTTTTTTTTCAAACAAATTTTCTGAGTCTGAACTAAATTATGATATCGGTAATCGGGAATTGTTGGCAATTAAACTCGCATTTGAACACTGGCGTAATTTTTTGGAGGGAGCGGAATTTCCCGTTCAAGTCTTCACCGATCATAAAAATCTGATCTACCTTGATGCTGCCAAACGCTTGAATGCCCATCAGGCTAGTGGGCACTGTTTTTCTCACGCTTTAATTTTACCGTTACTTACATCCCAGGTACTAAAAATGTTAAAGCTGATGCTTTGTCTCGCAGCTTTTCTTCTATGGTGGGTACTGAGGAGGAGGAAAACATTTTGCAAGAGGGGTTGTTATTGCGGTTTTGGACTCCGGTTGGAAGATGAGATTCTTAAAGCACAGGAGAATGCCCCATCTAACACCCGCATGGGAGGTTGTTTGTGCCTGGTACCCTGAGGAGAGATTTGTTTGTTGAATGTCATGACTCTCGGTTGGCAGGTCATCCTGGAATCTCTGAGACCAAGAGACTTGTGGGTCGCAGCTTTTGGTGGCCTGGATGGCAGAAGGAAGTCATTAAGTGGGTGCGTCAATGCACTGTGTGTGCTAGATCTAAGTCTTCTCATACTCCTGCTGCAGGGTTTCTTTGCCCTCTGGAGGTCCCTAGTGCACCTTGGACACATTTGGCTATGGACTTTATTACTGACCTTCCCCCTTCTGAGGGTTTCACTGTCATCTGGGTGGTCGTGGACCGTTTTAGCAAGATGTGTCACTTGGTTCCTTTCATCAAATTGCCCTGCGCTAAGACTCTCGCTAAGGCCTTTGTCAAGGAAATAGTCAGACTACATGGTGTTCCTACTGACATTGTTTCTGATAGGGACCTCAGTTTGTGGCTCGTTTTTGGCGCGCCTTTTGTGACAGGTTGGGAGTTCATTTGTCGTTTTCATCCGATATCATCCTAAGTCTAATGGCCAGACAGAAAGGAAAAACCAGGATGTTGAGCAGTTCTTGCGTTGTTTTGTGACTGATAATCAAGAGGGTGGTCTGAGTTTCTGCCACTTGCTGAGTTTGCTCTTAACAATCATACATCCGCTTCTGCTGGTTGTTCGCCTTTTTTTGTTGTTGTACTGGGAGACATCCGTCTTTTGGGTCATTTTCCAAGTTGGGATCGGCTGTACCTGAAGAGGAGAATTTTTCTGGTGTGTTGGAGAGAGTTTGGACTGATGTGCGTGGTAATCTTCAGGAGGCTAACAAAAGATCCAAAGTGTATTTTGATAGAAAACGACAAGAGGTTTTGTTTGCTATTGGTGACATGGTCTGGTTGTCCTCTAAGAATCTGCGCTTGAGGATTCCGTCTAAGAAATTGGGTCCCAAATTTGTAGGGCCCTTTAAGGTGCTTCAGGTTATAACCAATCTGCTGTTAAGTTGGAGCTTCCCACCTCCTGGAAGATTAATCCGGTGTTTCATGTTTCTCTCTTGAAAAAAGCTGAGGTCTCAGATGGAGACGTCTCGACCACTGTTCCCCTGTGGTGGAGGACGGGCAATATGAGATTTCCCGCATCCTAAATTCTAGACGGTATAGAGGGGGTTTGCAGTACCTCGTCGCTTGGAAGGGTTATGGACCCGAGGATATCTCATGGGTGAGGGCGGATGATGTTTCTGCGTCTAGACTTGTCAGAGCGTTTCACAAGAGGTTTCCGGATAAGCCTAAGTCCTAGGGATCCGGAGGATCCTCTTAGAAGGGAGGGTACTGTTAAACCCTCTTGTTAGATTTTGTTTCAGTTTGCTGGTCACATGACCTTTTTTCCCTATTTAGTCTGGCTCCGCCCTTCTGGCTTTGCTGGACTTCATTGTATTATCTACTCTTAAGCTAGCCGGGTGCTTAGGTGCCTTAAGGTACTGCCACACTACACAATCCCGCTAGCGATCTCGTTAGTGTCGCATACTAATGAGATCGCTAGCGGGATTGTTTCTATATCGCTAGTAGCTACCTATTTTAGCGATGTCGTTAGGACGCTATCGCGGTTAGCGATCTCCTTAACGACTTTAGCGGTACAAAAGTACCGCTAAAATCGCTAAAAAAGGTGCCACACTCACGATTAGATACTTACCAGCGGGCGCCAGCGTCGAAAATAGGGTCCGGAACGATTCCAGCGACGAGCGAGATCACAGCAGGAAGCTCGTCGCTGGCAGATGCCGCACACAACAACATCGCTAACGGGATCGCTAAATAGTGACGTTTTTTAGCGATCCCGTTAGCGATGTTGTTTAGTGTGGCATACCCTTGACTCTGTCAGTTTTGCTTAATCTTAGGATCTCGTAGTAATTTGTTTTCTGTTTAATTTTCCCTGCTACAATTTCTGTTAGGAGGTGTCCACCTTTTCTCCCAGTCCCTAGATCTTGTAGGGATTCCTCGCTCGCAACTATAGGTCTTCGTTCAGACTAGCTGAGGACTTTAGCGGGTCTGG
This sequence comes from Oophaga sylvatica, assembly GCA_033576555.1. Classification (NCBI taxonomy): domain Eukaryota; kingdom Metazoa; phylum Chordata; class Amphibia; order Anura; family Dendrobatidae; genus Oophaga; species Oophaga sylvatica. Next base: position 254,450,544 of record JARQOD010000004.1, on the reverse strand, counting down.
TCGCAGGATCAGGTTCCCCGTTACATCGTAGGGATCAAGCTCAGTTTTATTGAAGGGACAGAGTTCCCATCTTTACTTAGTGCTTGTAGCAGTTCATAACACTCAGGAATGCCGTGTAACCGAACCACGTGCTGAAGGAACAAAGGCACCAATTCGGAGGAGGAAGGCAACTTAGGTAATGGCACAAGATGTATCATCTTGGAAAACCTATCACAAATCACCCAGATAACGGTCATTCTCTGAGAAACAGGGAGGTCGGAAATAAAATCCATAGAGATATGGGTCCATGGTCTCTTGGCACAGGCAATGGCATCAACAAACCACTAGAGCGAGAGCAAGGCTTGGAGCGAGAGCAAGTCCCCACAGGACTGCACAAACTCCCTGACGTCACGAGACAAAGTAGGCCACCAAAAGGACCGACTCACCAAGTCTCTGGTACCAAAAATTCCGGGATGACCGGCCAACGCGGAACAATGAATCTCAGACATCACACTCTTCTTCCACTGGTCTGGGACAAACAATTTCCCAACAGGGCAGCGCTCGGGTTTATCCTCCTGACACCCCTCCAGAGCCAGTCTCAAATTGGGCGAGAAATCCTGGCCTGTCTAGGATTAAGTCACTTGGCTGATTCCAGATAAACCAGGTTCTTATGGTCCGTGAGGACCACCACCTGATGTTTGGCTCCCTCCAGCCAATGTCTCCACTCTTCAAAAGCCCACTTCATGGCCAATAACTCCCAATTACCCACGTCATAATTACGTTCAGTTGGAGAAAATTTTCGAGAGAAAAAAGCACAAGGGTTACTTTTAGAGGTCTCAGGATCTCTTTGGGACAAAACGGCACCTGCCCCAATTTCAGAGGCATCAACCTCCACCTGAAATGGCAGAGAAACATCAGGCTGCCGTAGAACAGGAGCAGAAGTGAATCTCTCTTTAAGTTCCTGAAATGCAGAGACTGCCTCAGGAGGCCAATTTACCACATCAGAACCCTTTTTGGTCAAATCAGTCAATGGTTTAACAATAACAGAGAAATTACCAATAAATTTACGATAAAAATTGGCAAAACCCAAGAATCTCTGAAGAGCCTTTAATGAAGTAGGTTGGACCCAATCACAGATGGCCTGAACCTTGACCGGCTCCATTTCAATAACAGATGGAGATAAAATGAATCCCAGAAATTAGATCCTCTGTACGCCAAAAAGACACTTTGATCCCTTCACATACATAGCATTCTCTCTCAAAATCTGGAACACAGTCCGAACATGTTTCACATGAGAGTCCCAGTCATTGGAAAAAATCAAGATATCATCCAAATAAAGAATCAGAAATTTATCCACAAAATCCCTGAAAATGTCATTCATGAAGGACTGGAATACGGAAGGAGCATTAGTGAGCCCAAAGGGCATCATTAGGTACTCAAAATGCCCCTCTGGGGTATTAAACGCCGTCTTCCATTCATCCCCGTGCTTAATGCGAATAAGATTATACGCCCCTCTGAGGTCAAGCTTGGTAAACCAAGTAGCACTTTTCACCCTGGAAAACAGGTCAGAAATCAAGGGTAACGGATATTGATATTTCACAGTGATATTGTTCAAGAGACGATAATCAATACACGGCCTTAATGAACCATCCTTTTTGGCCACAAAGAAAAAACTGGCACCCAAGGGTGAAGAGGATGGTCTGATATGACCCTTCTCCAATGACTCCTTGATATAAGACCGCATATCGTCATGTTCAGGTACAGACAAGTTAAAAAGGCGACCTTTAGGGAATTTACTACCAGGCACTAATTCAATAGCGCAGTCATAGCTCCTATGGGGGGGCAAGGATGCAGATTTACTTTCGCTAAACACATCAGAAAAATCAGTCAAAAAGTCAGGCACATCTTGAGCCTGGGGAGAGGCAGAAAAAACAGGAGTGTTGACATTAACACATTGGCAGCCCCAACTGGTTACAGACACAGATTTCCAATCCAAAACAGGATTATGAGACTGCAACCAAGGGAAACCTAGTACAATAATGTCATGCAGATTATACAGCACCAAAAATTTGCAACTCTCCTGATGATCAGGTTCAACCCTCATTATCACCTGAGTAGAGAACTGGGGTTTATTCTCAGCCAAAGGGGTAGAATCAATCCCCAGTAGGGGAATAGACTTCCATAGGGGTATCAAGGGAAACCCACAACGTTTAGCAAAATCAAAATCCATCAGGTTAATAGCTGCTCCCGAATCAACAAAAGCCTGAGCAGAAAATGTGGACAGGGAGCAAATCAGGGTAACAGTCAACAGAAATTTAGTCTGAACACTACCCAAGACAACTGAGCGTGCGAAACGTCTTCCCCGCTTAGGGCAGACTGAAATAGCATGAGAGGCATCACCACAGTAGAAACATAACCCATTGCGTTTTCGAAACTCATGACGCTGTGCCCCAGAAGCCACTCTATCACACTGCATGGGTTCAGAAGCTGGTTCACAAGGCAACACCATTCCACGCATACCTCTACGCTCACGCAAACGTCTGTCAATTTGAATCGCCAATGACATAAAATCATTGAGACCAGAGGGAGCAGGGAAACCCACCATAACATCTTTTACATTCTCTGACAGATCCTTCCGAAAAAGGGCTGCCAAAGCATCATCATTCCATTTGGTCAGAACTGCCCACTTTCGGAATTTCTGACAGTACAACTCAGCGTCCTCAAGCCCCTGATTTAATGCCAACAAGGTTTTTTCAGCTTGATCAGTGACATTAGGTTCATCGTACAATAACCCCAGAGCCAGAAAAAATGCATCAACATTACTCAAAACAGGGTCCCCAGGTGTCAGGGAAAAAGCCCAATCCTGAGGATCGCCGCGCAGGAGAGAGATGACAATTTGAACCTGCTGTGCTGCATTCCCTGAGGACTTAGGTTTTAAGGCAAAAACCAACTTACAGTTATTTTTGAAATTCAGAAATTTAGCTCGATCCCCCAAAAACAAATCTGGCATGGGGATCCTAGGTTCCACAACCGGCAACCCTGCAAGATAGGTAGCAATACTCCAAACTTCAGTGGCAAGCTTATCCACACGGCCAGACAACTGTGCAAACTCCATTGAGAGAAAAAAAATCCTCCTCAGCACCCAGAGAAAAAGAGGGAAAAAATGCAACAAACAAAAAAAAAAAAATCTCTGACAACTCTGACAACTTTTTTCTTTCCACACTATTTTTTCCCTTCTGTGAGTACCATATAATTTTCAGTTTGGCCGGTGATACTGTTATGTTTTGGTAGCTGAGGAGAGCAGACAAAAACGGCAATACACCAGAGAGGTTGGAATCTACTGGATTGCAGTACCCTGACTAACCACCACAACTAAAGGCAGCCGTGGAGCGTTCCTACGTTGGTCCTAGACGCCTCGTCACAGCCTGAGAGGCTAACTACACCTAAAGATAGAAAGAGGAAAGCTATCTGCCCCGGAGCAGATCCCCAAAGAACATAGGAAGCCCCAAACATGTAATGGTGGTTAGACAAGAGGAAATACAGACACAGACAGAAAATAGTATGAGCAAACGCTGGGGCCCAATCTGCCTAGAAAGAAAAGGATAAGAAGGATACTTACTGCAATCCAAAAAAACCCTAAAAAAAGCCAACGCTACTAATTGCAAAAACACCTGAGATCACACGACCTCTACCACCTAAATTAGTTCTCTGGTGTAACAAAACTAAGCCGCAGCCACAGAAAAAAATGGAAAAGGCAAATGAACAAACAACAGTGGCTCCAGAGGAACTGAGAGGAGCCAAGCCCCCCGGGGAGGGGAACCTGGCCAACCTCACAGAAATGCAGAGAAATATGCAAATGGCAAGCACAAAAACAAAAAACAGAAAATATCTTATCTGAGAGCAGGAGAAGAGGCAAGACTCAGCAAGCTTCCAAGTGAACCAGGAAACAACGTTGAGACAAGAACAATTGATCACCGGCAACCATGATGGGGGGGAAACCTCCCTTATATCCAGCCAGTCCGTGATTCCTGATTGCCAATCCTCATTAAATGGTTCAGTACTGTTTGTAACCACCAGAGGGAGCTTCTGCTCAGAATTCATTTCTAAAACATTCATAACAGTGCGGCAGTGGGCGGGGTTGATGGAGGAAGCACGCAGCCCTCCGCAGCCCTGCAGAACGCTAGTGTGAAACTAGCCTAAGCTGAAATATCAAATATAAATTGTGTATAAGTGAGACATTGTTTAGAAAGAATTCAGCCTTTTGACATATTCCTAATTCCCTACTTCTAGACTACTCATAGACTTAAAACATCTGGGTGGTCTGCATTGGGCATGGCGTTCTAAATGTCATTGCAGAGTAAGCAGCTGTACTAATTGTATCAAGAAGATGCAGGATAGGGGAGCCAGCTGTCAGACACAGCCAGACTCCCCATAGAGAAGGCAGAAATGGTTTATTAACACCTCTGTCTTCCTGATTACTGCATACATAACACTATTTGAATTCTGTATATACTGTACAGATTCAGGGTGCAGTCATACTGCCGTATTACTTGCGCAAGGATCACATCGCAATTCTCTAACTGGGCATCTGCTCTCCTGACCTGAACGTGACAGCATGTACAGTACAGACCAAAAGTTTGCACACAACTTCTCATTCAAAAGTTCTTCTGTATTTTCATGACTATGAAAATTGTAGAATCACACTGAAGGCATCAAAACTATGAATTAACACATGTGGAATTATACATTACACTTTACAAAAAAGTGTGAAACAACTGAAAATATGTCTTATATTCTAGGTTCTTCAAAGTAGCCACCTTTTGCTTTGATTACTCCTTTGCACGCAGAACAGGTGAACAGATATGGACTCTACATGCCTGGTTCACTCCGTGAAGCATGGAGGAGGTGGTGTGATGGTGTGGGGGTGCTTTGCTGGTAACACTGTTGGGGATTTATTCAAAATTGAAGCGGTGAGCGGTCCAGCTCACCCCAAACCATCTCGATTGGGTTCAGGTCTGGTGACTGTGGAGGCCAGGTCATCTGGCGTAGCACCCCAACACTCTCCTTCTTGGTCAAAAAGCCCTTACACAGCCTGGAGGTGTGTTTGGGGTCATTGCCCTGTTGAAAAATAAATGATGGTCCAACTAAACGCAAACCGGATGGAATAGCATGCTGTTGCAAGATGCTGTCGTAGCCATGCTGGTTAAGTTTGCCTTCAATTTTGAATAAATCCCCAACAGTGTCACCAGCAAAGCACCTCCACATCATCACACCACCTCCTCCATGCTTCACGGTGGGAACCAGGCATGTAGAGTCCATCCGTTCACCTTTTCTGCGTGCAAAGCAGTAATCAAAGCAAAAGTTGACTACTATGAAGAACCTAGAATATAAGACATATTTTCAGTTGTTTCACACTTTTTTGTAAAGTGTAATATATAATTCCACATGTGTCAATTCATAGTTTTGATGCCTTCAGTGTGAATGTACAATTTTCATAGTCATGAAAATACAGAAAAATCATTGAATGAGAAGGTGTGTCCAAACTTTTGGTCTGTACTGTATTTCTATGCAGCTGTCATGGTCACGTCAGCAGAGCAAACGACCAGTCAGAGCATTGCGATGTGATACTCGTTCAAGAAATACGGTAGTCTGACTAAACCCTTATACAGATAAATTCCTCCTGCGAAACCAGCAATCATACGATCATTAGTTGCCGATAAAGAGCTGGAGTTGCTGGGTCCTAACAACCAGACTAGCTTTGCTGTTCAACCAGGAGACTGAAGTTGCCATATAACTGGGCTAATATAACAGCCCCAGTTACATGGGAAATCAGTTCTTAAATAATGTATTTAAAAGGTGCAGTGCCCCCCTAAAGGTTTTTTTATGACCCTAGGTGCAGCATAATGTGTGAAATAAATAAACTAAACAAGCAGAAAAAAGTACATATAATGCTATTGCCAGTCTGAATTTCTGTTACTAGCCTCGTCCCTATTGAAAAAAACAATGTGCTGAAAATATAAAAATAATTGTTATGGCACGGGGAGTAAAAATTAAAATGCTTTTAGTGGTTCCATTTGGTATTATAATTATAATAAAAAGGTAAAAAATGGACACTTACAATATCCCCCCCAAAAAAAGATCAACCACAACAAAAAATAACATGAAAATAACATAAAACTTAAGTACCACATGTGAAGACAGGCTAAATTATCTGAATATCCGAATGAGAACATTTTTAAAGCACTAAAAACGGCATGCATGAAAACATGAAAACGAAACAAGCAAAAAAAAACCTGAAAATGTGCCTGGTCATGGAAAATTGAACAAATAAGTCAAATACTATTCTTCGGAGACAAACTGGACTTATGTTGGGTCCTGCAGGAAAAATCATGATGAAGGGTTTTTTTTTAAATCTTGTTTTTATTGAAGTTTTAGATTATAATCAACAGAAGTAAAACAGCCCAGGGTTGACGTGTTCAGAGAACTACATAAAACGTGTGTTCGATAAATACTAAATGTACATGGACCATATAAAACTATTGTAAATGACATTTTTGAAAATAGAAACAGCCAAACAACTGAGAAGAGGAAAAGAAAAGGGAAAAAAACAAAGGAAGAATGAGGGAAATGGAAGATGGATAATTTGGTCAGTGGCTAAGGCAGCAAAATCCAGCAGTTTTTTGAATAAAAATTTGCAAAAATTTTATTTGTATAAGTAAAATAGAACATTCCCAGTATTAAAGAAGAATACAAATATGAGAGCTTTTCCTAAGCATCTCAAACTGAATCTCAGTCCTTACACCAAAAAAAAAGAGAATGGACGGCTCCTCCAAAGAGTCATACGTTGATTTAATGCCGCTAGACAAAAATATATATTACTGAACATGAGGTTCTTAGTGTAACATTCTGATCAGACTGTATGTATCCCACTGCCACGTCACGGCCAATGTATATATGATTTTTGGAGGTGCTGTCCATTCTCTTTTTCAGCGTATTGAATCTCAGTCCTTACTCATGGGTTACTCCTTTTATAAAACAGAACATTACCACAAATGTGACACATCCCATAAGAAAAGGGTGGAGAAAACAATTACTGCTATTAAGAAAGTGATATCAACCTTATAACGATTAGACATAAGAAACTTCAATGCGATATGAAAATAAAAAAGTGAAAAGGAAAACACAAAAAATGAACATTGCAGAGAATACAAATATACTGTATATATATATATATATATATATATATATATATATTTATATAACTTAAAAAAATGTAATATATATATTACCTCTGACTAAAAGCAAGAAAGAACAATGTTAAATGTATCAAACGAAATTACTAATGAAGCATAATATCTCCTTTAACCTCTTCAAGATATACAGGTGCTTCTCACAAAATTAGAATATCATCAAAAAGTTAATTTATTTCAGTTCTTCAATATAAAAAGTGAAACTCATATATTATATAGTCATTACAAACATAGTGATCTATTTAATGTTTATTTCTGTTAATGTTGATGATTATAGCTTACAGCCAATGAAAACCCAAAAGTCATTATCTCATTATCTCAGTAAATTTGAATAATTTATAACACCAGCTTGAAAAAATGATTTTAAAATCCGAAATGTTGGCCTACTGAAATCTATATTCAGTAAATGCACTCAATACTTGGTCGGGGCTCCTTTGGCATCAATTACTGCATCAATGCGGCATGCCATGGAGGCGATCAGTCTGTGGCACTGCTGAGGTGTTATGGAAGCCCAGGTTGCTTTGATAGCAGCATTCAGCTCATCTGCATTGTTGGCTCTGGTGTCTCATCTTCCTCTTGACAATACCCCGTATAGATCCACTGTGTTATTATCAAGACCAAAGTCAGCGCAGCCGTCTACCAGGAAATTTTAGAGCACTTCATGCTTCCCTCTGCCGAAAAGCTTTTTGGAGATGGAAATTTCATTCTCCAGCAGGACTTGGCACCTGTCCACACTGCCAAAAGTACAAATACCTGGTTTAACCCCTTCCCGACCCATGACGCCACGTAGGCGTCATGAAAGTCAGTGCCAATCCGACCCATGACGCCTATGTGGCGTCATGAAAGGATCGCGTCCCTGCGGGCCGGGTGACCGGGGTAACTGAAAGGTCACCCGACCCGCCGGCACAGGACCCTTTGTGCTTCACCACAGGGGGGTTGGCTTAACCCCCCCGTGGCCACGATCGCTCTGATTGGCTGTTAAAAGTGAAACAGCCAATCAGAGCAATCTGTAATATTTCACCAATATAATTGGTGAAATATTACAATCCAGCCATGGCCGATGCTGCAATAGCATCAGCCATGGCTGGACACCGAGCCCTGACCCCCCCACACGGATTCACGGCGGCGATCGGCCGCCGCCACCGAAAGATGGCAGCGGTCGGTCCACCGCCGTCACTAAAAGCTCCCCTCGTCCTGGCCTCCGCTGCCCCCACCTTCCGATCCCCCTGTAAGGTTCTGTGTACATGTTCCTGAAACTCAGTTTGTTCGTCAGCCATTTTACTTTCTGTCTTGCTGCAGCTATCTTGCCCTCAGTCAAAATGGAGTTTCCAGCTTGCATGTTCCCGCCCTGATTCTCTCCTTTTGCTTCTTAAGCAGCCACAGCTGAGCAATCAGTGCTTCAGAATCTAGCCTGCAGTGAACCTGTGACCTGACTCCTAAAGCCTTGGACCTTGTACTCCAGCTATTCCTACTGAGGAACTCTGAAGCACTTGTGGACTCTGGAACCCTGCTCTTTGAAAGACCCACGTTTGCATGGACTTACGGTAACAGAGAAGAAGATCCTGAACCTGTTGTGGAGAGTGATTGCTGAGCTTAGATTACTCTGGCCTGCTGTGTCTCCTGCTTCTGTGTCTGCAAACTGTGTGACTATTTTTGCCAACTTGTATGAAGTAATACAAGACTTCCTATATCAAACCTGTGTCTCATGTATTTTCATCGCACCCAAGCACAAGACGCTATATGAACTGTACTACATACATTACAAGATTCTGAAGCCAAAACGTTAGTGTCTGCTGGGTCTGGAAAGGCTGTGTCTGCTGTAACTGTGGATATCGGATGTCCGGTTGTACTTTCTGTGATGACAGTGGTTGTGACTTCTCACAACCATTCCAGGTGAGCAATTCCCTTAAGTGTTTTTTTTTCTGCAGTGTTACCACAGGTAAACACTATTGTTTTTTTCTTTTCTCTTTTTTGTCTGCTGTAACTGTGGATATCAGATGTCCGGGTGAACTTTCTGTGATGATAGTGGTTGTGACTTCTCACAACCATTCCAGGTGAGCAGTTCCCTTAATTTTTTTTTTCTCTCTGCAGTGTTACCACAGGTAAACACTATTGTTTTTTTTTTCTCCTCTCCTCTTCTTCCAGTACTCCTGTCTTAAAAGATCTGGAAAATGGAGGCCCGCATAAAGGAACTTTGCGGAGTGACTGATAATATCCTTGCAGATTTGCAGAATATAAAGACCCGTTTTTCAAGCCTACAGGACCTCACTAATCACAATTTGCAAGTGTTTGGACAGACTGCCCAGGATTTGCGAGCCAGGATTGAGGTTCTAGAAGAGCGAGTCCAGGCTCCTGCCGTAGCCCCGAGTTCTGGGATTCCCAAGTTGCCCCCTTTTCGTTTTGGCGGTGAACGTGAGAAATTCAGGGGATTTATTAATCAATGCAATCTTTTTTTTTCTGCACATGCTTCACAATTTCCCACTGAACGATCTAAGGTGCTTACTATAATTATGTTGCTTACCAACAAGGCTTTGATGTGGGCAAACCCTCTGATTGAGACTGAGGATGATTGTTTGAATCACCTTGATGCTTTTATTTCAGCCATGGGGCAGGTGTTTGATGACCCCAATCGAGGTGCAACAGCTGAAGCAGCCATGTTAGCTTTGCGCCAAGGTAAGCACTCGGTAGCTGAATATGCCTTGGATTTCAGGAGATGGGCCCTTGATACCACCTGGGACAGTTCCGCCAAAAAATCTATTTTTCGAAAAGGGTTATCTCCACTGATTAAGGATGAACTTGCTCGTGCCGACCCTCCCACTGCGTTAGGTGACTTTATTAACTACTGCATCCGTATTGATACTCGTCTGACTGAACGCAGGCAAGAGAGATGGTTCGAAAGCAATCGCACTAACCTTTTCCTACCTTCCTCTCCAGCTAAGGAACCTTTGAGTAGGATTACACGGGAACCTGAACCTGAACCCATGCAGGTAGACTCTTTACAACGACGGGTTAGTGATGCACGCAAGGAACATCGTTTTAAGGAGAATCTATGTTTCTATTGTGGTAAATCAGGGCACTTCATTATAAACTGCCCCAGCCGTTCTCGTAAGACTACTGCAGCACTCATTCATTATGAGTGTTGCGAGAGGGGATCTGTCAGGTCCGAGCCTCAGGCTCCAGAGAGATCTGCAGCAACAGATCTTGATTTCTCGGACTTAAACTCCGTTACCTCTGAGGACGTTGACTGTGTAAACGCTGCCATTTTTCAAGTTTCCTCAGCGGTGTCCCAGCTGAGTTGTAAGAAAAAAATTCTCATTGCTTTCTTTCCATCAAACTCTGGGTTGACTCAGCTTGGGTGTCTAGCTCTGCTATGATCGACTCAGGGGCAAGTGGAAATTTTATGGATGTCTCCTTTGCTCTGAAACAGGGGATACGTTCAGTGAAGAAGGCTACTCCAGTACAGATGGAAACTGTGGATGGCTCCCTGCTGACCTCTGGACCAGTGGATCAGGAAACAGAGCCTTTGAGGGTTCTTATGGGTAAAGATCATCAAGAGAAACTGTCCTTTATGCTTATCTCTTCTCCCCACTTTCCCATTATTCTAGGGCTACCATGGCTGCAGGCTCAGAATCCTACCATTAACTGGGAGACCAAGGAATTACACTTTCCAGAGAAACAGATGAGTCCAAAAGTTTCAGCTTGCTCTGTTCCTAAAGGAACCATGTCAGTCCCTGAACTACCAGCTGTATACCAGGACTATGTGGATTTATGTGACAAGAAGAACGCTGACCAGCTTCCTCCTCACCGTCCATATGATTGTCCAATTGAATTATTGCCTGGAGCAGAGATACCTTTTGGTAAGATCTACCCCCTGGCGGGGCCCGAGCTAAAGGCTTTAAAGGATTACATAGACGAAAATCTAGCCAAGGGCTTCATACGCCCCTCTTCATCTCCTGCAGGTGCACCCATCTTCTTTGTAAAGAAGAAAGATGGATCTCTGAGACCATGCGTAGACTATAGGGAACTCAATAAGGTTACTATTAGAAACCGTTATCCATTGCCTTTAATCCCTGAGTTATTGGAGAGAGTGCGACATGCCAAAATTTTCTCTAAACTAGATTTTCGTGGGGCCTATAACTTAGTCCGTATTAGACCTGGGATGAATGGAAGACTGCATTCAGGTCACGCTATGGACACTTTGAATATCTAGTTATGCCTTTTGGTCTGAGTACCGCCCCAGCCACTTTCCAACACTTGGTGAATGACATCTTCAGGGATCTCCTAGATACATTCGTGGTAATTTATTTGGATGATATTCTAATTTTTTCTAACTCCACAGAGGAACATCATGGACATGTGAGAATGGTCTTGGAACGTCTAAGACAAAATCATCTTTACATCAAACTTGAAAAGTGTGAATTCCATAGGACCGAAATTCAATTTCTGGGGTATGTACTGTCTACACAAGGAATTAGTATGGATGGAAGCAAAACCCAAGCCATCAAGGATTGGCCAAGTCCTAGAAATGTGAAGGAGGTACAGCGCTTCATCGGGTTTGCCAACTTCTATAGACGTTTCATTAGAAATTTCTCTGAGGTAGTGTCACCTATCACCCAACTTACCCGGAAAGAGTCTAGGTTCTCCTGGACTCCCCAAGCCCAGGAAGCATTTTCCCGTCTAAAGGATAAATTTACCACTGCACCTATCCTAGTATATCCCAACCCGAGCTTGCCTTCATAATAGAGGTGGATGCTTCAGACTGTGCCGTTGGAGCTATACTCTCTCAGAGAACAGGTGAGAAGAATGTCTTGCATCCCTGTGCCTTCTTTTCCCAGCAGTTGTCTTCGGCTGAGAGGAACTACGATGTGGGCAATAGAGAGTTGTTGGCCATTATTGCCGCCTTCAAAGAATGGAGACACCTTCTTCAGGGAGCTGCACAGCAAATAGTCGTCCTGACAGACCATCGTAACCTTGAGTTTATCAGGTCGGCTAAGTGCCTGACTCCTCGCCAGGCTCGCTGGAATCTTTTCTTAAACCAATTTAATTTTATCATTTCTTATAGACCAGGATCGCGCAATGGAAAGGCTGATGCACTCTCTAGGATTTACTCAGCAGAGACACGTCCAATTACTCCTCCTAAGACTATTCTTCCTGACTCTAGATTCCTAGGAGTAATTCATAATCAAGACCTACTTAAGGACATCAAGGAAGCATACCATGCGGATTCCTTTTTGGCACAACCCCCAAGGGACGTAAGTCTTGTCTTTAAGAATGGTGTGTGGATTCAGGGACAACGCCTGTATATTCCTGAAACAGTCAGATTGAGAGTATTGCAACTCATTCACGATTCCAAGATAGCTGGGCATAGAGGAATTCTAAAGACACAGGAATTTCTCTCTCGTTTCTTTTGGTGGCCCACTTGCAGGAAGGATGTTTTAAACTATGTCACTTCATGTGAAGTCTGTGCAAGATGCAAAACACCTCGCTCCTCACCAACTGGTCTGTTACAGCCTCTTCCCACCCCGTCCCGCCCGTGGGGATCCATTTCTATGGACTTCATTTTGGAGTTACCAACCTCTCAAGGGAAGAACACCATTCTAGTGGTGGTTGACCGTCTAACAAAGGCAGCTCATTTTATCCCTTGTGTCGGCTTACCCACTGCAAAACAGACATCAGATTTGATGATTAAAGATGTGTTTCGCTTACATGGAGTACCGGATGAGGTTATTTCGGATCGAGGGGTGCAATTCACTTCTAGGTTTTGGCAAAATTTCTGTGCAGCATTGGACATTAAAGTAAACCTTTCTTCTGCTTTTCATCCCCAGACTAATGGACAGACCGAACGAACCAATCAAACCCTGGAGCAGTATCTCCGCTGCTTTATCTGCCACCTACAGGATGATTGGGTGGATCTACTTCCATTAGCTGAGTTCTCGTATAACAACTCTCAGAGTGCCTCCACTAAGCAGTCTCCTTTTTACTCTAATCTAGGTTATCATCCTAACATTCTACCACGATTTCCCATAGAAACGCCTTTACCAGCAGTGGCTGAAAGAATCACGTCTTTACAGAAGAATATGGATCTTCTAAAGGAGAATCTGGAATCGGCTCAGGAAAGGTACAAGAAAGCAGCAGATAAATTTCGTAAACCTGCACCAGCTTTCAAGGTAGGAGACTTGGTCTGGCTGTCAACCAGAAATCTTAAGTTAAGGATTCCATCGTCTAAGTTGGGACATAAGTACATTGGACCCTATAAAATCAGTAAAATTATAAGTGCCGTTGCTTGTCGTCTTCAACTGCCCAGAACTATGAGAATTCACCCTGTCTTTCATGTATCCCTACTAAAGGCTGCGACACCCAATACGTTTCCTGGACGTTCTTCTCCTTGCCCTGACCCAGTGCTAGTCGATGGTCAGGAAGAATTTGTGGTGGAAAGGATTTTAGATTCCAGGTTGTATAGAAATCAGTTACAATATCTGATTAAATGGCAGGGCTACCCAGTGGAGGACAACTCATGGGAACCAGTCAATAACGTTAATGCTCCTCGCTTGCTCCGTCAGTTTCATCAGAGGTACCCACACAAGCCTGGCCTGAGGTCATCCGGAGGTTGTCCCTAAGGGGGGAGTAATGTAAGGTTCTGTGTACATGTTCCTGAAACTCAGTTTGTTCGTCAGCCATTTTACTTTCTGTCTTGCTGCAGCTATCTTGCCCTCAGTCAAAATGGAGTTTCCAGCTTGCATGTTCCCGCCCTGATTCTCTCCTTTTGCTTCTTAAGCAGCCACAGCTGAGCAATCAGTGCTTCAGAATCTAGCCTGCAGTGAACCTGTGACCTGACTCCTAAAGCCTTGGACCTTGTACTCCAGCTATTCCTACTGAGGAACTCTGAAGCACTTGTGGACTCTGGAACCCTGCTCTTTGAAAGACCCACGTTTGCATGGACTTACGGTAACAGAGAAGAAGATCCTGAACCTGTTGTGGAGAGTGATTGCTGAGCTTAGATTACTCTGGCCTGCTGTGTCTCCTGCTTCTGTGTCTGCAAACTGTGTGACTATTTTTGCCAACTTGTATGAAGTAATACAAGACTTCCTATATCAAACCTGTGTCTCATGTATTTTCATCGCACCCAAGCACAAGACGCTATATGAACTGTACTACAAACATTACACCCCCCCTCACTTCCGACCCCCATACTCACCTCTCCCGGTCCACCGATGTCCCTGGATTCTTCATGGGGGCCGCCATCTTGGAAAATGGCGGGCGCATGCGCAGTGCGCCCGCCGGCCGGCTTATGCGCAGTGCGCCCTGCATAGTCAAAAATTTATTTTGATCACTGTGATAAACTGTCACAGTGATCAAAATAAAAAAAAGTAAGTGAACCCCCCCTGTCATAGGTAGGGACAAATAATAAAGAATTTTTTTTTTTTCCTATTAGGCCCTGTGCACACGTTGCGGATTTTGCTGCGAATCCGCAGCTGATTTCGCTGCTGATCCGCAGCTGATTTCGCTGCTGATCCGCAGCGGATTTCGCTGCTGATCCGCAGCGGATTTCGCTGCTGATTCGCTGCTGATTTCGCTGCGGATCAGCAGCGAAATCAGCAGCGAATCAGCAGCGAAATCAGCAGCAGATCAGCAGTGAAATCAGCTGCGGATCAGCAGCGAAATCAGCTGCGGATCAGCAGCGGATTTCGCTGCTGATCCGCAGCTGATTTCGCTGCTGATCCGCAGCTGATTTCGCTGCTGATCCGCAGCGGATTTCGCTGCTGATCCGCAGCTGATTTCGCTGCGTATCCGCAGCTGATTTCGCTGCGTATCCGCAGCGGATTTGGCGCTGCGGATTCACAGCAGATCCAGAAACAATGTACAGTACAATGCAAATAAATGGTAAAAAAAAACGCTGTGCACATGCTGCAGATTTTTCAGCGCAGATTTGCTGCGGTTTTAAATCCGCAGCATGTCAATTCTTTGTGCGGATTCCGCAGCGATTTTACACCTATTCCATTATAGGCGTAAAACCGCAGAGAAAAACCGCAGCAAATCCGCGCTAAATACGCAGGTAAAAGGCAAGTCGTTTTACCTGCGGATTTTAGAAAAATCCGCAAGTGAATCCGCAACGTGTGCACGGGGCCTTAGGGTCAGGCTGGGTTCATATTGCATTATGGCAGTCCGTTAGATGGACTGCGTTTCACCGCGGTATAACGCGGTGTAACGCAGTCCGTTAACGCTGCCATTCACCCCATTTGTGTGCGCATCGCAACGCATGCCATGAAGCGGCATGCGTTCGCGACGTGTCGTCATTCAGTGACGGAGCCTTGGACGCAGGCTGCAGCGTCTGGGCTCCATTACCGCTAGCACAGATGAATCATCGCTGATTCCTCTGCACTAGCGGGTATAGCATAACGCGATCGCGTTATGCTATACCGTTACCAGCCCGTCAACGCTACGTGTTGAACGGGCTGGTAAAACGCAATATGAACCCAGCCTTAGGGTTAGAACTAGGGTTAGGGTTAGAACTAGGGTAAGGGTTGGAATTAGGGTTAGGGTTGGAATTAGGGTTAGGGTTGGAATTAGGGTTAGGGTTGGGATTAGGGTTAGGGTTGGGATAAGCGTTAGGGGTGTTTTGGGGTTAGGGTTGGGATTAGGGTTAGGCTTGTGGTTAGGTTTATGGTTAGAGTTGGGATTAGGGTTAGGGGTGTGTTGGGGTTAGGGTTATGGTTAGGGTTTGTATTAGGGTTAGGGGTGTGTAGGGGTTAGGGTTGGGGTTAGGGGAGTGTTGGGGTTAGGGTTGGAGTTAGAATTGAGGGGTTTCCACTATTTAGGTACATCAGGGGGTCTCCATACGCGACATGGCACCACCATTGATTCCTGCAAATTTTGCGTTCAAAAAGTCAAACAGTGCTCCCTTTATTCCAAGCCCCGACGTGTGCCCAAACAGTGGTTTACCCCCACATATGGGGTATCAGCGTACTCGGGAAAAATTGCACAACAACTTTGGGGGTCTAATTTCTCCTGTTACTGTTGGGAAAAAAAATTGGGGACTAAAAAGTTATTTTTGTGGAAAAAAAATGATTTTTTATTTTCACGGCTCTGCGTTATAAACTTCTGTGAAGAACTTGGGGGTTCAAAGTGCTCACCACACATCTAGATAAGTTCCTTGCGGGGTCTAGTTTCCAAAATGGGGTCACTTGTGGGGAGTTTATACTGTTTAGGCACATCAGGGACTCTGCAAACGTAACATGACGCCCGCAGACCATTCCATCAAGTCGGCATTTCAAAACGTCACTACTTCCCTTCCGAGCCCCGAAGTGTGCCCATACAGTTTCTCCCACATATGGGATATCAGCGTACTCAGGACAAATTGGACAACAACTTTTGAGGTCTAATTTCTCCTGTTACCCTTGGAAAATAAAAAAATTGGGACTAAAAGATCATGTTTGGGGAAAAAATATGATTTTTTTATTTTCATGGCCCAGCGTTATAAACTTCTGTGTAGCCCTTGGGGGTTCAAAGTGCTCACTACACATCTAGATAAGCTCCTTGGGGGGTCTAGTTTCCAAAATGGGGTCACTTGTGGGGGTTTCTACTGTTTAGGCACATCAGGGGCTCTGCAAACGCAACATGACGCCCACAGAACATTCCATCAAGTCTGCATTCCAAAATGGCGCTCCTTCCCTTCTGTGCTCTCCCATGCGCCAAAACAGTGGTTCCCCCCCACATATGGGGTACCAGTGTACTCAGGACAAACTGTACAACAACTTTTGTGGTCCAATTTCTCCTGTTACCCTTGTGAAAATAAAAAATTGCGGGTTAAAAAAATCAGTTTTTGAGGAATAAAATGATTTTTTATTTTCACGGCTCTGCATTACAAACTTCTGTGAAGCACGTGGGGGTTCAAGGTGCTCACCACACATCTAGTTAAGTTCCTTGAGGGGTCTAGTTTACAAAATGTGGTCACTTGTGGGGGGTTTCTACTGTTTAGGCACATCAGGGGCTCTGCCCGCCCGCAGACCATTCCATCAAGTCGACATTTCAAAGCGTCACTACATCCCTTCCAAGCCCTGACGTGTGCCCAAACAGTGGTTCTCCCCCACATGTGAGGTACTAGCGTACTTAGGACAAATTAGACAACAACTTTTGGGGTCCAATTTCTCCTGTAACCATTGTGAAAATAAAAAATATGGGGCTAAATAATCATTTTTTTGAGAAAAAAAAATGATTTTTTATTTTCACGGCTCTGCGTTATAAACTTTTGTGAAGCACCTGGGGGTTCAAAGTGCTCACTGTGCATCTGCATAAGTTTCTTAGGGGGTCTAGTTTCCAAAATGGGGTCATTTGTGGGGGAGCTCCAAAGTTTAGGCATACAGGGCTCTCCAACATGACATGGTGCCGCTAACGACTGGAGCTATTTTCCATTCAAAAAGTCAAATGGCGCTCCTTCCCTTCTGAGCCTGCCGTGCGCCCAAACAGTGGTTTATGACCACATATGAGGTATCTGTGTACTCAGGAGAAATTGCCCAACAAATTTTAGGATCCAATTTATACTGTTGCCCATGTGAAAATGAAAAAAACTGAGGCTAAAAGAAAATTTTGTGAAAAAAAAAAGTACTTTCTTTTTTTTACGGATCAATTTGTGAAGCACCTGGGGTTCAAAGTGTCACTCTGCATCTAGATAAGTTCCTTGGGGGGTCTAGTTTCCAAAATGGGGTCACTTGTGGGGGAGCTCAATGTTTAGGCACACAATGTCACGCTGTCTAATGATATGGTATACAATGTCAGTAAACTATTAATACAGGAACAACACTCTATATAACAACTAGTATAGCAACATCAGCAGTAAGTATAGAATAGATTTACCTGACCGATATCTGCTGAACTCAGGGTTAATCTTGAGGACTTGATGAGCTGAAACAGGAAAGAGTGGACGGGATCTAACCTGACCCTAAACTGGGGTCCTAACTAAATCCCTCACCTTGGAGGTACTGATAATGGTTCAGAGGTCCAAGTCTCCAACCTAACCCTGTCTCCTATCAGACCCTGAACCCTGTAATCAGTCCTAAGAAGGATCCTGACTACCACCAAAGGGATATGGGCTGATCTTAGCTAAATACACAGATTAGACATATAAGACAGACAGGATAACACTCGCTTGCATACACACTCAAACACCAAAGGAACATAAATGGTCTGGGAAATAAACTCTAACCAAGTTGAGCTTAGAACAACTAAGGAGCTCACAACTAAAGTCTATACAGATTCATTCCTATCTGTGGTCTGCATGAAGGTTTCACTGGCAACTCCCCAAGCAGACAACCAGGAATTTAAAGGAAACCAATCAACAAATAATCAATTGCAGCTGGAGAAACTGCACCCAGTCCCAGCACCGAGCACAGACAGAATTAACTCCCTAGCTGCCAAACACAAAGAAACAGCAGCTCAGCTGTGAGAAGTCAAAATGTGCAACTGCGACGATCTTCGTGGCAATGCACACATGACAGTACCCCCCCTTCTACGAGGGGCCTCCGGACCCTCAGGGCCAGGCCTGCCCGGGTGAGTTCTGTGGAAGGTCCGAACCAAACGATCTGCGTTAACATCAGACGCAGGGACCCACGTCCTCTCCTCTGGACCATACCCCTTCCAATGCACCAAGTACTGAAGGGACCGGCGATTCAGACGTGAGTCAGTGATCTTTGATACTTGAAATTCCAAGTTACCATTGACCAACACAGGAGGAGGAGGTAGAGGTGACGGTATGACTGGTGCCACATACCTTTTAAGTAATGACTTGTGGAACACATTATGAATTTTAAACGTAGGAGGGAGGTCCAGACGAAATGCCACAGGATTAATTATGGAACTGATCCTGTACGGCCCGATGAATCTGGGACCCAGTTTCCAGGAGGGCACTTTAAGTTTTATATTCCTGGTAGACAACCATACCAGATCGTTCACATCCAGATCTGGACCAGAAACTCTCCTCCTATCAGCCATACGTTTGTAACGGTTCCCCATCGCACTCAGATTATTCAATACACCTCTCCACACAGAAGCAAGTGACGACGAGAAACGCTACTCCTCAGGAACCCCAGAAGGCCCCCCCATTGAAAGTACAAAACTGGGGATGAAAACCATATGCCCCAAAAAACGGGGACTTACCAGTGGACTCGCTCCGCCTGTTGTTAAGAGCGAACTCTGCCAGAGGCAAGAAAGAAGACCAGTCCTCTTGGTTCTCTGAGACAAAACACCGGAGATATGTCTCTAAGCTCTGATTCAGACGCTCTGTCTGACCATTGGTCTGCGGATGAAAAGCGAGGAAATGACAATTGCATCCCCGACGTAAACAAAATGCCCTCCAAAATTTGGACACAAACTGAGACCCCTATCTGACACCACATCAGAAGGCAACCCATGAAGTCTAACGATCTCCCTAATGAACACCTGCGCCAGAGTTTTAGCATTAGGGAGTGCAGGAAGAGCAACGAAATGTGCCATCTTACTGAACCTGTCAACAACCACCAGTATGACAGTATTCCCTGACGACGGAGGAAGGTCCGTAATGAAGTCCATAGATAAATGAGTCCATGGACGCTCCGGAAGTTTCAAGGGTAAAAGGGTCCCAGACGGACGGGTATGAGGGGTTTTAGAGCGAGCACACACCCCACATGACGCGACAAAAGTTATAACATCTTTATTAGCATTAGGCCACCAAAACCGGCGAGAAAGGAGATCTAAAGTAGCCTTACTCCCTGGATGTCCTGCTAGAGCAGAATTATGATGTGCCTCAATAACCTTTTGTCTCAACAGATTTGGGACAAACAGTCTCCCTGGAGGTCCTGCAGGGGCGTCCCCCTGAGCCTCTAACACCTCCTCCTCAAGCTCAGAAAATACAGCCGACACTACCACCCCCTCCTGAAGGATAGGACTCGGGTCATCCGTTTTCCCGGCCCCTGGGAAACTGCGAGACAAGGCATCAGCCTTTACATTCTTAGACCCCGGGCGATAAGTGACGACAAAATTAAACCTGGTAAAAAACAACGACCATCGAGCTTGTCTGGAATTCAGACGCTTAGCGGATTCCAAATACAACAGGTTCTTGTGATCAGTAATAACGGTAACCGGGTGGACTGCCCCCTCCAAAAAGTGACGCCATTCTTCAAAAGCTAACTTAATGGCCAAAAGTTCCCTATTGCCGATATCATAATTCCTTTCGGCGGACGACAATTTCTTAGAAAAGAAAGCGCACGGATGCCATTTACCAGGGGACGGACCCTGGGACAATATAGCACCCACCCCTACGTCAGACGCATCCACCTCCACAATGAACGGCTGAGATGCATCTGGTTGGATGAGAACGGGTGCCGAAGCAAAACATTTCTTCAAAGAGGAAAAGGCTTGGCAAGCTTTGTCCGACCATTTAGAAAAATCCGTCCCTTTTCTTGTCATGTCAGTGAGAGGTTTGACGACAGATGAGAAATTACAAATAAATTTCCGGTAGTAGTTAGCAAACCCCAAAAAACGCTGCAGAGCCTTAAGATCCCCTGGCTGATCCCATTCAAGCACTGCTCTCACCTTTTCAGGGTCCATACGGAAACCGGAGGCTGACACCAAAAAACCCAAAAACTGAAGTTCCTGTACGGCAAATACACACTTCTCCAGTTTGGCGTATAATTTATTGTCTCGCAAGATCTGCAACACCTGTCTCACATGCTCCTGATGAGACACAAGATCTGGCGAGTAAATTAAAATGTCGTCCAAATATACAACCACAAACAGCCCCACAAGGTGACGAAAAATGTCATTAACAAAATGTTGGAATACTGCTGGTGCAGTAGTCAGACCAAAAGGCATGACTGGGTTCTCATAATGTCCCTCCGGCGTGTTAAACGCCGTTTTCCACTCATCCCCTCTTTTGTCCTAATCAGATTATACGCCCCCCTGAGATCCAATTTAGAAAACCATTTGGCGCCAATAATTTGATTGAAGAGATCAGGAATAAGAGGGAGTGGATACGGATCTCGAACAGTAATCCGATTAAGTTCGCGGAAATCCAAGCAAGGGCGTAGGCCTCCATCTTTCTTCTTCACAAAGAAGAACCCCGCGGCTACTGGGGAAGATGAAGGTCTAATATGACCTTTGGCCAGACTTTCAGAAATATAATCTTTCATAGCCTGCCTCTCAGGACCAGAAAGATTATACAACCTAGCTTTAGGCAACTTAGCATCAGGAAGGAGATTAATAGAGCAGTCATACACGCGATGAGGAGGCAACTCCTGACACCCCTCCTCAGAGAAAACATCCCCAAAATCCTCCAAAAAAGGAGGCAATGTACTAGGCACGACCGCACTGATGACTGTGTTCATGCAGTTGCTTTTGCAAAACTCACCCCATTGGCTTATTTCTCTGGACTGCCAATTAATCACAGGGTTATGTTTAACCAACCAAGGAAGTCCCAACACAATGGAGTAGGTAGACCCTCCAACACATAACAAGATAATTGTTCCCTATGTATTGCCCCTACCCGAAGGTCAATGTTATGAACCTCATGAACAAAGCTACCTTGGCCGAGAGGCCTGGCGTCAATGGAGAATATAGGGATCGGTTTGACCAATACACTCAGATGCATACCTTGAGCCTGAGCAAACTGAGCGTCAACCAGATTAGCCCCGGAACCACTATCAAGAAGAACAGACAATCTCTCCACTCTCGTACCAACTACCACCTCCACTGGTACAAGGAACTGAGAAGAACTGGCGGATGAAATACATACTCCCAGGTTGTCGTCCACCACACAACCTGGGATTAACAGTTTTCCGGCGACTTTTGGCTCAACAAGGCACGGGATGGACATTCTCCAACAAAATGTCCCTCTTTCCCGCAGAAAAAACATCTTCTAGTCCTGCGGCGTACCGCCAATCCCCTCCTACGAAATGATGTCCCTCCCAACTGCATAGGCTCATCCGAACAGACAAGGGGAACCTCAACATAAGGGACTTTAGTGGTAGGTGGAGAAACAACAGGGAGTGGGGTTACCTCACCCCTCTCCCGAAGCCATCTATCAGTACGGATAGCTAAGGCCATAGCAGCCTCCAGAGAAGGAGGAGACTCATACTGAGCCAAAACGTCTTTTAATTTATCAGAAAGCCCATGACAAAACTGGCTCCTAAGAGCTGGGTCATTCCACTGAGTATCTGTGGCCCATCTACGAAACTCAGAAGCAAATTCCTCTGCCGGACGATCTCCCTGCTGTATCTTACGTAATTTTGTCTCAGCAAGAGAGACCCGATCTGGGTCATCATATACCAATCCCAGGGCAGTAAAAAATTGATCTACAGACAGTAGAGCCAGGGATCCCGGAGGAAGGGAAAATGCCCAGGATTGAGGGTCCCCTTGCAGAAGTGAGATAACAATTCCCACTCTCTGCTCCTCACTCCCTGATGATCGAGGCCGAAGCCGAAAATACAATTTACATTCCTCCCGGAAGGTGAAAAATTTGTCTCGCCCACCAGTGAACCTGTCCGGGAGAGCAACCTTAGGTTCAACTCTGGTTTGCTCCAGGGGAGACAAAACTTTGGACTTAATGTCCGTCAGCTCCATGGATAATCCCTGCAACTGCAGAGACAGCTGGGCTACTGGATCCATGGTAACTGGAGATAATTTTTAAGGCCAGTGAAAATGTCACGCTGTCTAATGATATGTATACAATGTCAGTAAACTATTAATACAGGAACAACACTCTATACAACAACTAGTATAGCAAAATCAGCATGTAAGTATAGAATAGATTTACCTGACACGATATCTGCTGAACTCAGGGTTAATCTTGAGGACTTGATGAGCTGAAACAGGAAAGAGGTGGACCGGGATCTAACCTGACCCTAAACTGGGGTCCTAACTAATCCCTCACCTTGGAGGTACTGATAATGGTTCAGAGGTCCAAGTCTCCAACCTAACCCTGTCTCCTATCAGACCCTGAACCCTGTAATCAGTCCTAGAGAAGGATCCTGACTACCACCAAAGGGATATGGGCTGATCTTAGCTAAATACACAGATTAGACATATAAGACAGACAGGATAACACTCGCTTGCATACACACTCAAACACCAAAGGAACATAAATGGTCTGGGAAATAAACTCTAACCAAGTTGAGCTTAGAACAACTAAGGAGCTCACAACTAAAGTCTATACAGATTCATTCCTATCTGTGGTCTGCATGAAGGTTTCACTGGCAACTCCCCAAGCAGACAACCAGGAATTTAAAGGAAACCAATCAACAAATAATCAATTGCAGCCGGGAGAAACTGCACCCAGTCCCAGCACCGAGCACAGACAGAATTAACTCCCTAGCTGCCAAACACAAAGAAACAGCAGCTCAGCTGTGAGAAGTCAAAATGTGCAACCGCGACGATCTTCGTGGCAATGCACACATGACACACAGGGACTCTCCAAATGCGACATGGCAACCGCTAAATATTCCAGCATATTTTCCATTCAAAAAGTCAAATGGCGCTCCTTCCCTTCTGAGCCCTGCCGTGCGCCCAAACAGTGGTTTATGACCACATATGAGGTATCGGTGTACTCAGGAGAAATTGCCCAACAAATTTTAGGATCCATTTTATACTGTTGCCCATGTGAAAATGAAAAAACTGAGGCTAAAAGAAAATTTTTGTGAAAAAAAAAGTACTTTCTTTTTTTTACGGATCAATTTGTGAAGCACCTGGGGGTTCAAAGTGCTCACTCTGCATCTAGATAAGTTCCTTGGGGGGTCTAGTTTCCAAAATGGGGTCACTTGTGGGGGAGCTCCAATGTTTAGGCACACAGGGACTCTCCAAATGCGACATGGCAACCGCTAAATATTCCAGCATATTTTCCATTCAAAAAGTCAAATGGCGCTCCTTCCCTTCTGAGCCCTGCCGTGCGCCCAAACAGTGGTTTATGACCACATATGAGGTATCTGTGTATTCAGGAGAAATTGCCCAACAAATTTTAGGATCCATTTTATCCTGTTGCCCATGTGAAAATGAAAAAACTGAGGGTAAAAGAAAATTTTTGTGAAAAAAAAAGTACTTTCTTTTTTTTACGGATCAATTTGTGAAGCACCTGGGGGTTCAAAGTGCTCACTCTGCATCTAGATAAGTTCCTTGGGGGGTTAAGTTTCCAAAATGGGGTCACTTGTGGGGGAGCTCCAATGTTTAGGCACACAGGGACTCTCCAAATGCGACATGGCAACCGCTAAATATTCCAGCATATTTTCTATTCAAAAAGTCAAATGGCGCTCCTTCCCTTCTGAGCCCTGCCGTGCGCCCAAACAGTGGTTTATGACCACATATGAGGTATCTGTGTACTCAGGAGAAATTGCCCAACAAATTTTAGGGTCCATTTTATCCTGTTGCCCATGCAAAAATGAAAAAATTGATGCTAAAAGAAAAATTTTGTTGGAAAAATTAAAATGTCCATTTTTTCCTTCCACGTTGCATTAGTTCTTGTGAAGCACCTGAAGGGTTAATAATCTTATTGAATGTAGTTTTGAGTAGCTTGAGGGGTGCAGTTTTTATAATGGTGTCACTTTTGGGTATTTTCTGCCATATAGACCCCTCAAAGTGACTTCAAATGTGAGGTGGTCCCTAAAAAAAATGGTTTTGTAAATTTTGCTGTAAAAATGAGAAATCGCTGGTCAACTTTTAACCCTTATAACTTCCTAACAAAAAAAATGTTGTTCCCAAAATTGTGCTGATGTAAAGTAGACATGTGGGAAATGTTATTTATTAACTATTTTGTGTCACATAACTCTCTGGTTTAACAGAATAAAAATTCAAAATTTGAAAATTGCGAAATTTTCAAAATTTTGGCCAAAGTTCCATTTTTTTTTCACAAATAAACGCAAAAATTATCGACCTATATTTACCACTAACATGAATCCCAATATGTCACGAAAAAACAGTCTCAGAATCGCTAGGATCCGTTGAAGCGTTCCTGAGTTATTACCTCATAAAGGGACACTGGTCAGAATTGCAAAAAATGGCCAGGTCATTTAGGTCAAAATAGGCTGGGTCATGAAGGGGTTAAAAACAACAGTATCACTGTGCTTGACTGGCCAGCCAACTCGCCTGGGGTATTGTCAAGAGAAAAATGAGAGACACCAGACCCAACAATGCAGATAAGCTGAATGCCGCTATCAAAGCAACCTGGGCTTCCATAACACCTCAGCAGTGCCACAGGATGATTGCCTCCATGCCACGCCACATTGATGCAGTAATTAATGCCAAAGGATCCCTGACCAAGTGTTGAGTGCATTTACTGAATATACATTTCAGTAGGCCAACATTTCAGATTTTAAAATCATTTTTTCAAGCTGGTGTTATAAAGTATTCTAATTTACTGCGATAATGACTTTTGGGTTTTCATTGGCTGTAAGCCATAATCATCAACATTAACAGAAATAAACACTTGAAATAGATCACTCTGCTTGTAATGACTCTATATAATATATGGCTTTCACTTTTTGTATTGAAGAACTGAAATAAATAAATTTTGTGAGATGCACCTGTATGTCGTTCCAGGTCCGTCATTGTATAATCAGTAGGCAGTCTTCCCATACCGTTAATGGAATATCTCCACATGGAGAGAGTAAAAGGTTGGGTAGGGGGTAGTCGGAGAAAGAAGGTCTGTGAGGATCAGGGTAGTATGAAGTATTGTGAATGCAATCACTAGTTATTCGAAGCAAAGAGGCTAAATTTAACGTGCATATGTTGGAGATATTTTTTTTTACTTTTCTGCATATAAGTGGAAGAACATTAAAAATCACTCCTGAGATGGCTCAACTGCATATTTCTCATTAAAGTCTCCTTTGTTTGCTTATGTAAATATAACAAACTCCGCCAAGCTTACCTACTGCCGCTCCAGCACGCCTCTCCAGGTATGGCCCATGGTCTTTGTTGAGCTAGTTATTGGAATCAATGGCTTTTCTTGCCATTCCTACATATAGACAGCCTTTTGCATAAAAATAAAATAAAACTGAAATAAACAAAAAAAAGCTTTAAAAGACTTATAAGGTACTTACCCCCCCTATTTCTTAGCATATGCATTACTGAAATCATTGTGACTTTGGAAGTTGTAGTAAAAGAGAACAGATGGATCTAAATAAGATGTCTTGCTTTGTCTTAATATGATTACAATCAAAGATGTTCAATACTCTGGCATGCCGACAAGATAAATTCAATTTTAAAATAAAGATATTTTGTGAAATATTAAGAAAATCAAAGTTTGAGAAATAATTTTTTTCACATGAAGATACATGCCTAGCTAAAATCAATATATTATTCACACCATTTTCTTTGTGCTAGTCGTGGTGTACAGTAGAGTGGCTTCCTTCAAAGAAAAAAGTCAATCGCAAACCAAATAAACAGTTCCACACAGATATTGATAGAGAAATGCACATGTGTCTTATCACTATATGCAGAATGGTCTCAACACCCAAAAGTGCCACTTTCTACTCATTCTACCAAATGTGTTGAGGACAAGATTTTGTGGCACTTACTACTATATCACTATTGCAGGTTCTAGCAGTATTCCTCATAGATTGCACAGATCTCTTACTCCAAAATGGCTGCTAATGGGGTATGTGACCAGACCTGCCAATTGGCCTCCTCCAATTGAAAAATAGCTTCTCCATGTGCACTTTCCGATGAACAGGTCTGGCCACATACCCTCCACAGACTGCCACGATGAGAACAGGAGAGCTGAGCAGTCTATAATGGAGGCTGCACTAAGGGCTCGTTCACACTGTCGTATAACACATCTGAGTTCTATCTGAT
Organism: Oophaga sylvatica; assembly: GCA_033576555.1. Lineage (NCBI taxonomy): Eukaryota > Metazoa > Chordata > Amphibia > Anura > Dendrobatidae > Oophaga > Oophaga sylvatica. Next base: position 254,423,509 of record JARQOD010000004.1, on the reverse strand, counting down.
GTTTTATTGGATAGCACTCGGCCCAATGTTATACTACGGGGCAGTGCAGATCTGTGATTATTTTCTCATGCCGATTCAGCATGTCAACCCATACAAGTCTATGAGTGTGTGAGAAACATCAGACTGCACTCGGATGTCATTGACACAATCTTACCAGCTTTCACCATCATCTTCACAAGGTCTTTTGCTTTTGTCCTTGGGTTGATATGCACATGTCTGACCAAAACATGCTCATCTCTGGGACACAGAACCCGTCAACTTTCTGAGCGGTATTGTGGCTGGACATTCCCATCTTGTTTGTACAGATGAAGGAGGCAGCTTCAGGTATCTTGAAATTGTATCCAAGGATGAGCCAGACATGTGCAAGTCCACATTTCTCTTCTTTATATCTTGGCTGATTTCTTGAGATTTTTCCATGATGCTACACAAAGAAGCATGAATAAGGAGTTGATGCAGGGATAGTGAAAATGGAGAGGCGACAAGAACATAACGTTTCGACCCTCATAGCAAATTATTCATATAGTCGCTGTTGGCAAGGTTCACTGAACGGTATAAAGGATATTCTACTAGCAAAGGACACCTGGGTCCAGGGTAGGTCCGGTGAACCTGCACCTTGGATTGTAGGCTGCAATTTGAATGGTTTAAAGGCATAGTAATCGTAGTGTAAGTAAACTTTTGACTTTGCAGTAAGTAATAAAAATCCCTTAAAACATTCTCTCTCTCTCATTATTCTGGCATTTGGCAAATATTAATAATTATGGTAATTCTAACTGACCTAAAATGGGAAAAACATACATATGTGTCTTTTTATATAGTGTATGTAAACTTCTGGTTTCAACTGTTTGTGATCTGGTGTTTGATGGGAACTGTTAATGTGTGATAGGTGAGGACATGGTGCAGAAGTGGAGTTTTTCCAAGAGTGGGCAGTTGGACTATGGAAGGTTCGAGGTGTGGAGGCGGAGCTGGGGTGGAGACTGGGCGGAGTCTCAAGGGGTTCCGAAAATGTTGCCAGTATGGGACCCTGAAATTCCTGGTGGCAGCCCTGGCTATGCCTCTGGACAAACTGGTTAGTCATTGGATTCAGGTTTTTCTTTTTGCCTCATTACAAGAGATGAGCAACTTTGCCTTTTTTAGGGTCGAGTCGGGTTTCGTGAAACCCGACTTTCTCAAAAGTCGAGTCGAACGAAGTCGGCCGACTAACGGAAAAGTTCGGTTCGGAGTCGAAAATTCGACCCCAATGCAAGTCAATGGGGAATAAAAGTCGGCAGGGAGTGGAGGACAGTAAACACACCTACAGTGCCCATTTCAATGCCAACGACATCAATTCTTATTACTTAAGCTTGTCAACCTTAATTAACTTTATAATAATAGTAACGCATTGAAAACTGGGGGTTATTTGGCTAAAGTTGTGGGGGGAGGCAGTGCTCGCTCCAGGTTTTCCTGGGCCCCGGGCCAAAGAGTCTCAGTGGGCCCCTTTAACACATACCACAATTCATGATGCTCCGATACGGCAGAGAAATATAGGTATAGTACAATGCCAGATACTTCACTTCTTACATTACATGAGTGATATCTATTTTAAATTCTACAATAGTTAAAAAAACAGACAGTATAGTCCTCCATACAGTATTATGGGCACCACGTAGTGCGCCATACAGAATAATGAGCCCCATATATTGCTCTATACAGAATGAGCCCCATATATTGCTCCATACAGAATGGGCTCCATATAATGCTCCATACAGAATAGGCCCCATATGTGCTCCATATGATGCTCCATACCCTATAAGATGGCCCATAAATAATGAACCCCATATGATGCTCTAGTATATGATGGGCCCCATATATGATGCTTCAGTGTATGATGAACCCCATATAATGCTCCAAATATAATGGTCCCCATATATAATGCTCCATATATAATGGTCTCCATGTGATGCTCCATATATAATGTGCCCATGTGATGCGCCATATATAATGGGCCCCATATATAATGCTCCAGTATATAATGGGCCCTATCTATGATGCTCAAGTGTATGATGGGCCCCTTATGTAATTCTCCAGTGTATAATGCTCCCCATATATTGCTCCAACCATTAAAAAAAATGAAATACCTCTCCTCGCTGGGCACTGCTCTACTCTGGACTCCTCAGCGTCACCATCTTCCAGCTCTCTGCACTGTGACTGTTAAGGCAGAGGGCGCACAGACGTGACGTTATCGCGCTCTCTGACCTGAATATCACTGTCAGGAAACCGGAAGACGTCACAGCGGTGGATCAGGGAGAGGTAAGTATTGCAAGTGCTGGGGCCCTGAGCTAGCAGGGGGGGCACACTTGTGGGCGCATGGAACTGGCACAGGGCCACTCATAGGACGCCGGTGTCTCTGACGGCGAGTGGGCCCCCCCACCTGCTCAGGGCACCGGCACTTGCCCGGGTGCGCCAGGTGCTGACCCCGGGTACAGCCCAGTTAGGGAGGTGGAAAAACTGGCATATGTTGAGGTGTAGGCTGGACGTTCAGCAGCTGCAAATGGAGGAATTGGAGAAGTCGGAGGAAGAGGAGGACAAAGCGAGCCATTTTGCTGGCAACCTATGTGTCATCAGGGGAAGGTGGTACAAAATCCTTTCAAAACCCAGGCATGGTTCATTTTAATGAAGGTGAGATCACCTACATTTTGGGTCGACAGCGGGTCCTTCTTTCTGTCAGGATTGATCCAGCAGCACTGAAGACTCTTTCTGATAGCACACTACCAGCAGGGCAAGCGAGCTCCTGTAAGGCATATTGTGCCAATTCAGGCCAGGTGTCCAATTTACAGGCCCAGTAGTCAAAGGGGAATGAACTGTGAGGGAGAACATCGATAGGTGAGGAGAGGTAATTTTGAACCATAGTTGACAACTGTTGTCTCCTGTCTGTTGCAATCGATTCAGTATTACCAGTCGTGTGAGCGGTACTCGAGACATCAGTCCACAACATCGTCATGAAATCCCTGTCTCCAACACCACTTCGGCTGTATGCACCACAAACATCTCTTCCATTTGGCCCAGTACGGCTCACGGAAGAACCTGCACCGCTGCTGTGTGCTGGGAATGCCTCTAACAAACGGTTTACCAGAGTTGCTTGTTTGTTCACCAATATTAGCTCTAGGTTCTCCTGTGGCATGATGTTCTGTAATTTGCCTTTATAGCGTGGATCGAGGATGCTGGCCAACCAGTAGTCGTCATCCTTCTAATTTTGGCAATGCGGGGGTCCCTTTTTAGGATCTGCAAGGCATAATCACACATGTGGGCCAATGTTCCAGGTGTCAATGATGCACTGCCACTGGTGGGTGGAGGAGCACTTTCTGCCAAATCCACATCCCTCCATTCATGCACAAACCCTGTACCTGACCTTGGCAAGCCAACATTTTCTCTTGCCCCCTGAGAAGCATCATCCTCCCCAAAATAATCATCCCCCTCATCCTCATCCTCCCCCTCTTCCTCTTCTCATTCCACCTCGTCCAGGACAGTTCTCTGAGCAGACAATGCCTGACTGTCATGAAGGCTTCCCTCCTCCTCCTCCGCTGCAGACGCCTGATCCTTAATGTGCGTCAAAGTTTGCATGAGCAGACGCATAAGTGGGATGCTCATGTTTATGATGCGTTGTCTGCGCTTACCAGCCGTGTGCATTCCTCAAAACACTGAAGGACTTTACAGAGGTCTTTCAGCTTTGACCACTGCACACCCCACAACTCCATGTCCGCCCTCAAACTGCCTGCCCATGGATCCTCCCACAAATGCATTACAGCCTGCCTCTGTTCGCACAGCCTCTCAACCATGTGCATGGTGGAGTTCCACCTTGTTGCAACGTCTATGATTAGGCGGTGCTTGGGGAGGTGGAGCGATCGCTGCAGCCTCTGCATACGACTGGAGTCTAGGGGCAAGCGACGGATGTGCGAGCACAGTCTTCGCAACTTATGGACCAGGGCTGGTAACTCCGGATAATTATTTATGAAGCACTGCACCACCAGGTTCAAGGTGTGAGCCAGGCAAGGTATGTGTCTGAGTTTTGCCAGGGCTATGGCCGCCACAAAATTACAGCCGTTATCACTGACTACCTTGCCTGGCTCAAGATGTAGACTGCCCAGCCATGACTCAGTTTCTCGCTGCAAGTAGTCGGCCAGTACCTCCGTGGTGTGTCTGTTGTCGCCCAAAGACATCATCTTTAAAACAGCCTGCTGACGCTTACCACTAGCTGGTCGATAGTGCGTGGGACACCTCGTGTGCAACACTGGCAGCTGCGGATGGAGTGCTCGTGCGACTGCGCTCTGTCGACAAGCTTTTGCTTCTGGAGGAGGGTCGAACGCCTACAGCCAACTGTTACCGTGGGCTAGGCAGCACTGTCCCACCGCCGCTGTCCCCTGGGACCCTGCATCCACCACATTAACCCAGTGTTCAGTGATGGACACGTAACGGCCCTGGCCATGCCTACTGGCCCATGCATCTGTTGTGAGGTGCACCTTTCCACTCACTGATTGTTTGAGTGCATAGACAATGCGGTCTTTCACATGCAGGTGGAGGGCAGGGATGGCTTTTCTAGAAAAGAATTGCCGACTGGGTAGGTCATAGTGTGGGACAGCGTAGGCTATGAGCTTTCAGAACGCTGCGCTTTCAACCAAACGGAAGGGCATCATCTCTAATGAGATCAGTTTGGCAATGTAGGCGTTCAAAGCCAGTGAGGTTTTGTAGTCCGTCCACGCTTGCAAGTGCATGGTGTTTAAATGTCTAAGAATGCAACTAGTATTCAATTTTCGGAGATTTTTCCCTCGGCTAAAGGTCCTTCCGCACTTCTTACAGATAACCTTTGCCTCATCAATAGGATTTTGGTCAAAAAAGTGCCACACTGCACTCTTCCTACTATGGGATACATTTTCAGGGCTTGCACGCTGTGCTAATTTGACCATCTGGCCAAGCTGTCCTGCAACTCTTTTTGTTTTTTTAACACGTTTTTGGACTGCTACGGGCCTGCCAGATAACTGCAGCTGCGATGTCGATGCCTGCCACGGATCCTCCTCCTCTTCTGAGCTAGTGCCAGCGGCACACTCTTCCCCCAATGAATGCAAATCCGGGTCAACAACTTGGTCATCCATCACCTCCTCTTCAATTTCATCTGCACCTTCCTCTGTGTCACCATGTAAGGTGGTATCGTATGCGGGAAGGAGCACCTGAGTTTCATCAGGGTCAGATTCTGGCTCAGTAGACTGTGAGGGCAATGCAGGGCTCTGGGTGAATGTACCAGCAGAATCAGATAGCAGTGGCTGTGCATCAGTGCACTCCATGTCATATTCATCTTGGACTGGGGAATTCAGGATTTGACTTGATAACCCAGGCATGGTATGTGAAAAGAGCTCCATGGAGTAATCTGAAGTGTGGCCTGCCACATCCTTCACTTTTGGCGGGGGTGAAGGACACAAGGAAAGGTGTTGTTCCTGACCAGGAGCCTGCACTGACAACTCAGTACTTGCATTTTTTGAAACTTCAGGAGAGGAGGTGATAGAGCTGGAGGCTGTTTCGGCAATGTAAGCCAAAACCTGTTCCTGATACATGGGCTTTAAAACCGGTTTACCTACTCCCAGAAAAGGGAGCCTTCCAGGCCTTCTGGAGCCAGACGATGACGCAGGCTCAACACTTCCTGCCTTAGGTGCTATTGGGCTTTTGGAACTACCAGCAGATGCACCACCACCATCATTCCCAGCTGGCCCCTCCCGCCCACGTCCGCGGCCTCTTCCACCATACTTCCTTATGTTTGGGAAAATGTACCAAAAATACCAGCAGATATATGGTACTTATATGAGGAGGGTACAGCTGTATATGGCGTAGGGGAAAATTTAAATCTCCGTATATATTTCCGGAGTCACACACAGACGATCACTCAGTATGGATTTGACCGTAATACAAAGAGCAGATGTACGGTACTGTATCAGAAGCGGACAGCTGTATACGGTGTAGGGGAAAATTGCAATCTCCGTATACATTTCCGAAGTCAGACACAGATGCTCACTCAGTATGGATTTGACCATAATACAAAGAGCAGATGTACGGTACTGTATCAGAAGCGGACAGCTGTATACGTGTAGGGAAATTGCAATCTCGTAATATTTTCGAAGTCACACACAGACGCTCACTCAGTATGGATTTGACCGTAATACAAAGAGCAGATATATGGTACTGTATCAGAAGCGGACAGCTGTAACGGTGTAGGGAAAATTGCAATCTCCATATATATTTCCGAAGTCACATACAGACGCTCACTCAGTATGGATTTGACCGTAATACAAAGAACAGATGTACGGTACTGTATCAGAAGCGGACAGCTGTATATGGTGTAGGCGAAAGTTGCAATCTCCGTAGATATTTTCAGAGTCACACACAGATAGTCAGCATCTGTATTTGTCCGTGATACCAGCCGGTACACGGTAGTGTGTGAGGAGCGTACAGCTCTATACGGTGTGGGAAAAAGTGAACGGTCGGTAAGTGTGCAGAAAAAAAGAATCAAAGTATTAGTGCTGTGCAAAAAGCAGTCTGCACAGCAGTGTACACACAGCAATACAGCTATCAGGCAGCCTAATAACCAGCGCTGCTGCACACAAGAAAATCCTCCCCTGTCACTGCACACTAACTGTACAGAACAATTGCTATCAGCACAAGCACAGAAGAACTTCTCTTTCCAGCCCTAACTCTCTCCCTACTGATAAACAGCGTCAGCAACCTCTCCCTACTGTTAATATTGGCAGAAGTAAAATGGAGGTCGGCGCTCAGGGCTTTTAGCTCCCCAAAGCAAGCCAATCACTGCAATGCCCTTCTCTAAGATGGTGGTGGATGGAGCATATGTCATCTCGTTGCCTACAGTGTACGTCCTTGCTCATTGGCTGAAAAAAGGCGCCTGCAAGCATTATGGGAAAACCAACTTGGGCGCTGGGGTCAACGACCGCATGGCCGACTTCACGCTATGGTTGGGTTTCAGCCAACGAAACCCGACTTTGGCGAAAGTCGGTGACTTTTGAATCTGACCGACCTGTTTCGCTCAACTCTACTCATTACCAGAGGAAAATAAAATCTATCACATAACAATGCAGTCTGTCTTTACAAACATTTGTGAAGGAACGGTTAATTCAAAAGAGCTAACTGAGTTTGAGAGGAATACTTTTATATATTGCCATTGATGTAACAATTCAGTTCATGAAATGTCTTTCCTCCTGAATATATTATAAAGTATAACTGGAATTATTGAAAAGTAAAACCATTTAAAAAGCACATAAGCTCAGCCATGAAGTAACAGACCAAGACACGTTATATAACAATTTGGCAGTGTGCTGAAGGCATACAGTGGCATATAAAAGTTTGAGCACCCCTGGCCAAAATTACTGTTATTGTGAATAGTTAAAGTGAACCCGTCGGCAGGATTGTGCTGAGTAACCTACAGGCAATGTCAGGTTGGTGCCGATATACTGAGTAAAATGATACCTTGGTTGATGAAATCCATCTTGCGGTTGTTGTTTACTCTTTATTTGTAGTTTTCACTTAATGAGGTTCTTGTGCTCCGGGGCAGGCCTGTGGAAGGCTTTATGTGGTGCTCTAATTACATACTCATCTGTATGGCTTATGACAGGTCACTGATCCTTCACTTCATGTATATGAGTTGGTGACTCTAGGTTTAGCACCTGTTCACACTGGATCTATGTTTGGATGTGCCGGTCAGTTTTTTGATATGTATTCATTTACCTTCTACCTGAGCACTCCACCTGCTGGTCACAGGCTTTTTAATTACACCAGGTTCATTACCCCTCCACAGAGATGTAGATTTTAGTCTGAAGAGAGGATTCATATGTTCCCATGCAGACAGACTTTTCTAAGTGAGGATTGGCATTAGTTAGGACCTGATATACGAGAAGAGCCTTGACGTGGCTATCAGGCTCACATAATTTGGCCATCTTATGCGCTAAGACTTCTCAATTTTTCATATTTCTAAGGCTGTGATGCAATTCATTTTTCATATTTTCATATTTCATGTTTGCAAGCTATAGCGCTACAGTGTGCTACCTTTTTTTCTTGTATGTATATGAGTTGGTGACTCTAGGTTTAGCACCTGTTCACACTGGATCTATGTTTGGATGTGCCGGTCAGTTTTTTGATATGTATTCATTTACCTTCTACCTGAGCACTCCACCTGCTGGTCACAGGCTTTTTAATTACACCAGGTTCATTACCCTCCACAGAGATGTAGATTTTAGTCTGAAGAGAGGATTCATATGTTCCCATGCAGACAGACTTTTCTAAGTGAGGATTGGCATTAGTTAGGACCTGATATACGAGAAGAGCCTTGACGTGGCTATCAGGCTCACATAATTTGGCCATCTTATGCGCTAAGACTTCTCAATTTTTCATATTTCTAAGGCTGTGATGCAATTCATTTTTCATATTTTTCATATTTTCATATTTCATGTTTGCAAGCTATAGCGCTACAGTGTGCTACCTTTTTTTCTTGTATGTATATGAGTTGGTGACTCTAGGTTTAGCACCTGTTCACACTGGATCTATGTTTGGATGTGCCGGTCAGTTTTTTGATATGTATTCATTTACCTTCTACCTGAGCACTCCACCTGCTGGTCACAGGCTTTTTAATTACACCAGGTTCATTACCCCTCCACAGAGATGTAGATTTTAGTCTGAAGAGAGGATTCATATGTTCCCATGCAGACAGACTTTTCTAAGTGAGGATTGGCATTAGTTAGGACCTGATATACGAGAAGAGCCTTGACGTGGCTATCAGGCTCACATAATTTGGCCATCTTATGTGCTAAGACTTCTCAATTTTTCATATTTCTAAGGCTGTGATGCAATTCATTTTTCATATTTTCATATTTTCATATTTCATGTTTGCAAGCTATAGCGCTACAGTGTGCTACCTTTTTTTCTTGTATGTATATGAGTTGGTGACTCTAGGTTTAGCACCTGTTCACACTAGATCTATGTTTGGATGTGCCGGTCAGTTTTTTGATATGTATTCATTTACCTTCTACCTGAGCACTCCACCTGCTGGTCACAGGCTTTTTAATTACACCAGGTTCATTACCCCTCCACAGAGATGTAGATTTTAGTCTGAAGAGAGGATTCATATGTTCCCATGCAGACAGACTTTTCTAAGTGAGGATTGGCATTAGTTAGGACCTGATATACGAGAAGAGCCTTGACGTGGCTATCAGGCTCACATAATTTGGCCATCTTATGCGCTAAGACTTCTCAATTTTTCATATTTCTAAGGCTGTGATGCAATTCAATTTTTCATATTTTCATATTTCATGTTTGCAAGCTATAGCGCTACAGTGTGCTACCTTTTTTTCTTGTATGTATATGAGTTGGTGACTCTAGGTTTAGCACCTGTTCACACTGGATCTATGTTTGGATGTGCCGGTCAGTTTTTTGATATGTATTCATTTACCTTCTACCTGAGCACTCCACCTGCTGGTCACAGGCTTTTTAATTACACCAGGTTCATTACCCTCCACAGAGATGTAGATTTTAGTCTGAAGAGAGGATTCATATGTTCCCATGCAGACAGACTTTTCTAAGTGAGGATTGGCATTAGTTAGGACCTGATATACGAGAAGAGCCTTGACGTGGCTATCAGGCTCACATAATTTGGCCATCTTATGCGCTAAGACTTCTCAATTTTTCATATTTCTAAGGCTGTGATGCAATTCATTTTTCATATTTTTATATTTTCATATTTCATGTTTGCAAGCTATAGCGCTACAGTGTGCTACCTTTTTTTCTTGTATGTATATGAGTTGGTGACTCTAGGTTTAGCACCTGTTTACACTGGATCTATGTTTGGATGTGCCGGTCAGTTTTT
>JARQOD010000004.1:254381425-254413523 GCA_033576555.1 Oophaga sylvatica | reverse complement strand
TTTTTCTCAACACAATACTCCAGATTGCCCTCACACCAAAACAGGGTCCGGAGGCGCAGCCATAGGAACCACTGGCTCGAAATACGTCTTCAATAAGGACTTGTGGAACACGTTATGGATCTTAAATGTCCCTGGAAGAGTAAACGAAAGGAAACAGGATTAAGAATCTTCCATGATCTTTTAAGGTCCAATGAACTAGGCTTAAACTTAGGAGATGCAACTCTCATAGGGATATTTCTTGAGGCAACCAGACCAAGTCCCCCACTTTAAACCGAGGACCATCAGTCCTATGCCGGTTGGCAAAAAGCTGGGCCTTCTCCTGAGAGAGGGACAACCTCCCCAAATACCTGGTCCCAAATCTGCTGCAAACGCTCCACAACAGAGTCAACACCCGGACAGACAGTAGCCTCCGTCTGTCCCGAAGAAAATCGACGGTGAAACCCAAAATTGCAGAAAAATGGAGACATCAAAGTGGCAGAGCTTGCCCTATTATTAAGAGCAAACTCAGCCAGGCAAAAAAGAGACCCAGTCCATCTTGATCAGAGACACAAAGCATCTCAGATAAGTCTGGTTTGTTCTCTCAGTTTGTCCATTGGTCTGAGGATGAAGAGCAGAGGAGAAAGACAATTGAACACCAAGTTTAGAACAAAAAGTCCTCCAAAATTGGAAACAAACTGGACTCCTCTGTCAACACAATGTTCTCAGGAATGCCGTGTTAACCGAACACGTGCTGAAGGAACAAAGGCACCAATTCGGAGGAGGGAAGGCAACTTAGGTAATGGCACAAGATGTATCATCTTGGAAAACCTATCACAAATCACCCAGATAACGGTCATTCTCTGAGAAACAGGGAGGTCGGAAATAAAATCCATAGAGATATGGGTCCATGGTCTCTTGGGCCAGGCAATGGCATCAACAAACCACTAGAGCGAGAGCAAGGCTTGGAGCGAGAGCAAGTCCCACAGGACTGCACAAACTCCCTGACGTCACGAGACAAAGTAGGCCACCAAAAGGACCGACTCACCAAGTCTCTGGTACCAAAAATTCCGGGTGACCGGCCAACGCGGAACAATGAATCTCAGACATCACACTCTTTTACCACCGGTCTGGGACAAAACAATTTCCCAATAGGGCAGCACTCGGGTTTATCCTCCTGACACCCTTCCAGAGCCAGTCTCAAATTGGGCGAGATGGCAAAAAGAACTATACCCTCTTTCAAAAAAACAGCAGGATCAGATAACTCAGGGAGTCCGCAAGGAAACCCCCTCGAGAGGGCATCCGCCTTAACATTCTTAGTGCCAGAAGAAAGGAAATCACAAAATTTAAAAAATGTGTGAAAAACAAAAGGCCCACTTGGCCGTCTAGGATTAAGTCGCTTGGCTGATTCGAGATAAACCAGATTCTTATGGTCCTGAGGACCACCACCTGATTTTTGGCTCCCTCCAGCCAATGTCTCCACTCTTCAAAAGCCACTTCATGGCCAATAACCCCGTTACCCAGTCATAATTACGTTCAGTTGGAGAAAATTTTCGAGAGAAAAAGGCACAAGGGTTACTTTTAGAGGTCTCAGGATCTCTTTGGGACTAAACGGCACCTGCCCCAATTTCAGAGGCATCAACCTCCACCTGAAATGGCAGAGAAACATCAGGCTGCCATAGAACAGGAGAGAAGTGAATCTCTGCTTAAGTTCCTGAAACGCAGAGACTGCCTCAGGAGGCCAATTCACCAAATCAGAACCCTTTTTGGTCAAATCAGTCAAGGGTTTTTAACAATAAAGAGAAATTACCAATAAATTTACGATAAAAAATGGCAAAACCCAAGAATCTCTGAAGAGCCTTTAATGAAGTAGGTTGGACCCAATCACAGATGGCCTAAACCCTTGACCGGGTCCATTTCAATAACAGATGGAGACAAAATGAATCCAGAAATGAGATCCTCTGTACGCCAAAAAGACACTTTGATCACTTCACATACAGAGCATTCTCTCCTCAAAATCTGGAACACAGTCCGAACATGTTTACATGAGAGTCCCAGTCATTGGAAAAATCAAGATATCATCCAAATAAACAATCAGAAATTTATCCACAAAATCCTGAAATGTCATTCGTGAAGGACTGGAAGACGGAAGGAGCATTAGTGAGCCCAAAGGGCATCATAGGTACTCAAAATGCCCCTCTGGGGTATTAAACGCTGTCTTCCATTCATCCCCGTGCTTAATGTGAATAAGGTTATACGCCCCCCTGAGGTCAAGCTTGGTAAACCAAGAGCACTTTTCACCCCGAAAAACAGGTCAGAAATCAAGGGTAATGGATATTGATATTTCACAGTGATCTTGTTCAAGAGACGATAATCAATACACGCCCTTAATGAACCATCCTTTTTTGGTCACGAAGAAAAAAACGGCACCCAAGGGGAAGAGGATGGTCTGATATGACCTTCTCCAATGACTCCTTGATATAAGACCGCATAGCGTCATGTTCAGGTACAGACAAGTTAAAAAGGCGACCTTTAGGAAATTTACTACCAGGCACTAATTCAATAGCGCAGTCATAGCTCCTATGGGGGGCAAGGATGCAGATTTATTTTGCAAACACATCAGAAAAATCAGTCAAAAAGTCAGGAACATCCTGAGAGGGGAGAGGCAGAAAAAACAGGAGTGTTGGCATTAGCACATTGGCAGCCCCAACTGGTTACAGACACAGATTTCCAATCCCAAACAGGATTATGAGACTGTAACCAAGGGAAAACCTGGTACAATAATGTCATGCAGATTATGCAACACCAGAAATTTGCAACTCTCCGATGATCAGGTTCAACCCTCATTATCACCTGAGTAGAAAACTGGGGTTTATTCTCAGCCAAAGGGGTAGAATCAATCCCAGTAGGGGAATAGACTTCCGTAGGGGTATCAAGGGAAAAACCCCCAACGTTTGGCAAAATTAAAATCCCTCAGGTTAATAGCTGCTCCCGAATCAACAAAAGCCTGAGCAGAAAATGTGGACAGGGCAAATCAGGGTAACAGTCAACAAAAATTTTGTCTGAACACTACCCAAGACAACTGAGCGTGCAAACGTCTTCCCCACTTAGGGCAGACAGAAATAGCATGAGAGGCGTCACCCCAATAGAAACATAACCCATTGCGTTTTTCGAAACTCATGACGCTGTGCCCCAGAAGCCACTCTAATCACACTGCATGGGTTCAGAAGCTGGCTCACAAGGGGAACACTATTCCACGCATACCTCTAAGCTCACGCAAACGTCTGTCAATTTGAATCGCTAATGACATAGAATCATTGAAAACCAGAGGGAGCAGGGAAACCCAACATAACATCTTTTACAGACCCTTCTGAAAAAGGGCTGCCAAAGCATCATCATTCCATTTGGGTTTGGACTGCCCATTTTCGGAATTTCTGACAGTACAACTCAGCGTCCTCAAGCCCCTGATTTAATGCCACAAGGTTCTTTCAGCTTGATCAGTGACATTAGGCTCATCGTACAATAACCCCAAGTCAGAAAAAATGCATCAACATCACTCAAAAAAGGGTCCTCAGGTGTCAGGGAAAAAGCATAATCCTGAGGATCGCCGCGCAGAGAGAGATGACAATTTGAACCTGCTGTGCTGCGTTCCCTGAGGACTTAGGTTTTAAGGCAAAAAACAACTTACAGTTATTTTTGAAATTCAGAAATTTGGCCCGATCTCCCAAAAACAAATCTGCATGGGAATCCTGGGTTTTCCACAACCGCAACCCAGCAAGATAGACAGCAATACTCCGAACCTCAGTGGCAAGCTGATCCACACGGCCAGACAGTTGTGCAAGCTCCATTGAGAGGAAAAAAAAAATCCTCCTCAGCACCCAGAGATAAAGAGGGAAAAAATGCAAGAAACAAAAAAAAAATAAAAATCTCTGACAACTCTGACAACTTTTTTCTTTCCACACTATTTTTCCCTTCTGTGAGTACCATACAATTTTCAGTTAGGCCGGTGATACTGTTATGTTTTGGTAGCTGAGGAGAGCAGGCAAAAACGGCAATACACCAGAGAGGTTGGAATCTATTGGATTGCAGTACCCTGACTAGGGTTGAGCATTCCGATACTGCAAATATCGGGTATCGGCCGATATTGGCTGTATCGGAATTCCGATTCCGAGTGCCGATATTTTCGTCATATCGGATACCGGAATCGGATTTGTCACTGTCACTGTCAGTGTCCGTCGGTCGGGTCTGTCAGGAGTCAGCGGCACTTACCTGGCAGAAGATCTCCGGCGGTCACGGGCTGGAATGCTTCATGGCCGCCATCATCTTTCCCCGGCGGTCACATGCAGTTTTCTCGCGATAACTGCAGTGACTGCTGGGTAATCCCGGCCGTAAAGCAGTCAGTCCGATGACGTCACCGCCGGGGAAGCAGGTAATCAGCTGTGCTGCGTTGCGATGACAGGCTCTGCCTGTCATTGCGATGTAGCAGAGCTGGATCGTCGTGGGACTGTCGTTACTATGGACTGCGTCGGACAGGTGGTATACTGTTGGTTTGTTTTTTTTCTTTTTTTTACAGGAGATCGATGGCGTCGCAGGAATGAGAGAGTAATAAAATAAATGAAAACTGTGTTGTCTCTTTTATTTCATTAAAAGACTTTTTTCTTGCTGTGTTTTTTTTTTAAACATTTAAAAAATTTGGGATTAATAATGCATCGGTGTCTTATTGACACCTCTCCATTATTAACCGGGCTTATTGTCACCGTGCAATCAACGGTGACATTAACCCTTATTACCCCGCTTGCCACCGCTACAGGGCAAGTGGGAAGAGCCGGGTAAAGTGCCACAATTGGCACATCTTTTGATGCGCCAAATGTGGGGCTGCTGTAGCCTGGTATTATCAGGCTGTTGAGGGCCAAAATCCATGGGCCTTGACAATCTTTTAATACCAGGCCGCAGCAGTCTGCATTTTACTTGGCTGGTTAACAAAAATAGGGGGGATCCCCACGCCGTTTTTTTTTCGAGGGGATCCCCTATTTTTGTTAACCAGCCAAGCTAAGCAGACTGCTGTGGCCTGGTATTATCAGGCTTGCAAGGTCCATGGATATTGGATCCTTACCAGCCTGAAAAACCAGGCCTCAGCGGTCTGCTTCATCTGGCTGGTTAACAAAAATAGGGGGGACCCCACGCCAATTTTTTTCGAGGGGATCCCCTATTTTTGTTAATCAGCCAAGATATGCAGACTGCTGTGGCCTGGTATTATCAGGCTGGCAAGGTCCATGGATCTTGGCTCCTTAACAGCCTCAAAATCCAGGCCTCAGCGGTCTGCTTCATCTGGCTGGTTAACAAAAATAGGGGGGACCCCACGCCAATTTTTTTCGAGGGGATCCCTATTTTTGTTAACCAGTTCCCTCTGACGTCACTGATTGTGTCCCTGGCTGACCTGAAGTGAAAGTGGAAAGCAATCAATTAAGCTTTCCACTTCCTCTCCTGTCAGCCAGGAGAGGAACTCATTCATTTGGGGGTTTACTGTGAGGCTGCAGCATTAGCTGCGGTCCCTGCAGTAAACATTAACCCTTTCTGAAGGATTACACCGTGGGACCTGACTGTGCATCGGATTGGTAAGAATAATTTTGCTTTATTATTTTATTTTTATTACAGGAAATGGTTTTAGCAGGTAAATAAAATATGGTCAAAAACTGTGTGATTATTTCATTAAACTTCTTTTTTATTAAAGTGTGTGTGTTTGATTTTTCTTTCATACAATAGGATTAATAATTGATAGTTGTCTAATTGACAGCTCTCAATTATTAACCTGGCTTAAAGTGACCTTTCAATTGCAATGTCATTTTAACCCCTTATTAACCCATTCGCCACCGCTACAGGGCAATGGGAATAGACGGGCAAAGTGCCAGAAAGGGCAAATCTAATTAGAGATTTGCCCTTTCTGGGGTGTCTGGGGCAGATGTTAGTAGCAGGGGGGGCCAAAAAAAATGGTCCCTCTCTGGGCTATTATTATCTGCCCCCACTCACTGGCTTTGTCTGTCTGGTTGCGAAAATAGGGCGGGAGCCCACGCATTTTTTTCCAGCAATTTTACACCTCATATATATATATATACATGTCATTGAATTTGTGACACATATATATATATATATATATTTATATTTATAGTTCATACACTTCTACATAGTATAATAGCCGCTAATTCAATTGCTGGCTTTTGTGAAAATGCAGAACCCGACATGAAATGACACTTGGTTTACATAGAGTTAACCATGTCTTTTCATGTAGTTTGATATCTGATTTGCACAAACAATTACATGAGTGTAAGTGTGCTAAATTTCACACCTGTAGGGGTTAATTAAAGGTGTAAATTCGTAGCAAAAAAGTCCTTTTTTTTTACAACGAATTTACACCTTTAATTAACCCCTACAGGTGTGAAATTTTGCACACTTACACTCATGTAATTGTTTGTGCAAATCAGATATCAAACTACATGAAAAGACATGGTTAACTCTATGTAAACCAAGTGTCATTTCATGTCGGGTGCTTCTGTCTTTTCACAAAAGCCGACTTTACCCGGCAATTGAATCAGAGGCTATTTTACTATGGAGAAGTGTATAAACTATAAATATATGTATATATATATGTCACAATGACATATATATATATATATATGTATTCTATGTGTGTATATTTAGTGTTTACAAGGCAAGAATGGGGTTTTTTTAATTCCGATATTTTGTTCCCATAGACTTACATTGGATTTCCGGTATCGGTATCGGGTATCGCCGATATTTTAATGGTATCGGCGATACCATTCCGATTCCGATACTTTTGGATATCGGAAAGTATCGCTCAACACTAACCCTGACTAACCACCACAACTAAAGGCAGCCGTGGAGCGTTCCTACGTTGGTCCTAGACGCCTCGTCACATCCTGAGAGATTAACTACACCTAAAGATAGAAAGAGGAAACTATCTTCCCCGGAGCAGATCCCCAAAGAACATAGGAAGCTCCCAAACATGTAATGGCGGTTAGACAAGAGGAAATACAGACACAGACAGAAAATAGTATGAGCAAACGCTGGGGCCCAATCTGCCTAGACAGAATTGGATAGAAAGGATACTCACTGCAATCCAAAAAAACCCTAAAAAATGCCAACGCTACTGATTGCAAAAACGCCTGAGATCACACGACCTCTACCACCTAAATCAGTTCTCTGGTGTAATAAAACTAACTGGAAGAGGCAAATGAACAAATAACAATAGCTCCAGCGGAACTGAGAGGAGCCCAAGCCCCCCGGGGGGGAACCTGGCTAACCTCACAGAAATGCAGAGAAATATGCAAATGGTAAGCACAAAAAGAAAAACAGAAAATATCTTATCTGAAAGCAGAAGAAGAGGCAAGACTCAGCAAGCTTCCAAGTGAACCAGGAACCACAGTTCAGACAAGAACAATTGATCACCGGCAACCATGATGGGAGGGAACCTCCCTTATATCAGACCAGTCTGTAACTCCTGATTGCCAATCCTCATTGAATGGTTCAGTACTGTTTGTAACCACCAGAGGGAGCTTCTGCTCAGAATTCATTTCCAAAACATTCACAACAGAGGCGTGCCATCGTGGGTGGTATCCAAGAAAGAGCGCGAAAAGAAATGAACCTCCCATGCCTGTATTTCTATGCAACTGCATCATGGCCGACCGCTAGGGGAGTCCGTATCCTAGCGTGGTATGCAAAGGAAAAAGACACCGCCCCTCGGGGGTGGAGAGACTCTCAGCGGCGGAAAAGGGAGCCAAGGAGAAGACAGTACACCAGGTGGCCATCATGGAGAGAGGAGGGAGGCCTGAGAAGTGCGGGAAGGAGGAGAAGATTTGCCCCGGCTTTGAGGAAACAGGCTCCAGCTCCCAAGAAGACGCTGACCTGGCCGGTGTGGAGCGGGAAGTACAAGAGGTGGCCCACCATATAGAGAAGAAGCGGGCGCTGCTGGAGCGGAGGAGACAAGCCGCCAAGCAGGAGGCCGCGGATGCCCGGGCACCCACGCCACCGGTGCCCGAAGCTTCGGTACCCCTACCACTGGTACCCACCGCCACGGAGCCTTCCACACTGGTACCCCTACCACCAGTACCCACAGCCATGGAGCCTTCCACCCTGGTACCCCCATCACCGGTACCAACGGTTCCAGTCTCTGCGCCACCGGAGGCGACGAATGAGGAAGGCCGCACCAGGAGCGCAGGTATGGGCAGCGCCCATGGGTCATGGGAGGATTGGCTAGGCCCCATCAGGTTACCACCGACCCCAAAGGCAGGCCATCTAGTGCTGGATGTAGCCAGGGACCGCAACATCGTCCCACAGGGGGATCCTGGAGCCTGTCCCAATCCCACAGCCACCACCCATAGTGAAGCACAAGGTGGAGGTCTTGAAATGGGATGACCTCGGCGGAACCGATCTAATGGGGTTTCCCATCACCGATAAGGAGATCTGCCGCTGGCAGATTCAGCAGCTGGCCAAAGTGGAGGAGGACCGGCAGGCCCGACGAGAGTCCCTACAGAAAAGAGATCTCGCGGGCAAAAACCAGGCCAGGGAGAAGTCCTTCGAGTATCTTAATTCCATGGGGTGGGGCCGAGTCCTCAGTTTTTATTTGGAATGGGGATTCGGCTTCATTCAAGATTCGCGGAAAGCCCTGGATCTTTTTGTAGACCGGCGGAACGTTGAGGCCCATCTTATCCGGGGGCATCCTGAGAGTGACTTATTCCCGGGGGAGCTCATCTCCTTCACCTCCCATCTTGGTGCCAGGGGATGGTATGTGCTCCACGTGCACCGGATCCCGGATGAGCTGAATCCACGCCACCACCAGGGGGCAGCAAACACGACAGCCTCAACGCCCGCAACAGTGACACCAGCGGCATCCGCAGCATCACCACCTACGGCTTCCAGACAGGAAGCCGCTGCGCCTGCAATACCGCGAGTGGCAGTAGCACCCTCCAGAGCTATGGAAGAGGTGCCACAGTAAGCCATTCAGGCTGCTGCCACTGCGTCCCTGGGAGCGACATCTACTCCACAGCTCCCATGCAGTAGACAGTGAAGGAAGACAGATTCTGCCCTGGAAGCAGATGAAGCAAAATGCTTCCACCCAAACCGGGGGCTGCCAGGATCAGTTCCCTTAGCTGAGTAAAGAAAATTTTCATTTTTGTTTCTCCTTCAGGCAAGGAACTGTATATAGTTGACCCCAGGAGGGTTTCTGCAAGAATGTTTTAAGAATTGTTTTGTTTCTCTTTTTGATCAAAGAAAGACTCAGCGATCATGAACAATGTATGATCCAACCTTTTATTTGTAAATAGTTTTGCACCTCTTTAGGTGCTCCTTCTTGGTTTACATGCACTTTTTATAAAATAAGTCCCATCATTGCACAACTACAGATCCGAAGGAAAACCCGTTAGGTGTGGCCAAAGATGAGGTTATTGGGGGAGACCAGTTATGTCTTGCAGCCCACCCAAAACCAACGTTGGAGGTTTGGAGCGGGTCCTCCACACAGCACAAGGACATTAGAAGATACCCCGGCTGGGATAGTATCTGCCACCTACCTCAAATGATGACAGCTTATGACTGTGTATTAATTAAAATGTTATTATATAACATTATATAATATTCCCCTTTTCATTGGACGCCCAGGGCCACGGACCGGGTCACTGCTGCCGTGACACATCCCTTTAAGGCACCGGCCCGGTACCGGGTACCCCACTGCCCTGGCGGGCGATCCAGGGTAAGAGGCAACTTCATATTCATGCCTATGTATTTAGAATGGGATGACATAAAAGCTTCTGTGAACTGGTTACTGGGATGCTAAAACGCAGACAATGAGGAAACAGTGGTAATCAACCAACACCATTTATTTGACTAACAGAGAAAGAAGATTTATATATCTATAAGTAAATATAGTACAAAAAAGATGAAGACAGCACTCCTTACAAAAAACATAGTGGTTTAATAGCCCATATGAGCTCCTCCTAGGCTAATAAACCACTATATTTTTTCTATGAAGGAGTGCTGTCATCTTTTTTGTACTATACTGAGGATCGAACTGTGCCATTTTTCACATACTGCTTGCTAGTGTTGCTTTTCAATTTTCTTTTATATTTATAAGTAAATATATACATTCTCAAGTAAGCACTATATTGTGGGTAACACTAGCAATGCCAATACATATGTTATGACACAGCAATTTGACTAAATACAATATCTTGAAATGTTCTATATATAAACACTGCTTTTAATATTCTTATTATCTAGCAGGTAAACAACTTTTAATACCTTTATGTCTCAAGTTATCGTGCATCATTCTAGACAGTAGGCCTGTCACCGTTGTATTCTCTTTAAGCGCCTTTGATCATTACACTGGCCCTAGTGGGGGTCACTGGTATTTTCCATTAGGCTGCAAGTCCTAGGTATGTGAGTCACTTGGTCACAATGTGCTCATCACACTGGCCATCTTAGCTCCCTAAAGCATAACCCCAACCCACACCCTGTACCATATGTCTACACTGGAAGTAACGGACCACATGAATAGACCTCCACTAAAGCTGGATCGTTTCCCGAGCCTGGTTAAGCTCTGGTCACAGACTTCTACTGGCACGGGACACGGACTGCTATTGGCGCTGATCACAGACTTCTACTGGTACTGGTTATGGACTTCTACTGCCGGTGCTCATGTACTTCTACTGGCGTGAGTCACGGACTTCTACTGGGGCGGGTCACAGACTTCTACTGGCACTTGTGACGGACTTCTACTGACGTGGGTCATGGACTTCTAATGGCACG
The DNA here is from genome assembly GCA_033576555.1 of Oophaga sylvatica. NCBI lineage: Eukaryota > Metazoa > Chordata > Amphibia > Anura > Dendrobatidae > Oophaga > Oophaga sylvatica. The sequence goes on along the minus strand of JARQOD010000004.1, from coordinate 254,402,732 downwards.
GGGCATGGATCTACACTGTCATTGATCATGGACTTCTACTGGCATGGGTCATGGATCTTCCTCTCATGTCATGGGATTGACTAGTGTTCATCTTGTCCTTCCCCTGCAGGGCTTATTGCGAGAGTCAGGCAGGGAATAGGTATTTTGCTCGGCGATAGGTGCGGAACCCATATAGGGATGATAGGGCAGACAGGGTGATGTTAGATCAGTCTAGAGGTCTCCACTCTCCCCTTTCCTAGTCTTTGTTTCCCTTTCCCTTATCGCTTCGTGTTACACTCAGCCTTTCCTTCACGTTGCGTGACAGTTTGTGGCTTATTACTTTTGTCTACATAGTGTATGTAAATGCTTGAATGCAAGAAGGGAGGCACAGTGGTCAAACTGGCCTACCCATATGTTGGTAAGTGACCTTATTTTAAATGTGATGTACAATTTTGCAAATTAAAAAATAAATGCAAGTGAACTCATTTGAGTCCCTACTTTTTGTATGTATTACATGCTGCTATCAACATACCTAATTTGGATGTGTCCGTGTGTCTGTGCACAATGAGTCGCATCATAGACCTCACATGACATCACAATCATCAACATACCTAATTTGGACGTGTCCTTGTGTCTGTGCACAATGGGTCACATGATAGACCTCACATGACGCCACAATATCAACATACCTAATTTGGGTGTGTCCGTGTGTCTGTGCACAATGAGTCATCCACAGCTCACACGGGCAGTTATATGTGGCTTTCTCCAGGGGGAAGGAAAAGCCAACAAATAAGGGTCAAAATATTTGAGACCCAGAAGCAAGGTAAACTTATTCCTAACTTGACAAATGGTTTACTGTCAACTATGTGTACAAAGAAATCTTTTATTAACCTTTTTAACAATTGTAAAAGCCAAAAAATTTTGTACACAAAAGCGGGACTAACTTTTAGCTGTGGTCTACAGACCAAACATTGGGCATGGGCAGGGCCTTGGGGGCAGATCCCAAATGCGCTCAACCATGTGAAATAGCTTACGCTCAGGAATACTGAGGCATAGCGCTATCGGATAGGTCTACCCATTCATTTCCTTTAGGAATAGGGCTATGGGATAGCTCTACCCATTCACTTTCTTCATGGATAGCACTATCGGATAGCTCTACCCGAACAGTATTAACTAGCGAGCTTTTCCATACACAAGGTAGGAGTGGCAGGAGAGGTACACCAGGTATTTATGTTTGCTGTTAGTCTGCACATACGCCAGTCTGGTACGTGGGTACACCCCATTGCGAGGTAGTCTGCTGCGTGGTTACAACCCAATTCGTAATCACAGCGCGCGCCCGAAGGGCGCGCAATCACTCGTACCTTTTTGTTTTTCTTTTGATCTATGCAATTTGTTGTGTTCTACAAAATGCATTTTGTTCAAAAGTTATGAATTATTATGTAATAGCCATTGGTACTGACTCTTTTTAATAGTACTATTATCAGTGATATAGGGCAGAATACAACAATTTGATCTAAACATAGTATATTATATATCCTTCCCAGTTTAGAAAAGGAGCGAAAAGCAACAAAATTCAAGCTGTTATGAGATGAATGTAGATAAATGAAAGACTGAATAACTATAAAACTATAATCTACTTAAAATGAAAAAGAAAAAAAATTCTATAAAACCCAAATGTTAAACATCAGATATGAAAGACCCCTTCAATAAAAGAATCAAATACAATTTGATGATTACATGCTGGAGAGACATAGGATCAGGCTGAACATCAAACTCCTTTCAGGCGGACAAACTAATGTCATGATGGGAATTCTGGTACAGAAGATGTAAGCACAGTAGGGATTTTTCAGAAAAGAAATTCATGTACAGTACTAAATTGCATTTGTGCTGCCTGCAGCATTTAAAGGACACTGAAGAACAGGATGTTTAAAACAAACAATTCAAACCATACTAAAAGAATAGGTAACTGGGGAGAAACTGTAGGGCCAAAGTCTTGTCGTGTCTACATTGAAAAGAAGACAGTAGACACCTGATGTGAGAAAAATGAGACAAAGTGCATCTTTGTCTACTATGAGGGAATCAAGTTTTTTTTTCAGAAAAACAGCACTCGGAATGTGGTATTCAGAAAAAGACATGCAGTAAGAACTCATGCATGCAGTCATGCCATGTGACAGTGTCCACCATCACATGGAGTCCTGACTAAATACAAGTTGTACAGTACCATAATCTGCATGTCTGCATGAGCCCTAAGACCAGTTTTCCATAGCCGTAATATATATTCATGTTAGTGTCTCTGTTATCCCACAACACTTGGATCCCAAGTAGTTCTACCATGGCAGGATTGATGGAAAAAAAGTTAAAAGACTCAGGGTACGTTCCCACAGTCAGTAAACGCTGTGGGTTGGATACTGTGTACTTGTGCAGCGTCCAACCCGCAGCGGCGAGATGTTACAGCATAGTGGATGGGATTTCAAGAAATCCCATGCCCACTATGTGTGCACCGACGCCCGCAACTCACCTGCGGAGACGGATATGCGGCGAGTCATTCCAGACCGCAGCATGTCAATTTATCGTGCGGAACTTATGGCACCTCAGTCAGGGATGCTCAATTTTTTTTAAAGAACTTCTGACACAATGACTTTTCTGCCAGGGATACTTATAAGACTTTTACTTGATGAGCAGCATGAGCCAGGTTAGGTAGAACAAATATTCATTACCCTGAACATTTTTCAGTTTCACTATTCCAGTTGTATCCTCTTATGACAACTTCTTATTAGATTGACTTTCCAAACACTGAATACTAATGGTCTTAGATCACTAATAATGCTCTGAGTTCTAATGGCAAATAGATATATGGCTGAAGTGCTGGCACCCTTGAAATTTGTTCAGAAAATGAAGTATTTCCCCCAGAAAATTATTGCAATAACACCCGTGGAGAGATCTTAAAATTGCTGTTGGGAGAAGGCGCCTTCAAATATGAGAAACCTGGAGCAGTTTGCAAAAGAAGAGTGGTCTAAAATTCCAATTGAGAGGTTTAAGAAGATTGTTGATGGTTATAGGGAACGATTGATTGCAGTTATTTTTCCTAAGGTTGTGCAACCAAATATTAAGTTCAGGGTTCCAACAATTTTGTCTGGCCCATTTTTGGTGTTTTGGGTAAAATTATGTCCAATTTGCCTTTGAAATTGAAAAATCTTGATTTTGTGGATCTATTTCAAGGGTGCCAACACTTTCAGCCATGACTGTATTTCTAATGTGAATTTGGACTTAGCCTGAATATCAATAGTAGTCTTGGGTAGCTTTGGGGACAATACATTTTCATCTCATGCTGCGTATGGGGAATGAAGGTTATACGAGTTTTACACTATGATATTCATGACCTAACACCTAGAAGCCACACCGACCTTACCGTGTAGTGACTGCTCCTGTGTACTGCAGAATAGTTCTTTGATTTGACAAGGAGCTGATGTACAGTATGTTATCACCTTAAAATTGGTACAGATGAATATATATCAGGTATACATATGTTTCGCAATGTGGGATCGAGTACTGCCTTGGAGTGATATTTTACTATTACAGATTTACTAGATACAGTAGATACTTAAGATTAGTTTTTTAAAGAGTAAGAATAATACTTCAGCTAATAAACAACTTCTAAGCCTCTCTGGAAATTTTTTCTTACTAGGCTGTTTGAGAGCAATTAAAAAAACAGGAAACTAAGGAGAATGAATCATCACTACTACACCAAAAAACTTGTGTCTAGAGTTGAGCGATACTTTCCGATATCCAAAAGTATCGGAATCGGAATGGTATCGCCGATACCCAAAAAATATTGGCGATACCGATACCGGAAATCCAATGTAAGTCTATGGAACAAAATATCGGAATTAAAAAAAACCCATTCTTGCCTTGTTGGTTAATTGTACATGAAGGAAAACAACAAAGAGTAATGTAGAATGTATTGGGAAGGTTGAGGAGACATTAAAGGCATAGATGTTTAACCCAATCAAATGGAATAGCATAAATATTTTTTTTTTTAAAGATGTTCGGATTGACGAAGAAATTGACAATGTTGTTAACGTTTTTTCTATTTGGCAAATATGTATATTTCACAACTTCCATGCTCTTCACCTTTTTAACTTTTGACACACTTTCTCCTTCATAATCTTCAGCAGCATCATCTTTTTCATCAAATTATTCTTCATCTTCAACTTCTTTATCTTCTTCTTAAACTTCTTGCTATTCATCTTTTTGTTAACATTACTCATATTCTTCTTATTAAACTATTATTCTTATTCATATTGTACTTCATCTTCTTCATCATATTCTTATTTGTGACAGAGAATTCTGTACTTGTAATCTGTCAAAGTATGAATTTTTCATCCTTCCGTTCTTGCTGTCACAAAAGATTTAAATTACAACAGTATTTGTCCGTGTTCAGTTTAGCCTGCAGCAGCAGGCATTTTCCAGGGCACCACGAGGAGGAACGGACTCACCCCCATACACTGCTTAGTCTTCTTCTGCTTATAATTTAGAGCATATATTTTGCTCTTCATTTTGGTCTTAACTTCATGTTCTTCTGCTTTTTGATCTTCTGCTTATTGTTCTTAAGTCTCTTGTTCTGTATCTTGTAGTTTGTCTTAACCTTCTTAGTCCTGTTTGGTAATCTTTTATTTCTTCTTTGTGATGGTGTTTAGGCTGGTTGGCTTGATGCTCGTCGTCCTTGTGGTCGTAAACTTCTTCGGGTGGTCATCAGGGTCGTCGTCTTAATTGTTGGAGATCCAGAGTGATTACCCAAAAAAGCATTGAAAAAATCTTCAATTTGTAAATGTAGCAGAAGGTACAAGAGTCAATGCAAGTAACGAGGACCAGCTGACTGTGCTGGAACCCGGAGGGGCAGCAGAAGGAAAAGAGCCAATGGCACAACCGAGGACCAGCTGACGTTACTGGGACACGGTTACTAAGCAGGAGGTACCTGTGCTCCAAAGCACTACCAAGGACCAGCAGACGTTGCTGGAACTCGGATACCGAGATGGAGGCACCTAGGCCAAAGGCACTGCAGAGAACCAGCTGACGGTACTGGAACACGGACGGTAGCAGAAGGTACAAGAGCCAATGCAAGTAACGAGGACCAGCTGACTGTGCTGGAACCCGGAGGGGCAGCAGAAGGAAAAGAGCCAATGGCACAACCGAGGACCAGCTGACGTTACTGGGACACGGTTACTAAGCAGGAGGTACCTGTGCTCCAAAGCACTACCAAGGACCAGCAGACGTTGCTGGAACTCGGATACCGAGATGGAGCACCAAGGCCAAAGGCACTGTGGAGAACCAGCTGACGGTACTGGAACCCGGATGGGTAGCAGAAGGTACAAGAGCCAATGCAAGTAACGAGGACCAGCTGACTGTGCTGGAACCCGGAGGGGCAGCAGAAGGAAAAGAGCCAATGGCACAACCGAGGACCAGCTGATGTTACTGGGACACGGTTACTAAGCAGGAGGTACCTGTGCTCCAAAGCACTCCCAAGGACCAGCAGACGTTGCTGGAACTCGGATACCGAGATGGAGGCACCTAGGCCAAAGGCACTGCGGAGAACCAGCTGATGGTACTGGAACCCGGACGGGTAGCAGAAGGTACAAGAGCCAATGCAAGTAACGAGGACCAGCTGACTGTGCTGGAACCCGGAGGGGCAGCAGAAGGAAAAGAGCCAATGGCACAACCGAGGACCAGCTGACGTTACTGGGACACGGTTACTAAGCAGGAGGTACCTGTGCTCCAAAGCACTACCAAGGACCAGCAGACGTTGCTGGAACTCGGATACCGAGATGGAGGCACCTAGGCCAAAGGCACTGCGGGGAACCAGCTGACGGTACTGGAACCCGGACGGGTAGCAGAAGGTACCCATGGAAATTTAAGTTGACAGGCCGCGAGCCGGCCGCAGTTACCGAATCCCACAGTACTACAGTGGGTGATTGTCCTATTGTCACAACGGAAACAGCCTTTATTTGCATATCCCGCAGCACACATAGGAAGCACCTAAACTCCAAGCACCATAGAGTCGGCTAACCCGACCGCAACACGACAGGACAACTTATTGGAGGCTAAGTGACGTTTACACTGACAGGAAACAGATGGCGTGCTGTAACCAGTCTGGGCAGGAGTGAGTACCCGTGCCAATGACACTTCCGAGCAACAACTGGCGGTGTTGAAGCCCAGGGATGAGAAGACAACAGGGTGGAGGCAGCATGACTTTTTGCCGTTCACACAGCAGGGGAACAGCTGACATTACTGAACCCCAGTAACACAGGAGCAAGTGTTGACTGTGCTAACAGCACTTCCGAGCAACAACTGGCGGTGTTGGAGCCCAGGGATGAGAAGAGAACATGGTGGAGGCAGCAGGACTTTTTGCCGTACACACAGCAGGGGAACAGCTGACATTACTGAACCCCAGTAACACAGGAGCAAGTGTTGACTGTGCTAACAGCACTTCCGAGCAACAACTGGCGGTGTTGTAGCCCAGGAATGAGAAGAGAACATGGTGGAGGCAGCAGGACTTTTTGCCGTTCACACAGCAGGGGAACAGCTGACATTACTGAACCCCAGTAACACAGGAGCAAGTGTTCACTGTGCTAACAGCACTTCCGAGCAACAACTGGCGGTGTTGGAGCCCAGGGATGAGAAGAGAACATGGTGTAGGCAGCAGGACTTTTTGCCGTTCACACAGCAGGGGAACAGCTGACATTACTGAACCCCAGTAACACAGGAGCAAGTGTTGACTGTGCTAACAGCACTTCCCAGCAACAACTGGCGGTGGTTGTAGCCCAGGGATGAGAAGAGAACATGGTGGAGGCAGCAGGACTTTTTGCTGTTCACACAGCAGGGGAACAGCTGACATTACTGAAACCCAGTAACACAGGAGCAAGTGTTCACTGTGCTAACAGCACTTCCGAGCAACAACTGGCGGTGTTGTAGCCCAGGGATGAGAAGAGAACATGGTGGAGGCAGCAGGACTTTTTGCCGTTCACACAGCAGGGGAACAGCTGACATTACTGAACCCCAGTAACACAGGAGCAAGTGTTCACTGTGCTAACAGCACTTCCGAGCAACAACTGGCGGTGTTGTAGCCCAGGGATGAGAAGAGAACATGGTGGAGGCAGCAGGACTTTTTGCCGTTCACACAGCAGGGGAACAGCTGACATTACTGAACCCCAGTAACACAGGAGCAAGTGTTCACTGTGCTAACAGCACTTCCGAGCAGCAACTGGCGGTGTTGTAGCCCAGGAATGAGAAGAGAACATGGTGGAGGCAGCAGGACTTTTTGCCGTTCACACAGCAGGGGAACAGCTGACATTACTGAACCCCAGTAACACAGGAGCAAGTGTCACTGTGCTAACAGCACTTCCGAGCAACAACTGGCGGTGTTGTAGCCCAGGGATGAGAAGAGAACATGGTGGAGGCAGCAGGACTTTTTGCCGTTCACACAGCAGGGGAACAGCTGACATTACTGAACCCCAGTAACACAGGAGCAAGTGTTCACTGTGCTAACAGCACTTCCGAGCAACAACTGGCGGTGTTGTAGCCCAGGGATGAGAAGAGAACATGGTGGAGGCAGCAGGACTTTTTGCCATTCACACAGCAGGGGAACAGCTGACATTACTGAACCCCAGTAACACAGGAGCAAGTGTTCACTGTGCTAACAGCACTTCCGAGCAACAACTGGCGGTGTTGTAGCCCAGGGATGAGAAGAGAACATGGTGGAGGCAGCAGGACTTTTTGCCGTTCACACAGCAGGGGAACAGCTGACATTACTGAACCCCAGTAACACAGGAGCAAGTGTTCACTGTGCTAACAGCACTTCCGAGCAACAACTGGCGGTGTTGTAGCCCGGGGATGAGAAGAGAACATGGTGGAGGCAGCAGGACTTTTTGCCGTTCACACAGCAGGGGAACAGCTGACATTAATGAACCCCAGTAACACGTGTTCACTGTGCTAAGAGCACTTCCGAGCAACAACTGGCGGTGTTGTAGCCCAGGGATGAGAAGAGAACATGGTGGAGGCAGCAGGACTTTTTGCCGTTCACACAGCAGGGGAACAGCTGACATTACTGAACCCCAGTAACACAGGAGCAAGTGTTCACTGTGCTAACAGCACTTCCGAGCAACAACTGGCGGTGTTATAGCCCGGGGATGAGAAGAGAATATGGTGGAGGCAGCAGGACTTTTTGCCGTTCACACAGCAGGGGAACAGCTGACATTACTGAACCCCAGTAACACAGGAGCAAGTGTTCACTGTGCTAACAGCACTTCTGAGCAACAACTGGCGGTGTTGTAGCCCAGGGATGAGAAGAGAACATGGTGGAGGCAGCAGGACTTTTTGCCGTTCACACAGCAGGGGAACAGCTGACATTACTGAACCCCAGTAACACAGGAGCAAGTGTTCACTGTGCTAACAGCACTTCCGAGCAACAACTGGCGGTGTTGTAGCCCAGGGATGAGAAGAGAACATGGTGGAGGCAGCAGGACTTTTGCCGTTCACACAGCAGGGGAACAGCTGACATTACTGAACCCCAGTAACACAGGAGCAAGTGTTCACTGTGCTAACAGCACTTCCGAGCAACAACTGGCGGTGTTGTAGCCCAGGAATGAGAAGAGAATATGGTGGAGGCAGCAGGACTTTTTGCTGTTCACACAGCAGGGGAACAGCTGACATTACTGAACCCCAGTAACACAGGAGCAAGTGTTCACTGCGCTAACAGCACTTCCGAGCAACAACTGGCGGTGTTGGAGCCCAGGGTCAAGGAGGATGTTTAAATACTATATCAAGTATTTTCCTTGTTACGTGTCAATTAAAAATGTCTATACTCCAAACAAGAGAAATATAACCTTTAGTACCATAAGATGATGATTTTACTTAAAAAAATATATGTAAATTAATAATTTACAAACATAAACGCATACATTAACATGTTGAAAAGCAATGCAAACCACAATTAAAATAGGTTAAATAATCTGCTATACGGTTTAAAATAAAAGCATACAAGTACATATCAGAATCCATTAATGATGGCTAAGTAACAGTATGTACACCATTTTTATTGTGTAGACAATGAATGGCTGACTTAAAAACATAATCAGCATTACAAGTTATCTTTGACATTCATAAAACTTTACATTTGGTGAATAATATCACTAAAATTTTTTTAAAAATATCTAAAATTTCCATCATGTAATACTGATAATATGTGCCAATCATTTATATAACAAACAAAAAATTTAAAAAGTGCATAGTGCAGAGTGAAAACAGATATTTATGCCTGACTGTGGACTTGCAAGCATGACAACGGATAGATAAGGTATATATAGATGAGACTGCATAGCCACAGATGGTGAATGGCGATGTAATACTGTACCTCAATAAAGTGTGCGTTACTACTAGATCCTTTTTTTTATATAGCTTTATAAAAGGTTACGTGCATGTATGGTTGCGCCTTTGCTTGGACGCACAGACTGGCTTCCTGCTGTGACGCGTTGGGTATTGGAGCGTCTGTACGTCTTATGACGCAGACTAACATTCACGGTGCGCATCGTTCATCATCGCAAGCGTACCGACAACACAAAGGCGTTGTCATGACTGCTTTACTCAGTAAACATGCACCTATGATGAAACATACACGCATGTGCCCTATTACATAACAAGCTACAAGAAAAACGAGTGTGAGGTGTGACACAGCTGTTTTGTTAAGGTACAGTATTATATCGACATTGTACAGGTGTCGCTATTCAGTCTGATAAATAGATATCATTCACCTATTCTATCAGTTGTCGTTCTTTCAGCACCACTTACAGGTATATATTTTGCTATTGTGACTATGCACTATTGACTTTACCAAGGTAATGCATGATTTTTGTTAGCGATTATCATGTTTACATGAAGGACTTTATGATATGGGCTGTTAACTTTCTAATTAAATATGTATTTTTTAAAATGACACAAATATAAGTAATGTTGAAGAGGACTATTCCTACATGCATTGTTTGCACAATATTACAGGTGTACATCACGTCCCTTAATCAACATTGGATTATTATATTTACTTGTATGCTTTTATTTAAAAGGCAAGAACACTGAAGTATAACCTTCGCACTGCAGCAGTTGTCAAAGTTCAACCCACATTATGCACTTCCAACATTGCAGAATTTTGAGTCATGATGTGAGTTGGATTTGTCTAAGCTATGGAGTGACAAGATTGACCATCAGTATCCTATAGCATAAGTAGGCTTTTGTGTTTGCATTTGTTTTCGACATGTGCATATTTGTAATAATATGTCACAATTATTTTGTAACAGATTTGTGACAAAGACTAATCATTTTATGGTTTAAAGTTGACGTTTCAAATGTTTACAGCTTAGAAATCAGGGTGTAGCCTCATATCTATGTGTAGCACTAGACACTTTGACATGTCATGCTTTTTTCACCATGATTAGGTAGCTAGCAGTAATTTTTGCCGGACACACAGCAGGGGAACAGCAGCATTACTGAACCCCACAAACACATCAGCGATTGTTTTCATCTGTGCATCTAACACTTCTGAGCAGCAACTGCGGTGTTGAAGCCCAGGGTTAAGGAGGGTGTAGGCAGAGCCTAGTATGAGATGTTTGAAGTTGAAGTTGTAGTTAGCAGCAGTAATTTTTGCCAGACACACAGCAGGGGAACAGCAGGAGTTACTGAACCCCACAAACACATCAGCGATGTTTTTTCTGTGCATCTAACACTTCAGAGCAGCAACTGGCGGTGTTGAAGCCCAGGGTCAAGGAGGGTGTAGGCAGAGCCTAGTATGAGATGTTTGAAGTTGAAGTTGTAGTTAGCAGCAGTAATTTTTGCCAGACACACAGCAGGGGAACAGCAGGCGTTACTGAACCCCACAAACACATCAGCGATTGTTTTCATCTGTGCATCTAACACTTCTGAGCAGCAACTGGCGGTGTTGAAGCCCAGGGTCAAGGAGGGTGTAGGCATAAAATATTGAGTATTGCCTTGTTACGTGGCCATTGCAAATGTAAATACTTCAAACAAAATAAATGAAGTTTTACTAGGACAATAAAATGATGAATTTCAATTCCAAGAATAAAAAAAATATTTATACTTGAGAGTCCTCTGTGGTTGATACCGTTTAATGGCTAACTGAAAATATGGTAACAAATTCCAAGCTTTCGAGACTACTCAGGTCTCTTCATCAGCTAAGACTAAAACAAAAAATGAAGAATCACATACAGTATTTCTACACACAACAGGACACAGGAATAGGTAAGACAAGTGAGGGAGGGACAAGTGAGGGGAGACCGGCCAAAAAATGAGAACAAGGATGAATTATCAGCGCCACACAATAAGAGAAAAAATAATGGATTTACCTGTTGGAAAACAATTTTGTTTGCCCGGTCATAGCATGATGGATATGGAATTACTGGTATTAAAATATAACTTCAAATATGAGAAAGATACAAAGGTTTCAGAATAAAGCTCATCATGACCTTTGACACTGTTAGTGATGGAATGAATAGATCACAACGGATTTATGTCATTCTATATCAATTTAAGGAATCTGCGTCTCTGCCCTTCCAGGGGCATGAAAACACAAAACCAACCCCAATCAGAGGGCAATAAAACTTTCTATCCTTATCTAGGAACTGTTCCAATATTTATGTTCTTCCCTCTGTGATAATGACAGTTCTGCTACACGTCACTTACTTGTCTTACCTATTGCACTATTCCTGTGTCCTGTTGTGTATAGAAATATGTGATGCTTCATTTTTTGTTTTAGTCTTTGCCTGATGAAGAGACGTGAGTACCTCTAAAGCTTGCAATTTGTTACCATCTTTTCAGTTATCCATTAAAAGGTAACAACCACTGCGGACTCTCAAGTGTAAATATTTTTCTATCTACTGGCTAACACGGTACGAAGATACACGTTTCCTAACTTCAAGAATAAAAATAAAGACACTGCAAATATAAACGCATATATGCACATGCCAACAAGAAATGGAACAACACACCACCCAAAAAATTGGTTACAAAATATAGTGTTGTAATTTAAGAATAAAAGTCCATTTTTGTATTTATGAATAATGCTTAAGAACGCTATGTTAAACCATAACATAGTGAAGACAATGGATTTTGTAATAGTCACTCATCATCATCATCATTGCAATTTAGATGTGACAGTCACAGACATTTCAATTATTTAAGTTAATAAAATCGTTACTTTGTACAGCATGTATGACATGTCCAGCATGGACTCATCAATGTGATGACACAATAATGTACGATAAAAAATAACCATTTAAAAAAACATAATGCACTGTCACAATTTAAGGGGTGGGCCCGCAAGGGTAGGTGAAACAAAGGCTACGGATAGCAAAGGTATATTCTATGTCTGTATCAGCAGTGGACAGCCTCTGATGGGTAATGGCGATGTTATACTGTACGTCAATAAGTCTGCGCTGCAATCATGCATTTTTTGCTTGTACAGTGTTGAAGAGGGTAAAAGCATGTCTGGGTTGCGCAAAGGCTTTATCCGTCAACACTACCTTCCTACTGTCACGCGTAGGGTAGGTAGCGTGTGTCAATTAGATGACTCTATAAAATGTGATGTTACGCAGCGTAATTGCGCCCTAGGGACGCCAAAAATACGACAGCAGTAATCATTTACTGTCTAATACTCCACCCATGACCAACAAAAAAAGAACGTTCCCTCTTTAACAATCTACAAGACTAACAAGCATAATGGTTGACGCTGACTTTATTGAGGTACAGTATTACATCGACATTGTCCATGAGTAACTATGCACTGTGATACCTATATACCATTATTAATTTATATCTGTTGTGGTTGTTTCAACAGCACTTGCAGGTATAACTACCTATTGTCAGTATACATGATGCACTTCTAGATGTAATAATTTATTATTGCACATTATTACCAGGTTTAGATGCTGGCCATTTCATATATGGTGTGGAAGTTACAGTTGGCATCAGTATGTTTTTTATAATGTCTGTCATAAATAAAACTCGTGATGATGATGATGAGGATTTTATGATTCGTACATCCATTGACTGCATTATCTTACAGGTACAGATAAAGTTCCTTAAAAAGCATAATTGATAAGTATGAAATGTACTTTTATGCATTAATTTCAAAAAGTGAAGACTATGTTTTAGTTTTTGTTACCATTTCTAATAGACATGTGCAATATGCGCTGTGATGACAAATTATTATTTGTCCATATTTGTCATAAAAATTTATCATTCTAGGCCTGGAAAACTTCACAATTTCATGTTTTAAGCATAACAATCAGGGTGACGGCTCTTCCCTATTTGGAGCATGTTCGACATGGGTTTTTCTGTGCATGTGTAGGGAACAGGAGACTTCTTGCCGGACACACAGCAGGGGAACAGCTGGAGTTACTGAACTCCACTAACACTATAGCTTGTGTATTGGTCTGTGGACACGACACTTCTGAGCAGCAACTGGCAGTGTTGTAGCCCAGTGAGTAGAGTTCAGGTGGTAGAAAGATGAACATAACAGGAGACATGGATAACTTGCGAACCAGTTATTTAATCTGAAAACGGACAGAACAAATTCTGGCGAGATCCATGCCTTGTTCATTTTCAGAAAAGTAAGCCGGTCTACATTATCGGAGGATAGTTGCATGCGACGGTCTGTTAGTACACCACCGCAGCACTAAAGACCGCTCCGATAATACACTGGCAGCAGGGCAAGCCAGCACCTCCAATGCATACTGGCTAAGCTCTGGCCATGTATCCAGCTTAGAGACCCAAAACTTGAATGGGAAGAGCCATCTGGGAGTACACTGAGAGGAAAGACATGTAGTCTGTCACCATCTTACGGAAACGTTGCCTCCTGCTGACTGGAGCCGTCTCGGATGTGTAGACATTTGTGGCGCTGCACAAAACTTCGCCACATTTGGAACATACTGGTCTTGCCTTTTGAAGAGGCGCTGCTTGTGCTCCCTCTGTTGCAGAGCTGTCTCCACTGCCTCGAGCACAGAGCTGCTTTGTAAAGCAGTAGCAGCAGCAGTGCTCTCGGCTGGAATGGAACATTATGGATTGCACCAGTGTGTCTTGGTACTCCCGCATTTTATGCTCCCGGTTCAACGGTGTGATGAGGCTTTGTAAGTTGTCCCGGTAGCGAGGGTCTAGGAGGGTGTACACCCAATAATCAGACGTGGTGAGAATGTGGGCGATGCGGCGGTCGTTTCTCAGGCACTGCAGCATGAAATCAACCATGTGCTGGAGACTCCCAACTGGCCAAGAAACGCTGTCCCCTGCAAGAGGCGTCATCTCTGCCTGCTCTGCATCACCCCACCCTCGCTCTACATACTGACTAGAGCGTTGTGTACCTCCCTCTGGAGCGATGTCTTCCTCCTCCATTGACTCCTCCTCATCCTCCTCACAAAGTGAGCCCTGCCCAGCCCTTTGTGAGGAACCACGTTGCGCTGACTGTCCAGAAGGTGATGGAATTTGTGACTCTCATCCTCCACCTCTTCCAAAACCTCATCCCTTAGTGCTTGCAGTGTTTTTTGAAGCAGGCAGATAAGGGGGACAGTCAGGCTGACTAGTGCATCATCTGCACTCGCCATCCGCGTTGACTCATCAAACGCACGCAAAACGTGGCATATGTCCTTCATAGAGCCCACTCAGTAGTGGTGAAGTGTGAACGGCGCAAATTGCGAGTTGATTGCGCCTGATGCAGCTGATACTTCATTACTGCTGGCTGCTGCTCACACAACCGCTCCAACATATGTAACGTGGAATTCCACCTGGTGGGTACGTTACATATGATGCGATGTTCAGGAAGGCGAAATCTGCGTTGCAGAGCTGCAATGGCGCATCTGGCCATGCTGGAACGTCGCAAGTGAGCGCACTCTAGGCGGACCTTGTGCAGCAGTGCATCAAGATCCGGATAGTCCCTCAAAAAACTCTGCACGACCAAGTTGAGCACATGTGCCAGACATGGTATGTGAGTGAGGTTGCCAAGGCCCAGAGCTGCCACCAGATTTCGGCCATTGTCACACACCTACCAAGCCTGGCTGGAGATTCGCTGGCAAAAACCACACGTCGCTCTCCTGCTTGATGGCATTCCAGAGCTCCTGCGCTGTGTGGCTTTGATTCCCCATGGAAATTAATTTCAGGACGGCCTGTTGACGTTTGGCCACGGCTGTGCTCATATCGGTCGCATCAGGTAAGCGTTCACGGGTCCATGTGGAGGTAGACCGTGACGGCTCCTGCAGCGATGATTCTGAGGAACTGGAGTAGGAGGAGGAGTCAATGTGGACAGACTTGATTCCTGCAATCCTTGGAGTTGGCAGAACACGTACAGCGCCACTCGCAAGATCTGTACCCGGCTCCACAACATTGACCCAATGGGCAGTGAGGGAAAGGTATCGTCCCTGGCCATGGGTACTGGTCCACGCATCGGTGGTCAGGTGGACCTTGCTACTGACGGCGTTTAGTAGCGCATGTTTAATTTTTCCCTCAACATGCTTTTGCAGACCAGGGACGGCTTGCCTGCTGAAATAAAATCGGCTGGGCACATTGTATTGTGGGACTGCCAATGCCATTAAGTTACGGAAACTGTCAGTCTCCACCAGCCTGAATGACAGCATTTCAAGGGACAGGAGTTTTGCAATGCCAGCATTCAGAGCCTGTGCTCGTGGATGGTTTGCCGAGTATGGCCGTCTTTTATCCCATGCCTGTGCTACCGATGGCTGTTTTGTGGCCTGGGAGTGTGAGGATGACAGGAACTTGCAGCTGTGGGTGGAATAACACTGGGTCTCTGGACAACAGTGACAGAGGTTCTTCCATGGCGATCCTGTGAGGAAGCCGAACCAGCTGTGTGTGAGCTGGAGGAAGAGGCTCCAACACGAGCTGAAGATGTAGGTGCTGCTGTAGGTTGGCCTACATCTCCAGTGTGTCTTTGTAACTCAACCACGTGCTTTGACCGCACATGTTTCCACATATTTGTGGTATTAAGGTTACTGACACTTTTACCTCTTTTTACTTTTTGATTACACAGCTTGCATTTGACATAGCAAATATCATCTGCAAGTGTGTCAAAAAAGGACCACGCAGTGCAAGTCCTGGGAGCGCCCGTTTTGGCTGTTGGAAGAGAACTGCTACGAACGGGTGCCAAACTGGAGGCTACAGGCAACCGAGTCTGCAGCCTACCTCTCCCTACTGTTTGGACCGTTGGGGCAATCTCTTCCTCGAGCTGCTACCACCACCTTCCTGTTCCTCACGCCATGTTGGGTCTTGGACCTCATCATCTCCACTACCCTCTTCCAACACCTGCTGCTGTTGGGTGGTCTGGCCAGCACCATGCTCAACAGAAACTGGCACCTGAGTCTCATCATCATCAGATGCGTTCTGCGGTGTGCTGACCATCGGCACTGGCTCACCCGCCTCTTCACATTCAGAGAGACACAGCTGTTGCGCATCACTGCATACTGCCTCTTCTTCACATTCCAGAATGCTGCTTGGCTGGGCCCCTGTTTGCAAGCCAACAGATTCTGAGAACAGAAGCAGAGACTCAGCTGGCTCCAGTTCAGAACTCTCTGACTGCCTGGGCAATTTGGCAGGCGGTGAAGAGACAGATGGTTGTTCAACAGTGCTGTGGTCCTGAGAGGAGGTGGAAGCAATTGAAGTCGATGCATTGGCTGCCATCCAACCAACAACGGCTTCAATTTGTTCTTCCCGCAGCAGGGGGTACGCTGAGCTCCTACAAAAGTGCGCATAAAGGAACGCTCACGGGGAAAAATGGTGGATGCTGTGTCACTGGGTGCGGCAGCAGCCACAGAATCCCCACGTCCTCTCCCTGCTGAAACTCCACGGCCACGACCACGTGCCTTACTCCCTGCCTTCTTCATCTTGGTAGATTGATAAAGAAAGTCAGAAAAGTTATAAGGCCTAAGTGTGGTTATTCCTCAGAGACTGCAGTGAACACTGCAGACAACTGTTCAGTAGCTGTGAAAGGCCCCTTTGTGTACTTCTATAGTGTTTGCAACCAATGTATTGTATACGGATGGAAGCGCGTCACACTAATAGATTAGATTTTTTTCAAATATAATGGAGCAGCACCAATTAGAGAAAAATGATAAGGATGAGGCAGTGACACACGCTCAGCAGACTACAACCAGCAGTGGTTGAAGAACTGGAGCGTAATCTGCACTCAAAAAATGAAAAGCTCACAGACTACAGTGAACACTGCAGACAACTGTTCAGTAGCTGTGAAAGGCCCCTTTGTGTACTTCTATAGTGTTTGCAACCAATGTATTGTATACGGATGTAAGCGCGTCACACTAATAGATTAGATTTTTTTTCAAATATAATGGAGCAGCACCAATTAGAGAAAAATGTGAAGGATGAGGCAGTGACACACGCTCAGCAGACTACAACCAGCAGTGGTTGAAGAACTAACTGGAGCGTAATCTGCACTCAAAAAATCAAAACCTCACAGACTGCAGTGAACACTGAAACACAACTGTTCACTATCTGTGAAAGGCTCCTTTCTGTACTTCTATAGTGTTTGCAACCAATGTATTGTATACGGATGGAAGCGCGTCACACTAATAGATTAGATTTTTTCAAATATAATGGAGCAGCACCAATTAGAGAAAAATGTGAAGGATGAGGCAGTGACACACGCTCAGCAGACTACAACCAGCAGTGGTTGAAGAACTAACTGGAGCGTGATCTGCACTCAAAAAATCAAAACCTCACAGACTGCAGTGAACACTGAAACACAACTGTTCACTATCTGTGAAAGGCTCCTTTCTGTACTTCTATAGTGTTTGCAACCAATGTATTGTATACGGATGGAAGCGCGTCACACTAATAGATTAGATTTTTTCAAATATAATGGAGCAGCACCAATTAGAGAAAAATGTGAAGGATGAGGCAGTGACACACGCTCAGCAGACTACAACCAGCAGTGGTTGAAGAACTAACTGGAGCGTAATCTGCACTCAAAAAATGAAAAGCTCACAGACTACAGTGAACACTGCAGACAACTGTTCAGTAGCTGTGAAAGGCCCCTTTGTGTACTTCTATAGTGTTTGCAACCAATGTATTGTATACGGATGGAAGCGCGTCACACTAATAGATTAGATTTTTTTCAAATATAATGGAGCAGCACCAATTAGAGAAAAATGTGAAGGATGAGGCAGTGACACACGCTCAGCAGACTACAACCAGCAGTGGTTGAAGAACTAACTGGAGCGTGATCTGCACTCAAAAAATCAAAACCTCACAGACTGCAGTGAACACTGAAACACAACTGTTCACTACCTGTGAAAGGCTCCTTTCTGTACTGCTATAGTGTTTGCAACCAATGTATTGTATACGGATGGAAGCGCGTCACACTAATAGATTAGATTTTTTTCAAATATAATGGAGCTGCACCAATTCCACAAAATAAAATAAAAAAAAGAGTCAGTGAGTGACACGTGCAGATGCCTACAAACAGCGGTGGATGCAGAGCAAACTGCAGTGTCACCTGCACTCTCACACACACCTTGCACAGAGCTGTTAAAACAACACTGGCAAAAGGAAGCTTTACACAGCGGTTGGTAAACTAGCCTGCCTAAAGCACAGTACACAAAATCGCAATGTCTAACTGTCCCTCAAAGTCAGCAGAACAGCTTCTGTCCCTAACTGAGTTCACAGCACAGTGACGCTAAAATGGCGGCGGCGCCTTTTATAGTGCATTCTGACATCATTTCAGCATCCAATCACAGCCATGCCATTAGTTAAGATGACCGCAGCATTACAGGATGTGCCCACACTTCATAAGATTCCTCATTGGCTGACTAAAATCACATTGCCTCTCAAAGAATTATGGGAACTTCCGATTCCGGTATACGATATTGGAAAAATATCGGAACTAAGTATCGGAATTCCGATACAGCGAATATCGGCCGATACCCGATACTTGCGGTATCGGAATGCTCAACACTACTTGTGTCAAAAAGTTGCAAAATTTGCCACAAGTGGTATTTGTGCAAACTTTGGTGACTTTATCTTTTTGTGCCAGCCCCCCAAATTTTTCAAAAGGTAGGCAGAGTTTATGGAAAAAAAACATTATAAGCAAATACCCTGCAATAAATAAATAGCAATAGTGCATGAAAATATATTGGAAGCTTAGTTAACATAATTTTGCTTAAAAAAAATAAAAACCATCCCACCATGTCACGGTGACTCTATTCAGGACACTATACTTAGTCCTAACATCTAGTATTGAAACTTTTTACCATTTGTCAAGTGACATACATGAAAAGAAAGGGAGCATGGCCTAACACAGCTCAACAAATTTACTATCATGACGTACACTGCATCTTAACTCTACACTAGCTTATGGCTGGCAAGGATTTCATTTTCTGGTGTTTGGACATTCCCCAAAAATTACTTACATTTATTATGAGGCACGTGACTCTTAATAAATTTGATGCTCTTTACTGAGGCAGGCTATAAGTTCAAATCTGGAGTATGAATTTCCAGCCTTGAAAAATGATTTTAATTTCAATTAATTGTTTTTTTCTCAGCTGAAAGGTAGTTTCACATCTCAAAGACATAGAAGAGTTTGCGAATACAAACTGATGGTGATCTTTGACACTCTTAATGCTGGAATGAACCTGTCACACAGATTTATGACGTTTTACATCAATTAAGGAATTTACTCCAAAAACCCTGTGAAAACATCACAAAACATTACCAGACCCCAATCAGAGGGTAATAAAACTTTCACACTCCTTATCTATGAACTGTTCCAATATTTATGTTCATCTCTATCTCCCATAATGACATTTCTGCTTTACGTCACGTCTTACCTATTGCATTTTTTCTGTGCTGTGTTGTGTATAAATATGTGATTCTTCAGATTTTGTATTAGTTTAGCCTGATGAAGAGACCTGAGTAGTCTGGAAAGCTTGCAATTTGTTACCATCTTTTCAGTTAGCCATTAAAAGGTATCAACCACTGAGGACTCTCAACTCTAAATATTTTTCTCAGCTGTACTAATTTGGCTGCAAATGTGGGTGCTCTTGAGACAGCGTTTCTATGGATGTCTCTGGTAAGAAATCAGGAGGTATTGTCATGAATGGCAGATATGTGCCACCAAGGTGGTTGGCCTTGGTAATCTAAAGTCTGTACCAGTAACACTAGCTTACTGAGAGGGTTAATTTGTCTGGATTTTGGGTCCAAGATTTAGGAGCACCCAAAAGAGTCTGGCTGGATAAGGTAATTCCCATAGTCCAGCCTGGACTTAAATGCCTATTATTAGCAGCTGGGTTAGTTCAGCAGAGTGGAGTTATGTTGGAGCTGAAGAGAGGTGTATTTGCACAGTGGCCTCCCCTCTGGTTTCTCACGAGGTATGAGAAACGGCTCGATTACCTTTTAGGGAGCCAGGTCCGAGGTAGTGATTTTGGTTGTGTGGCTAGGGATTGTCTAGTCTGCACAGACGCTAGGAGGGTGTGGGTGCCGCTTCTCTGTGTTACAGGCCTTATTATTCCCGTTACCTGTGTATGAGTGAGTTACGTGCTTAACAGATGTACGAAGATGAACGTCAGACAAAGATGGACTGAGGAATAAGGGAGGGTTACCTACATTATAGCTGGAGCTCCAACTTAAGTCACTGAGCTCTTGGAAGTTTGAACTGTCCTTGCTGGATATTTTTGGAAAATCCTGTAGTCGCTTGAATAGTGCATTCTTTATGGCAGGCCTGCAAAATATATGGCCCTCGGGCAGCATGCGGCCCACCAAAGGGTTTGTTCATATAATGCATACAGTTGTTCTAGAGCTCCCTCTAGTTGTGGCCCGTGAGAAGCAGGCTGGTAGATGGTGATATAACACTGCAATTCAAGGTTTTCTCTAATCTTCCATGTAAGCTTGGTAGAGTGCTTAAGGGTATGCCACACTAAACAATATCGCTAACGGGATCGCTAAAAAACGTCACTATTTAGCGATCCCGTTAGCGATATTGTTCAGTGCGGCAGCTTCCAGCGACGAGCTTCCTGCTGTGATCTCGCTCGTCGCTGGAATCGCTCCGGACCCTATTTCATCGCTGGCGCTCCCGCTGGGTAAGTATCTAATCGCTGTGTGGCACCTTTTCTTAGCGATTTAGCGGTACTTTTGTACCGCTAAAGTCGTTAAGAAGATCGCTAACGGCGATAGCGTCGTTAACTATATCGCTAAATGCGGCAGCATTTAGCGATATAGAAACAATCCCGCTAGCGATCTCATTAGTATGCAACGCTAACGA
>JARQOD010000004.1:254295661-254381325 GCA_033576555.1 Oophaga sylvatica | reverse complement strand
GGTTAATGCTTTTAAAGGTACAAGTGGTCGCCTTAGGGGCACTATATAATCATGACATAGCAGGTAACCCAGGGTAATGAGGTTCATTAAGCTGCTACAAGATCCAGTCCAATGCTCAGTCAAAAAATACCATCTTGGGATCTGAATCTGGTATTATCAGCACTAACAGATCCCCCATTCGAGCTTATAGAGACAGCTCCTCTTAAAATCTTGTTTTTTAAAACCTTCCTCTGGTCGCTTTAATATCGGGCCGTAGAGTAAGTGACATTCAGGCCCTAATTCATGGGCCCCCCCTTGCGAAAATCCTAGACGATAGTTATCCTAAAACCTGACCCGGCTATCTTCCATGGGTAGCATACCGATTTCAAAGGTCCCAAGAGGTGTACTTCCTCCTCTGCTCAAATCCTAGGAATAGGGAAGAGGAAAGATTCATACCCTAGACGTTAAGAGAAGTCTGGTTCAGTACCTAGAGTCCACCTAAAAGTGTAGGAAGGAAGGGCTCTTCTTTGGTCTATTTTCAGGGACCTAGAAAGAGACTCAAGGCATCCAAAAGTACCCTAGCAAGGTGGATAAGAAATGCGATAGCCTTGGCCTATTCATCCATTGGGAACATCGTTACAGAAGGCTTGAAAGCTCATTCCACAAGGGTATGGCAACCTTATGGGCAGAGAGGTCTGAGGTATCCATAGAACAAATCTGAAAAAGGTTGAAGGTGTTAACCAAGTAGCCGCCTTCAAACACTATCGCCTCGACCTAGCCTCCCGCGTCTGACTTAACCTTCGGAAGGAGGGTTCTTCAGGCTAGTGGTCCCCTCCCTAAGCTACAAATCTCTGTAATTCTCTCCATGGTGCTGTCCATGGGGAGACTGAGAAAAGCGTAGTTACTTACCGATAACAGTATTTCTCAGAGCCATGACAGCCCCCTCTTATTCCCCCCTTCACGTGTGCGGTGAGCAGTTTTAATGTTTGTAGAGTGTTTTTGTTTAGACACGGTGTTTCTTCTGATAAGCAGAATTATAAATGTATATATTTCTGTTGCTGTCACTAACCTGGAGGTCCTCTGATGCTCTGTAAACAAACTGATGCGAGGAGAAGTACCGCCCTTTTATCTGTAGGTTTCTGTTCCCTGAAGAGAGTATACCCTCTCTCCGTGGTGCTGTCATGGGCTCTGAGAAATAACTGTTATTGGTAAGTTGGCTTTTTTCTCTGAACGCTCTGGTAGTTTATAGAAAATGTATATTCTTGGTTGCTTCATTAGGGTGCATAGAAACAAGGGGTTAATATGCTGCAATCTGTAGACTGACCTAAAGAATACATGCTAGAATGTTCGGTTCCTTGCGGGTCACCCCGGTATGCTCTGGTAGAGGTCAGAACGCCTCTAGGGCTACTAATTGTTCTCTGGTTTCGACCTGCCAATGCGAAATTTCGGGCTATCAGGGCATGGACACCTCCAGCGTCTGTTCTATTCCATAGGGCCGCTGCTTGTCTTCTGTCACATCTTTGTAGAAAACTTATCTTTGCGTCTATTGATGCAAGTCTTAGAAGATAAGTTCTTATAAGCAGTGGTTGCTCGGGTAGTAACCTGAAGAATTGGAATTCTTCCTTCTGCAACACTGGTATTAGTTTTCCCACCTCAGGGACCGCTTAGGATCTCCAGGTTTGTATGTCCCCAATGAAGCAACGCGAGAAGTTTTTTGTACTCACTAGTAAAATGTTTTTACTAATAACCTTCATTGAGGGACACATGTACTTCCCTTGTTTGAGGAGGTCTTAGATTTGGTCCTCCTACTGCTTTTGCTCTAGCTGAATTGTCGAGTGTTGGCTGCCCAGATGTAGTCTTATTGGAAGGAAATCACTTTTCTTTTCTAAGATGTACTGTATTCTTAGTATCAGCCTCCAGGTGGCTTCACATTGATCATGGTTCCTGTGTCCCAAAATGAAGGCTATAAGAAAGAATTTACTGTGAGTACCAAAAATCTTTATTTAAAGCCAGAGACCAGACTAGTTCCGCCTAAATTTTGCTATTGCAGCTACGAATGATGACAGGTTTCTCCCATAACGAGAGACTTGTCAGTCAACAGGAGTGACACATGGAGAAAGCGTATTTTTTCTAAGACGCCAAATAAAAAATATACATACCTACTGTCATGCATGTCAAAGCACGGGCAGCATAAAATCAGGTACAGGTTCCCTTTAACATCTCTTGACATATGACATATTATTATGTCCTATATTGTGTCCCTGTTTTTTGTGCAGCCTCTGGAGCTGAGCCTGCATTATTGCTGGCACATGGTAACTGTTTACACAGCGTGTCCTCTGCCTCTATAGCAGTGAGAGGAGCTGAGCTCTGCCCAATTCTGTTAACATCCTTAAAAGCCTCTGTATCGACATAACATGGCAAACTTGAGAATCATATTGCCAGGTCATTTTTACCGCAGAATGAATTGCTGTAAAAACAAAGCCCAAAACAAATTGCAGTATTGTTTTGTTTTGTTTTTTTGTGCCATTTTAAGAATCATAGAATGTTAGAATGGGTTATCGTGTCCAACCCCTGCTCAATGCAGGATTCACTAAAACCCATCTCAGACAGATTTTTAACCGCATTTAGAATTTTTTTGCTGTTTTCCCAGTGCATTGTATAGGTAAAATTAATGTGTCATTCAAAACTGCAACTCGTCCCACAAGAAAATAAGTTTCATACATCTATATGGACTGAAAATAAAAAAAAAAGTTCTGACGTTTTGAAAAAGAAAAAGAGAAAAATGAATATGGAAAGTCAGTCGATAAGGGGTTAATCGTTGAACTCAAATTTTTCACCCGGTCCCATTGCTAGAAGTGTATAAATCCGCCCTCAGCCATGCAGTCTTTCTTGCAGCCTTTTTTTTTAAATGAATGAGTTGTTCTGAAGAGCATGCTGAATTTGAACATGTCCTGCAATAGGATGCCACAAGTATTAACAAGTCTAATGACAACTCTCCCCTCCTAAATATTCCCATGATCAAAGTAAGTGGTATTATTGAAAAGTGTAGACCACATAAAGTTACAGAGCAGGGTCACTGAATGCTGAGGCACCCAATGCATAAAAGTCACCATCACTCTGCTGACTCAATAACTTTAGAGCACCCAACCTCCTCTGACTTTAAAACATCAGCACAAAAACTGTGTGGCATTAGATGCATGGCAATGAATTCTTGGCCGAACAGTGCCT
This sequence comes from Oophaga sylvatica, assembly GCA_033576555.1. Taxonomy (NCBI): domain Eukaryota; kingdom Metazoa; phylum Chordata; class Amphibia; order Anura; family Dendrobatidae; genus Oophaga; species Oophaga sylvatica. The sequence continues at coordinate 254,378,118 of JARQOD010000004.1, read as the reverse complement.
GCAAGCCTTGCATCATTACTCATGAAGCTAAGCGCCAGATAATGTGATGATAAAATACCCCACAACTAGACTCTGGAATCGTGTTCTGTAGAGTGACAAATCACTTGTCACTATTTGGCAATCGGGGTTTTAGTGAATGCCGGAGAACATTACCTGTCTGACTGCATTGTGCCAACTGTAAAGCTAGGTGGAGGAGTGATAACGCTATGGGGTTATTTTCCAGGCGTTGGCCTAGGCCACTTAGTTTAGTGAAGGGAAATCTTAATTTGTGGAAATATTTTGGGAAAGGCCCTTTTCTGTACCAGCATGACTGTGCCCTAGGTCAAAAAATCAAGGTCCATAAATGCCTAGTTGGGTAAATTTGGTGTGAAAGAAGTCAACTGACCGCACAGAGCCCGTCTCCTAGGCTTCTCATGTGCTGCCCCAATTCTTTGATGCCTTACCCAGAATGATTTGATTAATCCCCAGTACCCACAGTTTTAAAACTTTCCCTAAAAAACGCATTTCTTCAGACTGGCCTACGGCCTCCACACATTTATTTAGCTATCCCTGTGTTGCCCATTCAAAATTTCACCATAACCAAGTTCCTCTTATCATGTTCTCACACACTTTATGCATTTAATAGCCCCTCTGTGTACTTTTACACATTCTGGTTGATAACCGGTTCATGCAGCATCACATGAACCACCTGATTTATTACATTATGGCTGGTCAGAACAATGAAAACAATTAGGGCAGAACGGTGGCTCAGTGGATAGCTGGAGTCATGGGTTCGAATCCCACCAACGACAACATCTGCAAGGAGTTTGCGTGGGTTTCCTCCGGGGACTCCGGTTTCCTCCCCCACACCTAAAAAACATAATGATAGGGAATTAAAATTGTGAGCCCCATTGGGGACAGTGCGATAATGTTGTGCAAACTGTAAAGCGCTGCGGAATATGTTAGCTCTATATAAAAATTAAGATTATTATTGGACCACCATCTTTTCGGTTCCCCCCTTTTTCCTCATAGATTGCAAGCTTGCGAGCAGGACCCTCATTCCTCTTGGCATCTGTTTTGATCTGTGTTTATTGTACAGACAATAAAATACTTTACAGAAAAACAAGTCCCTCTAAAATGTAAAGTGCTGTGGAATATGTTGGCGCTATAGAATAAAATTATATTATAAGGGTCAACTCCATATTCTTGCCTATGGATTTAAATTTAGACTGGGATGTCATAATAGCTCCTGTGGGTGTAATGTCCTATTATGTAGACTGATTCTAAATATATTTGCACATAAGGCACTAAATGTTTCTTTGGGGTACATTCCCATGGCTAAAATGTATTTATCTACTCCAAAATGTAGAAGGAGCTCCTGTGTCATCTGCTGAAGGTTCCGGCCACTACCAGTGTGGACCATGTGAAAGAGGCTGTATATGATAAAGTAGGAAGGAATGACAGCAACATGGAGGTAGTCCAATGGTAAGAGCTCTATCCTCGTCTACAGTCATGTTTTGGGTTGAGGAGAATCATTGGGGTTTAGCTATAATGGGCTAGCGGATAGCAGGGGGAGCTGCTCATAAGTTTCTGTTTTCGCTTACAATGCTTTATATGTGTGAGATTATAATTGATACCTGCAACTTTGGAAATAAACCCTTTGTATTATGTTATGTATGCCTACCTCTTTCATAAAGTTATTAAGAACATTCCTAAAGTTTTTTGTGCAACCAAGATATCCCATCGTTGCCAGCTGCAGCCGTCCCGCTGACCAGAGTGACCGCTTCGCTGTGGCTGGTAATTGGCTGTCTCTTCACTGCTAGGTTGTCATCATAAAGCAGAACTTAAAAAAAATTATAATGACAGACCATTAGTATTTGACATTTCTGAATTTATCATTGTGTTTTGTCTAAACAGGTTTGGATTACTAAGTGATGAACCATGCCTGTAGCAGAATCGATTGTTGGCGCCCTAGCTAAACATTTAGAGATGATGCTTTCCTTTGGTATGGCTGACTTCACTTCATGCTTTGAACTTTACCAGCTGAGATTTTGTGCAAATGTTGAAAATTTTCTCTATCAGTAAGGATAAGGAATAAATTCCAGATTGCTGGCACAACTGCTAAAACACCATCTGATCCCCAAAACCGGCTATGAAGAGCCTTGCTTGAAATGAGCATCCTCAAAACCTCTGCCCCATTCACACTTGTGCTCTTCAAAGATGCATTATCAGGATCAGAAAGTTATCCCTTATCCTATCAATAGGGAAAAATTTCCAAATTTGGCACATTCCCATTAATAAAATGTTTTAATTCCATCCACCAATGGCTCCTTAGTATCTGGCTGAATTTACTTACACTTTTTGAACCAGTCACTTTTGCAAACTGCTGTTAAAGTATACTAGATGGTGGCCCGATTCTAACGCATCGGGTATTCTAGAATATGTATGTAGTTTATTTGTGAAGATTTAAGATAATGCAATGAATACACAGATTTTCCGGCTAAAATATATACATTATCATTAAATGTTTATTGCTTATAGAACCTAAAACAACGAAATTGCTGCTGGGTGTATACAGAGGCTGCTCTGGTGTATATAGAGGCTTCTTGGCTGTATATAGAGGCTTTTGGGGTATATATAGAGGCTGCTGGGGTGTATATAGAGCATGCTGTGGTGTACATAGAGACTGCTGCTGCTGGGTGTATATGGAGGCTGCTGGGGTGTATATAGAGGCTGCTGGGGTGTATATAGAGGCTGCTGGGCTGTATATAGAGGCTTTTGGGGTATATATAGAGGCTGCTGGGGTTTATATAGAGGATGCTGTGTACATAGAGGCTGCTACTGGGTGTATATAGAGGCTGCTGGGGTGTACATAGAGGCTGCTGGGCTGTATATAGAAGCTCCTGGGGTATATATAGAGGCTGCTGGGGTATATGTGGAGGCTGCTGCTGGAGTATATGTGGAGGCCGCCGGTCGGGTACTTCCGTTGCGAGCAGCCGAGAGATGACCGGCTGGCTCCGGTCATCTCCTGCCTGCGTCGCTGCTGACCTCCATGCGGCAGGAGATGACCTGCGGCTACCGTCGGGAGATCAGCGGCTAGCAATGAATACACAGGATTTTCTGGGTAAAATATATATATATTATCATTAAGTGTTATTGCTCATAGAACTGCTCTCTAAAACAGGTTCTGTGACAGTCCCTGTGACCTTGCTAAGGCCGCGGTCCGGTATACAAGGGTAGTGCCCGCACCACTCCCCCAGCAACACCCACATCCAATCCGGAGGCAGCTGAGCAGAGAGGTCGCGACCAATTAGCGACTTGGGATTTCTGTTACAGACAGAATTAGATGATTATATAGTAGATGTTTTCTGTATATTACCTCATTTTACTGTGTATTACCTTATGTTACTTATGTTTTACCTCATGTCACCTGTGTATTACCTCATGTCACTGTGTATTACCTCATATTACTGTATATTACCTCATATCACTGTGTATTACCTCATGTTACTGTATATTACCTCATGTTACCTGTGTATTACCTCATATTACTGTGTATTACCTCATGTCACTGTATATTACCTAATTTTACTGTGTATTATCTCATGTCACCTATGTATTACCTCATGTCACTGTATTACCCGTGTTCAGTAAACGTGACAGAAGTACATCAGACACTGTAACTGACAAAACATGTTCAGTACATCATGGGCAGTTGGTGAGTCACATGACCACATGGGTAGTGTTAGCCCTGCGTCGCTGATTGACCGCGGCCGGACCAATCAGCGTCGCGGGATTTCCTGGACAGACAGACAGGATAAGACGATTATATAAATAGATTAATGATGCACAGTCCTGTTAAGAATGATGGACACTGCAGTGTAGGACAGATGTCACCCTGCATGGGCACATCAGCTCATGGTTTACCTGTAACAATGAAGAACAATTCTATAAATCACTTTGCCAACAGAACATCTGGTCCTATAAGCTGTTGTTTAGTCCAATGACCTGTTGTTTTTATCTTCTCAGGTCCAGGAGAACGCGATATGATTGTCATGCGAAATGATGTTGGCATCAGGCACCCATCTGGACATCTGGAGTCCAAAAACATTAGTTTGGTTGTATATGGTGAGGTGAACGGCTACTCTGCTATGGCCAAAACTGTGGGATACCCAACTGCTATCGCTGCCAAAATGGTTTTGGATGGTAGGTTGTACACTTACTACAAGATATCTTGGTACAACACTCAGTAACAACTATGTTCTTCTGTTATATACTTATGCACATATTTTCTATCATATCTATAGCTAGAAATCCCACACTGCAGATCGAACTTAATACCCTATAATACCCAGCTTATAGAGAGGAGGTGACCGTCTTCCAGGATATGGCAGAAGCCTTTGTGTAGGCGTTGAAGTGCATGCAACAATCACTCATAGTTCTTCTCACGCAACACTTAACTGGTTAACAGCTTTACTTTTCTTTGTTTTGTCTGATATTTTCTTCTATTCTTCCTCCAATCTCAAGCTCTCAACAAGTTGTGAAAGTGTTCTCATCCCTCTTTATCTGGTATCCCATATTGCCTGACCCCAAAGTCTCCTCCGAACCCTGTCCTGTCTCCAATGTTTGAGCATGTGTATTGCCATTTCAAGCATTGTCAAAAATGCTGGCTAGGTGTAACACTGTGTATGAGCATCATGTCGGCCATATCGTATAATGAAGTCTTCCCTGCGGTCCTCTTAGCTACTTATACATGTGCATCTATAACAAACGTATTCATGTTCTTTCTTTATTTAGGTGAAATTGAAAGCAAAGGCTTGGTAATCCCATTGACTAAGAATATCTATGGGCCCATCTTAGAACGGGTTAGAGAAGAAGGCATTTTCTATAATACCAAGAGTACATTTTCTCTGTAATGGCTGCAGATATGCCATATGTACACTGGATTACACTTCATCGGTGTATTGTGTGGATGATGAGCCTCATCAAATACAGTGACCGGGTGATTGTTCTCCAACTGAAAGTACCACTGGCCAGTGCAAAGGAATTCAATGGAGAAAGCTAATCTAATGCCATGTGATTGTAATTCTTACCTGGTTTACACTACAGAATGATGGAAAAGATTCCACACTTTTGTATCAGAACAACCATAGATTCTTTTTCTTTATGCATACAGTATTTTTCGGTAGCAATTAGTGACAAGGCCATTTTTTTCTGTTATGGAATAGAGACTTTTAGAGACCGTAAGGAGACTTCTGAACTTTCCCTGTATCTTCTTTACTGTTCTGTGACTGACCAAAATGCTTTTCATGTGCCAACTATTACTTCTGTGAAAGCTTTAAATATGAATGTAGGAAACATCTCTCCCTGATCATAAAGGTACACATAAAGCCGAATTTTTCTGGTGTAACTAAAGCCAATACCTCTTGAGCATGTCCCAGCAAGGACCAGAAAGACTACTAATCTTTAAAATATGCAAATAACCTTTTCAGAGAGAAGGAGAACTGGACCTCTAGTGCCCACTATTGAACGTAGGAATCTTAAAGTTGCTTTCAACCCTTTTAACGAGCCTTGTCACATGACTTGAGATAATGAGCCAGCCCAGATACTCAATATCCAAACACAAGTTTTCTGTTTGGCTTCTTATCCTAAGGCTACTTTCACACTTGCGTTTTATCGCGCAGCGCATCGTGCGCTATCCGTCGCATGAGCAATGTTCCCGTCTTTAACATGGCGGGCGCAGGGTCTAGCGCTTGCACGCGTTCATCTGCGTTTGTCGTACGCTGCCCCTTTTTCCAGGTGTGCGCCCATACGCGCTAGACGCTACATGTTGCATTTTTTTTTTTTCGCCCAAGCACTTTAAAAAAGCGCGTACGCACGTATGCGCAAAAAAATAACATTACAGTCTATGGGTGCGCTGGCGTGCGCATGGCTGTGCGCGCATGCGATTTTTGAGTAAATAATGTCTACACACTTGTTTAAACCACCCCTACACAAGCAACAATGTTGAAGTGGTAGAGACAGAGATAGATGATAGAGACAGATATGATAGATGATCGAGACAGATGATAGAGACAGAGATGATACATGATAGAGACAGAGATGATAGAGACAGAGATGAGAGACAGAGATGATAGAGATGTGACACGTAGACAACCCATGCGCCAAAAAAAAACGCAAACTCATGCAAAAACGCTTGAAATCTCATACAATCGCGTCCAAATGCTGTGGTTTTTTTTACGTAATTCGCACGCTTATGCGACTAAATATCGCAGCATTTACAAGCGTTTGCACACTTTTTTTTAATGCATTTGATGTGCGCTCGAAACGCATCGCAAAAAAACGTAAGTGTGAAAGTAGCCTAAGTTATGTGGCAAGGCCCTTCAAATTGTCGATTTTGACTTTTAGGATTTCTACCCCCAATAGGTAGCATTACAGGTCCTGTCTGCTTCCTTTCTGGAGAGGACATTTATTTAGCTTCCCAGAGGATCATTACATGGCCTATAAGTCTCCCTACAATGACTTGGCACTCTGTAAAGAAAACGTTTAATCTTCAACATCTTCTGTCTAAATCCCTGAACTACAAGTTGCCGACTATGGATCACTGCTGTTCTTTTTCTGCTGACAACAGAAAGATTCAAGATGGAAACCTCAGCTACCTCCACAGTGAAATCCTCCATAGACTTTTCTCTGTCCACAGATCAACAAGCCTTTACAATGATTGTTCCTCTAATCCTAGTACTTGATGGAATATAGATGGTATAATTTTACAGATTTGTCTGAAATTATTTGCACATGTGTGACAAGAAATATATTTTCACCTGAATTCAGGATATGTTTTCAGGCTCTTGGTGTAATAATTGACCACCACGACAGACCCAGTAATATTGTCAATTGCATTTTTTGTATTTTTATTGCATCTGCCAGCCATTTACATGTGGGTTCATTTGCTTTATTTCCATATATACACTGCTGATCTATTTGTATTTTGTCATGGGAACTGATTTGTTTCTGAAATGATGCCCCTGTCCTGCGGCGGGCACATCCCACCAGAGGCGCTTTTGCATAGTGGAAGCGCTGTAGTAGACTGTTTATCTGTTAGATGACTTTTCAGCTGCAGATGGAAGCAAGGGGGACACTTCATTACTTCTGGGTAGGGCGGAGCCAGATAGTAGGACTAACCTCAGGTTCTAAAAATGGGTGTTGTCCGGCCCCTCCGGCTCTGGCTCCTCCTGCCGTACACTCCAGTTTCGACTTGAGGTCCAAGTAGTAAGGACGGCTGTTAATGCAGCTCCTCAGAAATCACCTCAGAAGAGTTTATTATTTTACTCGGACGGGGTCCTGGACTTTATGTCTAGAGGATCAGGGGTACCGGCGCTGCTGGACCCCATCCTCTCCCCTGGCAGAAATGTATTCCCTAAATGGTGGTCATTGCATTTTCTTGCCAGCCCGGGGGAAGAGGTGGCTATCCCTGACAGGACGCACACCACGTTCTGGGTCACTGCGTTCCTTGTCCTCATGGGGAAGCAATGGGCACAGCGTCACATATCCGTGGAGGGTCCCTGTGGCGTTTTTGGCTGGTGAGTACTCTGCATTATATTTTGATATATGCGAGTGATTACAGCGTCTGCGGTGACAGCGCTGACTGTTATTGGTGTTTCCCACTATTTGCTCATGATTGGGCATTTTTAAAAAAAAAAAAAAAAAGAGCGATTTTTTATTTAATATGTGCTGTGTGTTTTCGGCGCTGCAGCGCCGTTACAGTGTACAGGGAGAGGAGTGCAAAAGATTTCCCGCACTTTTTTGACTGAGCAGAGAGGGGGCGTGGCTTCGGCTTTCCCGGCTTTCTGATTACAAGAAGTGACTGGCTCCTTCTCTTCCTGCTCTCTGCGGCAGCCATTACAGCTCTCCTGGTCTCCTCTCCTCCGTTTCTGTACACAGGCATTGAGACAACACCAAGCCAGCCGGGTGAGTCGCTGCTATCGCTTAGGTAGCAGCTTAACCCTTTAGCCTCCCGCAGCATTTTTTTGCTGATTGCGCTCTCTAGCGCAGCGCTGCAGTTTTCTGATCATTGGGACATTGTATCCCTCAGTAACGGTCTGTGAGCTGTCTGCAGCGGGGGGGGGGGGCGCCGTTTTTCACTGCTGGGGTATTCTTTTGCTTTTAAAAGAAGTTAACCCTTCAGCGTTTTGCTACTGTGTGAGACCACACTGCTCTGGTTATTCTCATCACTATACCATCTCAATAACCGGCATGTCAGATTTGAGTCAGGAGGCTGATCGTCTTCCCCAGGACCAGCCCCGCGTTTCTGACACGATGGAATCCTCTGCACCTTCTAGCGCTGCTATTGGAGGTTGCTATGATGCCAAGTTTGATATGCTCGCTACTGCTATTAGTGGGCTTTCTGACCTCTTGGGTCAGTGGGTATCCTCTAGACCTTCTCATAGCAAAAAGCGTCCCAGGTTTGCTATGCCCTCCCCACTAAGTGACTCAGATTTGTCTGCGAGGGGGAGTTCTCCTTCAGTTTCTGAGGGAGAATGTTCTGATTCGGGCAGAGAGGATTTTCAGGAGCACTCTGCTTCCTTGTCGGGCCGTGTAGATGCTTTTGTCAGGGCCATACGAGAGGTACTGCAAGTACCTGAGGAGATGAATGATGATGAAGGTATACCCAGATGGTACCATGGGTCGCAAAGATCACGTTTAGCGATGCCAGCTATGAGTGAGTTTTCTAAGAAAGTAGAAAAGGAACGCGTTTGTCCAGATAAGCGTTTTCAGGGGACAAGGTTGTTTGAAACCTTGTATCCTTGTCCAGCAGACCTATTTGCTAGCTAGATTCCGTCCCCTGAGGTGGATATTTCTTTATCTAAGCTTAACAAAGCTACTATGCTTCCCGTCAAAGGGAAAGCTACTTTGCAGGATGCGCTGGACAAAAAGTCAGAGATGGCGGCCAAGGCCGGCTATGAAGCTGCTGGTCAGGCCTTTAGAGTGGCTTTATCTTCCTATTGTGCTTCTAGAGCTTCCATGGGTTGGACAGCTCGCCTGCGGATATCCCTGCAAGATGGGTCGTCTTTACAGGCAATAGATGAGATCATTAAGTTAATAGAAGAATCAGACCAATATGTCTGTGACGCTCTTTTGGATATGGCTTCCCTAATATCCAGAGCTCAGGCTTCTACAATCACTGTTAGAAGAGCGTTGTGGCTTAAACAGTGGACTGGAGATGCGGTCTCCAAACAAGGTTTGCTATCTTTGCCTTACAAAGGTGGTCAGCTTTTCGGCTCTGACCTCACGGAATTGATTGCTAAGGCTAAGGAGTCAGCGTTGCCTCAGCGTAGGGCAGCTACGGCTGCTTTTGGCAGGACCGGTTCCTACGGTAACCGGCGGTTTTTTCGTGGCAGGGGGCAAAAGTCTAACGCTTCTTGGAAACAATACCCGCGCAATGACAAGCGGGAATCTGACAAAAAGCCCGCCAAAACGGACTGACGCCAGAAGTTCACTCGAGGATTCTCGAGTGGGGGGGCGCCTGCTCCTGTTTCAAGCGGTTTGGGTCTCCCGCGTCTCAGACTCCTGGGTGACACGAATAATGTCGGCAGGCTATTTCATAGAGTTTCTCTCTCGCCCTCCAGAAAGATTCTGTCAGTCTCGCGTGCCGTCAGATCCCGACTTATTGACCGCTCTGCGGCAGGAAGTCGATTCCTTACTACAGAAGGGTGTAGTAGTGTCAGTTCCTCCGGAAGACCGGGAAGGGGATTTTATTCCAACCTCTTTGTGGTCCCCAAAAAGGAGGGAAAGTTTCGTCCCATTCTGGATCTCAAGAGGTTAAATCGGCATGTTTACACCCAAAAGTTCCGCATGGAGTCGCTTCGCTCAGTGGTGACTGCCCTGTCACAGAACAATTTTCTGGTGTCCATAGATATTCGCGACGCCTATTTACACGTTCCCATCGGAAGATCTCATCAGCGCTTTCTGCGCTTTGCCATAGGTCAGGACCATTACCAGTTTGTGGCCCTCCTTTCGGGTTGGATTCGGCACCCCGAGTTTTTACAAAGGTGCTGGCACCTCTTATGGCAATGCTTCGGAGTCAAGGGATCATGATACTTCCTTATCTGGACGATCTTCTGATTGTGGCATCCTCAAAGGAGGAGGCAGTGACGGCTCGCGATTTATCCCTTCAGCTCCTGGAGGATTTCGGGTGGCTGATCAACTGGGAGAAGTCATCCCTGGAGCCTTCTCAGTCAATCCTGTTTTTGGGCATGATTTTCGACACAGCGAAAGTGGTAGTTTTTCTGCCAAAGGACAAGCAAACCAGTATCCATTGTCTGGCACAGACTGTGCAGTCCTCAACGACAGTATCCCTTCGAAGATGTATGCGCCTTCTGGGGTTAATGGTCGCTTCCGTTTGCTCAGTTCCATTGCAGAACGCTTCAAAGCTTCATTTTGAAGAGATGGAATCGTGCACAGGAAACACTGGATTGCAGGGTTTTAATCTCCCGCAAAGTGCGAGAGTCTCTGGACTGGTGGTTACGTCCAGAACGGTTTTTCCTGGGAAAATCTTTTCTTCCCCTGTCATGGTCGGTCTTGACCACCGATGCCAGCCTGACGGGCTGGGGGGGAGTTTGGAACAATCTCTGGATTCAGGGAGTTTGGTCACCGGAAGAATCGGTGTTACCGATCAACATCCTGGAATTGAGGGCAATTTTTCTTTGCCTCCAACATTGGACGGTCCCTTTGAGCGGATTACCAGTTCGTGTTCAGACGGACAACGCTACGGCGGTTGCGTATATCAACCATCAAGGTGGGACGAGGAGCTCCAGACTCATGTCGGAGGTATCTCGGATTCTGATATGGGCCGAGGCTCATGTGCCGGCCATTTCTGCGATTCACATACCAGGAGTTCAGAATATCCAGGCAGACTTTCTCAGCCGAGAGAGGATGGATTCAGGAGAATGGAGTCTTCATCCGGAAATCTTTGCACTTCTGTGCCCCGATGGGGGACTCCTCAAGTAGACTTGATGGCCTCCAGGATCAATGCCAAGTTACCAACTTTCATGTCCAGATACAGGGATCCGACCGCGGTGGAAGTGGATGCGCTGGTGGTTCCGTGGAGCCAATACCAGATGGTTTATGTATTCCCACAGATATCCTTGCTGCCGCTTGTGTTACGTCGGGTCAGGCTGGAGAGGGTTCCGGCTATTCTGATAGCCCCAGATTGGCCGAGAAGGACGTGGTCTTCCACACTGACGTCGCTTCTGGCGGCGCCTCCTTTTCCTCTGCCTCTTCGCACCGGACTTGCTCACTCAGGGTCCCGTGTGTCATCCGGGCCTGAGGTCTCTGCGTTTGACGGCTTGGCTCTTGAGACCGAGATTTTAACCCGTCAAGGGTTTTCAGAAAAGGTCATTGCCACCATGAGAGCGTCAAGAAGTCCGGCTACGACTAGGATTTACTACAGGATTTGGGAATCCTTCTTTTCATGGTGTTTGGGTTCTTCCAGGAATCCAAAGAAATTTTCATTACCCAACTTGTTGGTTTTTTTGCAGCACGGGCTGGATAAGGGTTTGGCAATCAGTACCCTGAAGGGTCAGGTGTCTGCCCTGTCGGTGCTTTTTCGTAAAGCTATTGCCTCGCGTAGGGACGTATGTGCCTTTTTTCGCGGAGCAGCCCGTCAGTTTCCTCCAAGGAAAACTCCTGTGTCGCCTTGGCGGCTTAATCTGGTTTTGAAAGCTCTTCAAAGTGCTCCTTTCGAGCCTATGGATGCTATTAATCTTTCTTTGCTTCTTGGAAGGTTGCCTTCCTAGTGGCGGTCACTTCCTTGAGACGGGTTTCCGAGTTGGCGGCTCTTTCATGTTCGCCACCTTTCTTGGAATTTTTCCCGGATCGTGTTGTTCTTCGCACGCGACATGATTTTCTCCCTAAAGTGGTATCTCAATTCCATGTCAATCAAGATATTGTGTTGCCTTCGCTTTGCTCAGAACCAAAGAATGCGAAGGAGCGGGCCTTGCACTCATTGGACTTAGTGCGGGCATTGAAGTTTTACTTGTCAGTTACGCAGAGTTTCCGGAAGTCGGATTCTCTTTTTGTGATTCCAGCAGGTCGTCGTCGTGGTCAACGAGCTTCTAAAGATACTATAGCTCGTTGGATCCGGTCAGCTATTTTGGAAGCTTACCGTGTTATGGACGAACCTTGCCCGATTAATATTCGGGCTCATTCCACGAGAGCTGTGGGCTCTTTGTGGGCCCTTCATCAAGGGGCTTCGGCAGCCCAGCTCTGTCGAGCAGCGACTTGGCGTTCTGTTCACACCTTTACAAAGTTTTATAAGGTGGACGTCAGTGCCTCCGCTGATGCGGCCTTAGGACGCAGAGTCCTTCAGGCGGCTGTATTTTGAAAACTTCTAGTTAAGTTTATGTTGTTCATGTATCAAGGTGTTGGCTTCTGCCTGTTTAAGGTTTTTTCCCACCCTTGTTTTTGTACTGCTTTGGGACATCCCAGAAGTAATGAAGTGTCCCCCTTGCTTCCATCTGCAGCTGAAATACGAATTTTGGTAAGAACTTACCTGTAAAATTATTTTCAGCAAAGGAAGCAAGGGGGACACTTCTCCCTCCCATAAGGCAGAAGGTGTTGTTTCAGATGCAGCGCGGCTCGCTCTGATAAGTGAGTTTCTGAGCTGAGGTCAGCGCTCTACGGCTCTTTCCGGCATCGCCAGCTCATCGCAGTGGTCAGGTTTTGTGAGTGGTACCTGAGCTGTGTGGTATTCATGTTATGTGCATAACTTTGGTCTTTTGAACCCTTTCAGATTGGTTATGGCACTCCGCTGGTGATTTCTTTCTCCTTAGCTTGTGTACAAAACTGGAGTGTACGGCAGGAGGAGCCAGAGCCGGAGGGGCCGGACAACACCCATTTTTAGAACCTGAGGTTAGTCCTACTATCTGGCTCCGCCCTACCCAGAAGTAATGAAGTGTCCCCCTTGCTTCCTTTGCTGAAAAGAATTTTACAGGTAAGTTCTTACCAAAATTCGTATTTCTGCTGTTCTTAAGGAGGAGGTTACCTATAAATCAGCGACTGCTACCATGTGAATCAGACCGGGTGAATCTGATGTTTTCCTGAGATGATATTTGTGTATGTTTGAACAGATTTTTCAGCAGCAGAACTGAAGGAAAGGAGACACACTAGTCATAACTAGTGGGTAGGCAGAGCCCAGACGAGATAGACACCTCAGATTAAAAAGAGTGTTGACCGGCCCCTCCAGCTCGGGCTCCTCCTACTCAGCTCTCCAGTTTTCAATTTGAGGTCAGAGAAGATAGTCGCTGCTGGAAGCAGCTCCTCAGAAGATTTTATTATTTTTTATCGGACAAAGACTTAGGTCACCTAATGTGGTCTAGAGGTCTCAGGGGTCTCAGCGCTGCTGGACCCCCACGTCTCCCTTGGCGGATCTGTATTACCCTATATGGTGGTCCCTGCAGAACCCTGCCGGCCCGGGGGATGAGGATGGCTTCTCTGGCAGGGACGCAAACCACGCTGCAGGGGTCACTGCGATCCCCGCCCTGGGGGGAAGCATGGGCAAGCGCCAGAAACCCCTGGGGGTCCTTGTGGCGCTTTCGTCTGGTGAGTACTCCACATTTAATATGTGTTTGAGTGTTTTCAGCGACTGCTGCGGCAGTCGCTGTTACAGTATACATGCGGTGACTGTGTGTTTTTTGTCCGCAGGTGGATGCCTGCAGGACATAGGAACGGGGGAGAGAGGAGCTGCGCGCCTTTTTTATTTGAATTTCGCGCCGCTCTGAGCGCGCGCTTTACGGCAGTCTCCTTTTCCGGCTTTCTCATGAAGCACACGGAGGCACAGCGCGGCGGCCATTACTGACAGGCTGAAAGCTCCCTCGGACATCGCTCTCCTCCCCTCGGCAGCGCTGTACCGCGACCAGCTGGGTGAGTCGCTTCTCCCCGTCATAGGGCAGAAGCTTAACCCCTTCACCCCCACAGCGCGGGTGCCTTTCTGAGGCACAAATGGGTGGCAGACTGCGCTGCCTGCAGCTGTTATCTCAAAGCTCGCACACCTTTTCAATAAAGAGGTTGTGGGGAGTCTGCGACAGTAATACTGCCACTATACGTTCCTGCTAACGACGACGCATACTATGCGATCGTTTGTTTGACCATTTTTAATGTCGCTAGTAGCTGCCAATCTGGGCGATCTCACTAACAACGCATAGGCGGTTAGCGATCCCCTTAATGACTTTGGCGGTCATTGCGATTTACAAACAGCGCAATTTTTTAGCGATCTTGTGAACGTTTTCTTGTTAAGTGTGGCATAGCTGTCCTATAGCTGCTGCCTTATAAGAGGCACTTGGGGCTCGCACACCCTTTTCATTATTAAGGTTGTGGGGAGTCTGCGACTTTAACCCCTTCTTAGGCGGTTAACTCTTAATGGGGGACAGCTGGGGTAGCTCTCTCCTTAAGAGCTTTAACCCTTCAGCGTTTTGTTTTTTCTTTAAGAAACCACACTTTCTAGTTACTGACAGTGTTAACCTGCCATATACTGTGCATCCGTCTCCCAGATCCGCTACAGGATCAGTCTCGCGTATCGGACGCGCAGACCTGGACGACGTCAAGCGCAGCGGTCCCTCGCTAGTTTCTATTGATGGCCTGTCTGATTTTCTATATTGAGTGTCAGCTAGATCCTCTCATGTCAGGAAGCGACACAAGCCGGTGCCTTCCTTCCCGCGTAACGAAAATGTCCGATTCGGACAAGGAGGATCGGCAGGGACACTCTGCCTCCCTTTTGGGCCGTAAAGAGGTTTTTATTGGAGGCGTTACAGTTACCGGAGGAGGTATCTGGACGTCCTGGTAAGTCAGGCCCGGATGTTTTCAATCACAATCAAGCTTTACCATCACTGGATGAGCTTAATGGGGCAGTGGAGAAGGAGCACCTGTGTCCAGAAAATTGAGACACCGTTTCCGTGTTCTACGGAGTTAATGATAATTGGATCCTTCTCCTGAAGTGGATGTCCCTTTATCCCAGCTTAGCAAAATCCTCCTGTTAAGGGGAAGGCGAGTCTGCAGGACCCGCTGGACAAAAAACGTAGATGGCAGAAAAATCCATCTGCGAGGCCGCGGATCATGGATTCAGTATTAAGAATCCATGTGTGCTTGTAAAGTTTCCCTGTGCCGGTTGGATCGTCTACGGACGGCGTGGCAAGGTGGATCTCCTCTATCGAGGTAGATGGGTTTTTCCAGTTTTTGGAGGATACTGCATCACTGCTATCCAGGGCGCAATCCTCGGCAGTCACAGTCAGAAGAGCACTGTGTCTTAGACAGTGGACGCAGTTTCCAAACAGTGGTTTGCTAGCTTGCAAGGTGGTCAGCTATTTGGACCTGACCTCACGGAGCTGATTGCCAAGGTAAAGGCAAAAGAAACAGCTTTACCGCAGCGCAGAGCTGTGACTTCTGCGTCTGGCAGGACTTGTGCCGGTAGTTGTCGGCGGTCTTTTCGGTTCAGGGGATGATCCAGTCAGCCCTCTGGGGTTCGGGTCGTCCCTCTCTTTTTTTTAAAAAAAAAAAAAAAAGGGAGAATTCTCAGAAATTCCGCATACCCTGGAAACAGAACTTCCGTTCAGACAAGCGGGAAGCTGGCTAAAAGTCCGCTAAGGCGGACTGACGCCTGGGTCTCACTCGAGCGCTCTCGAGTGGGGGGTCGTCTATTCCTATTCAAACCGACTTAGGCTTCCCGAATGTCGGACGCCTGGGTGACACGGGTTGTGTTGGCAGGCTACTTCATAGAAGTCTCTTTCTCGACCCCCAGACAGTTTTTTTTTTTGTCAACCTCGCGTTCCGTCAGAGCCCGTGCTTTTTGCCGCTCTACTGTGGGAGGTAGATTCCCTTCTGCAGAAAGGTGTGGTGGTGCCGGTTCCGCCGGAGGGCCGGGGAAGAGGGTTTTATTCTAACCTCTTTGTGGTCCCCAAAAAAGAGGACAAATTTCGGCCCATTCTGGATCTCAAAAGATTGAATCGGCATGTCCACGCCAGGAAATTCCGCATGGAGTCGCTTCGCTCCGTTTTGGCGGCCCTGTCGCAGAACGCCTTTTTTTGTGTCAATCGACATTCGCGACGCTTATTTGCACTTCCCAATCGGAAGAGCCCACTAATGCTTCCTTCGTTTTGCCATAGGTCAGGACCATTACCAGTTTGTGGCTCTGCCATTCGGGTTGGCCTCAGCGCCCAGAGTTTTACAAAAATTCTGGCGTTTCTCATGGCGATTCTTCGAAGGCAGGGGGTTACGATTCTTCCCTACCTGGACGACCTTCTGATTGTGGCGTCTTCGAAGGAGGAGGCGGTAACTGCTCGCAATATATCTCTTCAGCTCCTGGAGGACTTCGGGTGGCTGGTCAATTGGGAGAAGTCGTCTCTGGAACGGTCACAGTCAATCCTGTTTTTGGGGATGCATTTCGACACGGTGCGAGCAGTGGTGTCCCTGCCTCCAGACAAGTAAGCATGTCTCCTTCGACATGCACGGGTTATGAAGTCTTCGACAGCAATGTCCCTGCGAAGCTGTATACGTCTT
This sequence comes from Oophaga sylvatica, assembly GCA_033576555.1. Taxonomy (NCBI): domain Eukaryota; kingdom Metazoa; phylum Chordata; class Amphibia; order Anura; family Dendrobatidae; genus Oophaga; species Oophaga sylvatica. The sequence continues at coordinate 254,361,591 of JARQOD010000004.1, read as the reverse complement.
CTGGGGTTGATGGTGGCGTCCATGGAAGCACTTCCGTTTGCCCGGTTTCATTCCAGGGCTCTCCAAAGGTTCATTCTGAGCCGTTGGGATCGATCGCAGGTTTCACTGGATTACAGTGTCATCATCCCTCACAGGGTACGAGAGTCTCTAGGATGGTGGATACGTCCGAAAGAGTTATCCCTGGGAAAGTCCTTCCTCCCTCCGAAGTGGTCGGTCATAACCACCGATGCCAGCCTGACAGGCTGGGGGGGTGTCTGGAACGATCTCTGGACTCAGGGAGTATGGTCGTCGGAAGAGTCTGTCTTGCCGATCAACATCCTCGAATTGAGGGTGATTTTCCTTTGCCTCCAACACTGGACGGTCCCTTTAAGCGGTCTGCCTGTCCGAGTGCAGACAGACAATGCGACGGCGGTTGCATATATCAATTACCAAGGCGGGACAAGGAGTTCCAGACTCATGGTGGAGGTATCTCGGATCCTGATATGGGCAGAGACCAGAGTTTCAGCCATCTCTGCGATCCACATTCCAGGAGTTCAGAATATCACGGCGGACTTTTTAAGTTGCGAGAAGTTGGATCCCGGAGAATGGAGTCTTCATCCGAAAATTTTTGCACTACTGTGCTCCCGTTGGGGAACTCAAGTGGATCTGATGGCATCCAGGTTCAATGCCAAGTTACCGACATTCATGTCCAGGTACAAGGATCCGAAGGCTGTAGCGGTGGATGCTCTAGTGGCTCCATTGGACCGATTCACACTAATCTATATGTGTTCCCGCCGATTTCTTTGCTACCTCTGGTACTCCGTCGGATCAGACTAGAGAGAATCTCGGCTATAGTGATAGCCCCAGATTGGTCAAGGAGAACGTGATTCTCGACACTGGTGTCACTCCTGGCGGCACCGCCATTTCCACTTCCTCTTTGCCAGGACCTGTTAACCCAAAGGCCCGTTCGTCATCCGGACCTGAAGTCTCTGCGTTTGAAGGCGTGGCTCTTGAGACCGAAATATTGACTCGTCGAGGTTTTTCAGCCGAAGTCATTGCCACTTTGCGAGCGGCCAGAGGTCCGGCTACTACTACTAGAATTTACCACAAACTTGGGAAGCCTTCTTTTCGTGGTGTCCGGGTTCTTTAAGGAACCCGAGGATTTTTTTTTTCCATTCCCAATTTGTTGGCCTTCCTGCAATTCGGGCTGGACAAGGGTTTGGCAGTGAGCACCCTGAGGGGTCAGGTTTCTGCTCTGTCCTTGCTGTTCCGAAAGGCTATCGCCTCGCGTAAGGACGTGCGTTCTTTTTTTCGCGGAGTAACCCGCCAGTTTCCACCGCGGAAGGCGTCTGTGTCTCCTTGGCGTCTCAACCTTGTCGAAGAGCCTCCAAAACATGGGCCTTTTGAGCCTATGGACTCTGTTAGTCTTTCTTTGCTCTCTTGGAAGGTTGCCTTCCTAGTGGCGGTCACTCTTTGAGAAGGGTTTCTGAGTTGGCGGCTCTTTCTTGCTCGCCTCCCTTCCTGGAGTTTTCACCCGGATCGTGTAGTGCTACGCACACGGAGCGACTTCCTACCTAAGGTGGTGTCGCAATTTCATGTTAACCAGGATATTGTGTTGCCCTCTCTTTGTCCGAGGCCAAGGAATGCGAAGGAACGGGCCTTTCACGCATTGGATTTGGTGCGGGCTTTGAAGTTCTATTTGACTGTTACTCAAGGTTTTCGGAAGTCAAACTCTCTGTTTGTGATTCCAGCAGGTCGTTGACGTGGTAAACGAGCTTCCAAGGACTCTATAGCTCGTTGGATTCGGTCTGCCTTTTTGGAGGCTTACCGACTTAAAAGCGAACCTTGCCCGATTAAGATTCGAGCTCACTCCACGAGGGCTGTGGCTTCCTCGTGGGCCTTTCATCAAGGGGCCTCGGCAGCTCCGCTCTGCTGAGCGGCGACCTGGCGTTCTGTCCACACGTTTATAAAGTTTTATAAGGTGGACGTCAGTGCTTCCGCTGATGCGCCCTTAGGACGTAGGGTCCTGCAGGCGGCCGTAGTTTAAAGTTCTAGTTAGCTTGTATTTGGCGCCTGTTGCGCATTTATCTAGGTTGTTGGGATTCTGATTCTGCCTCTTTTGGTTTTTTTCCCACCCTAGTTTTTGGACTGCTTTGGGACGTCCCACTAGTTATGACTAGTGTGTCTCCTTTCCTTCCGTTCTGCTGCTGAAAGACGGATTTTGGTAAGAACTTACCTGTAAAATCCTTTTCAGCGAAGGAAGGAAAGGAGACACAGCTCCCTCCCATGGCAGAAGTGTGTTGATGTGTTTTCAGATGCGGCGTGACCCTCTTCTGATAGCGATTATCTGGGCTGAGGTCGACGCGCTAAGGCTCTGTTCCAGCATTGCCAGCTCATCGCAGTGGTCAGGTCCAGTGAGTAATACCTGGAACTGTGTGGTTTTTACCTACATGCATGCATAACCTGTATTCCTGTGTTTTTTCCTCTGAAGTCCTTCAGAAGGGGTTATGTTGCTCCGCTGGTGATATTGCTCTTCCTTAAGCTTGTGTACAACTGGAGAGCTGAGTAGGAGGAGCCCGAGCTGGAGGGGCTGGTCAACACTCTTTTTAATCTGAGGTGTCTATCTCGTCTGGGCTCCGCCTACCCACTAGTTATGACTAGTGTGTCTCCTTTCCTTCCTTCGCTGAAAAGGATTTTACAGGTAAGTTCTTACCAAAATCCGTCTTTTTGAAATACAGTTGCAGGAAGGGAATTAAAATGGTCTCTTTTTTGTCTGGATGAGGTGTCCACTCAGCGTTTCTCATAGATCTGACACTAATGATAGCTGAACATTCAGGCTTATGATCCATACTGCAAACAACTGAAAATAAATTATTTTTAGGAGATGGGTTGTGCCATAGCCGACATCTATCCACCAGATAGGGATAAATGTCTGATCTTGGAGGTCTACCAACTAGAACACAGGTCACAAGCATCCTGTTCCTTCTCATTGCATAACCTCAGTGAATGAGCAGGAATCAAGTACGCCCCCTGATGCGTCATTCAATAGGGCAGATACTGTGCGTATGTATGTGCCACATAAATCTGCCATAACTGGATATTGATGATACAGTGCCCAAGTGCAGGTTGGCTACACCATTTCTTATTGTTAAATGGATGAAATGTTTATCTAGAGGGAGAGAGGACCTTGTGGGCTTCCAATCTACAAGGAAAGGGGAAGGGAGGCAGTAGATCAGTGTTTCTCAACTCCAGTCCTCAGGACCCACCAACAGGTCATGTTTTCAGGATTTCCTTAGTATTGCAAAGGTGATGGAATTAATGCTTGAGCAGGTGATAAAATTATCACCTGTGCAATACTAAGGAGATCCTGAAAACATGACCTGTTGGTGGGTCCTGAGGACTGGAGTTGAGAAACACTGCAGTAGATGGTAGAGGATGCTCATTTGTTAGGAATATGTCAGCACGGTTATTATAGGTTCTAGGTTTTCCAGAAGAGGTTGGTGTTCAGGTTGCTTTCAAAGGTGCATGGAGGCTGTACAGGTCCTTCTCAAAAAATTAGCATATAGTGCAAAATTTCATTATTTTCCATAATGTAATGATTACAATTAAACTTTCATATATTTTAGATTCATTACACACCAACTGAAATTTGTCAGGTCTTTTATTGTTTTAATACTGATGATTTTGGCATACAACTCCTGATAACCCAAAAAACCTGTCTCAAAAAATTAACATATTTCAACCGTCCAATAAAATAAGTGTTTTTTAAAAACAAACAAAAAAAACCACCAAATAATAAAGTTAATTTATGCACTCAATACTTGGTCGGGAATCCTTTTGCAGAAATAACTGCTTCAATGTGGCATGGAGGCAATCAGCCTGTGACATTGCTGAGGTGTTATGGAGGCCCAGGATGCTTCGATAGCGGCCTTAAGCTCATCCAGAGTGTTGGGTCTTGCGTCTCTCAACTTTCTCTTCACAATATCCCACAGATTCTCTATGGGGTTCAGGTCAGGAGAGTTGGCAGGCCAATTGAGCACAGTAATACCATGGTCAGTAAACCATTTACCAGTGGTTTTGGCACTGTGAGCAGGTGCCAGGTCGTGCTGAAAAATGAAATCTTCATCTCCATAAAGCATTTCAGCCGATGGAAGCATGAAGTGCTCCAAAATCTCCTGATAGCTAGCTGCATTGACCCTGCCCTTGATGAAACACAGTGGACCAACACCAGCAGCTGACATGGCACCCCACACCATCACTGACTGTGGGTACTTGACACTGGACTTCAGGCATTTTGGCATTTCCTTCTCCCCAGTCTTCCTCCAGACTCTGGCACCTTGATTTCCGAATGACATGCAAAATTTGCTTTCATCAGAAAAAAGTACTTGGGACCACTTAGCAACAGTCCAGTGCTGCTTCTCTGTAGCCCAGGTCAGGCGCTTCTGCCGCTGTTTATGGTTCAAAAGTGGCTTTACCTGGGGAATGCGGCACCTGTAGCACATTTCCTGCACACGCCTGTGCACGGTGGCTCTAGATGTTTCTACACTAGACTCAGTCCACTGCTTCCTCAGGTTCCCCAAGGTCTGGAATCGGTCCTTCTCCACAATCTTCCTCAGGGTCCGGTCACCTCTTCTCGTTGTACAGCGTTTTCTGCCACATTGTTTCCTTCCAACAGACTTCCCATTGAGGTGCCTTGATACAGCACTCTGGGAACAGCCTATTTGTTGAGAAATTTCTTTCTGGGTCTTACCCTCTTGCTTGAGGGTGTCAATGATGGCCTTCTTGACATCAGTCAGGTCGCTAGTCTTACCCATGATGGGATTTTGAGTAATGAACCAGGCAGGGAGTTTTTAAAAGCCTCAGGAATCTTTTGCATGTGTTTAGAGTTAATTAGTTGATTCAGAAGATTAGGGTAATAGGTCGTTTAGAGAACCTTTTCTTGATATGCTAATTTTTTGAGACAGGTTTTTTGGGTTATCAGGAGTTGTATGCCAAAATCATCAGTATTAAAACAATAAAAGACCTGACAAATTTCAGTTGGTGTGTAATGAATCTAAAATATATGAAAGTTTAATTGTAATCATTACATTATGGAAAATAATGAAATTTAGCACTATATGCTAATTTTTTGAGAAGGACCTGTATGTGGAGATTGTTGGAAGAACAGTCAAGTAGGCAAGGAATGACCTCTTATAAGGAGATAATATATGGGGGAGATAGTGGGAGATTGGTCAGAGATATATTTAAGAGACAGATTGATGGCCTTCTATGTCTTTGTTAGTATTTTTGTATCTAGTATTGCTAATGAGGGATTGGTGGAAGGGAAAACATCAATATAATGAGGAAAGAGGTGAATTAACTGGGTGGCAAAGTTGAATATGGATTGAGGATACTCTAAATTGGAGGCAGAGAAGTCCACATGGGGCAGAGCATGAGACACTAGTATATTTATTGACTCAAAGTAGAGGAAAGATAAGATTAGAGAAATATTTTTGAGGTAGTAAGGACTTGGATATGCATGTAAAGTTCACCAGTATGAGCTTCATGAGCTGAAACACACGCACTTACTCGCCTTTTCATGCTGAAGGCTGATGGCATTCGAAGGCATGTACATTTTTATTTTTATGCTCAAGACGTGCAAGTATGTTTACTTGGGCTTTTGGATGAATTTCTAGTTCTCTTTAGAGTTATGGTCTCAATTTACTATGATTTCAATATTAATTAGAATAATATAATGTGATTAGAAGGGCCACCCGTGTATCTACTGTATGTTACAAGCATACTGTATAGACAAAACTATTGAGTTCCACCTCTTAATCATTAAATTCAGATATTTCCATTCGGTCCCGTTGCCACAGCTGTATAAAATCTAGCACTTGGCCATTTAGTCTGCATTTACAAAGAACTGTAAAGGAATAGGTCATTCTAAAGAGCTCGCTGAATTTGAGCGCAGTACTGTAATATGATGTCACCGATGTAACAAGTTAGATTGTGGAATATGTGAAATTTCTTTCCTTTTAAAATCAACTGTGAATAATATTATTGAGTAGTGGAAGGAACCACAGCAGCTCATAAAGTTAGAGGAGCGTAGACAAGTGCTGAGACCTCCTAATGAATAACAGTCGCCATCCCTCTGCTGAATCAATAACTGCAGAATTCCATACCTCCTCTAGAATTAACACCAGCATAAAGACCTGTGTGCGGTAATTCATGGCATAGGTTTCCATAGCTGAGCAGCCACATTCAAGCCTTACATCACCAAGCACAATGACAAGTCAAATGAAGTGTTCTAAAGCATGCTGTCACTAGTCTCTGGAGCACGAGAAGCAGATTCTCTGGAGTGGCGAATCTAATGGTTGAGTCTTCGTTTGTCAAATTTCAAGAGAATGTTACCTTCCTGGCTGTAAAGTTTTGGTGCAGGAGGGATAATGTCATGTGGACACGTGTATGCTTCCAGCTTTGTGGAGCAGTTTAGGACAGGTCCTTTATTTTTCCAGCAAGACTGTGCCAAGGGCACAAAGCAAGGTCCATAAAGTCTTGGTTGGGAGAATTTGATGAGGTTTTAACACTGTGTGAGCCAGGTAAGTTTTACATCTTTACGATGAACTGAAAGGAGATTGTAAGCTAGTCTATCTCATACACTTGTTAGTCCCCATAGACACAACCACAAATCTTGTAGAAAGCCTTCCCAGAAGAGTGGAAGCTGTCTGTGCTGCAAATCCTATGGATTCAGAATGTGATGTCATAATAGCTCCTAAAGATGTAATATGTAGGTTTCCCGATCTTTTTGTCTCTATTTTATGTGTATTGGATGAATCAAATTAGCAACAGAAGGGAACGTTCTGATATGACCACTGCAAATCCCTAGTGCAGTGGGCACAATTACATTAATTTAGCTGAAGCTGTGACCTCACGCTATGTTAAAAGCTGACTTAGGAAAGCATGCTGTAAATATTTCCAGGGTGTTTCTCTGCGGAGCGCACCATGCTGTTTCACTGATGCATCAAGCAGTTTCTGCCAAGTTGCACTTATTCTGCTTTAAGATGATGTTAAAGCCTCAATTAAAAAAACAGCTTTTTTTCTTAGTTTGAGAAGTAGTTTTCAGTTTAATACATCTGGCCTAACATATCTAAAAGGAGGCTTGAATTTTATTTTATCTTTTAAGTACATCATCTGCAAAGTGGTGGTTTTGAGCGAAATGCTCATATGGATTAAATAAATCTATTTTCAACATTGATTTCCTCCCAGGAGTCCTGATAAAATAGAATTTTAGTTTTTGATCCACAGTAGGTACTGTCCTTCAGGCAAGCCATAGTAATGAAGTCAATTTATTTTCTGTAGACTTCCAAAGACATTGATTTAAACAAGAACTCAGAAGTGGGAAAAAATGGAATAAAATGGACATATATGCAGCACAGCAATGTTTTGTAACCATTTGAAATATACATTATTATGATGCTTTTTTGATACTTAACCAGTAGAACATTTTTGATTTTTTTATTTCTTCATAGTAATGAAAACGCTATTGTTAGAACCCTCTTGTTAGGTTTTGTTTCAGTTTGCTGGTCACATGACCTTTTTTCCCCTATTTAGTCTGGCTCCGCCCTTCTGGCTTTGCTGGACTTCATTGTATTACCTACTCTTAAGCTAGCCGGGTGCTTAGGTGCCTTACTCAGTCAGTTTTGCTTGATCTTAGGATCTCTAAGTAATTTGTTTTCTGTTTTATTTTTCCCTGCTACAATTTCTGTTAGGAGGAGTCCACCTTTTCTCCCAGTCCCTAGTTCTTGTAGGGATTCCTCCCTCGCAACTATAGGTCTTCGTTCAGACTAGCTGAGGACTTTAGCGGGTCTGGTCGCAGGATCAGGTCCCCCGTTACATCGTAGGGATCCAGCTTAGTTCTATTGTAGGGACAGAATTCCCATCTTTCCTTAGTGCTTGCAGCAGATCATAACAGTAAGTCCAGCCTAAAAAAAAAAAAAAAAATCTCTACGGAAAGATTTTCTGTTTCCATCATGGTGTCGGTTCAGGATTTGGCTCAACGCCTGCAGGGACTTTCTCTGGAGGTGGCTGAAATCCAGCAACACGTGAGTAGTTGTTCTGGAGCACATTTCGTGGAGCCAAAGGTACGTTTGCCTGATTTATTTTTTGGTGAACAACAAGATTTTTTTTCTTTTAAAAATGCTTGCTTGTTGTATTTCCGTTTGAGACCCAGATCCTCTGGTGATGAATCACAGCGCATAGGGTTCATAATGTCACTTTTGCGCAAAGAACCTCAGGACTGGGCCTTTTCTCTGCAGCCTAGTGATCCATGCTTTAGATCAGTGGATAGTTTTTTTTCTGCTTTGGGGTTATTGTATGACGATCCGGATCGTGTTTCATCAGCTGAGACAGAATTGAGACGTTTGAGACAGGGATCAGGTAATGTGGAAAAATATTGTACTCACTTCCGAAGGTGGTCCACTCAGGTGGGGTGGAACGATTCAGCTTTGAAAAGTTTATTTCTTGCAGGGTTAAGTGAAAGGGTTAAAGATTTGCTGATTGCTTATCCTATACCTGGTAATTTGCAAGAGGCTATGCAATTAGCCATACGGGTGGATAGGAGACTGCGTGCAAGGGTTAATGAGTAAATCTGCCTTGTCATCTCCAAGTTTGGAAAGGGACTGTACTGACATTGCAGAGCCGATGGAAATTGGAGCAATGACACCTCACTCTCGGGAAAAAGACCGTAGATTTGCGGAGGGCTTGTGTTTCTATTGTGGCAAATCTGGGCAGAACTGTGCGCTTCGAATGAATAAAGAGAGAAAAAAAAATGAGGTCAGTTTCGCCCGCATAGCTTGTTTAAACAATAAAGGTGTCTTTCTTTCTGCTACCACTGCTGGTGAGGAGGAATTAATGGAGTTTCGGGTATTTGTGGATTGTGAATCAACTCTCAATGTGATTGATGGGAAATTTTTGGAAAAACTAAAATTAAAACCTAAACTTCTATCTTCTATTAATGTGGTGTCTGTGGATGGTTCTCACTTGAAAAATGTTACTCACCATATCTGTGAATTTCCTCTTACTATTAATGGTGTTCATCAAGAGAATTTGGATTTGGTAGTTTTGAATAATTTGCCCTCACCTGTGATTTTGGGGTTACCCTGGTTAAAATTGCACAATCCGGTACTGGATTGGTCTACCAATGAAATTAAGTCCTGGAGTCCTAATTGTTATGACAAGTGTTGTAACGGGCGTATTGCTGCTGTAGTTAAGGGGGAGTTACCTGTACCTATTCAGGATTTTTGGAAAGTTTTTTCTGATAAGGAATCGCAGGTATTGCCTCCTCATATAAATTATGATTGTGCAATTGAATTTGTCCCTGGAGCGACTCTTCCTAAAAGTCGTTTATTTAATTTGACTATTCCTGAGAGAAAGGCTTTGGAGGAATACATACAGACAAGCTTGGCCGCCGGTCACATTAGGCCTTCCAAATCTCCTGTGGCGGTTGGATTTTTTTTTGTTAAAAAAAAGGACGGCGGTTTACGGCTTTGTCTAGACTTTCGTGAGATTAATAAGATTACTATACGCAATCCTTACTGCCATTGATTCCTGATTTGTTTAATCAGTTAGTGGGGGCCAAGTGGTTCTCGAAAATTGATCTTCGAGGGGCATACAATTTGTTGCGCATGAAGGAGGGGGATGAATGGAAGACTGCGTTTAACACTCCACTGGGTCATTTTGAGAATCTGGTCATTCCTTTTGGGCTTTCCAGTGCTCCGGCATTTTTTCAGAATCTTATTAATGACATCCTTAGACCTTTGATCGGCAGAAGTGTGGTTGTGTATTTGGATGACATTTTGATTTATTCACTGGATTTGGAGTCTCATTGGAGGAGTGTGCGTGAAGTATTAGTTACTGAGTGATAATTCACTTTTTGCCAAACTAGAAAAATGTGAGTTCGCTGTACAGAGACTTAGTTTTTTGGGCTACATTGTCTCCAGTGAAGGTTTTGAGATGGACCCGGTGAAAGTGCAAGCTGTGCAGGAATGGCCTAGGCCTATTGGTGTGAAATCAATACAGAGGTTTTTGGGGTTCGCCAATTATTATAGAAAATTCATAAAAAAAATTTCTGTGATTGTCAAACCTCTGACCGATCTCACCAGGAAAGGTGCTGATGCGGTTCAGTGGACTACTGAGGCCATTGAGGCTTTTGTGTTGCTAAAAGAGAGGTTCAGCTCTGCTCCCATCCTTACGAAGCCTGATGTGACTAAACCATTTTTGGTTGAGGTTGATGCTTCTTCTGTGGGGTCGGCGCGGTGTTGTCTCAGGCAAAGACGGATGGAGTACATCCCTGTGCTTTTTTTTTTCAAAGAAATTTTCTGAGTCTGAACTAAATTATGATATCGGTAATCGGGAATTGTTGGCAATTAAACTCGCATTTGAACACTGGTGTCATTTTTTGGAGGGAGCGGAATTTCCCGTTCAAGTCTTCACCGATCATAAAAATCTGATCTACCTTGATGCTGCCAAACGCTTGAATGCCCGTCAGGCTAGGTGGGCACTGTTTTTCTCACGGTTTAATTTTACCGTTACTTACATCCCAGGTACTAAAAATGTTAAAGCTGATGCTTTGTCTCGCAGCTTTTCTCCTATGGTGGGTACTGAGGAGGAGGAGGAAAACATCTTGCAAGAGGGGGTTGTAATTGCTGTTTTGGACTCCGTGTTGGAAGATGAGATTCTTAAAGCACAGGAGAATGCCCCATCTAACACGCCGCATGTGAGGTTGTTTGTGCCTGGTACCCTGAGGAGAGATTTGTTTGATGAATGTCATGACTCTCGGTTGGCAGGTCATCCTGGAATCTCTGAGACCAAGAGACTTGTGGGTCGCAGTTTTTGGTGGCCAGGATGGCAGAAGGAAGTCATTAAGTGGGTGCGCCAATGCACTGTGTGTGCTAGATCTAAGTCTTCTCATACTCCTGCTGCGGGGTTGCTTTGCCCTCTGGAGGTCCCTAGTGCACCTTGGACACATTTGACTATGGACTTTATTACTGACCTTCCCCCCTCTGAGGGTTTCACTGTCATCTGGGTGGTCGTGGACCGTTTTAGCAAGATGTGTCACTTGGTTCCTTTCATCAAACTGCCCTGCGCTAAGACTCTCGCTAAGGCCTTTGTCAAGGAAATAGTCAGACTACATGGTGTTCCTACTGACATTGTTTCTGATAGGGGACCTCAGTTTGTGGCTCGTTTTTGGCGCGCCTTTTGTGACAGGTTGGGAGTTCATTTGTCTTTTCATCCGGATATCATCCTGAGTCTAATGGTCAGACAGAAAGGAAAAACCAGGATGTTGAGCAGTTCTTGCGTTGTTTTGTGACTGATAATCAAGAGGGGTGGTCTGAGTTTCTGCCACTTGCTGAGTTTGCTCTTAACAACCATACATCCGCTTCTGCTGGTTGTTCGCCTTTTTTTTGTTGTACTGGGAGACATCCGTCGTTTGGGTCATTTTCCAAGTTGGGATCGGCTGTACCTGAAGAGGAGAATTTTTCTGGTGTTTTGGAGAGAGTTAGGACTGATGTGCGTGGTAATCTTCAGGAGGCTAACAAAAGATCCAAAGTGTATTTTGATAGAAAACGACAAGAGGTTTTGTTTGCTATTGGTGACATGGTTTGGTTGTCCTCTAAGAGTCTGCGCTTGAGGATTCCGTCTAAGAAATTGGGTCCCAAGTTTGTAGGGCCCTTTAAGGTGCTTCAGGTTATTAACCAATCTGCTGTTAAGTTGGAGCTTCCCACCTCCTGGAAGATTAATCCGGTTTTTATGTTCTCTCTTGAAAAAAGCTGAGGTCTCAGATGGAGACGTCTCGGCCACTGTTCCCTGGTGGTGGAGGACGGGCAATATGAGATTTCCCGCATCATAAATTCTAGACGGTATAGAGGGAGTTTACAGTACCTCGTCGCTTGGAAGGGCTATGGACCCGAGGATAACTCATGGGTGAGGGCGGATGATGTTTCTGCGTCTAGACTTGTCAGAGCGTTTCACAAGAGGTTTCCGGATAAGCCTAAGTCCTAGGGGATTCGGAGGATCCTCTTAGAAGGGAGGGTACTGTTAGAACCCTCTTGTTAGGTTTTGTTTCAGTTTGCTGGTCACATGACCTTTTTTCCCTATTTAGTCTGGCTCCGCCCTTCTGGCTTTGCTGGACTTCATTGTATTACCTACTCTTAAGCTAGCCGGGTGCTTAGGTGCCTTACTCAGTCAGTTTTGCTTGATCTTAGGATCTCTAAGTAATTTGTTTTCTGTTTTATTTTTCCATGCTACAATTTCTGTTAGGAGGAGTCCACCTTTTCTCCCAGTCCCTAGTTCTTATAGGGATTGCTCCCTCGCAACTATAGGTCTTCGTTCAGACTAGCTGAGGACTTTAGCGGGTCTGGTCGCAGGATCAGGTCCCCCGTTACATCGTAGGGATCCAGCTTAGTTCTATTGTAGGGACAGAATTCCCATCTTTCCTAATGCTTGTAGCAGATCATAACAGCTATGTTTTAGCTAATATGATTTTTGCTGAGCTTCTGCCTAAGTGTTCGCATGGAGCGGTTTATAGACTCAAGAGAAAGTCTATTGAGTGAAGTAGAAGCTGATCTTCAGTCTTCTTGCAACAAAACTGCTTGGTCAGGTGACCATTCCCCAAAACAATGTGACAATGGGTGCAACATTGGTATTGCTGTGTCGATTTGAGCACTGTGTAGAAAGTGATTGAGAAGACAGAGCTGCTAAATATTCCTTTAAAAAAATGGAATAAGTTGTTAATTCCCATCTTAAAGGGAACCAGTCGACAGGTTATTTACTCTATGTAATGCTGTTTTGTAATGTTTTGTTTGTAATGCTGTTGTAACACTGCTGTGATACACTTTATTGATCCTGAGGGAAATTATGGTATCATATATAAAGTATAGCCACCATTAGGGTCTCCTATTAGTCCCCAATCCAATCTCTAGATCCCAAAAAATAGCTTTTATTATACTTGCGGGGCAGTCCGGTCTAATGGGAATTTCTGGTCTTGATCTGGCACTTCATCTCTTCCTGTGATTGCCGTCCTACGTCATCCACACAGTGTCCTCCATCGTGCTCCTGTGCAGGTGTACTACTCTGCCCTGTTGAGGCTAGAGCAAAGTACTGTAATGTCCATGCGCTGGAAAAGGCCAAAGAGTGCTGATGACCTGGAAGTAAATCCGGCGCATGCGCACTGCAGTGCTTTGCGCTGTCCTCAGCAGGGCAGAGAAGTACACCTGTGCAGGAGCGCGAAGCCGAAGACACTGTGGATGGAAGACATGTCATCCACACAAAGGAGGGCAGGAGGATGGCCATGTAGGAAAAGAGGAGGCGCCGGTTCAAGACCAGAGACGCCCATTGGATTTGACTGCCTCATCTGTAAGTATAATAAGTTATTTTTTCCTATCACCCATGACCGTACCAACGAGAGAGGGGATCCGCCCTTCGAGGACATTGAACCTTTAAGATAAAAAGGCGGCTCCTCCGCACCAACGATTTTTTGAGCCGCAGGCCACTTCTGCAGGGCGAATGGTCCCTCAAAATAACTATTCAGATGTATGGTGGACATGTGGGGGGAACCGGAGATCCACCTTTTTTCCACTCGACAGAACAGCAAAGTGAAAAAGTTCAGTTCCCTGAATCCGAAAGAAAATCCCCAGGGGTGGACGCCTTCCGAATCAAATGGGGGTTTTCCCTGGCCTACGCCTTTCCACCAATCAGTCTAATACCAGCAGTCCTCAGGAAGATCAGGCAGGAGGGTGCAAGAATAATACTCATAGCCCCCTTTTTGACCCAAGACGCCCTGGTTCTATTGGCTGAGGAGCATGTCAGGCACGGAGCCGTGGGTCCTTCCAGAGATCAGAGACCTTCTAGCTCAAACACCCATGTTTCATCCTCAGGTGACTGGACTGCACATAAAAGCCTGGAACTTGAGAGGTCAGTGCTAGAGGGTAGGGAATTCTCTACCAACTTGATCTCTACTTTACTTGCTAGTAGTTAGCCGGTCACAACAAAAATTTCTGGCAAAACATGGAAAAAGTTATTTTCGTCCACAGGGTGTTCTCCAGAAGGAAAGGTACCCCTAAAAGAGATTCTGGAGTTCCTTCAGAAAGGGCAGGAACAGGGCCTGGCACTGAGTACATTGAAAGTTCAGGTGTCAGCCTTAGGGGCTTTATATAATTACAACCTGTCGGGTAATCGGTGGGTGGTCAGATTTATTAAGGCCTGCGCTAGATCCACACCAGTCCCAATGACCAAGGTCCCTCAATGGGACTTGAACTTGGTCTTAATGCTTTAACTGAACCCCCCTTTGAACCTTTAGCTGTAGGGTCTTTGAAACTAGTTACATTAAAAACCGTACAACCAGACTCCTAGTAGCCCTTACATCAGCACAGAGAATCAGTGATATACAGGCCCTCTCATCAGATCCTCCTTTTACCGTGGTAATGGATGATAGGTAGTCTTAAAACCTGATCCTGCTTATCTGCCTAAAGTAGTGTCTATGTTCCATAGGTCGCAGGAGATATCTCTATCTTCCTTCTATCCTGACCCAAAGAATGATAGGGAAAAGAAATTCCACATCCTAGATGGCAGGAGATGCCTCCTTCACTATTTACTAGCAACAAAATCTTGGCAGAAGCATATAGCTCTGTTTATCTCCATCCAGGGTTCTAGGAAGGGGACGGGAGCCTCGAAGGCTACCCTATCCAGGTGAATAAGGGAAGCTATCAGGTTGGCCTATATAGGTGCGGGCAGACCGTTCCCAGACAATCTAAGGGCCCACTCTAAAAGGGCGATGGCAACATCTTGGACTGAAAGTAGATATTCATTGAACAAATCTGTTAAGCAGCTACATGGTCGTCACTTTCTACCTTCTATAGTCACTATAGACTGGAACTTTCTGCCTCTTCTGATCGCACGTTTGGGAAAAGGGGTTCTACAAGCTGTGGTCCCTCCTTGATGGAGTAATTCTCTGTAATTCTTTCGTTGGTGCTGTCATGGGTGATAGGAAAACACGTATATTACTTACCGGTAATGTGTTTTTACGGAACCCATGACCGCACCCTTATGTTCCCTCCCGTTACTAAGCCTTCACCCTTTGGTTGGTGGAATATTGTATATAGTTTTCCACTTAAGTGGGGTTGAGGATAATTGATATAGTCAGTATAGTTGAATGAATGTATATACATGTGTGTACACTAACCCGGAGGTCTTCTCGTGCTCTGTAATCCACTGATGCGGAGAGAGGAGCCGTCCTTTTTATCTTAACCCCTTCACCCCCAAGGGTGGTTTGCACGTTAATGACCGGGCCAATTTTTACAATTCTGACCACTGTCTCTTTATGAGGTTATAACTCTGGAACGCTTCAACGGATCTTTGCGATTCTGAGATTGTTTTCTCGTGACATATTGTACTTCACGTTAGTGGTAAAATTTCTTCGATATAACTTGCATTTATTTTTGAAAAAAAATGCAATTGTGAAAATTTTGCAATTTTCAAACTTTGAATTTTTATTCTCTTAAAACAGATTAGAATAAGCAACAGTGAATATATAAAATATAACTTTTACTAATATACATTAAAAATTATTAGGTGCGTCACCCACTAAAAAATAGCTGTCAAGGAATGAGGGGTAATACATATACCCACAATAATTACCAGAGGAACAAAAAACAGACAGCTATCAGGATTGGACAGATTGCCATCTAAAACAAGAAAATGGCAACTGAATGTCTAGGTGCTGCCAGTTGGAGGAATGCTAAATGTAGTCCTCCAAAGTAGGAAAGGCAGTCACCAGACAACACATATATAAACACAAAATATATGAATGACAACAATAAAGTGAGAAAAGTAAATAATTTTGGAACAATCTCACCAATGTAGTGTCAAAGGGACGGGAGTTTCCAAGGCACCCACTGGTATGTGGAGGGTCCCTCGTGCGTCAATGGGATGACAATACCCTGTCATTCCCTGAGGAACTGATACAAAGCTATTCCCCAAACTCCCGCCCTTACAAGGGCAGTCCACAGCTTGCCCTACACAAATAATCGCCCTGCACTTTCCCTATGAGGATGTCCCTATTGGGAGTTTCACAAAAGTTTATAATGCCTGGGTGAGAAAAAAAAACAATTTTCCACAAAAATGATTTTTTTTAGTCCCAAATTTTTGATTTTTCCCAAGGAAATTGGACCCCAAAAGTTGTCCAATTTGTCCTGAGTACGCTGATACCCCATATCTTGGGGGGGTAAACTGTTTGGGCGCACGGCAGGGCTTGGAAAGGAAGTAATAACGTTTTGGAATGCAGACGTTGATGGGGGTCATGTTTCGTTTGCAGTGCCCCAGATGTGCCTAAACAGTGGAAGCCCCCCACAAGTGACCCCATTTTGGAAACTAGACCCCCTAAGGAACTTATCTAGATCTGTGGTGAGCACTTTGAACTCCCAAGTGCTTCACACATTTATAATGCCCCGGTATGAAAATTAAAAATCCTATTTTTTTCCCACAAAAATTATCTTTTAGTCACCAATTTTTTTATTTTCCCAAGGGTAACAGGAGAAATTGAACCACAAAAGTTGTCCAATTTGTCCTGAGTACGCTGATACCCCATATGTGGGGGGAACCACTGTTTGGGCGCACAGCAGAGCTCGGAATGGAAAGAGCACCATTTGACTTTTTCCAACCTAAATTGGCTGGAATTGAGATTGGACGCTATGTTGCATTTGGAGAGCCACTGATGTGCCTAAACAGGGGAAACTCCCCACAAGTGACCCCATTTTGGAAACTAGACCTCTCAAGGATCAAGGAACTTATCTAGATCTGTGGTGAGCAATTTGAACCCCCAAATGCTTCACGCAAGTTTATAACATAGAGCCGTAAAATTAAAAAATATTTTTTCCACAAAAATGATCTTTTCACCCCAATTTTTATTTTCCCAAGGGTAACAAGACCCCAAAAGTTATTGTGCAATTTGTCCTGAGTACGCTGATACCCCATATGTGGGGGTAAACCACTGTTTGGGTGCATGGCAGAGCTCAGAAGAGAAGGAGCGCCGTTTGACTTTTTCAATGCAGAATTGGCTGGACGCCATGTCGTTTTTGGAGAGCTCCTGATGTGCCTAAACAGTGGAAACCCCCGCGAATGACACCATTTTGGAAACTAGACCCCTCAAGGATCAAGGAACTTATCTAGATGTGTGGTGAGAACTTTGAACCCCCAGGTGTTTCACTAAAGTTTATAACGCCCGAGCATGAAAATAAAAAAATCATATTTTTTCCACAAACCTGATCTTTTAGTCTCCAACTTTTTATTTTCCCAAGGGTAACAAAAGTTGTTGTCCAATTTGTCCTGAGTATGCTGATACCCCATATGTGGGAGAAAACTACTGTATGGGCACACGTCGGGGCTCGGAAGGGAAGTAGTGACGTTTTGGATTGCAGACTTTGATGGAATGATCTGCGGGCGTCATGTCGCTTTTGGAGAGCCCCTGATGTGCCTAAACAGTGGAAACTCCCCACAAGTGACCCCATTTTGGAAACTAGACCCCCTAAGGAACTTATCTAGATCTGTGGTGAGCAATTTGAACCCCCACAAAAATGATCTTTTCACCCCAATTTTTATTTTCCCAAGGGTAACAAGACCCCAAAAGTTATTGTGCAATTTGTCCTGAGTACGCTGATACCCCATATGTGGGGGTAAACCACTGTTTGGGTGCATGGCAGAGCTCGGAAGAGAAGGAGCGCCGTTTGACTTTTTCAATGCAGAATTGGCTGGACACCATGTCGTGTTTGGAGAGCTCCTGATGTGCCTAAACAGTGGAAACCCCCCACAAGTGACCCCATTTTGAAAATTAGACCCCCAAGGAACTTATCTAGATGTGTGGTGAGCACTATGAAGCCCCAAGTGCTTCACAGAAGTTTATAACGTACAGCCGTAAAAACAAAAAAATAATTTTTTTTTTTTTTTTTTACAAAAGATGATATTTTCGCCCCCAATTTTTTATTTTCCCAAGGGTAACAGGACAAATTGCACAATAACTCCTGGGGTCCAATTTTTTCTGAGTACGCTGATACCCCATGTGTGGGGGTAAACTACTGTTTGGGCGCATGGCAGAGCTCAGAAGTATTGGAGCACCGTTTTACTTTTTCAACGCAGAATTGGCTGTGCCTAAACAGTGGAAACTCCCCAATTCTAACTCCAACCCTAACCCCAACAGACCCCTAACCCTAGTCCCAACCATAACCCTAACCACAAACCTAACCCTAACACACCCCTAATCCTAACTTTAGGCGCAACCCTAACTTTAGGGGCAACCCTAACCCTAATGGGAAAATGGAAATAAATACATTTATTTTATTATTTTTCCCTAACTAAGGGGGTGATAAAGGGGGGTTTGCTTTACTATTTATAGCGGGTTTTTATGATTGGCAGCTGTCACGCTAAAAGACGCTTTTTATTGCAAAAAATAGTTTTTGCATCACCACATTTTGAGAGCTATAATTTTTGCATATTTTGGCCCACAGAGTCATGTGAGGTCTTATTTTTTGCGGTATGAGTTGACGTTTTTATTGGTACCATTTTTAAGCACGTGACATTTTTTGATCGCTTTTTATTTTGATTTTTGGGAGGTTAGAATGAACAAAAATCAGCAATTCATGAATTTCTTTTGGGGGGGCGTTTATACCGTTCCACGTGTGGTAAAATTGGTAAAGCAGTTTTTATTCTTCAGGTTAGTACGATTACAGCAATACCTCATTTATATAATTTTTTTATGTTTTGGCGCTTTTATACAATAACTATTTTATATAAAAAATAATTTATTTTGCATCGCTTTGTTCTGCGAGCTATAAATTTTTTATTTTTTCGCTGATGATGCTGTATGGCGGCTCGTTTTTTGCGGGACAAGATGACGTTTTCAGCGGTACCATGCTTATTTATATTGGTCTTTTTAATCGCCTTATTCCACTTTTTGTTCGGCGGTATGATGATAAAGCATTGATTTTTTTGCTTTGTTTTTTTTTTTAAGGGGTTCACGAAAGAGGTTAACTAGTGGGACAGTTCTATAAGGCAGGTCGTTACGGACGCGGCGATACCAAATATGTGTACTTTTATTGGTTTGGGGTTTTTTTCTACAGGAAGAAATGAATTTATTGGGGAATATTTTTTTTTTTCCTTTATTTTGGAATTTTTTTTTTACACTTGTTTTTATTTTTTTTAACTTTTTACTTTGTCCCAGGGTGGGACATTACAGTATAGTGTCAGATCGCTGGTCTCACAGTGTGCACAGCACTCTGTGAGACCAGCGATCTCACAGGCAGTGCTGCAGGCTTCCTCAGCACCTGCTCTCAGGAGGCACTGAGGAATCCGCCTCCCTGCAGGACCCCGGATCCAAGATGGCCTCCGGGTCACATCGCACTGTTCTTAGGGTCTCAGGGGAGCACGCAGGGAGCCCCCTCTCTGCGCGATGCTCCCCTGTGCCCCCGGTACACTGCGATCATGTTTGATCGCTGTGTGCCAGGGGTTAATGTGCTGGGAGCGGTTCGTGACCGCTCCTGGCACATAGTGCCGGGTGTCAGCTGTGATAATCAGCTGACACTCGGACGCGCTCCCCGGGAGTGCGTCTGATCGCTTTGACGCACTATCCCGTCCATGGTCAGATTGTCACGGGTTTCGTGGACAGGATAGTACGTCGGATGGCAGAGAGGGGTTAAAGGTTCCCTGTCCTTGAAGGGCGGATCCCCTCTCTCGTTGGTGCTTTCATGGGTTCCGTGAAAACATATTACCGGTAAGTAGAGATGAGCGACTTTGCCTCCGGGAGGGTCGAGTCGGGTTTCGGACCATCCGACTTTCCCAAAAGTCGAGTCGAACGAAGTCGGCAGACTATCGGAAAAAGTCGAGTTGGAGTCGAAAATCCGACCCCAATGCAAGTCAATGGGGAATAAAAGTCGGCAGTGAGTGGAGGACAGTAAACACCTACAGTGCCCATTTCAATGCCAACGACATCAATTCTTATTACTTAAGCTTGTCAACCTTAATTAACTTTATAATAATAGTAACGCATTGAAAATTTAGGGTTATTTGGCTAAAGTTGTGGTGAGGGCAGGGCTGGCTCCAGGTTTTCGTGGGCCACGGACCAAAGAGTCTTAGTGGGCCCCTTAAACACATACCACAATTCATGATGCTCCGATACGGCAGAGAAATATAGGTATAGTACAATGCCAAATACTTCACTTCTTACATTACATGAGTGATATCTATTGTAAATTCTACAATAACTCAAAAACCACAGTATAGTCCTCCATACAGTATTATGGCCACCACATAGTGCGCCATACAGAATGGGCTCCATATAATGCTCCATACAGAATAGGCCCCATATGTGCTCCATATGATGCTCCATATATAAAGGGCCCTATATGATGCCCCATAAATAATGAACCCCATATAATGCTCCAAATATAATGGTCCCCATATATAATGCTTATATAATGCTCCATATATAATGGGCTCCATGTGATGCTCCAGTATATAATGGGCCCCGTATATGATGCTCCAGTGTATGATGGGCCCCATTTATAATGCTCCAGTGTATGATGGGTCCCATATATAATGCTCCAGTGTATGATGGGTCCCATATATAATTCTCCAGTGTATGATGGGCCCCATATATAATGCTCAAGTGTATGATGGGCCCCATATATAATGCTCCTGTGTATAATGGGCCCTATCTATGATGCTCAAGTGTATGATGGGCCCCATATATAATTCTCCAGTGTATAATGCTCCCCATATATTGCTCCAAACATTAAAAAAAATGAAATACCTCTCCTCGCTGGGCACTGCTCTACTCTGGACTCCTCAACGTCACCATCTTCCAGCTCTCTGCACTGTGACTGTTCAGGCAGAGGGCGCACAGACGTGACATCATCGTGCTCTCTGACATGAATGTCACTGTCAGGAAACGCGGAAGGCGTCACAGCGGTGGAGCAGGGAGAGGTAAGTATTGCAAGTGCTGCTAGGGCCCTGAGCAAGCAGGGGGGCCCACTTGTGGGTGCCAGCACTTGCACAGGGCCCCTCATAGTACGCCGGTGTCTCTGATGGCGAGTGGGCCCCCCCACCTGCTCAGGGCCCCGGCACTTGCCCGGTGGGGGGGGAGGAGACCCAGTTAGGTAGGTGGAAAAACTGGCATATGTTGAGGTGTAGGCTGGACGTTCAGCAGCTGCAAATGGAGGAGTTGGAGAAGTCGGAGGAAGAGGAGGACAAAGCGAGCCATTTTGCTGGCAACCTATGTGTCATCAGGGGAAGGTGGTACAAAATCCTTTGAAACCCAAGCATGGTTCATTTTAATGAAGATGAGATCACCAACAATTTGGGTCGACAGCCGGGTCCTTCTTTCTGTCAGGATTGATGTAGCAGCACTGAAGACTCTACCAGCTGGGCAAGCGAGCTCCTGTAAGGCATATTGTGCCAATTCAGGCCAGGTGTCCAGTTTACAGGCCCAGTAGTCAAAGGGGAATGAACTGTGAAGGAGAACATTGATATGGGAGGAGAGGTAATTTTGAACCATAGTTGACAACTGTTGTCTCCTGTCTGTTGCAATCGATTTAGTGTTACCAGTCGTGTGAGTGTTAGGCCGGAGTCACACACAACCACAAAAAATCGGTCTGTTTTAGACGGTCGACAATCGGATCAAAATAAAAACATCACACATCCTTCTGGCATCCGATTTTCCTTCAAAGATGCGATTTAATCGCATGTGTGTGTACCTTGTAACATCCGATTTTCATCCGACTTGCGAGATTTTCTCGCAGGCTTGCAAAACTGACATATAATGGATCCAAAAGAATAGTATTTAAATGCCAAAAGAAAGAATAGATATATACACATAGAGCACATATATATAATATATATATATATAATAAATATGTCATTGTGACATATATATATACATATATTTATAATTCTTACACTTCTACATACTGTTATAGCCGCTAATTCAATTGCCGGCTTCAGTGAAATCACAGAAGCCGACATGAAATGATACATTGTTTCCACACATTTAACCATGTAATTTCATGTATTTTTATATATGTTTGAAACATACAATTACATGAGTATATGTGTGCTAAATTTCACACATGTAGGGGTTAATTAAAGGTGTAAATTCGTTGAAAAAAAATGCGTGGGCTCCCGCTGTATTTTCTCCACCAGACAGACAAAGCAAGCGAGTGGGGGCAGATAATAATAGCCTAGGGAGGGTACATTTTTTTTGTGCCCCCCCTGGCTACTAACATCTGCCCCCAGACACCCCAGAAAGGGCAAATCTATAATTAGATTCGCCCTTTCTGGCACTTTGCCCGTCTATTCCCATTGCCCTGTAGCGGTGGCGAATGGGTTAATAAGGGGTTAAAATGACCTTGCAATTGAAAGGTCACTTTAAGCCAGGTTAATAATTGATAGCTGTCAATTAGACAACTATCAATTATTAATCCTATTGTATGAAAGAAAAATCAAACGCACACAGTTTAATAAAAAATAAGTTTAATTAAATAATCACACAGTTTTTGACCATATTTTATTTTCCTGCTAAAACCATTTCCTGTAATAAAAATAAAATAAAAAAGCAAAATTATACTTACCAATCCGATGTACAGTCAGGTCCCACGGTGTAATCCATCAGAAAGGGTTAACAGGTTACAGGTCGCAGAGAGCTAATAATGCTGTCTCAGACCTGTATTCCCCTGAATGAATAACTTCCTCTCCCAGCGAAAGTAGAGGAATAGATTCATGAATGGAGCTTAATTGATTTATTGCCAATTTAACTGTAGTGACCTGACCTAAAGGGAAAGTGGACACAATCAATTAAGCTTCATTCATGAAACACATCCTCTCCTGTCGCCAGGAGAGGAACTTATTCATTCAGGAGCTTTGAGCTGAGCATGCAGGATTACTTGCACTGCTTGGCTCAAAGCTAGTTAACCCTTTGTGAAGGATTACAGCGTGGGACGTGACAGATCGGCGGAATAGGTAAGAATAATGTTGTTTTAATTCTTTTTCTTTATTTTAGGAGATCAATGGCTTCGCACGGATTAAGTGTAAAATAAAATATGGTCAAAAAAATGTGTTTTTATTTCATTAAAATTATTTATTCTTAAAGTGTGTGTGTTTTTTTATTTACTTCAATAGGATTAATAATTGATAGTTGTCTAATTGACAGCTATCAATTATTAACCTGCCTTAAGGTCACCTTTCAATTGCAAGGTGACAGCAAGGTGAGATTAACCCATTCGCCACCGCTACAGGGCAATGGGAATAGACGGGCAAAGTGCCAGAAAGGGCGAATCTAATTATAGATTTGCCCTTTCTGGGGTGTCTGGGGGCAGATGTTAGTAGCCAGGGGGGCACAAAAAAAATGCACCCTCCCTGGGCTATTATTATCTGCCCCCACTCGCTTTGCTTTGTCTGTCTGGTGGAGAAAATACAGCGGGAGCCCACGCATTTTTTTTCAACGAAATTACACCTTTAATTAACCCCTACATGTCTGAAATTTTGCACAAATACACTCATGTAATTGTATGTTTCAAACATATATAAAAATACATGAAATTACATGGTTAAATGTGTGGAAACAATGTATCATTTCATGTCGGCTTCTGTGATTTCACAAAACCTGGCAATTGAATTAGCGGCTATTACAGTATGTAGAAGTCTAGGAACTATAAATATATGTATATATACATGTCACAATGACATATATATATATATATATGTGTTCTATGTG
This sequence comes from Oophaga sylvatica, assembly GCA_033576555.1. Classification (NCBI taxonomy): domain Eukaryota; kingdom Metazoa; phylum Chordata; class Amphibia; order Anura; family Dendrobatidae; genus Oophaga; species Oophaga sylvatica. Next base: position 254,337,818 of record JARQOD010000004.1, on the reverse strand, counting down.
TATATATTCTTTCTAGTCTTTATTAAAGCTGTCAGTGTGATTTTACAGTATAGGCGGGGATGAATTGCCGGCTTTTCTAAAGGACACCGATGCGATTTCATCGCAAGTCACACAGTGTGGTCCGTTTGTAATCAGATTTTTCATCGCTCCCATAGACTTGCATTGGCGATAGTCGACCCACAATCGGTGACAATCGCAGCATGCTGCGATTGTACACGGACGTTTAAAACGGACCACAAAAAATCTGATACTGGGAGCTGCTCCATAGATTAACATAGGTCCGACTGCAATGCGATATTTCATCGCATTGCAGTCGTCCGATTTTGTCGCCAGTGTGACTCCGGCCTTACTCGAAAAATCAGACCACAACATGGTCATGAAACTCCTGTCTCCAACGCCACTTCGGCTGTGTGCACCATGAACACCTCTTCCATTTGGCCCAGTACGGCTCGTGGTACAACCTGCACCGCTGCTGTGTGCTGGGAATGCCTCTAACTAACGGTTTACCAGAGTTGCTTGTTTGTTCGCCAATATTAGCTCTAGGTTGTCCTGTGGCATGATGTTCTGTGACTTGCCTTTATAGCGTGGATCGAGGATGCTGGCCAACCAGTAGTCGTCATCCTTCATAATTTTGGCAATGCGGGGGTCCCATTTTAGGATCCGCAAGACATAATCACACATGTGGGCCAATGTTCCAGGTGTCAATAATGCACTGCCAGTGGTGGGTGGAGAAGCACTTTCTGCCAAATCCACATTCCTCCAGTCACGCACAAACCCTGTACCTGACATTGGCAAGCCAACATTTTATCTTGCCCCCTGAGAAGCCTCCTCCTCCCCAAAATAATCATCCCTCTCATCCTCCTCTTCCTCTTCTTCCTTTACCTCGTCCAGGACAGTTCCCTGAGCAGACAATGCCTGACTGTCATCAAGGCTTCCCTCCTCTTCCTCGGCTGCAGACGTCTGATCCTTAAAGGGAATCTGTCACCCCATTTTAGCCATATTAGCTAAAGATATGGCTGAATAGTGCGTCCCATAAGCAACCTTTGATAGCTAAATACCTTTATAAAGTCCAGATTCTTTTCTGTAAATCAGGGCGGTCCGGTCCAAAGGGCGGCGTTTTCTTCTCTCTTCTGCCCCCCCGCTCCTCTGCATCTCTTGCGTAGGCCGTCTGTGAATCGCACAGACTGCGTTCTGCTTCCTGCGATTGCGCATTTCAAATTCCCCCCCGCGCATGCGCAGTGTGCTTTGCCCAACAGTGGGCAAAGCATAGAATCATTACAGCGCATGCGCAACTCTTTCCTTGCCCCGGAAATGACTGCTTGCCTTGGACGACTTCCGGGACAAGGAAAGTGAATGACAATAGTTGCGCATGCGCTGTAATGATTCTATGCTTTGCCCACTGTTGGGCAAAGCACACTGCGCATGCTCGGGGGTAATTTGAAACGCGCAATCGCAGGAAGCAGAACGCCGTCTGTGCGATTCACAGACGGCCTACGCAAGAGATGCAGAGGAGGGGGGGCAGAAGAGAGAAAACGCCGCCCTCCAGACCGCCCTGATTTACAGAAATGAATCCGGACTTTACAAAGGTATTTTGCTATCAAAACGGGGTATCTGGATATAAGCTACATACCAATAGCTTGCTTATGGGACGCACTGTTCAGCCATATCTTTAGCTGATATGGCTAAAATGGGGTGACAGATTCCCTTTAATGTGCGTCAAAGTTTGCATAAGCAGACGCATAAGTGGGATGCTTATGATGGCATCTTCTGCGCTTACCAGCCGTGTGCATTCCTCAAAACACTGAAGGACTTTACAGAGGTCTTTCAGCTTTGACCACTGAACACCCGACAACTCCATGTCTGCCCTCAAACTGCCTGCCCGTGTATCCTACCACAAATGCATTACAGCCTACCTCTGTTCGCACAGCCTCTCAACCATGTGCATGGTGGAGTTCCACCTTGCAACGTCTATGATTAGGCGCTGCTTGAGGAGGTGGAGTGATCGCTGCAGCCTCTGCATACGACTGGAGTCAAATTTCAGAGATTTTTCCCTTGGCTAAAGGCCCTTCCGCACTTCTTACAGATAACCTTTGCCTCATCAATAGGATTTTGGTCAAAAAGTGCCACACTGCACTCTTCCTACAATGGGATAAATTTTCAGGGCTTGCATGCTGTGCTAATTTGACTGTCTGGCCAAGCTGTCCTGCAACTCTTTTTGTTTTTTTAACGTATTTTTGGACTGCTACGGGCCTGCCAGATAACCGCAGCTGCGATGTCGATGCCTGCTGCGGATCCTCCTCTTCTGAGCTTTTGCCAGCGGCACCCTCTACCCCCAATGGATGCCAATCTGGGTCAACAACTGGGTCATCCATCACCTCCTCTTCAATTTCATCTGCACCTTCCTCTGTGTCACCGTGTAAGGTGGTATAGTATGCGGGAAGGGGCACCTGAGTTTCATCAGGGTCAGAATCTGGCTCAGTAGACTGCCAGGGCAATGCAGTGCTCTGGGTGAATGTACCAGCACAATCATATAGCAGTGGCTGTGCATCAGTGCACTCCATGTCATATTCATCTTGTACTGGGAATTCAGGATTTGACTTGATAACCCAAGCATGGTATGTGAAAAGAGCTCCAGGGTGTAATCTGAAGTGTGGCCTGCCACATTCTTCACTTGTGGTGGGGATGAATGACACAAGGAAAGGTGTTGTTCCTGACCAGGAGCCTGCACTGACGACTCAGTGCTTGCATTTTTTGAAACTTCAGTAGAGGAGGCGATAGAGCTGGAGGCTGTTTCGGCAATGTAAGCCAACACCTGTTCCTGATGCTCCGGCTTTAAAAGCGGCTTACCTACTCCCAGAAAAGGGAGCCTTCCAGGCCTTCTAGAGCCAGACAATAATGCAAGCTCAACACCTCCTGCCTTAGGTGCTATTGTGCTTTTGGCACTACCGGCAGATGCACCAGCACCACCATCAGTACCAGCTGGTCCACTTCCGCGGCCTCTTCCACCATACTTCCTCATGTTTGGGAAAATGTCCCAAAAATACCAGCAGATATATGGTACTGTATGAGGAGCTTACAGCTGTCTACGGTGTAGGAAAAAATTGAAATCTCCGTATAGATTTCCGGAGTCACACACAGATGCTCACTCTATATGGATTTGACCGTAATACAAACAGCAGATATACGGTACTGTATCAGAAGCGGACAGGTGTATACAGTGTACGGGAAAATTTCAATCTCCGTATAGATTTCCGGAGTCACACACAGACGCTCACTCAGTATGGATTTGACCGTAATACTAAGAGCAGATATACAGTACTGTTGTGAATACTCTGGAGGCGACTTCTGGGCTGGGGCTCCCTCCACTGGTTGCTGAGGGTAATGAACCAATTGCTGAATGGCCTTCAGCTGGCTCTGAATGGTCTGATATAAGTGACCTGAACTCCCTTCAGCCTTGCCGGTAATCAATTGTTCTTCCAGGTCTTGCTCGGAGCTCAGCTTGCATTCCTGTTTTGATTCAGATAAGTGATTTGCTGTTTTTTTTCCTCTGGTTGGATTTTCCTTGCTGGTTCTCTGCCTTGCAGTGGACTTCAGCCTGGTCCCCTTTTGGGGCCTGGCGCTGCAATTGTGCTGCTCAGTTTGTGTTTGCACATTTGCTCTGTTCCTTTGTCACTTTTTATTTGCTGAATTGCTGTGTGTTACACCAGAGATCTGATTTAGGTGGTAGAGATCGTGTGATCTCAGTTTTTTTGTTAATCAGAAGTGTGGTATTTTTGTCAGGGGTTTTTTTGGGTTGCAGTCAGAATTCTTTCCTTTACTTTTCTATCTAGACAGATTGGGCCCCAGCGTTTGCTCATTCTATTTTCTGTCTGTGTCCGTATTTTCTTGTTTAACCGCCATTACATGTTTGGGGGCTTCCTATTTCTTTGGGGGTTCTGCTACGGGGCAGATAGCTACACCTAAAGGCAGAAAGATGAAAGCTATCTCTCCGGCTGTGACGAGGCGTCTAGGATCACCGTAGGTACGCTCCACAGCTACTTCTAGTGTTGCGGTTAGTTTAGGGTCCTGCAATACATTAGTTTCCAGCCTCTCTGATGTATTGCTATTTTTGCAATTTCTCCTCAGCTACCGAAACATAACACGGTACTGTATCAGAAGCGGACAGGTGTATACGGTGCACTGGAAAATTTCAATCTTTGTATAGATTTTCGGAGTCACACACAGACGCTCACTCAGTATGGATTTGACCGTAATACAAACAGCAGATATACGGTACTGTATCAGAAGCGGACAGGTGTATACGGTGTATGGGAAAATTTCAGTCTCCGTATAGATTTCCGGAGTCACACACACACGCTCACTCAGTATGGATTTGACCGTAATACAAAGAGCAGATATACGGTACTGTATCAGAAGCGGACAGGTGTGTAAGGGAAAATTTCAATCTCCGTATCGATTTCCGGAGTCCCACACAGATAGTCAGCATGTATTTGTCCGTGATACCAGCCGGTACACGGTAGTGTGTGAGGAGCGTATAGCTCTATACGGTGTGGGAAAAAATGAACACTTGGTAACTGTGCAGAAAAAAAGAATAAAAGTATTAGTACTGTGTACAAAGCAGTCTGCACAGCAGTGTACACACAGTAATACAGCTATCAGGCAGCCTAATAACCAGCGCTGCTGCACAATCCTCCCTGTCACTGCACACTAACTGTACAGCACAATTGCTATCAGCACAAGCACAGAAGAACTTCTTTTTCCAGCCCTAACTCTCTCCCTACTGATAAACGGCATCAGCAACCTCTCCCTAGTACTGTTAAGATCGGCAGAAGTAAAATGGCGGTCGTCGGTCAGGGCTTTTATAGACACTATGACGCCCCCCAAAGCAAGCCAATCACTTCAATGCCCTTCTCTAAGATGGTGGTGGACGCTGCCCATGTCATCTCGTTGCCCACAGTGAGTCCTTGCTCATTGGCTGAAAAAAGGCGCCTGAAAGCATTCTGGGAAAACCGACTTTGGCGCTCGTTTTGCCAACTGCACGCTATGGTCGTGTTTCGGCCAACGAAACACGACTTTGGCGAAAGTCGGCGACTTTTGAATCTGACCGACCTGTTTCGCTCAACTCGACCGGTAAGTAATATACATGTTTTGGGATCTCTCTATACTGGATTCTGGACTTTTTTTTTTTATAACATTCTAGAATGCTGCAAAAGAGGCCTCAATGGTGGTGTTCATACTTTCTATGGGAAAATCTTATTTTCTATGATTTCCTTTTTTCTGTATATTATAATTGAGAAAATAAAGAATGTAAGCAGTGTTTGTTCCATACATCTCATGCCGCCCTCCACCTGGCAACTTTGAAAATCTATAAATATCTATACAATAGCAGTCTAGTAGAAATCTTTTTGATGAGTATGTGGTTTATTAAAGGGGCAGGCTCTAACGATTTTCATTGGCAAAGAGTAGTGTTGAGCATTCCGATACCGCAAGTATCGGGTATCGGCCGATATTCGCGTTATCGGAATTCCGATACTTAGTTCCGATATTTTTCCTATATCGTATACCGGAATCGGAAGTTCCCATAATTCTTTGAGAGGCAATGTGATTTTAGTCAGCCAATGAGGAATCCTATGAAGTGTCGGCACATCCTGTAATGCTGCGGTCATCTTAACTAATGGCATGGCTGTGATTGGCTGCTGAAATGATGTCAGAATGCACTATAAAAGGCGCCGCCTCCATTTTAGCGTCACTGTGCTGTGAACTCAGTTAGGGACAGAACGCTGCTCTACTGACTCTGAGGGACAGTTAGATATTGCGATTTTGTGTACTGGGCTTTAGGCAGGCTAGTTTACCAACCGCTGTGTAAAGCTTCCTTTTGCCAGTGTTGTTTTAACAGCTCTGTGCAAGGTGTGTGTGTGAGAGTGCAGGTGACGCTGCAGTTTGCTCTGCATGCAACGCTGTCTGTAGGCATCTGCACGTGTCACTCACAGACTCTATTTTTTTTTCTTCAGTTTAATTCTTGCTGCTCCATGCAATTTAACTATTAGTGTGACGCGCTTCCATCCGTATACAATACATTGGTTGCAAACACTATAGAAGTAGACAAAGGAGTAGCCTTTCACAGATTGTGGACAGTTGTGTTTCAGTGTTCACTTCAGTCTGTGTTTTTTATTTTTTGAGTGCATATCACGCTCCAGTTACTTGTTCAAGCACTGCTGCTTGTACTCTGCTGAGCGTGTCTCAGTGCCTCATCCTTTTCATTTCTCTCCAATTGGTGCTGCTCCATTCCATTTAAAATATAATCTATTAGTGTGACGCGCTTCCATCCGTATACAATACATTGGTTGCAAACACTATAGAAGTACACAAAGGAGTAGCCTTTCACAGATTGTGAACAGTTGTGTTTCAGTGTTCACTTCAGTCTGTGTTTTTTATTTTTTGAGTGCACATCACGCTCCAGTTACTTGTTCAAGCACTGCTGTTTGTACTCTGCTGAGCGTGTCTCAGTGCCTCATCCTTTTCATTTCTCTCCAATTGGTGCTGCTCCATTATATTTAAAATATAATCTATTAGTGTGACGCGCTTCCATCTGTATACAATACATTGGTTGCAAACACTATAGAAGTAGACAAAGGAGTAGCCTTTCACAGATTGTGGACAGTTGTGTTTCAGTGTTCACTTCAGTCTGTGTTTTTTATTTTTTGAGTGCATATCACGCTCCAGTTACTTGTTCAAGCACTGCTGCTTGTACTCTGCTGAGCGTGTCTCAGTGCCTCATCTTTTTAATTTCTCTCCAATTGGTGCTGCTCCATTATATTTAAAATATAATCTATTAGTGTGATGCGCTTCCATCCGTATACAATACATTGGTTGCAAACACTATAGAAGTAGACAAAGGAGTAGCCTTTCACAGATTGTGGACAGTTGTGTTTCAGTGTTCACTTCAGTCTGTGTTTTTTATTTTTGAGTGCATATCACGCTCCAGTTACTTGTTCAAGCACTGCTGCTTGTACTCTGCTGAGCGTGTCTCAGTGCCTCATCCTTTTCATTTCTCTCCAATTGGTGCTGCTCCATTATATTTGAAAAAAAACTAATCTATTAGTGTGACGCGCTTCCATCCGTATCCAATACATTGGTTGCAAACACTATAGAAGTACAGAAAGGAGTAGCCTTTCCCAGATAGTGAACAGTTGTGTTTCAGTGTTCACTGCATTCTCTGAGGAATAACCACACTTAGGCCTTATAACTTTTCTAACTTTCTTTATCAATCTACCAAGATGAAGAAGGCAGGGAGTAAGGCACGTGGTCGTGGCCGTGGAGTTTCAGCAGGGAGAGGACGTGGGGATTCTGTGGCTGCTGCCGCACCCAATGACACAGCATCCACCAGTTTTCCCCGTGAGCGTTCCTTTATGCGCACTTTTGTAGGAGCTCAGCGTACCCCCCTGCTGCGGGAAGAACAAATTGAAGCCGTTGTTGGTTGGATGGCAGCCAATGCATCGACTTCAATTCCTTCCACCTCCTCTCAGGACCACAGCACTGTTGAACAACCATCTGTCTCTTCACCGCCTGCCAAATTGCCCAGGCAGTCAGAGAGTTATGAACTGGAGCCAGCTGAGTCTCTGCTTCTGTTCTCAGAATCTGTTGGCTTGCAAACAGGGGCCCAGCCAAGCAGCATTCTGGAATGTGAAGAAGAGGCAGTATGCAGTGATGCGCAACAGCTGTGTCTCTCTGAATGTGAAGAGGCGGGTGAGCCAGTGCCGATGGTCAGCACACCCGCAGAACGCATCTGATGATGATGAGACTCAGGTGCCATTTTCTGTTGAGCATAGTGCTGGCCAGACCACCCAACAGCAGCAGGTGTTGGAAGAGGGTAGTGGAGATGATGAGGTCCAAGACCCAACATGGCGTGAGGAACAGGAAGGTGGTGGTAGCAGCTCTGAGGAAGAGATTGCCCCAATGGTCCAAACAGTAGGGAGAGTTAGGCTGCAGACTCGGTTGCCTGTAGCCTCCAGTTTGGCACCCGTTCGTAGCAGTTCTCTTCCAACAGCAAAAACGGGCGCTCCCAGGACTTGCACTGCGTGGTCCTTTTTTGACACACTTGCAGATGATATTTGCTATGTCAAATGCAAGCTGTGTAATCAAAAAGTAAAAAGAGGTAAAAATGTCAGTAACCTTAATACCACAAATATGTGGAAACATGTGCGGTCAAAGCACGTGGTTGAGTTCCAAAGACACACTGGAGATGTAGGCCAACCTACAGCAGCACCTACATCTTCAGCTCGTGTTGGAGCCTCTTCCTCCAGCTCACACACAGCTGGTTCTGCTTCCTCACAGGATCGCCATGGAAGAACCTCTGTCACTGTTGTCCAGAGACCCAGTGTTATTCTACCCACAGCTGCAAGTTCCCTGTCATCCTCACACTCCCAGGCCACAAAACAGCCATCGGTAGCACAGGCATGGGATAAAAGACGGCCATACTCGGCAAACCATCCACGAGCACAGGCTCTGAATGCTGGCATTGCAAAACTCCTGTCCCTTGAAATGCTGTCATTCAGGCTGGTGGAGACTGACAGTTTCCGTGACTTAATGGCATTGGCAGTCCCACAATACAATGTGCCCAGCCGATTTTATTTCAGCAGGCAAGCCGTCCCTGCTCTGCAAAAGCATGTTGAGGGAAAAATTAAACATGCGCTACTAAACGCCGTCAGTAGCAAGGTCCACCTGACCACCGATGCGTGGACCAGTACCCATGGCCAGGGACGATACCTTTCCCTCACTGCCCATTGGGTCAATGTTGTGGAGCTGGGTACAGATCTTGCCAGTGGCGCTGTACGTGTTCTGCCAACTCCAAGGATTGCAGGAATCAAGTCTGTCCACATTGACTCCTCCTCCTACTCCAGTTCCTCTGAATCATCGCTGCAGGAGCCGTCACGGTCTACCTCCACATGGACCCGTGAACGCTTACCTGATGCGACCGATATGAGCACAGCCGTGGCCAAACGTCAACAGGCCGTCCTGAAATTAATTTCCATGGGGAATCGAAGCCACACAGCGCAGGAGGTCTGGAATGCCATCAAGCAGGAGAGCGACGTGTGGTTTTTGCGAGCGAATCTCCAACCAGGCTTGGTAGTGTGTGACAATGGCCGAAATCTGGTGGCAGCTCTGGGCCTTGGCAACCTCACTCACATACCATGTCTGGCACATGTGCTCAACTTGGTCGTGCAGAGGTTTTTGAGGGACTATCCGGATCTTGATGCACTGCTGCACAAGGTCCACCTAGAGTGCGCTCACTTGCGACGTTCCAGCATGGCCAGATCGCGCATTGCAGCTCTGCAACGCAGATTTCGCCTTCCTGAACATCGCATCATATGTGACGTACCCACCAGGTGGAATTCCACGTTACATATGTTGGAGCGGTTGTGTGAGCAGCAGCCAGCAGTAATGGAGTATCAGTTGCATCAGGCGCAATCAACTCGCAATTTGCGCCGTTCACACTTCACCACTACTGAGTGGGCCTCTATGAAGGACATCTGCCACGTTTTGCGTCCGTTTGATGAGTCAACGCGGATGGCGAGTGCAGATGATGCACTAGTCAGCCTGACTGTCCCCCTTATCTGCCTGCTTCAAAAAAAAATTCAAACACTAAGGGATGAGGTTTTGGAAGAGGTGGAGGATGAGGAGTCACTAATTCCATCACCTTCTGGACAGTCAGCGCAACGTGGTTCCTCACAAAGGGCTGGGCAGGGCTCACTTTGTGAGGAGGATGAGGAGGAGTCAATGGAGGAGGAAGACATCGCTCCAGAGAGAGGTACACAACGCTCTAGTCAGTATGTAGAGCGAGGGTGGGGTGATGCAGAGCAGGCAGAGATGACGCCTCTTGCAGGGGACAGCGTTTCTTGGCCAGTTGGGAGTCTGCAGCACATGGTTGATTTCATGCTGCAGTGCCTGAGAAACGACCGCCGCATCGCCCACATTCTCACCACGTCTGATTATTGGGTGTACACCCTCCTAGACCCTCGCTACCGGGACAACTTACAAAGCCTCATCACACCGTTGAACCGGGAGCGTAAAATGCGGGAGTACCAAGACACACTGGTGCAATCCATAATGTTCTCCATTCCAGCCGAGAGCACTGCTGCTGCTACTGCTTTACAAAGCAGCTCTGTGCGTCGAGGCAGTGGAGACAGCTCTGCAACAAGAGGGAGCACAAGCAGCGCCTCTGCACAGGGCAAGACCAGTATGTTCCAAATGTTGCGAAGTTTTGTGGCAGCGCCACAAATGTCTACACCATCCGAGACGGCTCCAGTCAGCAGGAGGCAACGTTTCCGTAAGATGGTGACAGATACATGTCTTTCCCTCTCAGTGTACTCCCAGATGGCTCTTCCCCATTCAAGTTTTGGGTCTCTAAGCTGGATACATGGCCAGAGCTTAGCCAGTATGCATTGGAGGTGCTGGCTTGCCCTGCTGCCAGTGTATTATCGGAGCGCGTCTTTAGTGCTGCAGGTGGTGTACTAACAGACCGTCGCATGCGACTATCCTCCGATAATGTAGACCGGCTTACTTTTCTGAAAATGAACAAGGCATGGATCTCGCCAGAATTTGTCTGTCCGTTTTCAGATTAAATAACTGGTTCGCAACGTTATCCATGTCTCCTGTTATGTTCATCTTTCTACCACCTGAACTCTACTCCCTGGGCTACAACACTGGCAGTTGCTGCTCAGAAGTGTCGTGTCCACAGACCAATACACAAGCTATAGTGTTACTGGCGTTCAGTAATGTCAGCTGTTCCCCTGCTGTGTGAACGGCAAAAAGTCATGCTGCCTCCACCCTGTTGTCTTCTCATCCCTGGGCTTCAACACCGCCAGTTGTTGCTCGGAAGTGTCATTGGCACGGGTACTCACTCCTGCCCAGACTGGTTACAGCACGCCATCTGTTTCCTGTCAGTGTAAACGTCACTTAGCCTCCAATAAGTTGTCCTGTCGTGTTGCGGTCGGGTTAGCCGACTCTATGGTGCTTGGAGTTTAGGTGCTTCCTATGTGTGCTGCGGGATATGCAAATAAAGGCTGTTTCCGTTGTGACAATAGGACAATCACCCACTGTAGTACTGTGGGATTCGGTAACTGCGGCCGGCTCGCGGCCTGTCAACTTAAATTTCCATGGGTACCTTCTGCTACCCGTCCGGGTTCCAGTACCGTCAGCTGGTTCTCCGCAGTGCCTTTGCCCTAGGTGCCTCCATCTCGGTATCCGAGTTCCAGCAACGTCTGCTGGTCCTTGGTAGTGCTTTGGAGCACAGGTACCTCCTGCTTAGTAACCGTGTCCCAGTAACGTCAGCTGGTCCTCGGTTGTGCCATTGGCTCTTTTCCTTCTGCTGCCCCTCCGGGTTCCAGCACAGTCAGCTGGTCCTCGTTACTTGCATTGGCTCTTGTACCTTCTGCTACCCGTCCGGGTTCCAGTACCGTCAACTGGTTCTCCGCAGTGCCTTTGGCCTAGGTGCCTCCATCTCGGTATCCGAGTTCCTGCAACGTCTGCTGGTCCTTGGTAGTGCTTTGGAGCACAGGTACCTCCTGCTTAGTAACTGTGTCCCAGTAACATCAGCTGGTACAAGGTTGTGCTACAAATACAAGATACAGAACAAGAGACACAAGAACAATAAGCAGAAGATCTAAAAATATATGCTCTAAATTATAAGCAGAAGAAGACTAAGCAGTGTATGGGGGTGAGTCCGTTCCTCCTCGTGGTGCCCCTGGAAAATGCCTGCTGCTGCTGCAGGCTAAACTGAACACGGACAAATACTGTTGTAATTTAAATCTTTTGTGACAGCAAGAACGGAAGAATGAAAAATTCATACTTTGACAGATTACAAGTACAGGATTCTCAGTCACAAATAAGAATATGATGAAGAAGATGAAGTACAATATGAATAAGAATAATAGTTTAATAAGAAGAATATGAGTAATGTTAACAAAAAGATGAATAGCAAGAAGTTTAAGAAGAAGATAAAGAAGGTGAAGATGAAGAATAATTTGATGAAAAAGATGATGCTGCTGAAGATTATGAAGGAGAAAGTGTGTCAAAAGTTAAAAAGGTGAAGAGCATGGAAGTTGTGAAATATACATATTTGCCAAAATAGAAAAAACGTGAACAACATTGTCAATTTCTTCGTCAATCCGAACATCTTTAAAAAAAAAAATATTTATGCTATTCCATTTGATTGGGTTAAACATCTATGCCTTTAATGTCTCCTCAACCTTCCCCAATACATTCTACATTACTCTTTGTTGTTTTCCTTCATGTACAATTAACCAACAAGGCAAGAATGGGGTTTTTTTTAATTCCGATATTTTGTTCCCATAGACTTACATTGGATTTCCGGTATCGGTATCGGGTATCGCCGATATTTTTTGGGTATCGGCGATACCATTCCGATTCCGATACTTTTGGATATCGGAAAGTATCGCTCAACTCTACAGTCATGGCCAAAAGTTTTGAGAATGACACAAATATAAATTTTTACAAAGTCTACTGTTTCACTTTTTCTAATGGCAATTTGCATATACTCCAGAATGTTATAAAGAGTGATCAGCTTAACAGCAATTACTTGCAAAGTCAATATTTGGCTAGAAAATGAACTTTATCCCCCAAAACACATTTCAACATCATTGCAGCCCTGCCTTAAAAGGACCAGCTAACCTCTTTTCAGTGATTGCTCCATTAACACAGGTGTGGGTGTTGATGAGGACATGGCTGGAGATCAATCTGTCATGATTAAGTAAGAATGACACCACTGGACACTTTAAAAGGAGGCTGGTGCTTGGCATCATTGTTTCTCTTCTGTTAACCATGGTTATCTCTAAAGAAACACGTGCAGTCATCATTGCAATGCACAAAAATGGCCTAACAGGGAAGAGTATCGCAGCTAGAAAGATTGCACCTCAGTCAACAATCTATCGCATCATCAAGAACTTCAAGGAGAGAGGTTCCATTGTTGCCAAAAAGGCTTCAGGGCGCCCAAGAAAGACCAGCAAGCGCCAGGACCGTCTCTTAAAAGTGTTTCAGCTGCGGGATCGGGCTACCAGTGTCAAGATCCCGTCTGGGTTGGAGCCGATGTTACTGCAAACACTAGGGGAAGCAGAGGCAGGTAGCGTAGTCAGATGGCAGCCGGAGGTCGGTACACAGGAAAGGCAGTTCGGTAACAGAGGAGCAGGCAGATAACGTAGTCAGGTGGCAGCCGGAGGTCGGTACACAGGAGAGCAGTGTTTGTAGCAATGGATCAGGCGGAGAGCGTAGTCAGAAGGCAGGCCGAGGTCGGTTCACAGGAGAGCAGTGTTTGTAGCAATGGATCAGCAGGAAACGCTTGACTAAAGGCTTGGAGCTCAATAATCTCGCAATGACACACCCACAGGGCCAGGTTTATATAGGGTGTGTAATTGGCAATCAGAGGCCCAATCAAAAGAGCACTAGGTGTAGCCAATCAGGAAGAACAGTCAATGGTATCTGGGTTCAGCAAGGAACTTTGCAGCCAGCAGAATAGCTCAGATGGTAGAGCTGCTGGCCAGTGGACAAGAGGTACTGGGTTCGACTCCTGACAGTACTCCCCTCCTTCCAGGATGGCCTCTGGACATCTCAGGAGCTGGCTTATCCGGGTACCTCTGATGAAAGGCTCTTGTTAGTCTAGGAGCATGGACGTTGTCCCTTGGTTCCCATGAATTTTCCTCTGGTCCGTAACCCTTCCACTGCACCAGATACTGCAGTTTACCTCTGAATTTTCGGGAGTCCAGAATCTTATCCACAATGTATTCTTCTTCACCACGGATCCTTTCTGGTGGAGGAGGTGGCTGAATTCTTCCTGGAAACGGGTTTTCACAGAAGGGTTTGAGCAAGGATATGTGAAACATGGATGAATCTTTAGATTGTTGGGAAGTTCCAAACGAAAAGCAACCTGGTTAATTTTTGCAGAAATTTGAAAAGGTCCAATGAATTTCTGACCCAATTTGGAGAATGGCACATGTGTCTTAAGGTTTTTAGTGGACAGCCAAACTTTGTCTCCAACCTGAAGAGCAGGGGGCACTCTCCGATGTTTATCTGCTGCTTTCTTATATACTTCCTGGGTCTTGAGTAATATCTCTGATAATTCCTTCTGGGATTCCTGTAATTTTGCAAGCCTGTCATTTACAGCAGGAATGGGAGTGTTCACTGGCAGATTAGGGATAAATACTGGATGTACTCCATAATTAGCAAAAAATGGGGTTTGAGATGTAGCGCTATGTATGGAGTTGTTGTAGGAAAACTCTGCTGTTGGTAAATAGTCCACCCAGTCATCCTGAAGATAGGAAATGAAGCAACGGAGGTATTCCTCCAAAGTCTGGTTCGTTCTCTCCGTCTGGCCATTGGACTGAGGATGGAAAGCGGTAGAAAGATTCACCGTGACTCCCAAGGCTGTACAGAAACTCTTCCAAAATTTTGACGTAAACTGAACGCCTCTGTCAGACACCACGCTGTCAGGAATTCCATGTAACCTGAATACCTCTTTGATTATCAGTTCTGCAGTTTTTTCAGCAGTAGGAATTCCTTCAGTTGGAATAAAGTGGGCCATTTTTGTGAGTCGGTCCACTATGACAAGGATGACGGTCATCTGTTTGGAAGGGGGTAGTTCCACAATAAAATCCATGGAAATAGATCCCCAAGGCCTGGATGGAACTGGAAGTGGTTGCAAGAGTCCTAGAGGAGACGATCGTGGGGTCTTGTTTCGTGCGCATGTTAAACAGGTTGAAACATATTTCCTCACGTCCTTCCTACAATTAGGCCACCAAAAGAAACGAAGTAGTAAGTCTTGTGTTTTTGCAACTCCAGGATGTCCTGCCAGTTTAGAATCATGGACACTTTTGAGGACTTCAAGGCGAGAAGATTCAGGTACATATATTTTGTGTTTCTGCATCCAAAACCCTCTTTGAATGAAAGATCGACGTCTTCCGAAGGATGGTTAAGGAAAGAGTCCTCTTGATATCCATCTTTAATTCTATTACATAGTCCTCTAGAGTGCAATATTCCCAAAAAATTTTTAGGGCCTAGAATTGTATCGTCATTACTAGACCTCTCCTGAGGTTCCGAACACATCCTGGACAGGGCGTCAGCCTTGCCATTTCTTGAACCAGGCCGGTAAGAAATTATAAAATTGAATCTTGAGAAAAATAAGGCCCATCGTGCTTGTCTTGCAGACAATCTTTTTGCTGTACGGAGGAATTCAAGATTCTTGTGGTCCGTGAGGACAGTCACAGGGTGATTGGCACCTTCCAAAAGATGTCTCCATTCGGAGAAGGCAACTTTAATGGCTAACAGTTCTTTATTACCGATGTCGTAGTTCTTTTCTGCAGATGACATGGTGTGGGAAAGAAACGCACATGGGTGAAGTTGCATTTTGTCCCCAACTCGCTGAGACAGAATGGCTCCCACTGCAGAGTCCGAGGCGTCCACTTCGACAGTAAATGGCAATTCAGGATTTGGGTGTACTAACAATGGAGCAGACGTAAAAAGAGTTTTCAATTTGTCAAAAGCCTCCTGTGCCTCCGGAGACCAGAAAAATGCTTTGGTCTTTTTTGTTAGTGTAGTAATTGGTAGTATGATCCGTGAAAAGTTCTTTATAAATTTTCGGTAAAAATTTGCAAATCCTATGAAACGCTGGACGTCTTTTAAATTTCTTGGAACAGGCCAGTCCACTACAGCATTGATTTTGCCGGGATCCATGCTCAGACCTTCTGGGGAGATGATATATCCCAGAAATTGGATACTGGTTTGTTCAAACTCACATTTTTCAAGTTTAATGTAAAGATGGTTCTCCTGTAGTCGTTCCAAGACTAACTGGACGTGCCTGCGATGCTCTTCCAAGGTGTCTGAAAATATAAGAATGTCATCGAGATAAGCCACAACGAATTGGTCCAAGAAATCTCGAAATACATCATTAATAAAATGTTGAAAGGTGGCTGGGGCATTGCTAAGACCAAAGGTCATAACCAGAGATTCAAAATGTCCATATCTCGTTCTGAAGGCGGTCTTCCACTCATCTCCTGGGCGAATCCGTATGAGGTTGTAAGCCCCTCTAAGATCCAGCTTCGTAAAGATTTTCGCAGAACGGAGTCTCTCAAATAGTTCAGGAATCAAGGGTAGCGGGTAGCGATTCTTGACAGTGATATTATTCATCTCTCTGTAGTCAATACATGGCCGCAGAGTGGAGTCTTTCTTTTCAACAAAGAACAGGGGTGCCCCAGCTGGAGATGTGGAAGGTCGAATAAAGCCTTTCTCTAAATTTTCATCCAGGAACTTTCTTAATACCTTCAATTCAGGTTCGGAAAGATTGTAAATCCGTCCAAATGGAATGGTTGCTCCTGGCAGCAATTCAATGGGACAGTCGTAAGGACGGTGAGGAGGTAATTGATCTGCTTTCTTCTTACTGCAGACATCAGAGAACTGCTGATATTGAGGTGGTAGTTTCTCTTCCTTCTCATGCGAAATCTCAGCGATTTGGACTTGTTGGAGAACAGGGGGTTCCTTATGACAATTATTCTTACAGTAGTCAGATGGAAAGGTGATGGTCCTTGATGCCCAGTTGATAGAAGGGTTATGGACTGAAAACCAGGGGATCCCTAGAATAACCGGAAATTTCGGAGATGAGATAAGGTGGAAACTGACAGCTTCATGATGATCCGGTTCGATACAAATCTCCAGTTCGATTGTCTCATGCGTGACAGGTCCAGAAGACAAGGGTGATCCATCCACAGTTTCCATTTCAATTGGTGTGGATTTGGTCCTACTGGAAATATTATTATCACGTGTAAATTTTAAGTCCATAAAATTCCCTCCTGCTCCCGAATCCAACAGGGCAGAGCATTGTATTTTTTGGGTGCCCATTACAACCTGAATGGGGATTACAAAATGAGATGATGTAGTATGTATTTTGTCTATTTCTGGCGTTACTGATGAGATAGTCTGCAAGATGGAATCCGACTGCTGAGAAAGGTCCATATTGCTGGCAGACCTGTTGTTGGTAAAGGCTATAGTCCTTTTGTTAGGACAGTTGATGGCATAGTGTCCAGGGTCCCCACAATAGAGGCAGAGATGTTCTGCACGTCGCCTCTCCTTCTCCTGTGCAGAGAGTGGTCTTCGGATGACGTCGATCTGCATCGGTTCAGACACGCCTTGCGTCTTTTCTTGGTGGTCCGATGCTGAAAATGAGAAGCCAGGGCTATTCCCAAGTGCTCGCAGTCTCTCCTTTCTCCTTTCAGTAAGTCTCTGGTCAATCCGGATACATAGTTGAATAAAGTCCTCCAACTGGTCAGGGGTCTCAACCCTGGCAAGCTCGTCTTTCACTGGTTCTGATAACCCTCGTCGAAATTGACTTCTCTGGGCCGCTGGATTCCAGGTGGTGTCGGCCACCCAGCGACGGAACTCCGATGTGTATTCCGCAACAGAGCGACGTCCTTGGCGCAAATTATGTAATTTGGTTTCTGCTGTGGCACAGCGGTTTGGGTCATCAAAAACTTGATTCATAGCTGCGGTGAAGGCTTCCAGGTCATTAAGGAGGTCATACTCCTTTTCTACATAAGGTGAAGCCCAAGCAAGAGCTTCATCCGTCAGGAGATTTATCATGAAAAAAAACTTTCTTCCTCTCACTGGTAAAGGGAGCAGGTTGCATCTGGAAGTATATGCGGCATTGATTGAGGAATCCTCGGTACTGCTTGCGATCCCCACTGAACTTTGCAGGCAGCGGCAGCCGCGCGTTTGATTTCGGACCCTGAATTGCGCACGTCCAGAAGTTGTTTTTGTAGCTCAATTACTTCCTGTTGTATCGCCGTGAAATCAGTTTGTAACTTGGCATATTTTCCTTGAGAGTCCGTACAAAAACTTTGAAGCTCCGTAACTTGCCGTCTCAGGGTGTTCACAGCGGACTCCATTTTGGCGCGAGATTATTCTGTCAAGATCCCGTCTGGGTTGGAGCCGATGTTACTGCAAACACTAGGGGAAGCAGAGGCAGGTAGCGTAGTCAGATGGCAGCCGGAGGTCGGTACACAGGAAAGGCAGTTCGGTAACAGAGGAGCAGGCAGATAACGTAGTCAGGTGGCAGCCGGAGGTCGGTACACAGGAGAGCAGTGTTTGTAGCAATGGATCAGGCGGAGAGCGTAGTCAGAAGGCAGGCCGAGGTCAGTTCACAGGAGAGCAGTGTTTGTAGCAATGGATCAGCAGGAAACGCTTGACTAAAGGCTTGGAGCTCAATAATCTCGCAATGACACACCCAAAGCCCAGGTTTATATAGGGTGTGTAATTGGCAATCAGAGGCCCAATCAAAAGAGCACTAGGTGTAGCCAATCAGGAAGAACAGTCAATGGTATCTGGGTTCAGCAAGGAACTTTGCAGCCAGCAGAATAGCTCAGATGGTAGAGCTGCTGGCCAGTGGACAAGAGGTACTGGGTTCGACTCCTGACAACCAGCAGTGCAGAGCTTGCTCAGGAATGGCAGCAGGCAGGTGTGAGTGCATCTGCACGCACTGTGAGGCGGAGACTCTTGGAGCAAGGCCTGGTCTCAAGGAGGGCAGCAAAGAAGCCACTTCTCTCCAGAAAAAACATCATGGACAGACTGATATTCTGCAAAAGGTACAGGCAGTGGACTGCTGAGGACTGGGGTAAAGTTATTTTCTCTGATGAATCCCCTTTTCGATTGTTTGGGACATCAGGAAAACGCCTCATTTGGAGAAGACAAGGTGAGCGCTACCACCAGTCTTGTCTCATGCCAACTGTTAAGCATCCTGAAACCATTCATGTGTGGGGTTGCTTCTCAGCCAAGGGAATCGGCTCTCTCACAGTCTTGCCTAAAAACACAGTCATGAATAAAGAATGGTACCAGAATGTCCTCCAAGAGCAACTTCTCCCAACCCTCCAAGAGCAGTTTGGCGATCAACAATGCCTTTTCCAGCATGATGGAGCACCTTGCCATAAAGCAAAGGTGATAACTAAATGGCTCAGGGAACAAAACATAGAGATTTTGGGTCCATGGCCTGGAAACTCCCCAGATCTTAATCCCATTGAGAATTTGTGGTCAATCATCAAGAGACAGGTGGACAAACAAAAACCTAAAAATTCTGACAAAATGAAAGCATTGATTGTGCAAGAATGGACTGCTATCAGTCAGGATTTGGTCCAGAAGTTGATTGAGAGCATGCCAGGGAGAATTGCAGAGGTCCTGAAGAAGAAGGGTCAACACTGCAAATATTGACTTGCTGCATTAACTCATTCTAACTGTCAATATAAGCTTTTGTTACTCATATGTTTGCAATTATTATATTTCTGTCTGTGATAAAAACATCTGTCAAACACACATAAAAACCAGAGGGCAGCAGATCATGTGAAAATATAATATTTGTGTCATTCTCAAAACTTTTGGCCATGACTGTAGTAAAGAGTCTTCTTTGACTTTTTTGAAGATCAAGTAGAACTGAAGACTGTGGCTTCTTTCGACCCAAATTATTTACGGATAATCAGCGATTAATGTTTTCTTGTATTTATGTCAAAGTGCTTCTTTTGAAGAGGAGGGAAGGTTACATACTGACCCCTTAACCATTGCAGATGTGTCAGCATATTGTTGAATGCAACCAAAGGATTTGGGAAGGAGGATTTTCTTTGAGAGGTCTACAAATAAAAGAAAGTATCAATGTTGACAATTGTAATATAGATACAAGATACCATAATCTGTTCTTATGTTGCAGAAGGTGTTCAGCTATCTTTGTCATGGAAGCAGTATTGAAAATCGGCTTCATAGCCATTGTGTAAAACATGTATTATAAATTGGCTTAGTAGGCTTCCAATAAAGCAGAGCGTGGGAGAAGTGTTCTATCTTTGTCTTTTACTTAGTACTCACTCTTTTGATCATGCTCTCTCCCCATTGTTTTGCTTCTGCAGGATGGAAGCGGAAGATGTGAGATATTTTTTCTTTTTTGTATTCATCGTAAGTAATAATTCATTTAAACCTGGCACCAGCACAAGACTTACACGTTCTATATTCAGATTAGATTGTATACAATAGTTTTCTTGGATTAATCACTCAAAGATGCAGAGAAGAGTGAGTATTCATGTAAAGTACCTTTACTTATGTTTTCTATAGGATGGGCAAGGCGTAGACTCTGTGTAATACTACCAAATAAACGAAAAGAAAATGATTTACCGTACCCAAAAAAAAGTTTACATCTATTTTCAAAATGTGATTCCTAGAATGCGCAGATATGGCTTTCGACATTCATTGCAGGCAATAAAGGTTTCCAATCCAACGTTTGTGTCACAGGGCTACTCCGAATATTAATTATTAATGTCAGACTTGACTATTAATAATTAATATACAGCTATGACTGACGTCTTAATGTTTTCTGTTACTTATACTATATTCTGTATAAACGGCGACTAACTGAGATGGAACTGTGGGCAAATAAAGAATATTTATTACACAAAGTCTACAGTTATTCTGTTGAATTGGCACACTAATATAGGATACAGTAATATAGGAATAGCACACAGTAAACCCACAATGACCTCATAATGTGCCACCCACGTTACCTAAACACACAGATCCAATATAGCTGCCCACTCCCTCCTTACAATACTAACTGTCCCTATATAGAATCAAGGTGTTAATAGCAGTGCAGATATATCTAACCAACAAAGGGTTAAGGATATAAATAATGCAGGAATAAAGGGTGGATACTTATACCAATGTTCTCGTAATGATGCCAGTGGAGTAAGAGAGAAAGGAAACATGTGTCTTTGGTTTTTCAGTCAAGCAGAAGAAGGGCAGTGTCCAGTCCCAGGTGTGGGAGATGTCAACACTATTGTATTTTTCCACACCCACTGTTTTTCAGGACATAGACTGAACATTCCTTTGTCTCCCCCCTCAACAACCACGCGTGGCGAATTATATCAGTGGGTGCAATATTCATATATACATATGTTATAGTGACAAGGTCACTGGTAAAGTGCTGGAGGGGAGATATGTTTCACTGTGCTTAATGTCAGTGATGTAAAACCCAGAGATTTTCCTCCAGCACATTAAGTGCTGCGAGGGGCTTAACAGCTATTTTGTTTAACCCCTTAATGGCCAGGCCAGTTTTTACAATTCTGACCACTCACGTTATGAGGTTATAGCTCTGGAACGCTTCAGCGTATCCCACTGATTCTGAGATTGCTTTTTTCATTATATATTGTACTTCATGTTAGTGGTAAAAATTTCTTTGATATGGCTTGCGTTTATTTATTAGAAAAAAATAACGGAATTTTGGCAACAATTTTGAAAACTTCGCAATTTTCAAATTTTTTATTTTTGTGCCCTTAAATCAGAGTGTTGTGTCACACAAAATAGTTAATAAATAACATTTCCCACTTGTCTTCTTTACATCAGCACAATTTTGGAAAAATATATATTTTTTTTAGTAAGTTATAAGGGTTAAAAGTTGACCAGCGATTTCTCAACAAAATTTACAAAACCATATTTTTAAGGGGAAAACATCACCTTTGAAGTGAATTTTGGGGGTCAATATGACAGAAAATACCCAAAAGTGACACCATTCTAAAAACTGCACCCCTCAAGGTGCTCAAAACCACATTCAAGAAGTTTATTAACCCTTCAGGTGCTTCACGAGAATTAAAGCAATGTGGAAGGAAAAATGAACATTTTACTTTTTCACAAAAAATTATTTTAGACCCAATTTTTTTATTTTCACAAGGGTAACAGGAGAAAGTGGACCAGAAAATTTGTTGTGAAATTTCACCTGAGCACATCACTGCTCCGTATGTGGGGAAAAGCCACTGGGCGCATGGCAGGGCTCAGAAGGGAGGGAACACCGTTTGACTCTTTGAACGCAAAATTACCTGGAATCAATGGCGGACTCCATGTTGCGTTTGGAGACCCCCTGATGTACCTAAACAGTGGAAACCCCCCAATTCTAACTCCAACCCTAACACAGCCCTAACCCTAATCCCAACCCTAACCATAACCCTAAGCAGAACACTAATCCCAACACACCCCTAACCCCAACACCACAACTGTAACCCCAACACCACTAGCCCCACCCCAACCCTTATCCTAGCCCCAACCCTATCCCTAATGGAAAAAAATATTTTTTTTAAATTTTATTATTTTTAACTAACTAGGGGGGTTTGATTTGCTATTTTTTTTTATTTCGATCACTGTGAACCAATAGGAAAACGAACCAATAGGAAAAATCTCCCACCATTTTCTTCCAGGAAGATGATATGGAGGGCTGGGGGGGCTCGGAGGACCCCATTTCTCTCTCCTCTGGTATGCTAGATCATATCAGTGGAGAGCGAAATGAATGGGAAATCTGCCTTTTTTTTGCGTTCACAAGACTGGGGACGGAAAAAATGACCCAAATCATGTTATCCGGAGTCTCGTCTACCCCCGCTAGCCAAGACCCCGGAGATTTTCCGATGCTGGGGGGCGCTATACCTTATTTCTCAGTGCCGTTAAAGAGTGGCACTGAATAATAAGGCCCCTTAACTGCCGCCGTTCAAAGGCGTATTGTTGATCATTAAGTGATTGATGGGCTGGGCTTTTGTGGACAACCATAGAGCAGGTGGGAGGTTGTCCACCTTATCTCCACCCATGGGTGTGGTCTGGGGCTTAATTAACTGGCCTCCGGAGTACCTCAGCTTCCTTTCTACTTCTGGTTTTGGCTTACAATCAGAGGGAAAGTATTTGTACGCCAAAACCAGGAGTAAAGCAATTAAAGGAAAAGTATAATAGAAACATGTCATCACTTCTGCATTTTTCACCCACTCTTTGTTTTGGTTTACACATACTGAGGTAAATAACTCACTAAATACTCAACCTGTGCACATGGCCTAAGGCTGGTTTGACACATTCTGGACACCTGCTCAATCTGAGCTAGCTTCTTCATACATGCCCATTACCCAGCAGGCATATTGGGTCTTCCAATGCAAGAATCATCTGTGTTCACATGTGTGGAACCAGTCCAAGGGTGGGCACATCTGTATCTGTACTCAGAATGAGCATCATCTATGGCATTTGTGCAATGTGTACGTGGGCCCTGGCTCCTGTAGCATACTCATTTTGGTATGCAGATACTGTATGCAGATTAGGAGCATAATGTTTTTCTGAGCAGCTATGTAGTCTCTCGATCTGGCAGCCGCTATAATCTTGTCATATAAATCGCAAGGCTGCTCTCAACTTTTCCACGCCTTTGCTTTGTTTGTACGCAGTTTTCTTTCTCAGCTGTGATAACAGCTTTCACAGAGCGTTACATTTTTATCTCAGCAATACATGAGAAGGTAAAAATGTTTATTATTGCAGATCTGTTTTCTGGGTATTCAGTGAACGTTCAGGAGCTCATGGGTAATGTATTTCCACCTATTAGGACAGACATTACATGACCCATTCTGCTGGGCCGCCTTCTTCAAACTTCTTATGGGAAAAAGAGAATATAGGAGCACGGATAGGTTGGTTTCACACATCAGATTTTTCTCTCATTTGTAAAAAATATCTATGGTTTGTTCAGCGTGATGACAAAAGGGAGTGGGATATATGAACAATATGATGTATATGAAGAAAATAAAATCTTACCCTCTACCCATCCAACAGTAACATAGACATCCGTGTGCAATGTGTTTTTATTTTTTCATGAGGCCTTTGACTTGCATTGGGAGTTTGATCTGACGTACGTGTCTCTATTTTCTTTTTTATAAACAAGTGCTCCACAAGAAAAAAAGGAAACATGAAAAGGTACATTCACTCTAATGAGTCCACGATCTATCCGCAAAATTAATGGATAGCACATGGACCAAAAAAGCTACGGTAATTTTTGCAAGAGCCCATCAAGAGGCAAGAAAGAAGCAGGGAGTTATAATCACTGACTATATTGTAGTAGTTTATTAAGTTTGTGGGAATTTGAAAAAATCTTTGGAAGTGGAAAAAACCCATAAGCAAAATTTTCTTGCACAGCATTTTTTTAATGCCACTGCAGTTTTTGAGAAAGTCTTTCCTTTGTAATTCCCAGTCCTGCCAAATTCACACCTGGCTTTGGGTCTATAAACTGCATCACAAATTGTAATGGTGCTTTAAACAAAAAAATGCTGTGTTTGCAACCTTCATAAATTGAAATTCTGGTGCTGATTTAATTTTATATTGAATACTCTTTTAAAGGATAGAACAAGTCACTCGTGTGCTTAAAAAAACATGAATAACGTATTTTTCAGATTATAAGAAACATCTTTTTTCCCCCAAATTGGAAAATGGGGGTGCATCTTATAATGCGTATATACCTTACCGGTACTGTTGCTGCAGGCCGCAGGCTGGGATGAGGGGGGTCCGGCGGTGCTGCGGGTGGCCGGTGCTGCGGAGGTGTCTGGCGGTGCTGCTGTGAGGGTCTCTACTGACATTTTGTGAAAGGCCAGAGCCCACGCAGTTCCATGGTTTCCTGTGTGGTGGACTCCGGGAGAATGGCCGCCGGGGGCGGCACATGCGCAAATGGAGATCTCGGCACTAAGATCTCTGGAGATGAGATCTGAGTACTGAAATCTTAAGAAAATTGTACCAGAATTCTCGAGCATAGTGGTCATGGGAGATTTCAACTATCCAGACATTTGTTGGGAATCTCTCTCAGGCAAAACTAACAGGTCCAGGAAATTCTTATCCTCTCTTGCTGACAACTTTATCTTCCAAAAGGTAATGGAGAAAACAAGGGGATCTGCTACCTTGGATCTAATCCTCATAAACAGGGAGGAAATGGTGGAGGAGGTAAGAGTGGCTGGGACTCTAGGAGGTAGTGACCATGCTATTTTAGAATTTTGGATAACAAGAGGAGGAAGACCTGTGAAGACTCAGACGTCAAGGTTAGATTTCAGAAAGGCAGATTTTAAGGAACTCAGAAAGAGAATTGGAGGGATCCAATGGCTGGATATCCTTAAGGACAAAAATGTCCAGGAAGGATGGAAAATCTTGAAAAATGAGATTCTCAAAGCACAATCGTTAACAATTCCGAAAGGAGGGAAGAATGGGAAGCATTTAAGGAAACCAGGATGGATGAACATAGAACTTAAACACATGCTACAAAGGAAGAAAGAAATGTTTATCAAATGGAAAGAGGGAGGCATATCTAAAGAAGAATATAATGCTGTCTGCAGAACCTGCAGGGCACAAATCAGATTATCTAAAGCTGACAATGAATTAAGGCTTGCAAGTGACGTCAAAAGCAACAAAAAAGGATTTTGGGGATACGTCAAAAGTAAAAGAAAAGTCAAAGATGCTATAGGATTTTTACAGGATGAAAATGATGAAATGGTAAGTCAGGATGTTGAGAAGGCTGAACTTTTAAATTCCTATTTTGCATCTGTTTTCTCTCAGAAAGGAAATGTAACATCAACTGATCTTCACTGTCCTATTAAAGGAATAGAAGAATCCAGGATATCTATAAACAGAAATACAGTGAGGAAACACTTAGCTAACATAAATGAATTCAAGTCTCCAGGTCCAGATGAATTACACCCCAGGGTACTGAAGGAGATAGCAGAAGAAATTCTTGAACCACTGTCCATAATCTTTGAAAATTCTTGGAGAACAGGAGAAGTCCCAGAAGACTGGAGAAGAGCAAATGTTGTTCCTATCTTCAAAAAGGGGAAGAAGGTGGACCCAGGGAACTACAGGCCGGTGAGTCTGACTTCTATACCAGGAAAGATCTTTGAACAAATTATTAAAGAACATGTATGCAAGTACCTGGATAAGAATGAAGTGATTAAACAGAGTCAGCATGGGTTTGTAACTAATAAGTCATGTCAGACTAACTTAATTTCCTTCTATGACAGAATCACTGACTGGGTGGATCAGGGAAATGCTGTAGATATAGTATATCTTGACTTCAGCAAAGCATTTGACAAAGTATCTCACACAATCCTTATTGAAAAAATGACTAAGTATGGAATGGACAAGGCAACTGTTAGGTGGATTCATAACTGGCTTAGTGATCGGACCCAAAGAGTGGTTGTAAATGGCTGCACATCCAGTTGGAAGAATGTCTCAAGTGGGGTACCACAAGGCTCTGTTTTGGGCCCTGTATTGTTCAACATCTTTATCAATGATTTAGATGAAGGAATTGAGGGTAAACTGATCAAATTTGCTGATGACACAAAGCTAGGAGGGGTAGCTAATACTAGAGAAGAGAGAGAGAGGATTCAAAAAGATATACATAAACTGGAGCAGTGGGCAGCAACTAACAGAATGGATTTTAACAGGGAAAAATGCAAAGTACTACATCTGGGCAATAAAAATGAAAAAAGCATATACAAAATGGGAGGAATAGGGCTAAGTAACAGCACATGTGAAAAAGACTTGGGTATACTAATTGATCACAGACTTAACATGAGTCAACAGTGTGATGCAGCAGCAAAAAAGGCAAATGCAATTCTAGGATGTATCAACAGAAGCATACAGTCTAGATCACGTGAGGTCATTATTGCCCTCTACTCCTCTTTGGTCAGACCTCATCTGGAATACTGTGTCCAGTTTTGGGCACCACATTTAAAAAAGACATCAACAAACTGGAGCAAGTTCAGAGAAGAGCCACCAGAATGGTGACCGGTCTGCAAACCATGTCCTATGAGGAACGGTTGCAGGATTTGGGAATGTTTAGCTTGCAAAAAAGAAGACTGAGAGGAGACTTAATAGCTGTCTACAAATATCTCAAGGGCTGTCACATTGTAGAAGGATCATCTTTATTCTCATTTGCACAAGGAAAGACTAGAAGCAATGGGATGAAACTGAATGGGAGGAGACACAGATTAGATATTAGAAAAAACTTTTTGACAGTTAGGGTGATCAATGAGTGGAACAGGCTGCCACAAGAGGTGGTGAGTTGTCCTTCAATGGAAGTCTTCAAACAGAGGCTGGATAGACATCTGTCTGGGATGATTTAGAGAATCCTGCTTTGAGCAGGGGGTTGGACCAGAAGGCCCAGGAGGTCCCTTCCAACTCTACCATTCTATGATTCTATGATATGGTTTAAAGTCCCCACTGGGTGTTCAAGTCTAAAGCACTCTTTTATAACAACGGTACAAATTTTTGAAGACAATATTTTGGGTACGTTTTCTTATTATAAATGTATTAATGTTAAGTAGTGATGATAAATGTGATGTAATACTGCATTTGTAATCAACAGGTTTATTGTGCTGTTCAATATTATATTTTGCATTAGGTAATAAAAGGTTGTAAGAATTGATCGGAAGAATTGGGAAGTTTTAGTCCTGACAGGACACTTATTCCAATTTTAAAAATGGAGCGGCAGGTGGGATTGTTTGACCGCAGCTCCATTCATTCCCTTTGATACTTATACATAAAAACAAGAGCAATGAATGGATGAGTGTTCAAGCCGCACATGCCGCTCCAGTCTAATTAGGATAAAAGTTCCACATTTTGCCAATTTGGTTCCAGCAGTCAGACCCCCACCAATCAATATGTTATTACTTTTTTACACTGGAAAAACTCTGTAAGTACTTCATGTTTCAAGTATTTAATCACTAATGGAAATAAAGAATCTTCTAATTAATGTCAGAGAGCAAATGACCTCCATACACAACACAATCCACTAAACCAAGATCAATAATACCATATACAAGGGAGAAATAGCACCACACCATGACCAGACCACATATTTCCAGCATATAGTGACCAAATAATACCACATACAAGGAACATATATCGCCATACCATGACCAGATCATATATTACCAGCATATAGCGACCGAATAATCCCACATACAATGGACAAATATCACCACACCATGACCAGACCACATATTACCAATCACAGTGACTTAATAATACTATGTACAAGGGAGAAATACTGCCACTCCGTGACTAGATCACATGTTATCACCACACAGTGACAGAATAGTAACACATACATACAAGGAACAATGACCAGATCACATATTACCAACGTATAGTCACCAAATAATACCACATGCAAGGGACAAATACTACCACTCCATACCAAGACAAATCTTACCATCACATAGTGATCAAATAATATCACATACTGTACAAAGGAGAAATACCAACACATCATGACCAGACTACATTGTGACCGAATAGCACCACATAGAAGGGACAAATGACACCAGACCACAAATTACCACCCCATAGTGACCGAATACTACAATACAGTTCATGAATACAAAACACAATATTAATAACACTGTTATTACCACCAGTGACATTATACACAAGAGCTCTGTATGTATAGTATGCAGTGTATAGTGTAAGTGTACAGGTAATGCAGTGATCACCAGTGACATTATACACAGGAGCTCTGGATATAGTGTGTGTGTGTGTGTGTGTGTGTGTGTGTGTGTGTGTGTGTACATGTAATACACTGATTCACCAGTGATGTTTCCAAGTGAAGTCATCCTCACTTTTATTCTTCATTTGCCACAGACCGCCATCACTTCTTCCATCCAGGACTTATCTCTGCAGAAAATAACACAGTCATCAATAGCTGATTGCTTCTAGAGAAAATTCTCCACTTTTTGCCCAACTCCTACACTACGTCAGATGAAGAAAAAAAGCGACATAGTGCCGCCCTGCACTGTAACAGGACCCCTCCACTTTATTCCCCCTATGGAAAACTGTTTCCTAAAAAGTAAATTATATTAAAATAGTAATATTTCATATTATCCATCCTGCCTCTCATATATCCAAGAAAAAAAAGAAAGCACACTGTAGCGCTGTAGCTTGCAAACACGAAATATGAAAAATATGAAAAATGAATTGCATCACTGCCTTAGAAATATGAAAAATTGAGAAGTCTTAGCGCATAAGATGGCCAAATTATGTGAGCCTGATAGCCACGTCAAGGCTCTTCTCGTATATCAGGTCCTAACTAATGCCAATCCTCACTTAGAAAAGTCTGTCTGCATGGGAACATATGAATCCTCTCTTCAGACTAAAATCTACATCTCTGTGGAGGGGTAATGAACCTAGTGTAATTAAAAAGCCTGTGACCACCAGGTGGAGTGCTCAGGTAGAAGGTAAATGAATACATATCAAAAAACTGACCGGCACATCCAAACATAGATCCAGTGTGAACAGGTGCTAAACCTAGAGTCACCAACTCATATACATACAAGAAAAAAAGGTAGCACACTGTAGCGCTATAGCTTGCAAACACGAAATATGAAAAATGAATTGCATCATTACCTTAGAAATATGAAAAATTGAGAAGTCTTAGCGCATAAGATGGCCAAATTATGTGAGCCTGATAGCCACGTCAAGGCTCTTCTCGTATATCAGGTCCTAACTAATGCCTATCCTCGCTTAGAAAAGTCTGTCTGCATGGTACGTATGAATCCTCTCTTCAGACTAAAATCTACATCTCTGTGGAGGGGTAATGAACCTGTTGTAATTAAAAAGCCTGTGACCAACAGGTGGAGTGCTCAGGTAGAAGGTAAATGAATACATATCAAAAAACTGACCGACACATCCAAACATAGATCCAGTGGCTATCAGGCTCACATAATTTGGCCATCTTATGCGCTGAGGGTGAGTTTCCACGGTCAGGAACCGCTGCGTGTTTGGCGCTGTGCTCTGGCGCAGCGCCAAACACGCAGCGTCCAGATGTTACAGCATAGTGGAGGGGATTTCAAGAAATCCCGTCTCCACTATGCGTAACAATACGCAGGTGGCAGACCTGCGTAAACGGACATGCGGCGCGTCTTTTTAGACCGCAGCATGTCCTCGCGTATTGCGGCGACGGTGCGTCGCCGCAACAGAATTTAACACAGGGCTATGTAGCCCTGCGTTCTTTCCGGAGGTGTCCCGGAGGTGTCCTGAACACCTCCGGAAAGATCGCGCGTCATAAAGGGGGCGGGGCTTAGACGGAGCGGAATTTCCGCTCCGTCCAAAGCGCTGTGGTTCCGGACCGTGGAACCACAGCCTAAGACTTCTCAATTTTTCATATTTCTAAGGCAGTGATGCAATTCATTTTTCATATTTTTCATATTTTCATATTTCGTGTTTGCAAGCTACAGCGCTACAGTGTGCTACCTTTTTTTCCCCTCCACAGAGATGTAGATTTTAGTCTGAAGAGAGGATTCATATGTTCCCATGCAGACAGACTTTTCTAAGTGAGGATTGGCATTAGTTAGGACCTGATATACGAGAAGAGCCTTGACGTGGCTATCAGGCTCACATAATTTGGCCATCTTATGCGCTAAGACTTCTCAATTTTTCATATTTCTAAGGCAGTGATGCAATTCATTTTTCATATTTTTCATATTTTCATATTTTGTGTTTGCAAGCTACAGCGCTACAGTGTGATACCTTTTTTTCTTGTATGTATATGAGTTGGTGACTCTAGGTTTAGCACCTGTTCACACTGGATCTATGTTTGGATGTGCCGGTCAGTTTTTTGATATGTATTCATTTACCTTCTACCTGAGCACTCCACCTGGTGGTCACAGGCTTTTTAATTACACCAGGTTCATTACCCCTCCACAGAGATGTAGATTTTAGTCTGAAGAGAGGATTCATATGTTCCCATGCAGACAGACTTTTCTAAGTGAGGATTGGCATTAGTTAGGACCTGATATACGAGAAGAGCCTTGACGTGGCTATCAGGCTCACATAATTTGGCCATCTTATGCGCTAAGACTTCTCAATTTTTCATATTTCTAAGGCAGTGATGCAATTCATTTTTCATATTTTTCATATTTTCATATTTCGTGTTTGCAAGCTACAGCGCTACAGTGTGCTACCTTTTTTTCTCATATATCCATCTGGCCCCCATATATCCATCATGGTCCCCATTTGTCCTTTGTCCTAGCCTCCATATAGCCATCCTGGCTTCCATATGTCCCTTGTCCTCGCCTCCATATGTATCCTGTCCTGGCTCCCATATATCCCTTGTCCTGGCCCCCCATATACAGTGAAGGAAATAATTATTTGATCCCTTGCTGATTTTGTAAGTTTGCCCACTGAGAAAGACATGAACAGTCTATAATTCATGTATTTATATGCCGCTGCTCGATCCACTCCCGAGTGCCGGAGCCAGAGCTGGGATTTCACATGCGAGCATCGGATAATTTCCTCGCATGTGTGATCCCGGCCTAACGGTAGGTTAATTTTAACATTGAGATAGAATATCAAAAATAAAATCCAGAAAATCACATTGTATAAATTATATAAATTTATGTGCATTTTGCAGTGAGAAATAAGAATTTGATCCCCTACCAACTATTACGAGTTCTGGCTCCTACAGACCAGTTAGACGTTCCTAATCAACTCGTTACCTGCATCAAAGACAGCTGTCTTACATAGTCACTTTTATAAAAGACTCCTTTTCACAGACTCAATCAGTCAGACTCTAACCTCTACAACATAGTCATGACCAAAGAGTTTTCTAAGGATGTCTAGGACAAGATCATAGACCTGCACAAAGCTGGAATGGACTACAAAACCATATGTAAGACGCTGGGTGAGAAGGAGACAACTGTTGGTGCAATGGTAAGAAAATGGAAGAAATACAAAATGACTGTCAATCGACATTGATTTGGGGCACCATGCAAAATCTCACCTCGTGGGGTATCCTTGATCAAGAGAAAGGTGAGAGATCAGCCTAACACTATACAGGGAGGAACTTGTTGATCTCATGGCAGCTGGGACTACAGTTGCCAAGAAAACCATTGCTAACACATTACACTGTAAAGGTTTAAAATCCTGCAGTGCTCGCAAGGTCCCCCTACTCAAGAACGCACATGTGCAGGCCCGTCTGAAGATTGCCAATGAACACCTTGATTCTGTGAGTGATTGGGAGAAGGTGCTGTGGTCAGATGAGACAAAAATTGAGCTGTTTGGCAAATAATTATTTCCTTCATTGTATCCATCCTGGCCCCCATATGTCCCTTGTCCTTGTCTCCATATGTCTCTTGTCGCATTCCCCATTTGTTGTGTTGTGGCCCCCATATGTGTATCCTAGTCCCATATGTCCCTTGTTCTGACCCCCATATGTGCATCCTTCCTCCCATATATCCATCCTGGCCCCCATATGTCCCTTGTCCTGGCTCCATATATCCATCCTGGCCCCCATATGTCCCTTGTCCTGGCCATCATATTTCCATTTTGATCCCCATATGTCCCTTGTCCTGGCCCCCATATTTCCATCCTGGCCCCCATATGTCCCTTGTCCTGGCCACCATATGTGCATCCTGCCCACCATATATCTATCCTCCCTCCCATATGTCACTTGTCCTGGCCTCGCATATGTGCATTCTGCCCCCCCATATATCCATCCTG
Organism: Oophaga sylvatica; assembly: GCA_033576555.1. NCBI lineage: Eukaryota > Metazoa > Chordata > Amphibia > Anura > Dendrobatidae > Oophaga > Oophaga sylvatica. The sequence goes on along the minus strand of JARQOD010000004.1, from coordinate 254,305,469 downwards.
GCCTCCATATGTCCCTTGTCCTGAAACCATATATGCATCCTGGCTCCCCTCATAAATCCATCCTGGCCACCCCCATATAAGCACCCTGACACCCCCATATATCCATCATAGTCCTCATACCATGCTGGATCCGCAGAAGGGAAAAAAAATATTCCACTCGCCTGCCTTGGCTCCCGACACCATGTGGCATCCTCTTATAGATCCGGTATGCTCATGTTAAAATGGCAAATAGTAGCCAATGACTCAGGTATTCTTTGCAGCATGAGATGGTGCATTGTCATGCATGAAGCATTCTATAATGCCTCCCTCCCTGAGGGCAGATGAGTACACCTGCACAGGAGCTGCAACACGAAGCAAGGAGGAGGACGTCATCACATGAAGCTGGGAGGTGCCGGACCCGAACCTGCGATGCCCATCTGACCTTTCCACCCCCGGGTGAGTGTAATATAACTTGTTTTTCTCTTTCAGGTTAGATCGGGGGCTCATCTACAGTATTATAGAATGCTGTAGATAAGCCCAGAAAGCCAGTGGCCGCAGCTTATTGCGGAAAAACGAGCTGACAGGTTCCCTTTAATTAAAAAGCCTTGCAAAAGATCCACATATAAAAGACATATAAAAACAAGAAAACCAAGAAGCATACACATGAATTAAATGCAGATATCACAGTACGGCTGGAGTCACACTAAACGTATGAAAAAATCATTCCAAGTCTCTCTGCCGAGAGTCAAACGAGTGTTCCTCATATGGTAATCCGTGTGTAATGTGTTTGCAAGTTCCCTCCTCCAATCTTTCAAATTGAGTCCCTGCTGGTGTCTTGTTTTTGCTGGTTTGTGACAAATGTATGAGAGCCTAACCTTAAACACAACTGAGCTTGCTCTTCTACATTGGGTCTTGTGTCAACGTTTTGGGGAGCCTTAGTGATTGTGGGTCCGAGGAGGTGGAGACTAGAGATTAGCGACTTTGCCTCTGGGAGGGTCGAGTCGAACGAGATCGGCCGACTAACAAGCGGCAAAAGTCGGAGTTTCGACAAGAAACGAAACCCGACCCCAATGCAAGTCAATGAGGAATAACAGTCGCCAGTGAGTGGAGGACAGTATACACACCTACAGTGTCCATTTCAATGCCAATGACATCAATTCTTATTACTTAATCTTGTCAACCTTAATTTACTTTATAATAATAGTAACGCATTGAAAACTGGGGGTTATTTGGCTAAAGTTGTGGGGGGAGAAGGGCTGGCTCCAGATTTTCGTGGGCCCCGGGCGAAAGAGTCTCAGTGGGCCCCTTTAACAGATACCACAATTCATGATGCTCCGATACGGCAGAGAAATATAGATATAGTACAATGACAAATACTTCACTTCTTACATTACATGAGTGATAACTATTGTAAATTCTACAATAGCTCAAAAACCGGACAGTATAGTCCTCCATATAGTATTATGGCCACCACAGTGCGCCATACAGAATAATGAACCCCATATATTGCTCCATACAGAATGGGCTCCATATAATGCTCCATACAGAATAGGCCCCAAATGTGCTCCATATGATGCTCCATATAAAGGGCCCTATATGATGCCCCATAAATAATGAACCCCATATGATATTCTAGTATATGATGGGCCCCATATATGATGCTCCAGTGTATGGTGAGCCCAATATAATGCTCCAAATATAATGGTCTCCATATATAATGATCCATATATAATGGGCCCCATATGATGCTCCAGTGTATAATGGGCCCCGTATATGATGCTCCAGTGTATGATGGGCCCCATTTATAATGCTCCAGTTTATTATGGGCCCCATATATAATGCTCCAGTGTATAATGGGCCCTATCTATGATGCTCAAGTGTATGATGGGCCCCATATATAATTCTCCAGTGTATAATGCTCCCCATATATAGCTCCAAACATTAAAAAAAATGAAATACATCTCCTCGCTGGGCACTGCTCTACTCTGGACTCCTCAGCGTCGCCATCTTCCAGCTCTCTGCACTGTGACTGTTCAGGCAGAGGGCGCACAGACGTGGCGTCATCGTGCTCTCTGACCTGAATGTCACTGTCAGTAAACGCGGAAGACGTCACAGCGGTGGAGCAGGGAGAGGTAAGTATTGCAAGTGCTGCTGGGGCCCTGAGCAAGCAGGGGGGGACACTCGTGGGTGCTGGCACTGGCACAGGGCCCCTCACAGTACGCCGTTGTCTCTGACGGCGAGTGGGTCCCCCCACCTGCTCAGGGCCCCGGCACTTGCCAGGGTGCGCCAGGTGCTGACGCCGGCCCTGGGGGGGTACAGCCCAGTTAGCGAGGTGTAAAAACTGGCATATGTTGACGTGTAGGCTGGACGTTCAGCAGCTGCAAATGGAGGAATTGGAGAAGTCGGAGAAAGAGGAGGACAAAGCGAGCCATTTTGCTGGCAACCTATGTGTCATCAGGGGAAGGTGGTACAAAATCCTTTGAAACCCAGGCATGGTACATTTTAATGAAGGTGAGATCACCTACATTCTGGGTCGACAGCCGGGTCCTTCTTTCTGTCAGGATTGATCCAGCAGCACTGAAGACTCTTTCTGATAGCACACTACCAGCAGGGCAAGCGAGCTCCTGTAAGGCATATTGTGCCAATTCAGGCCAGGTGTCCAGTTTACAGGCCCAGTAGTCAAAGGGGAATGAACTGTGAGGGAGAACATCGATAGGGGAGGAGAGGTAATTTTGAACCATAGTTGACAACTGCTGTCTCCTGTCTGTTGCAATCGATTCAGTATTAACAGTCGTGTGAGCGGTACTCGAGAAGTCAGTCCATAACATGGTCATGAAACCCCTGTCTCCAATGCCACTTCGGCTGTGTGCACCATGAACACCTCTTCAAAGTTGCCCAGTACGGCTCGTGGTAGAACCTGCACCGCTGCTGTGTGCTGGGAATGCCTCTAAGGCCGGGATCACACATGCGAGAAACACGGCTGAGTCTCGCATGTGAAATCCCAGCTCTGGCGCCGGCACTCAGGAGTGGAGCAAGCGGCTGCATATAACTACATGCAGCCGCACACTCCACTCCCGAGTGCCGGCGCCAGAGCTGGGATTTCACATGCGAGACTCAGCCGTGTTTCTCGCATGTGTGATCCCGGCCTAACAAACGGCTTACCAGAGTTGCTTGTTCGCCAATATTAGCTCTAGGTTCTCCTGTGGCATGATGCTCTGTAATTTGCCTTTATAGCGTGGATCGAGGATGCTGGCCAACCAGTAGTCATCATCCTTCATAATTTTGGCAATACTGGGGTCCCTTTTTAGTATCCGCAAGACATAATCACACATGTGGGCCAATGTTCCAGGTGTCAATGATGCACTGCCAGTGGTGGGTGGAGGAGCACTTTCTGCCAAATCCACATCCCTCCAGTCATGCACAAACCCTGTACCTGACCTTGGCAAGCCAACATTTTCTCTTGCCCCTGAGAAGCCTCCTCCTCCCCAAAATAATCATCCCCCTCATCCTCCTCCTCTTCCTCTCCTTCCTCCACCTCGTCCAGGACAGTTCCCTGAGCAGACAAAGGCTGACTGTCATCAAGGCTTCCCTCCTCCTCCTCTGCTGCAGACGCCTGATCCTTAATGTGCGTCAAAGTTTGCATGAGCAGACAAAAATTGTAAAAAGCGGGCACCACCTCAAATATTAATGTAATTGGGATCACTCCTTGCATGTGAGAAAATACTACAAGAACAAAAGCAAGGCACATGCAAATCAGTGGGGATCACCAAAAAAAATCAATCACAAAGAAATGTATATAGCATAACAATTTATTGAAGTACAAAAAAGGAAAAAACACACCTCATTAACCCCTTAACGACCAAGCCATTTTGTAGGTTAAAGACCAGGCCAATTTTTACAATTCTGACCACTGTCACTTTATGTGCTTATAACTCTGGAACGCTTCAACGAATCTTGGCGATTCTGAGACTGTTAACTCATGACATATTGTACTTCATGATAGTGGTAAAATTTCTTCGATACAACTTGCGTTTATTTATGAAAAAAACGGAAATATGGCAAAAATTTAGAAAATTTTGCAATTTTCAAACTTTTAATTTTTATGCCATTAAATCAGAGAGATATGTCACAAAAATTAGTTAATAAATAACATTTCCCACATGTCTACTTTACATCAGCACAATTTTGGAACCAACATTTTTTTCTTGTTAGGAAGTTATAAGTGTTAAAAGTTGACCAGCAATTTCTCATTTTTCCAACAAAATTTACAAAACCATTTTTTTTAGGGGCCACCTCCCATTTGAAGTGAATTTGAGGGGTCAATATGACAGAAAATACCCAAAAGTGACACCATTCTAAAAACTGCACCCCTCAAGGTGTTCAAAGCCACATTCAATAAGTTTATTAACCCTTTAGGTACTTCACAAGAATTGAAGCAATGTGGAAGGAAAAAATGAACATTTAACTTTTTTTCCCAAAATTTTTCTTTGGACACAATTTTTTTAAATTTTGTAAAGGGTATCAGTAGAAAATGAACCACAATATTTGTTGTACAATTTCTCCTGAGTACACCGATACCCCATGTGTGGGGGTAAACCACTATTTGGGCGCATGGCAGAGCTCGGAAGGGAAGCAGCGCCATTTGACTTTTTTGGCCGGAATTGAGATTGGACGCCATGTCGCATTTGGAGAGTCCCTGTGTGCCTAAACAGTGGAAACCCCCACAAGTGACCCCATTTTGGAAACTAGACCCCCCAAGGAACTTATCTAAATGTGTTGTGAGAGCTTTTAACCCCCAAGGGCTTCACAGAAGGTTATAACGTAGAGCCGTAAAATTAAAAAATCATATTTTTTCCACAAAAATGATCTTTTCATCCCAATTTTTATTTTCCAAAGGATAAAAGGACCCCAAAAGTTATTGTGCAATTAGTCCTGAGTACGCTGATACCCCATATGTGGGAGTAAACCACTATTTGGGCGCATGGCAGAGCTCGGAAGGGAAGCAGCGCCATTTGACTTTTTTGGCTGGAATTGAGATTGGACGCCATGTCGTATTTGGAGAGCCCCTGTGTGCCTAAACAGTGGAAACCCCCCACAAGTGACCCCATTTTGGAAACTAGACCCCCCAAAGGAACTAATCTAGATGTGTGGTGAGAGCTTTGAACCCCAAGGGCTTCACAGAAGGTTATAACGTAAAGCTGTAAAATGAAAAAATCATATCTTTTCCACAAAAATGATCTTTCCACCCCCAATTGTTATTTTCCAAAGGGTAACAGGACCCCAAAAGTTATTGTGCAATTTGTCCTGAGTACACTGATACCCCATATGTGGGGGTAAACCACTATTTTGACGCATGGCAGAGCTCGAAAGGGAAGGAGCGCCTTTTTCAAATGCAGACTTTGATGGAATGGTCTGCGGGTGTCATGTCACGTTTGGAGAGCCCCTGATGTGCCTAAACAGTAGAAACCCCCACAAGTGACTCCATTTTGGAAACTAGACCCCCAAGGAACTTATCTAGATGTGTGGTGAGCACTTTGAACCCCAAGTGCTTCACAGAAGTTTATAACGTAGAGCCGAGAAAATAAAAAAATCATATTTTTTTCCACAAAAATAATCTTTTTGCCCCCAAATTTTTATTTTTATAAGGGTAACAGGAGAAATAGGACCCCAAAAGCTATTGTGCAATTTGTCCTGAGTACGCTGATATCCCATATGTGGGGGGGAACCACTATTTTGACGCATGGCAGAGCTCGGAAGGGAAGGAGCACCGTTTTAAATGCAGACTTTGATGGAATGGTCTGCGGGTGTCATGTCGCTCTTGGAGAGCCCCTGATGTGCCTAAACAGTAGAAACCCCCACAAATGACCCCATGACCCCATTTTGCAAACTAGACCCCCAAGGAACTTATCTAGATGTGTGGTCAGCACTTTGAACCCCCAAGGGCTTCACAGAAGTTTATAACGTAGAGCCGTGAAAATAAAAAAATCATATTTTTTTCCACAAAAATGACCTTTTTGCCCCCAAATTTTTATTTTTATAAGGGTAACAGGAGAAATAGGGCCCCAAAAGTTGATGTGCATTTTGTCCTGAGTACGCTGATATCCCATATGTGGGGGGGAACCACTGTGATCGCCTTACTGCGATCTTTGGGAGGCACAATGAACAAATCCACAAAAGGTGAAGAATTGTTTTTCTTTTTTATGCCGTTCCTCGTGCGGTATTAGTGATTAGGCGACTTTAGGGCCTGTGCACACATTGCGGATTTGCCTGCGGATTTTTCCGCGCCGAAACCGCACCTCTTGGCAGAAACCGCAGGCGCTGTTTTGACGCGGTTTTGGCGCAGTTTTGATGCGGTTTTTGGCGCGGTTTTGACGCGTTTTTTCTCATGCGGTTTTGTATGCGGTTTTTACAGCTAAATAAAGATATGTTGTTTAACAAAAAAAAAAAAGATTTGTGATGTAATTTCTTGTCCAACCTCTTTTACATTTGTCCAACCCACACTCCATTACACACACACAGATAGAGATAGGCCGGCGTCACACTTGCGAGTGTGATGCGAGTAAGTCGCACGACTTTCTCGCATCAACACCCGGCACGGCCGCCTGCTCTCGGACCCGAGTATGCGGCTGCATGTATTTCTATACATGTATTTCTATGCAGCCGCACACTCGGGTCTGAGAGCGGGCGGCCGTGCCGGGTGTTGATGCGAGAAAGTCGTGCGACTTACTCGCATCACACTCGCAAGTGTGACGCCGGCAATAGATAGATAATAGATACCAGTAGTTAGATAGATAGAAAATACATAGATAGATGGATAATAGATAGTTAGAAATATATATAGAAAGATAGATATAGAGATAGACAGAAAGATATATAGGTAGATAGATAGATAGAATGGTACATAAATAGTTAAAGACACACACGCGTACACATACACAAAATAACGCAATAGTTAATAAAAAAAAAAAAATGGCGTGGGCTCCCGCGCAATTTTCTGCGCCAGAGGGGGAAAGCAGACAGCCGGGGCCAATAATACCCATGGAGCTTCCCAGGCTATGAATATCAGCCCGCAGCTAGCCTTCACTGGCTATTAAATTAGGGGGACCCCCCAAAAAAATGACGTGGGGTCCCCCTATAATGTATAGCCAGAAAGGCTACGCAGACAGCTGCAGGTTGATATTCATAGCCTAGGAAGGGGCCATGGATATTGGCGCCCCCCTGGCTAAAAAATACCAGCACCCAGCCGCCCCAGAATTGGCGCATCTGTACGATGCGCCAATTCCGGCACTTAGCCCCTCTCTTCCCACTCCCCTGTAGCGGTGGGATATGGGGTAATAAGGGGTTAATATCACCTTGCTATTGTAAGGTGATATTAAGCCCGGTTAATAATAGAGAGGCGTCAATAAGACGCTTATCCATTATTAATCTTATATTAATAAAGGGTTAAAAAAAACACACGCATAAGAATAAATTATTTTAATGAAATAAAACACAACACGGTTTTCATATCTTTATTACACACTCAGATCCAAGCGACGCCCTCGATCTCCTGTAAAAAAACGTAAAAAAATAAAACAACCGTATACTCCCTGTCCGACGCAGTCCAATTAATAACGAGTGTCCCACGACGGTGTCCCCTATAGAACGGTGACATCGGGTGATGCCACTGCTCTGTAGGGCCTCCCAGTGATGCACTGACAGGAGACAATGGCTCCTGCACTGCATCACTGAGTTCATTCTCTCACTTTATGGCAATGCTGCGTGGGAATTTTCTCTCCCAGCATTGCCGTGAGAGAATGAACTGTAGTGACGTCATTCTCTCCCGGCGGCAGAGCGGTACAGATCGATGGCGTCGGGGAAGAGGTGAGTATGTGCTCTGTTATATGTTGTATGTCATGTGTATGTTCTGTATGTTATATGTTCTGTATGTTATATGTTGTATGTTATATGTTGTATGTCATGTAATTTTTTTTTTTTTTCATTCAGCACATTAGCCGGATGATGGGACTACTACTGTCCCATCATTGGCTAATGTGTCAGTCACTGTCAGTGTAGCAGGCATCGCCGGATGGGACTTGTAGTCCCATCCGACGATGCCTGCATACACGGAGACACACACACAGGCCCACATACCGCCGCACATACACAGCCCCGCACACCGATCGCGCACACAGCCCCGCACACCGATCGCGCACACAGCCCCGCACACCGATCACGCAGACACCGGCACACAATCACCGCCCACACACACAGCGCCGCACACTATACACGCCCACGCACCGCCCACACACATAGCGCCGCACACTATACACGCCCACGCACCGCCCACACACTTCCCTCCTCCCGAACTGCAGCGGTTTCACCCGCAGCAAACCCGCAGATCTTTTTTAGATCTGCGGTTTTGCTGCGGAAGTGCCCGACTCAATGCAAGTCAATAGGCGCCGAACCGCTGCAGTTCCGCACAAAGAATTGACATGCTGCGGAAAATAAAACGCGGCTAAACCGCGTGTTTTTTTCCGCAGCATGTGCACAGCAGACATGCGGTTCCCATTAGATTACATTGCATGTGCACTGTGCTGCGGTTTGGATGCGTTTCCGCTGCGTTAAAAACGCAGCGGAAACGCATCTAAAACCGCAATGTGTGAACGGGGCCTTATTCCTCGGGTCGGTGCGATTACGGCGATACCAAATTTATACCCTTTTTTCATGTTTAGCTTCTGTCACACACTAAAATATGCTTTTTTTTGGAATAATTTTTTGTAAGAAATTTTTGCATCGCCGTATTTTGAGAGCTATAATTTTTCCATATTTCGGCCGACAGAGTTATCTGTGGGCTTATTTTTTGCGGGACGAGCTGACGTTTTTATCGGTACCATATTCGGGCACTTCCTATTCCGATTTTTGTGGAAGCAGAATGAACAAAAACCAGCAATTCAGGAATTGTTTTTTTTTTCCTCCGTTCTGCGTGTGGTAAAATTGATAAAGCAGCTTTATTCTTTGGGTCACTGCGATTACAGCGATGCCTCATTTATATATTTTTTTATGTTTTGGCGTTTTTTACACAATAAAAAATTTTATAGAAAAAATAATTATTTTTGCATCAGTTTATTCCGCGAGCTATAACTTTTTTATTTTTTCGCTGATGATGCTGTATGGCAGCTTGTTTTTTGCGGGACAAGATGACGTTTTCAGCGGTACCATGATTATTTACATCTGACTTTTTGATCACGTGTTATTGCACTTTTTCCAAGCGGTATGATGATACCGCTTGGAAAAAGTATAATTTACTACTTTTTTGTGTTTTTTTTTTACGGCTTTCACTGAAGGGGTTAACTATGGTTACGCTTTTATAGATGGGATTTTTACGGACGTGACGATACCAAACGTGTATTATTTTTGTTTTTATTTTTTTTATTACATAAAAATGTGTATTTTTTAGAGGATTTTTTTAAAATTATTTTTTAATATTTTTTTTAACTTGTCCCTTTATGGGACTTTCACTTTTTTTTACTTTTGATTGCAGTTACAATGCATTGCAATGCTCCAGCATTGCAATGCATTGTACCTATGGTGAAAGCTGCTGTGAGCATGATCACAGCAGCTTTCCGTAGCTAGATGACCCGGAGGTTGTCATGACAACCCCCGGGTCATCAAGGCAGAGATCGGGCCCTGCAAATACATTGCAGGGTGCCGATCTGAGGCAGAGGGAGCTCCCGACCCTCTGCCTCCCCCCTTGAGCGCTGCGATCGCGCTCGATCGCAGCAGTCAGGGGGTTAACAGCCAGGGGCGTCGGGGGCTGTCAGTGCAGGAAGCCTGAAGGTGTCATTGG
>JARQOD010000004.1:254240298-254295561 GCA_033576555.1 Oophaga sylvatica | reverse complement strand
CAGGATCTGAAAGTCACCTCCCTTCCAGCTCCAAGAGATCAAACAACACTGCTAGTAGGTCTCAAAGACCTTGTAAGATCAAACGCGATCTCCCAGGTTCCAGAATCAGAATGGGGTCTGGGCCACTACTCTCGGTTGTTTCTAGTAACCAAACCCTCAGACGAGGCTCGTATCATGTAAGATACCACAGATTCAAGATGGAATCCGTAAAATCAGCCATTCCTTTGATCGGGACTCACTTCTTCATGTCGACCATCAATTTGAAGGACGCCTACTTCCATATTCCAATCCACCCGAGACACAGAAAATACCTCAGGTTTGCAGTACAGGGAAGTCAGGGGCTGGAGCACTATCAGTTCAACGTTCTTCTGTTTGGCATCTTCTCAGTGCCAAGGGTCTTCTCCAAGATAATGGCAGAAGCGGTGTCCTTTATCCAGAGTCAAGGCGTCTGTATAGTGCCTTACCTGGACGACTTACTGATAGTAACCTCCACCGAGGCGACCCTGGGATCTCATGTATCAAAGACTCTCGATATACTAAGGTCTCTGGGGTGGATCCCAAACCTGAAAAAGTCTCAGCTGCGGCCTTCCAAAACCAGAAAATTCCTGGACTACTCCTGGACTCTGCAAAACAGATGTCTTTCCATCCAGACGACCACCGTCTGACCTTAATAGCAAAGGTCATAAAATCATAGAATGGTAGAGTTGGAAGGGACCTCTTGGGTCATCTGGTCCAACCCCCTGCTCAAAGCAGGATTCACTAAATCATCCCAGACAGATGTCTGTCCAGCCTCTGTTTGAAGACTTCCATTGAAGGAGAACTCACCACCTCTCTTGGCAGCCTGTTACACTCATTGATCACTCTAACTGTCAAAAAGTTTTTTCTAATATCTAATCTGTGTCTCCTCCCATTCAATTTCATCCCATTGCTTCTAGTCTTTCCTTGTGCAAATGAGAATAAAGACAATCCTTCTACAATGTGACAGCCCTTGAGATATTTGTAGACAGCTATTAAGTCTCCACTCAGTCTTCTTTTTTGCAAGCTAAACATTCCCAAATCCTGTAACCGTTCCTCATAGGACATGGTTTGCAGACTGGACACCATTCTGGTCGCTCTTCTCTGAACTTGCTCCAGTTTGTTGATGTCTTTTTTAAAATGTGGTGCCCAAAACTGGACACAGTATTACAGATGATGTCTGACCAAGGAGGAGTAGAGGGCAATAATGACTTCACGTGATCTAGACTGTATGCTTCTGTTAATACATCCCAGAATTGTATTTGCCTTTTTTGCTGCTGCATCAGACTGTTGACTCATGTTCAGTCTGTGATCTATTAGTATACCCAAGTCTTTTTCACATGTGCTGTTGCTTAGCCCTATTCCTCCCATTCTGTATACGCTTTTTTCATTTTTATTTCCCAGATGTAGTACTTTGTATTTTTCCCTGTTAAAAACCATTCTGTTAGTTGCTGCCCACTGCTCCAGTTTATTTATACCTTTTTGAATCCTCTCTCTCTTCTCTAGTATTAGCTATCCCTCCTAGCCTTGTGTCATCAGCAAATTTAATCAGTTTACCCTCAATTCCTTCATCTACATCAGGGTTCCCCAACTACAGTCCTCAAGGCCCACCAACAGGTCATGTTTTCAGGATTTCCTTTATATTGCACAGATGATGCAATTATCACCTGGGCAATACTAAGGAAATCCTGAAAACATGACCTGTTGGTGGGCCTTGAGGACTGGAGTTGGGGAACCCTGATCTAAATAATTGATAAAGATGTTGAACAATACAGGGCCCAAGACAGAGCCCTGTGGTACCCCACTTGATACATTCTTCCAACTGGATGTGCAGCCATTTCCTACCACTCTTTGGGTCCTATCACTAAGCCAGTTATGAATCCACCTAACAGTTGCCTTGTCTATTCCATACTTAGTCATTTTTTCAATAAGGATTGTGTGAGATACTTTGTCAAATGCTTTGCTGAAGTCAAGATATAATATATCAACAGCATTTCCCTGATCCACCCAGTCAGTGATTCTGTCATAGAAGGAAATTAAATTAGTCTGACATGACTTATTAATTACAAACCCATGCTGACTCTGGTTAAGCACTTCATTCTTGTCCAGGTACTTACATACATGTTGTTTAATAACTTGTTCAAAGATCTTTCCTAGTATAGATGTCAGCCTATAGTTCCCTGGGTCCACCTTCTTCCCCTTTTTGAAGATAGGAACAACATTTGCTCTTCTCCAGTCTTCTGGGACTTCTCCTGTTCTCCAAGAATTTTCAAAGATTATGGAGAGTGGTTCAAATATTTCTTCTGCTATCTCCTTCAGTACTCTGGGGTGTAATTCATCTGGACCTGGAGACTTGAATTCATTTATGTTAGCTAAGTGTTTCCTCACTATTTTTCTGTTCATAGATATCCTGGATTCTTCTATTCCCTTAATAGGACAGTGAAGATCAGTTGATATTATATTTCCTTTCTGAGAGAAAACAGATGCAAAATGGGAATTTAAAAGTTCGGCCTTCTCAACATCCTTTCTTACCATTTCATAATTTTCATCCTGTAAAAATCCTATTGCATCTTTGACTTTACTTTTACTTTTGACATATCCCAAAAATCCTTTATTGCTTTTGACATCTCTTGCAAGCCTTAATTCATTGTCAGCTTTAGATAATCTGATTCTTGCCCTGCAGGTTCTGCAGACATCATAATACTCTTCTTTAGATATGCCTCCCTCTTTCCATTTGATAAACATTTCTTTCTTCCTTTTTAGGACATGAGAGGTTCAGGGACATGAGGTCCCCTAAACTCCCGGAAGGCATGTCGGTTTTGGGCTCCATGACTGCCTATATGCAATCGGTAGCCTGGGCTCAAGCTCACTCCAGAGTCCTTCAAGCTCATATTTTAGGAAACTGGAACGGTCATCCCAGTACTCTAAACAGAAGAATACACACGCCGGGTCGAGTGAGAGCCTCCCTGGCATGGTGGATAAGTTCCAAGAACCTCCACAGAGGTGTGAGCTGGACTCAGGTCCCGCTGACTACAATTACATCAGATGCCAGCAGGAGGGGCTGGGGAACCAGGATAAACAATATCCCGTTCCAAGGACTCTGGGACCAGAAAACGAGTGGAAAGTCGTCCAATTTCAGAGAGTTGAAGGCTGTAGAGGAAGCCCTACTGGCAGCAGGTCGCGAGATCGCTGGACAGCACATCCGAATACATTTGGACAACATGGCTACAGTTGCTCATATCAAGCATCAAGGCAGTACAAGGTTCAACAACCTAAAAAGTATTTCCGCTCGAATATTCTGTTGGGCCGAAAAACACCTACTGTCGCTAACAGCAGTCCATTTGAAAGGCTCTTCCAACATCCAGGCGGACTATCTAAGTCGCCAAGACATCCAGCCGGGGGAATGGAGCCTGAACAGTCGGAGCTTCAAAATACTGATAGACAGGTGGGGCCTACCAGAAATCGATCTTTTTGCATCTCGCTAAACCGTGCAGGTCGAAGCCTTCTTCTCCCTAAACCCCAGGGACAATTTCAGGGGAGTAGATGCTCTAGCCCAGAATTGGGATTTTCACTTGGCCTATGCATTCCCACCAATTCCGATTCTGGCGAAGGTTCTACGGAAAATCCGAGATGACCGGACCCCAACTATCTTGGTAGCCCCGTTATGGCCAAAATGAAGTTCAACCTGATCATCGATCTGCAGGTGGACGGCCCGGTTCAGTTTCCAGTAGAAGATGACCTCCTCTCACAGGGGCCCATCCATCACTTGGATCCTTCACAAGTGGAATCTAGCAGTATGGTTACTGAAGCACAGGTACTGAGAGCCAAAGGGTTGTCGGACCTAGTAATTGCTCCTCTACAGAGGTCCAGAAAGCCAGTAACCAACGCTATCTACAATATGGTCTGGAAGAAATTTTCATCCTTCTGCCTCCCTAACCTACCGGATCCACTTAGCCCAAATATGTCACAAATCCTAGATTTTCTAGGAGGTCTCTGCTCTCAGCTCTGTTTTTGACAAGGATCTAGCAGGTCATCGCTGGATCAAGGGGTTCATGACATCGGCCCTCAGAATGAACCTTAAGAGACTGTTGGTAGTTCCCCCATGGGATCTTAACTTAGTGCTCCAAGGGCTCATAGGTCCACCATTTGAACCTTTGTCTTCCTGTTCTCCTCAAATCCTCACATACAAGACGGGTTTCTTGGTGGCTATAACCACAGATAGGAGGGTAGGAGAATTACAAGCTCTGTCAATGAGGGAGCCCTATTTGTTAATTAGAGATGACTCAATAATCCTTCGTCTCGACCCTTCCTTTCTTCCAAAGGTAGGTCTCTGAATTCCACTGTTTCCAAGAAATCGTCCTACCATCTTTTTGCCAAAATCCAGCAAACTCGAAGGAGGAAAAATTCCATACTCTCGATGTCCGACGCATTGTCCTACATTATTTAGAACAAAAACCAGCTCTTGCAGAATTGATCAGAATCTGTTTGTCCATCTGTCTGGTCAAAATAAGGGGAAAAAGTTGGCAAAGAGCACTATCTCTAATTGGATAAAAAGAGCTATAGCAGAAGTATATCTTGCTCAAAATAAATCACCCCCAGTGGGGGTCAAGGCCAACTCAACCAGGTCCATATCAGTCTCCTGGGCAGAAAAAGCAGGCGCATCTGTGGAGCAGATCTGCAGGGCGGTGACATGGTCTTCACTACATACTTTCTCCAAGCGTTATAGATTGGACGTGTTGTCCAATAAAGATCTAGTCTTTGGCCGGAAAGTACTCCAGGCCGTTGTCCTACCCTAGTGTCAAATTAGTTGGTATTCCTCCGTATGCCATCGTGGAAGGTGACTAGAGAAATAGAATTAGACTTACCGGTAATTCAGTTTCTAGGAACCTTCCACGACGTCGCTAATTCCCTCCCTATATTCCTGGATCAAAATCTGGGATTCAGAAGGTAAACTGGTGCTATTGTTTCAGTTATAAGTCACTGGCAAGTGGGAGGTGGGAGGGCCTTTTAACCTCTCTGTGTCCCCCATCAGGGCACAGAGGCAACCTCCATATGCCGTCGTGGAAGGTTCCTAGAAACCGAATTACCGGTAAGTCTAATTCTATTTTTGAGGGACAAGATAATGTTTTCAGCAGTACCATGTTTATTTATATTTCTTTTGGATCGCGTGTTATTCCACTTTTTGTTCGCATTGTTTTTAGCCTTTTTTATGGTGTTAACTAAAGGGGTTAACTAGTGGGACGGTTTTATAGGTTGGGTCATTACGGACACGGCGATACCAAATATGTGTACTATTATTGTTTTGATTTTTTTTTTCAGTCAAATATTTTAGTGATAGAATTAATATTAATGTTTTATTATTTTTTAAAAAATATTTTTACAATTATTTTAAAAAATGTTTTTTACTTTATTGTAAGTTTTAGGGTGAGTTTCCACGGTCAGGAAACGCTGCGTGTTTGGCGCTGTGCGCTGGCGCAGCGCCAAACACGCAGCGTCCAGATGTTACAGCATAGTGGAGGGGATTTCAAGAAATCCCGTCTCCACTATGCGTAACAATACGCAGGTGGCAAACCTGCGTAAACGGACATGCGGCGCGTCTTTTTAGACGCAGCATGTCCTCGCGTATTGCGGCGACGGTGCGTCGCCGCAACATAATTAACACAGGGCTATGTAGCCCTGCGCTCTTTCCGGAGGTGTTCCGGAGGTGTCCTGAACACCTCCGGAAAGATCGCGCGTCAGAAAGGGGCGGGGCTTAGACGGAGCGGAATTTCCGCTCCGTCAAAAGCGCTATGGTTCCGGACCGTGGAACCATAGCCTTACACTTTGTCCCACAATGGGACAATCATTTTGTACAGCCTGATCGCTTCTATAGCATGCAAATGAAGCAGCATCTACATGCTACAGAAGCTGTCAGCACTACATGTTTTGCACACTGACCTGAGAGACTTCCTGACATGCACTGCACATGACAGGAAGTTTCTCAGCTCTGGAGACCCGGATGTCGTCATGACGACATCCGGGTCTCCATGGCAGCGATTGGGACCCCATGGCGTGCCGCTGCATCTCTGATCCAAAGGCAGAGGGGCTGTCAGCCCCTGTGCCGGCTCCGGAATGCTGTGATCTTGTTTGATCGCAGTGTTCTGGAGGTTAAAGTGCCAGGAGCGGTCTGTGATCGCTCCAGACACTTAGTGCCAGGTGTCACCTGTGAGAATCAGCTGACACCCGGCCGCAATCGGCCACGCTCCCACTGTGAGCGCGGTCGATCGCTTATGACGTACTATTCCATCCATGGGTATTAAGTCCCAGGTCACATGGACGTAACAGTACGTCTGATGGCTGAAAGGGGTTAAGAAGGGAGCACGCGCCCTAATCACAGTGTCCATGGATCTGCGAGCCAGAGAAGGATAATGAGGGAGTGCGGGACAGGGACCTCAGCAGTGAGTAATTTTGCATCCCTGCTGGGGAAAGGAGGATGCATGCAAGAACTCCTGCGCTACATGATAATTGTTTGGGATAGTGGAGCATAAGCAAATTGAAATACTGGCCATAAGTGTTCACCGGACGCGTTTCCTCCTGTCAGGATTCATCAGTGGATCAACTATCTTTGTGGAAAATTCTAGGTATCAAGGCGAGACAGTAGCATAACCTGATTAGTAATTCCAGTAATTGATGATATAATAAATATAACAGATAGGAATGGCCTCACACAAAATCCTAATGATTACTCCGGTAATTGTTCAGGATAGTGGAAAATAAGCAAATTAAGATACTGGCCATGAGTATTCACCCGCCACGTTTCCTCCTTTATCAGGATTCATCAGGGGAGTTTGTAATACTTCATCCAGTGGAACAACATGAGGGTGTCGTGCCACTGCTCATGGTAAACGTGGCATAGTGTATCTCGCAGAATACTTACTCCATAGATAATTAAATATGCGCACCAAACTCATCAATATATCTCTTCCGGGTACTCTGGCGTGTCATATCTGGTCTGTGGAGCGCAGGGTAGAACACAAGGGTCACCACCAGCGCGTCATATCCGGTTCATGGAATGCATGCGTCACTATCAAGTGTCAATCTGATATTGTTACTTCCTGTGCACCTGGGAAATAACGACAATATGTAAATATGTCTAAAGTACCAATCATATATGAATTACAGGAGTTCGTAGCCAGGTGTCTAGATAGGAGTGATGACTAAATTAAATTGTTACATCTATATATAATCACAAATAGAATGGCAATTAAGCTAATTCATAAGGTAAGACGCATTCTACAAACTGAACTAAAGTTGGAGAATATTATCTCTACTAGACCACCCTGAACAGCTTCAAGAGCTAGAAATCTCAAAGATTGTCTCAGTAAGAGCCATTTCACATGTCCACCTATCAACCTTGGTAGGGGCATTTCTCTCAAGAGCTCACATGCTTGTGGTAATTGTTCCATCTGCCAATGCTACACACCTATACATTTTCTAACAACATAGATCAAAAAATGTTCTGCTCAAGAAATATTCCAACTGTGGCTCCAAAAATGTGGTCTATGCACCAAGCTGTCCATGACTATATGTGGGCCAAAGCACACTGGAATTAAGCAAAAGGGTACAGTAGCATCTCTCCAACATCGCCCTAGCAGCAAGACATGAAAAATAAGGGAAGTCCCTGTCCTCTGTAGCCACCCACTTTCTACACAATCATCATTGCTAAGAAAGGGACATATCTATTACTGATCTTGATCTTATTCCTACTAGTATTATGGGTTGAAATAGTGTACCCCTACTTCTATGCTCAGAATCACGATGGATCTATGATCTCGATTGTGTTTTCCCAGGAGGCATTAATAAAGAACTCTTTTATAAAAAAAAGATAAGAATGATTGTTTTACTTTTATTTTTTATCACTTATACACTTTTGTCATACTTTTTTATATTTATATTCTTCTTTTTGTCCATTTTTATTTATATTTTTTTCTGTGTTTTTGGTGTACACATATGCATAAATACAAAACATACAGTACATACATACATAATTCTCACATTTACACATACTTTCACGATTATCACCTGAGGCTAGTTTCACACTAGCGTTCGGCAGGGCTGCGTACTTCCTCTGTCAAGCCCCGCCCACTGCCGCACCTCTTCGTTTCAGCGCCACCTACCTCTGCATGCTTCCTGCGTACCCTATCTTTAACATTGAGTATGCAGGCCATGCGGATGTATGCGGATGCCTCTGCATGCGTCGTTTTAAAGCTGCACCGACCGCAACAAAATGCAACATGATGCGTTCGGCGCAGCATCAAAACGACGCATGCTGAGGCATCCGCATACATCCGCATGGCCTGTGTACCCAATGTTAAAGATAGGGTACGCAGGACGCATGTAGAGGTAGGCGGTGCTGAAAGAAAGGTGCAACAGTGGGGTGGGCTTGACGGAGGCAGTACGCACCCCTCCGCAGCCCTGCCGAACGCTTGTGTGAAACTAGCCTTACACCTATTCTTCACTTCTATATTTCATCTTCACATCACATTCACCATTATTACTCATCCTCATTTTTTCCATATATTTTAATATATATATATATATTTTTCTAATTATTATCATCTTTCCTTTTTGGATTTCCTTCTTGGACTTCTGGAACGCTCGCTATGCTGAAGATAATTGGATCCTGACACTAGTCATTTGTGATAAATAATATCTACTTCCCTTTTTGGATTTCCTCCATGAACCTCTGGGATGCTTTCCTTCAGCCTCCTTATTTTCAAGAATTCAGTGCTATCTCTAGGCGAAAGTTGATCGGATCCTTACTTTGATCATCCAAGACAAATGTATATGTTTGTGTAATTTTTTTCCTACTTCATTGTATCTATACTAGCATTGTTTATGGTAATATAGTTAGCATTTTGCACTTTACTTATTTTAGTTTAGTCTTCATTCTACTTTGTACAATATATAATTTTATACGGCATCATATATTATTTAGTGTGCTTTCCCTTTTCTACACTTGCATTTTTTATAGTAATATAGATAGCACTTTACTTATTGGAGTTTAGTCTCCTCTTTCCACTTTGCACTATATTCACTGCTTAAAAAACTAAAGTGACTAAAAAAAATGAATTGAACACTAAAATACCACACCCTAGATATAACTGAATGAAATATTCCAGTTTCAAATCTTTATTCGTTACATAGTGGAATGTGTTTAGAATAATTAAAACATAAAAATGATCAATGTAAATCAAAATTAATATCCCATGGAGGTCTGGATTTGGAATGATACTCGAAATCATTGTGGAAAATGAAATTACAGACTGATCCAACTTCAGTGGAAATGCCTCAAGACAAGGAAATGAGGCTCAGTAGTGTGTGTGTACTCCACGTGTCTGTATAACCTCCCTACAATACCTGTATATGCTCCTGATGAGGCGTTGGATGTTCTCCTGAGGGATCTCCTCCCAGACCTGGATTAAAGCATCAGTCAACTCCTGGACAGTCTGTGGTGCAACGTGGTGTTGGTGGATGAAACAAGATATGATGCACCAGATGTGCTCAATTGGATTCAGGTCTGGGAATGGACAGGCCAGTCCATAGCATCAATGCCTTCAACATGCAGGAACTGCTGACACACTTCAGTCACATGAAGCATTGTCATGCATCAGAAGAAACCCAGGGTCCACTGCACCTGCATATGGTCTCAGAATTGGGTCTGAGGATCTCATCCTGGTACCTAATGGCATTCAGGGTACATGTGGCTACCACATGGAGGGCTAATGGACCCTCCAAATAAATGCCATCCAACACCATTACTGACCCACTGCCAAACAGGTCATGCTGGAGAATGTTTCAGAACGTTCTCCATGGTGTCGCTGGACTCTGTCACGTCTGTCACATGTGCTCAGTGTGAATCTGCTCTTATCCGTGAAGATCACAGGGCGCCAATGTCGAATCTGCCAATCTCACTGTTCTCTGGCAAATGACAATCGCCTTGCAAGGTGTTGGGTTGTAAGTAAAACACCCACTAGTGTGAAAGTCGGACCCTCATAAAATCCTCATGGAGTTTCTTACAGTTTGAGCAGACACATGAATGTTAATAGTCTGCTGGACGTCATTTTGCAGGGTTCTGGCACTGCTCCTCCTGTTCCTCCTTTCACAAAGGAGGAGATAGCGGTCCTGATGCTGGGTTGTTGCCCTCCTACAGCCCTGTCCATGTCTCTTGGTGTACTGGCCTGTCTACTGGTATTTGCTCCATCCTCTAGACACTGTGCTCACAGACACAGCTACACTTCTTGCCACAGCTCGCATTGATGTGCCATCTTGGAAGAGCTGCACTACCTGAGCAACTCCTGTTAATTGTCGACAGCGCCGCATGCTATCTCTAGGGGTGAGAGCAATGACAAAATACAAAAGTGACCAAAACAACAGCCAAAAAGGATGAGCACAGAGAAATGGTCTGTGGCCACCACCTGAAAAACCACTCCTGTATAGGGGTTGTCTTGCTAATTGCCCATCATTTCTATCTGTTTTCTGTTACATTTGCATAACAGCAGGAAAAACTGATTCACAATTCGTGTTCGTTGATAACTGGACAGCTTGATTTCACAGAAGTGTGATTGACTTGGAGTTATATTGTGTTGTTTAAGCGTTCCCTTTATTTTTTGAGCAGTGTATATCTTTATGCAGCTTCATATATTACATAGTGTGTCTCTTCATATGGTGTGTAATTTATAGTTTATCTTATGCTATATCATAATGACCATCTTCACATCTATGTTTATTTTTGTATATTTATCTTTTTTCTTTCTTTTTCTCTTTATCCTGTTTATCCAATTTTTTTCTTCTAGGCAGCCCTTTATTTCCCCTTTTTCCAGTGCTTATGTAACAATTTGTATCCACACATCATGGTCCTTAAAGTGAACCTGTCAGCAGAATTGTGCTATGTAAACTACAGGCATTGTCATGTTGCCACTGTTATACTTATAAATGATACCTGGGGTGAAGAAATCCGTCTTGTTGTTCCTGTGTAATCAGTATTAGAAGTTTTCAGTTAATGAGATGCCCGTGATCCGAGGCTGGGCAGTAGGCAGAGTTTTATCTTTGTGCTCTAAGCCAGAGAAACCAAGGAAAGACCTGCCCACAGGCCGCCCCGATGCACAAACATGTTCCTCATCATGGAGACAAACTGTGTCTCTCTCTCGCTCTGCTATATCAAGCACTCATATTTACACAGCTCCCTCCAGAGACCCTGCCACAGCAGCACAGAGTATGTCAGTGACCACACCACAGCTGCACAGAGTATGTCAGACACCCTTTCTATGCTGTGGTGGAGTTTCTGACATACTCTGTGCTGCTGTGGCAGGGTCTCTGGGGGAGGCTGTGTACTTATGAGTGGTTGATATATGGTTGGTTGACAAAATCTGTCTCTGTTTCTATGATAAGGAACATGTTTGTGCTTCAGGGCGGGCCTGCGGGTAGGTCTTTTCTTGGTTGCTCTGGCTTAGAGCACCCACAAGCCTGACTCAGGGCACGAGCATCTCTTTAACTGAAAAATTTAACACCGATTACACAAGAACCACAAGACAGATTTCTTCAACCCATGTATCATTTCAATCAGTGTAACAATGCCAACCTGACAATGCCTGTAGTTTACTTAGAAAAATCCTGTTGACAGGTTCTCTTTAAGGATCACATTTGGTAGTACATTCTACTTTGAAGCACACACCATACTTTATTACCATTAGATATGCACTTGCTTACTAATTACAGTAAAACCATCTTTCATAAGCAGTGTGTGTCCCAGAATAACAGTCATTTCCACTTACACTCCATCTGATTGTGCGGTCCACTGTGACATGCACAACGGGACTTGAAGGCACATTGCGTATGTGTCATTTCCAGCTGCGGCCCCACTACTCTCGGCAGGCACATCATGGTTATCAGCTATCATAATTTGCACTATATGTATTGTGGGTTTCTAACTGCTCCTCCTTCTCGTACCACTCCTCATTATTTGCATTTGTGCAAGTAGATAATGAATGTATACTTTGATTAAATGATTAAACCTGATTATTATTTAAATTTATACTTTCTATATAGTTACCTTTGTGAACAATATCCACACCACTGATGAAGCCACACTTGGTGGCATAACACGTGAGAATCATACTTTTCTATATTCAATTACCCACAATGTTTGTCCAATGCTACTTTTTCATATTTCTCCCACCTCTTGCATGCTATCCTTCCATACTGTCCCCTCACACTAACATTTCCTCCATACAATAATAATCTCCTGTATTGGGTTCTTATGGAGCAATTACCATGCTGCCATTTCAACGCCTCTACAGCGCAGCTGTGACATCAGCAGTGTGATGAGGTAACATCATCACGCCAATGCATGTCAGGGCAGGGGTCTGATATGCACTCTTCCTCTGTTGCAGTGGTGCCACTCATGTATTCAATTGTATTTGTGTCTGCAGGACAGCAGGAATACAGACAGCAGGAATCGGCATCCTCCCTGTTCTCTAAGCTAGTTATCAGTATAACAGACGGCTCGGAGAGCTAGCCGAGTTCCACTCCAAAGTAGCGCCCCCAAGGAGCCAGTTCAGATTGCCGCCTGAAGTGAGATGCTCATCTGGTCTCATGGCAAAAGTGGCCCAAAGTACAGATATAAATACATTTTGCATTATATCTTTCGAGGATTCATATAAGAGAAGTAGAATATGAAACAATTTTACAACATATTGGATTAGTCCAATTCACATGTAGACACACATGTACTGGAAACTATTTTTAATATTTATTTCATAATAGTGTTAACATTCCATGCAAAACAGTAGTAATATCATCATTAAAGAAGTGCTTAAACAGGTCAGGACAAATAGTTACAATAAAAACAGATTATATCAATGTAACAATGCAAATACAAGTAACTAGAAAACTGACTCTCTGATCAAATATAAAAATCTACAATTATAAATATAAATTTGGTCCATGGAGTCACAAAGAGTATTTACAGTAATGTTAAGTTCCTTACGTCCCTAGCTCGGCGTAGCTTCTTCCTTGAAATGATATACTATTTACAATCCAATATTAAAACTACAAAACTACTAAATATAAGCATCACCACAACTACATAGTACATATTTGCTCTGAAAAGGAACATAGCTATAAATATCGAGAATCAAAAGATTAGAAATGTGCTAGTAGTTACCTAATACTGAGTAAATATAAGACAACTCCATTTATAAAACACTGCCAATAACTAGTCAATTAATAATAAGGTGATGGAATACAAAATCTTCCCCAAGGCACACATTATAATTGTGGGTCGTAAGCAAAAGTCATTTACAAAAATAGTGCTGGAAGAAGTTTCAAAGAGATATGTGATGAGCAGCCAGATGGTTCCTAAGATTACACTAAGGATTCCAGGCTTTCTGATGTGTTCCCATCGGGTAGCGCAGATCCATTGCTCTCCATACATGCCACCTGTCCCTCCTGTCGTGTGCTCACCAGACTCAGGATAGCCTTATATAAGAACTGAAACTGCTCCTAGAAAAAGTGTGGAGAGTAATTCATTAATTATTTCACATTTTACAAGTATTAAATATATTGTCAATTGTTTCAAACCAGTGCATGAATAATGATAAGCAATAAGTCAACATGTATTCTATAGTAAAGTACTCACAAGCCAAAAGATGTGTGTATTGTGTATCTCTATATAGGAAAGATGTATATCTTAGTACTGTGTTAGCCAGTAGATAGAAAAATATTTAGAATTGAGAGTCCTCAGTGGCTGATACCTTTTAATGGCTAACTGAAAAGATGGTAACAAATTGCAAGCTTTCGAGACTACTCAGGTCTCTTCATCAGGCAAAGACTAATACAACATCTGAATAATCACATATACACAACAGGACACAGGAATAGTGCAATGGATAAAACAAGTGACGAAAAGCAGAACTATCAATATGGGAGAGGGATGAACAGTTGTGGCAATAAATATTGGACCAGTTCATAGATAAGGATTGTGAAAGTTTTATTGACCTTTGGGGTCTGGTAATGTTTTGTGATGCTCCCACAGGGTCTTAGGATCAAATTCATTAATTGATGTAAAAAGCCATAAATCCATGCGATACGTTCATTCCAGCTTTGAGAGTGTCAAAGGTCGTCATCAGTTTGTATTCACAAACTCTCCTGTGTCTCTGAGATGTGAAATTACCTTTCAATACAAGTAATTTCATGTCCATGGTGCTGTGATTAGGCATACAAAAATGCCACAGGTAGATCCATTCTCTTTTCTCTTATTGTGTTGGGATGAGAATTCATCCTTGTTCTCAGTTTTTGCCCTGTCTCACCCACATACAGACCCCCAGTTGGACATTTAGTACATATAATTAGGTATACCACATTAGATGTGATGCAGCTGAAAGTCCCTGGGATCTTGTAGTCCTGATGTGAGTTGGGGATCTTTATCTTGTCCGTGGTCATTATAAATGGACAGGTTTTACATTTTTTCTGGTTGCAAGGAAAGGTTCCTGCAGCTGTTGGAGAGGACAGGGAGCTTCTGACAATGATGCTTCTTAGATTTGGGGGCTGCCTAAAACACAGTAGTGGGGGATCTGGAAATATGGATTGAAATCGGGCATCTTTTTGTAGTAAAGGTTGTAATTTCCGTGCAGCTCCTCTTAGCACCTCCAGATTTGGATTGTAGGTGACTACTAGAGGCACCCGGTTATTTTCTTCTTTAGGTTTGTAATGTAGCAGGTGATTCCTTGATGTTCTGGTGGCTCTTGTAATTTGGTTTTCAATTGTTCTTGGATGGTAGCCCTGATTTAAAAAGGTCTTTCTAAGGCGACCAAGGTGTTCATCTCTATCCATGGGATTGGAACATATACGGTTGTATCTGATGGCTTGGCTGTAGATAATAGAGTTTTTTATGTGTTTTGGATGGAAACTGTCCCATTTAAGGTATGTTGGACTGTTGATTGGCTTCTGATACAGGGATGTCTCTATTTCATTATTCTTTAGCTTAATGATGGTGTCCAAAAAGTTAATTTCAGTGCTGGAGTAGTTGAGTGTTAAGTTGATGGTGGGATGAAATTGGTTGAACTGTTCGTGGAACGTCTTTAGCTGTTGCTCAGACTCCGTCCAGATGATTAAAATGTCATCAATGTAGCGGTAGTAGGCCAGAGGCCTGATGGGATACGAGGACAAAAAGTCGCTTTCAAGCTTGGCCATAAAAAGATTTGCATACTGTGGAGCCATTTTACTTCCCATCGCTGTGCCAGTCTCCTATAGATAGATCTTGTTGTCAAATTCAAAGTAATTCTGGGTGAGGATGAATTTTGTGAGTTTCACCACAGAATCAGCATCATTCTCTGTGTTTTCCATGAAGACTTTGCAGGCATTTAATCCATCCTGGTGTGGGATATTAGAGTACAAAGATTCCACATCCATGGTGGCCTGGATGGTTCCTTCTGGTAGAGGACCTATTGTTGCTAGTTTATTCAGTAGGTCAGTTGTGTCCTGAATGTAGCCACACAATAAGAGAAAAGAGAATGGATCTACCTGTGGCCAAACATTTTTGTATGCCTAATCACAGCACCATGGACATGAAATTACTTGTATTGAAAGGTAATTTCACATCTCAGAGACACAGGAGAGTTTGTGAATACAAACTGATGACGACCTTTCACACTCTCAATGCTGGACTGAACGTATCGCATGGATTTATGGCTTTTTACACTAATTAAGGAATTTGCTCCTAAGACCCTGTGGGAGCATCACAAAACATTACCAGACCCCAATCAGAGGGCAATAAAACTTTCACACTCCTTATCTATGAACTGGTCCAATATTTATTGCCACAACTGTTCATCCCTCTCCTATATTGATAGTTCTGCTTTACGTCACTTGTCTTATCCATTGCACTATTCCTGTGTCCTGTTGTGTATAAATATGTGATTCCTCAGATGTTGTATTAGTCTTTGCCTGATGAAGAGACCTGAGTAGTCTCGAAAGCATGCAGTTTGTTACAATCTTTTCAGTTAGCCATTAAAAGGTATCAACCACTGAGGACTCCCTTGCAGACTGTGAGCAGGGTTCTCTCTTCTACTGTACCAATCGGTGACTCATTTTGTTCAAGATTACTGTACTTGTTTTCATTATGTATACCCCTTTTCACATGTAAAGCGCCATGGAATAAATGGTGCTATAATAATAAATAACAATTTCTGAACAAATGAAAACTTTACAAATGAAAAAAAATTGCAACTGAATTTGCTGAGGTCTGTCCAAGTTATTGATTGTACAAAGGTTGTAGACTTACTAAATCTGAGAAAATCCCTGGTCGCATCAGATTAATCATCTTGGCCACCTGGTAAACATCTACAGAGTTTTCATTCTCTAGTTGCTGCAGAAGAGTAGACAAAGCGCAGAATGTTCCAGCTGTCACCCCTCCATACCTGAAATAAGGAGAGACATGAAATGCAGACCCAAAAGTACAAGTTGTTAATGTGAATATATAATATGTTACACAGTAAGCGGATGGAGTAAAAGTGATGCGATCTAAAGAGACAGAGAGACTGGAGGCAGTTTATGGAGTATATCACCCCCTGACCGGTATCATCTATATATATAAAATTGAATGTGTCTGTGGGTATCACCAACCAATCACGGAGTATCTTACATTTAACCAAAGCTGTTTAAAAGAAGCTGAGCTGTGATTGGTTGCGATGAGCAACAGTTTTCCTTGCAACCAATCCCTAAGCATCTTTCAATTCACCAGAGCTGTTTAATAGAAGCTAAGATGTGATTGGTTGCTAAGAGCATCAGTTTCCTCACTCCACGACAACACCTCAGCTGACACTGACTGGGTGGGAGAAATCTAGCATCCCCGGGAACATAAGCTCCCAGCCATTGTCTGCCCGCCAGAAAGGAGCAGAGAGCAGATGACAGAAATGAATCACCCGCTCCCGCGCCCATATCCCCATCACACATCCTCCATCCCATAGGCACATCTTCCCTCTTAAAGGGATCTCCGATATGGAAGTCAGGGCAAATCCATCCTGCGCTTTGGTTTTGACCCCAGGCCTCTCTTAAAGGGATCCCCGGTATGGAAGTTAGGGCCATTCCACTCAGCGCTCTGGTTCGACCCCAGGCTGACGGGATGTGGGATTTTAGGGGTAGTAGTCCAGTGGCTCTGGCTGACATCATGATGTGGGATATTAGGGGTAGTAGTCCGGTGGCTCTGGCTGACGGGATGATGTGGGATGTTAGTGGTAGTAGTCCGGTGGCTCTGGCTGACGGGATGATGTGGGATATTAGGGGTAGTAGTCCGGTGGCTCTGGCTGACCGGACGATGTGGGATATTAGGGGTAGTAGTCCGGTAGCTCTGGCTGATGGGATTGTGTGCGATATTATAGTGAATGTGGCTATGCGGAGTGGGCGGGGATCTACATTCAGCTTTATATTTATAGATATAATCATTACAATTTGTTATAACTAACCGTATTTAGTTACTATGCCCGGGCAGCGCAGGGCTCTTCAGCTAGTCTATTAATAACGAGAAAAATGAACTAGTAATGATTGTTGCTTTACAAGCAGAAACATTCAAGTCCACAGAAATATAGTATTTTTGGACCGTACTTTACTTAGCTTACTCATCTAAGCTGCAGTTTAATTAACCTAAAACTGAAGGGGAATTTATCGTCAGAAAATGGCTGTATAAATTATGTTTTGAAAGTAAACATTAAAAAGAAAATAATAGTGAGGTTTGTTTAATTTTTCACCACTGTATAAAAAAATTTCTGAACTAGTGCAAATTAAGCCCAAGCCACCGATACAATCGCCTGACAATGTTCTATGAATGAAGTGTCCTCTCCTCACTGTATAGATCCAAACTGCCTCTGAAAATGACATCAGAACAAGAACTGATGCTCAATGCTTGCAGGGATGTAAAGCCGGTGACGCTGGAGCAGAAAAGTATAATGGACCCCTGGGTTTGAAGTATGGAATGAGACTGCTACCAAATATCATGCCTTTTACCTACTGTAAAATTTGATTGATGTGACCATCAATTTAAAAAAAGAAAGCTTGGCAAACCCCTAAACACAGCATGTAAAAGCGTAAGCAAAAAGGCTGCCTCCATAATCATGAAAAAAGAATAGAATAAACATGTACAATCAGGAGTAAAAAAAAGTGAATAGAAATGAGAGTGTTTCAGTATCTGGTTTAAGAAAATAATATGGCATATCTTAGTTTCTATTACACTACTCATGCAAAGATTTTCTCATTTACCCAAATAATAATCTTTTCTAAAAACTGTCTCCTAAAAGTAAAATTAATCTACACTACATTAATTCCTGCATTTCATACGCCATTCTTAGTGGAGGGGGCGTTGAAGTACAATACAAGAAATCTGTAAGGGTCCCGTTACACATAGCGACACACCAGCGATCCCGACAACGATATGCACGTGTCCGGATCGCTGGTGTTGCTACATGATCGCTGCTGAGCTGCCAAACAGGCAGCTCAGGCAGCTATCAGGACAGCGACTATGCGAGTAACAAGCGACGCACGTCGCTTAGTACCCCGCTGTGTACCTTGGTTACCAGCTCCCCTGCACAAGCGCGCTGGTATATAACGTACACATCGCGATTACAGGCGCCACACGGCGCCTGGAAACCCGATGTTTACCTTGGTTACCAGCTCCAGCTTGCTTATCGCTGGTCTCCCGCCTGTCACACGCAGCGATGCGCGCTGGCCAGCGGGAGACCAGCAATCAAAAAATGGTCCAGGACATTCAGCGACACGGTGACGTTTCAGCGATCTCGCTATGTGTAACGGGGCCTTAAGGAGGCGCAAACCACTAAATGAACTTCTCCGTGGTATGCATCTCCATTAGCCCTCACCAGAAATGTCACCACAGTCAGAGATTGGGGTAGCATTTCTGCTGTAAAAAGCATTGATACTTTTCCAGAATTTGCACTTTTACAGAAGCTGTGCCGGTTCTCGCCCCAGCAGCTGTCCAGCCCTGTCCATTGTGCTGGAGCTGCTTTAAACTGGCGTGAAAATGACAAAAGTTGCAACATTTTCGCACAACTCCGTGTGGCACAAACATTTTCCAACTCTTCAACGCATTTTACACCAGCTTTCTGGCATAAAAGCTTTGCTGAATTGCCTCTATAATGTATTTTATCATTGATGGTATGAATCAAAGCTCTAGCTAAAAATAACTTTTGTTCTGAATAAAAAAATCTCAAACAATCTCAATTTGTGCTATAAGTATTTCCTAAGTACAGAAGTCATACAAGGAATGCATCAGAAAGAGGAAAAGATTACCTATTTGTTTGTCATATTTTGTAGTCTATTTTAGCTAATCAATATCAGAAGAAGAGAACTAGACCTTTAACCCCTTCACCCCCAAGGGTGGTTTGCACGTTAATGACGGGCCAATTTTTACAATTCTGACCACTGTCTCTTTATGAGGTTATAACTCTGGAACGCTTCAACGGATCTTTGCGATTCCGAGATTGTTTTCTCGTGACATATTGTTCTTCACGTTAGTGGTAAAATTTCTTCGATATAACTTGCGCTTATTTTTGAAAAAAGCGCAAATATGGCAAAAATTTTGAAAATTTTGCAATTTTCAAACTTTGAATTTTTATTCCCTTAAAACAGAGAAATATGTCACACAAAATAGTTTATAAATAGTGTTGAGCCACCCCCGTAGTGTTCGAGTTTAGTTTGGTTCGCCGAACACCCGTGTGTTCGTCGAACTGTTCGTTGAACACCATCGAACACCGTTAAAACCAATGGCAGGCAAACAAAAACACATAGAAACACATAGAAAACACTTCAAAGGTGTCCAAAAGCTGACAAACTGTTCAGAAGACACAACTAACACATGGAAAAGTGACAAGTACATATAGTCATGCGAAAAGAAAAGAGTTGGAGGAGTAAAAGGAGGGGGAGACACAGATATAGGCATGTCATGCCCTTCTAAAACCAAAAAAGTGCGAAGCCGACACGGCCAGTCCGTTCCTGCCCGTGCGACCTGCGTGTCGCAAGGTTTGTGCCAGAGCTGCGGTGGACCCTGACGGCCAGCCCCCCTCTCCCAATACTGGTGCCTGTCCGCTGGTTGGTCGAGTGAGCCCCCTGCGGTGGAGGCAGGTCTAATCTTTTTAATTTAAATTGTCTCTTTAATTTGAATGAGTACACTTTAAATCCTTTTACAAGGATCTATTGGAGGGCAAGTCTCATGCCAGCAGCCGCAGAAATTCCAGCTCCAGTAGTGTCCAGTAAAGCTGCTGCAGTTAAAAGGCTTTTATAAGGATCGAGCTTGGCGGTCCACCGCAAGGCGTCCTACCGCCAGTCACAGCCCCTGTGCCTTGGGGTGCCTCCCCGATGTTCTTCACTGAGTGTCCCGGGGGCCCGAAGCATTTCCTTTGAAAAAATTAAGTGTCCAAACTACAGGTGGTGTAGCTTGCTTAACAGCTGGGTTAATCCGCTGACTAGCAGACCCTGCTACTAGGCCCAAAATTATTTTCTGGGCTAGATGCAGTTAAAAATTTGTAATTAGATACTCTCGATGGATGCTGAGAAAGCATTCCATAGAGTCTACTGGCACGCCATATATTATTCTCTTAAAAAGCTTGGGGTAGGGGACCCTTTTATAGCCAAAATCATGGCCCTGTATCGCAATCCGTCAGCTAGGCCGCACTGTAGCACAGTGAGCTTGCCACTGCAACTTATGCTTCATATCCATGTGACGGTTCATGCATGAAGTACTCAAACTATGGATTTTTTGGCCTCTACTTAGCTTTGGTCACAAATGTTACAGATAACACGAGTTGGGTCATCCTTATCGATCTGAAAAAATGCCCAGGCTATGCAAGGCTTAGAACCCATGCGACCTGAAGAGCCACCACGACTTGTGGTCAGAGGCAGAGTTGTGGTTGAGGATGCAGTTGGTGACGTGCTTCCACTACTACGTCTCTGTCCAGGAAGGTGCAACCTGACCTCGTCGTCACTAGAATCCTCCTCCACCTCCTCTGCTGACCTCATCGACTGCCTGACTGTGGGTTGACAGTAAGTGGAATCTGCAACCTCATCATCATCACCCTGTGTGTTCTCACACCCGTCGTCCTCAGAGCCAACCTCTTCCTGCCCTGACAAAGAACTCAAGTTGTCGCTGAAATCAGGTATTTGAGTCTCATCATCGTCTTCCTCGTTGTCTCCACCAACAGGAGTTACAGTTTGGGAACGAGAGTCTATATTATGCTCAGAAACTTCTTCATCTGG
The DNA here is from genome assembly GCA_033576555.1 of Oophaga sylvatica. NCBI lineage: Eukaryota > Metazoa > Chordata > Amphibia > Anura > Dendrobatidae > Oophaga > Oophaga sylvatica. The sequence continues at coordinate 254,274,249 of JARQOD010000004.1, read as the reverse complement.
TCCTGGATCTGACTCAGAAAGATTCTGGGCATCAGTGCAGATCATTTCCTCGTCTGGATTCACAGAAGCTCTGGAGACGACCTCTGATTCTCAGGCTATAGTATGAGTAAACTTCTCTGCAGACTCAACCATCTGTTCTACCCCATACTCAGACGGGCAGCTGGAGACTTGGGAGCTGTGAGGAAGCAAGTGTGATTGGGGTGACACCTCTGAGGTCTGGAGTATTTGTGATGTTGAAGTTGAGGTGGAGGAGAGCCGACTTAAAGGAGCACTTGATATCTGTTGAAGCACCTGCTGTTTTTGTGCCTCATCTGGAATTTGTAGCGATGGGCGTGGCCGTAAGAAAGGGATCGTATCACATTGTCCACTAAAAGAAGTAGACATCTTAGTTTGGCTGGAAGATGGTCTTTCTTCTGCAGATGTTACCGTTGCTTTAACACCTACCCCACAGACACAACCTTTTTTTCCCTTCCCAACACGCCTATTCCCCTTTCCACCAGCAGTAGGCCTTTTGCCACTCATTTTGTTGGTTAACTAATTGACAATTCTGGAGTTGTTTGCACAAAAAACGATGGATGGAAACCGAGCAGAGCTGAGTGGCCATTTGTGGTACTAGCCCAAAAGGATTGGCTGGGTTAGAAGATGTAAAACAATTTTATTAGATACACAGGTGGTGGAGCTTAGTGTAGATGGCCTAATAGAATGAGTACCACACACTGCTACTATGCCCAAAATTATTTTACAGGCAAGATGCAGCTCAAAATTCGTAGTTATTTGAATGCTGGTGGAGCTTTGTATAGATGCCTAATAGAATGAGTACCACACACTGCTACTATGCCCACAATTATTCTACAGGCAAGATGCAGATAAAAATTATTAGTAATTTCAACGCTGGTGGAGGTTAGTATAGATGGCCTAATAGAATGAGTACCACACACTGCTACTATGCCCAAAATTATTGTCCAGGCAAGATGCAGATAAAAATTATTAGTAATTTCAACGCTGGTGGAGCTTAGTATAGATGGCCTAATAGAATGAGTACCACACACTGCTATTATGCCCAAAATTATTGTCCAGGCATGATGCAGCTAAAAATTCATAGTTATTTGAATGCTGGTGGAGCTTAGTATAGATGGCCTAATAGAATGAGTACCACACACTGCTACTATGCACAAAATTATTGTCCAGGCAAGATGCAGATAAAAATTATTAGTAATTTCAACGCTGGTGGAGCTTAGTATAGATGGCCTAATAGAATGAGTACCACACACTGCTACTATGCGCAAAATTATTGTCCAGGCAAGATGCAGCTAAAAATTCGTATTTATTTGAATGCTGGTGGAGCTTTGTATAGATGGCCTAATAGAATGAGTACCACACACTGCTACTATGCCCACAATTATTCTACAGGCAAGATGCAGATAAAAATTATTAGAAATTTGAACGCTGGTGGAGCTTTGTATAGATGGCCTAATAGAATGAGTACCACACACTGCTACTATGCCCAAAATTATTGTCCAGGCAAGATGCAGCTAAAAATTCATATTTATTTGAACGCTGGTGGAGCTTTGTATAGATGGCCTAATAGAATGAGTACCACACACTGCTACTATGCCCAAAATTATTGTCCAGGCAAGATGCAGCTAAAAATTCGTATTTATTTGAACGCTGGTGGAGCTTTGTATAGATGGCCTAATAGAATGAGTACCACACACTGCTACTATGCCCACAATTATTCTACAGGCAAGATGCAGATAAAAATTATTAGAAATTTGAACGCTGGTGGAGCTTTGTATAGATGGCCTAATAGAATGAGTACCACACACTGCTACTATGCCAAAAATTATTGTCCAGGCAAGATGCAGCTAAAAATTCGTATTTATTTGAACGCTGGTGGAGCTTTGTATAGATGGCCTAATAGAATGAGTACCACACACGGCTACTATGCCCTAAATTATTGTCCAGGCAAGATGCAGCTAAAAATTCGTATTGATTTGAACGCTGGTGGAGCTTTGTATAGATGGCCTAATAGAATGAGCACCACACACTGCTACTATGCCCAAAATTATTGTCCAGGCAAGATGCAGCTAAAAATTAGTATTTATTTGAATGCTGGTGGAGCTTTGTATAGATGACCTAATAGAATGAGTACCACACACTGCTACTATGCCAACAATTATTCTACAGGCAAGATGTATATAAAAATTATTAGGAATTTGAACGCTGGTGGAGCTTTGTATAGATGGCCTAATAGAATGAGTACCACACACTGCTACTATGACCAAAATTATTGTCCAGGCAAGATGCAGCTAAAAATTCATATTTATTTGAACGCTGGTGGAGCTTTGTATAGATGGCCTAATAGAATGAGTACCACACACTGCTACTATGCCCACAATTATTTTACATGCAAGATGCAGCTCAAAATTTGTAGTTATTTGAACGCTGGTGGAGCTGGCAAAAAGTGATAGGAACTGATCTAACCTAGCCCTCAAAAGGGCTGCAATTACAAATAGACACTACTCCCAACCTATCTGTCTATTTATTAAGAGCACAGACCTGCCTGCTAAAAGTGCTAGGAACTGCTGTAACCTAGCCCTCAAAAGGGCTGCAATTACAAACTAGTCCCACTCCCTACTCCCTAAACCTTTCTGTCGCTTTAAGTGAAATTTCACTTCCAATTTGCTGCTGCACAAGATAGCGCTCACAGCAGCAGCAGTGTCGTCTAACACTGAGCTGCAGCAGTGAGAAAATGGTGGCGACGGGGAAAATGGCTGGGTCTTATAGGGCAAGGACATGTGACATACACAGCCAATGACACATGCCCTTGCTTGTGTGAAAAAAAAAAATTCGCTCTGTGTGCGCTGCTGATAGGCTGACAGACTGCACCGCCCACTGGAAATGCGGGAAAGAGAAAAAAAAATGGAGATCTTCATTATTTCTGCAGAGACCCATCCCATGCCCCTCCACCTGCCCGCTGTACACTCAAACTGTGTATTAACATTGATTCTCAGCATTAGTGAGAAAAAATCCAGTTATGATTTTGGTGCTTGAACAGTATCGAACATAACTACGAACAGCCGGATTTTTTCCAAATCGTTCGGGTTCGTCGAACACAGCCCAAAACAGCTCGAATTTGAGATTGGCGAACAGTTCGATTCGAACACCGCTCATCTCTTTTATAAACAACATTTCCCACATGTCTACTTTACATCAGCACAATTTTGGAACCAAAATTTTTTTTTGTTAGGAAATTATAAGGGTTAAAAGTTGACCAGCGATTTCTCACAACAAAATTTACAAAGCCATGTTTTTAGGGACCACCTCACATTTGAAGTCACTTTGAAGGGTCTATATGGCAGAAAATACCCAAAAGTGACACCATTCTAAAAACTTCACACCTCAAGGTACTCAAAACCACATTCAAGAAGTTTATTAACCCTTCAGGTGCTTCACAGGAGCTGAACCAACGTGGAAGGAAAAAATGAATATTTAACTTTTTAGTCACAAAAATGATCTTTTACAAGCTTTTTTTTATTTTCACAAGGGTAAAAGGAGAAAATGGACAGATAAAGTTGTTTTGCAATTTCTCCTGAGTACACCAATACTCCATATGTGGGGGAAAACCACTGTTTGGGCACACGGCAGAGCTCGTAAAGGAAGGAGCGCCGTTTGACTTTTTCAAACCAAAATTGGCTGGAATTGAGATTGGACGCCATGTTGCGTTTGGAGAGCCCCTGATGCGCCTAAAAAGTGGAAACCCCCACAAGTGACACTATTTTGGAAACTAGACCCCTATGGAACTTATCTAGATCTGTTGTGAGCACTTTGAACCCCCAAGTGTTTCACAAAAGTTTATAATGCCTGGGTGTGAAAAAAAAAACAATTTTCCACAAAACTGATTTTTTAGTCCCAAATTTTTGATTTTTCCCAAGGAAATTGGACCCCAAAAGTTGTTGTCCAATTTGTCCTGAGTACGCTGATACCCCATATGTGGGGGGGGGGGAAACTGTTTGGGCGCACGGCAGGGCTTGGAAAGGAAGTAATAATGTTTTGGAATGCAGACGTTGATGGGGGTCATGTTCCGTTTGCAGTGCCCCAGATGTGCCTAAACAGTGGAAACCCCCCGCAAGTGACCCCATTTTGAAAACTAGACCCCTAAGGAACTTATTTAGATCCATGGTGAGCACTATGAACCCCCAAGTGCTTAACAAGTTTATAATGCCCGGGCATGAAAATAAAAAATCCTATTTTTTTCCCACAAAAATTATATTTTAGTCACCAATTTTTTATTTTCCCAAGGGTAACAGGAAAAATTGGATCACAAAAGTTGTTGTCCAATTTGTCCTGAGTACGTTGATACCCCATATGTGGGGGGGAACCACTGTTCTGCACTGCACTGTTGCAGAGCTCGGAATAGAAGGAGCACTATTTTACTTTTTCCAACCAAAATTGGCTGGAATTGAGATTGGACGCCATGTTGCATTTGGAGAGCCTCTGATGTGCCTAAACAGTGGAAACCCCCCACAAGTGACCCGATTTTGGAAACTAGACCCCTAAGGAACTTATCTAGATCTGTGGTGAGCAATTTGAACCCCCAAGTGCTTCACACAAGTTTATAACGTAGAGCCATAAAATTAAAAAATCATATTTTTTCCACAAAAATGATCTTTTCACCCCAATTTTTATTTTCCCAAGGGTAACAAGACCCCAAAAGTTGTTGTTCAATTTGTCCTGAGTACGCTGATACCCCATATGTGGGGGTAAACCACTGTTTGGGTGCATGGCAGAGCTCGGAAGGGAAGGAGCGCCGTTTGACTTTTTCAACGCAGAATTGGCTGGACGCCATGTCGTGTTTGGAGAGCTCCTGATGTGCCTAAACAGTGGAAACCCCCCACAAATGACACCATTTTGGAAACTAGACCCCTCAAGGAACTTATCTAGATGTGTGGTGAGAACTTTGAACCCCAGGTGTTTCACTAAAGTTTATAACGCCCGAGCATGAAAATAAAAAAATCATATTTTTTCCACAAACATGATCTTTAAGTCCCCAACTTTTTATTTTCCCAAGGGTAAAAGGAGAAATTGGACCCCAAAAGTTGTTGTCCATTTTGTCCTGAGTACGCTGATACCCCATATGTGGGAGAAAACTACTGTATGGGCACACGTCAGGGCTCGAAAGGGAAGTAGTGACATTTTGGATTGCAGACTTTGATGGAATGGTCTGCGGGCGTCATGCCGCATTTGGAGAGCCCCTGATGTGCCTAAACAGTGGAAACCCCCCACAAGTGACCCCATTTTGGAAAATAGACCCCACAAGGAACTTATCTAGATGTGTGATGAGCACTTTTAACCCCGAAGTGCTTCACAGAAGTTTATAACGTACAGCAGTAAAAATAATAAATCATTTTTTTTTTCCAAAAATGATATTTTCGCCCCCAATTTTTTATTTTCGCAAGGGTAACAGAAGAAATTGGACCCCAAGAGTTATTGTGCAATTTGTCCTGAGTATGCTGATACCCCATATGTGGTGGTAAACTACTGTTTTAGCGCATGGCAGAGCTCAGAAGTGAAGGAGCACCGTTTGACTTTTTCAACGCAGAATTGGCTGGAATTGAGATCAGACGCCATGTCACAGTTGGAGAGCCCCTGATGTGCCTAAACAGTGGAAACCCCCCAATTCTAACTCCAACCCTAACCCCAACACACCCCTAACCCTAGTCCCAAGCTAACCATAACCCTAACCACAAACCTAACCCTAACACACTACTAATCCCAACCCTAACCCTAATCCTAACTTTAGCCACAACCCTAACCCTAACTTTAGCCGCAACCCTAAGGCCCCATGCACACGTGGATTTACTTGCGGATTTTTCTGCGTGGATTTTGCTAAAACTGCAGGTAAAACAACCTGCGTTTTACCTGCGGTTTTAGCGCGGATTTACTGCAGTTTTGCTGCTGTTTTTGTGCGGATTTGCCTGCGGTTTTACACCTATAATGGAATAGGTGTAAAACCGCTGCGGAATCCGCACAAAGAATTGACATGCTGCGGTTTTAAAACCGCACCAAATCCGCGCGGAAAATTCCACAGCATGTGCACAGCTTTTTTTTTCCCTTCACTAACATTGTACTGTACATGGCGTCCGGTTCTGCTGCGGATCCGCAGTGCCAAAACTGCAACGTGTGCACAGGTCCTAACCCTAATGGGAAAATGGAAATAAATACATTTTTTTAATTTTATTATTTTTCCCTAAGGGGGTGATAAAGGGGGGTTTGATTTACTATTTATAGCTGGTTTTTATGATTGGCAGCTGTCACGCTAAAAAACATTTTTTATTGCAAAAAATAGTTTTTGCATCACCATATTTTGAGAGCTATAATTTTTGCATATTTTGGCCCACAGAGTCATGTGAGGTCTTATTTTTTGCGGAACGAGTTGATGTTTTTATTGGTACCATTTTTGAGCACGTGACATTTTTTAATCGCTTTTTATCTCGATTTTTGGGAAGTTAGAATGAACAAAAATCAGCAATTCATGAATTTCTTTTGGGGGGGCGTTTATACCGTTCCGCGTGTGGTAAAATTGATAAAGCTGTTTTATTCTTCTGGTTAGTACAATTACGGCGATACCTCATTTATATCATTTTTTTATGTTTTGGCGCTTTTATACAATAAAAACAATTTTATATAAAAAATAATTATTTTTGCATCGCTTTATTCTGAGAGTTATAACTTTTTTATTGTTTTGCTGATGATGCTGTATGGCAGATTGTTTTTTGCGGGACAAGATGACGTTTTCAGCGGTACCATGTTTATTTATATCCGTCTTTTTGATCGCGTGTTATTCCACTTTTTGTTCGGCGGTATGATGATAAAGCATTGATTTTTTGCTTTTTTTTTTTTTTTTTTTTTAAGGGGTTCACTAAAGGGGTTAACTAGTGGGATAGTTCTATAGGGTGGGTCGTTACGGACGCGGCAATACCAAATATGTGCACTTTTATTGTTTTGTTTTTTTTATTTTCATGAAGAAATGAATTTATTGGGGAATTTTTTTTTTATTTTATTTTGGAATTTTTTTTACACGTTTATTTTTATTTTTTTTACTTTGTCCCAGGGTGGGACATCACTGTATAATACCAGATCGCTGGTCTCACAGTGTGCACAGCACTCTGTGAGACCAGCGATCTCACAGGCAGTGCTGCAGGCTTCCTCAGTGCCTGCTCTCAGCAGGCACTGAGGAATCCGCCTCCCTGCAGGACTCGGCGGCCTTCTTGGATCCGGGGTCTTGCAGGGAGGAAGGCCTCAGAACAGCGCGATCACATTGCGCTGTTCTGAGGGCCTCAGGGGAGCACGCAGGGAACCCCCTCCCTGCGCGATGCTCCCTTGTGCCCCCGGTACATCGCGATCATGTTTGATCGCAGTGTGCCAGGGGTTAATGTGCTGGGAGCGGTCCGTGACCGCTCCCGGCACATAGTGCCGGGTGTCAGCTGTGATAAACAGCTGACACCCGGCTGCGATCAGCTGTGCTCCCCCCGGCAGCGCAGCTGATCGCCTAGGACGTACTATTCCGTCCATGGGAATGAGGTCCAGGGTCACATGGACGGAATAGTACGTCGGATGGAATAAAGGGGTTAAATTACAATCACACGCATAAATATTTAGGAAAAATTGTAATATTTATACAAGAATATGTCATACTTACTCATCATGTACAACAATAGGTCCGTCTTTATTGGCTGCTTCTTCCTTGATCAGATTTATAAGCTCAAATGTCTTACTCATTCGACTGTCAGGATTTGGCCACTTTGGACAATGGAAATGTTTAACTTCCAAAACATAGTCATCCTAACAAAAATCATATTTGAAAGGGTTTACAAAACAGAAGCTAGGTAGATTGATAGATAGATAATAGATAGATAGATATATATAGATAGAAACATAGATATTAGATATATTGATTTAAGATATATATATATATATATATATAAAATATATATTATATATATATTAGATAAATATTAGATAGATAGATTTAGATAAACAGATATATAAAGATAGATAGATATGGGCTAAATAGATGATAGATACATTTTAATCAGAAAAAATATATACAGTATATTAAATAACATAAAGATCTGCAATTACCTGTGTAGCTTCTAAAATAAAATCTTGGATAATGAGTTTTTCTTCATTAGAAAGACAAACATGATCTTCTCCAGCCAAAGATACAGTAAACGTTTCACATGTAATTGGTTCATCTCTGTTTGGCCAATACACAAATTCATCTTCAGCCTGGGCAAGTAATAGTAATAAAAAAAATGTACACAGTGTACAAATAAAAACAACAACATTATACTCTTCACATAATACAAATAAAATGACAAAGAGTACTGAAATCCACATTCACTTTTCCATGTCAAATATATTACCAAAAAGAACAGTTAACATAAAATTAGTGACAGTGTTTAGACAGTAAAATCCCTGAACAGTTGACATACTGAGACCTACCATGTTCGGGTTATCGGGAAGCATTACAATTATCTGAGAATTGTGGTCCCAGATCATCCTCCAGAAATCTTTTATGGTGTGTAATAATGGGTGCTGTGTTATGATGAATTCATTACTTTCATGGTAGCCCTGTAGAGAAAATATTGTGCATCAAGTTATTAATGAAGCATATCCGATCCACAGAATAAATATAAGTACAAACACCGGGTTTGACTGCTCATATCAGCTTCTTTCCAGCAGGTGTTCAGTATTTTCGCAGTAGTAGTTTGCACTATTATTGTTGCAGTCATACTGTGAAATACTATTATAAATATGTGATTCTTCAGCTTTTGTATTAGTCTATGCCTGATGAAGAGACCTGCGTAGTCTCGAAAGCTTGCAATTTGTTACCATCTTTTCAGTTAGCCATTAAAAGGTATCAACCACTGAGGACTCTCAAGTCTAAATATTTTTCTGTGAAATACTAGTAACCTAATGAAATCTACAGGCACCGTTAGAATCTGTAACAGTAAAAGTGAATGTGCTGTATATTTTCCATTTAGATCCTTTTTCAAAATAACTTTATTATAATTTTTAGCAATGAGAGTAGGGTATTACAGTCTTACATCTCAAATAGAATATACATTTCCATACTTAACAGTACTAGACATCAATCGAGTTAATCATGGAGATGAAGAAATCTAACTGTAGAATATATCAAGTAGCTCGACAGTAAGGATATTAATAAATAATAATAACATAACCATAACAATAACATTTCTAAACTAACAGTAGAGGATATCAATTGTTAATCAATCAAAGAGAATCTTTGCCGTGAGAGGATATAGGAGAGAGTCAAGCCAACATAAGCGAAATTAAGGGGTCAAGTCTTGCCAAGGATTCCATTTTTTACAGAAGGAAGTAAAACTGTTGTTAGCCAGTGCATGGCTTTTCTCGTATGACATGTGCAGAGACATTTTGTCTACAATGTCGGCTATTTTAGGAACCGCTTCTTCCTTCCAAAGAGAAGCTATTTGGTTTTTGGTTACCAAGAATAAGTGGATGATTAGATGTCTGTATGAGTGAGGGATTTCCTCAAGTTCGAGAGACAATAAGGCCAATTGAGGGGTCAACGTCACAGTTCTAGAAGTGATCTTATCCACCAAGTCAGAGACATTTGACCATAGTAACCTTATCTTGGGGCACTCCCAAAAGACATGTAGAAGATTCCCTGCGAAACCACAGTCTCTCCAACAGTTAGGGGACACTCCCGGAAAAATTCTTGCCATTTTAGCAGGTGTGAAATACCATCGGGAGACTAATTTATAATACGACTCATGGAGGGAAGCACATATGTTTGAGGAATAAGTAGCTTTAAGTGCTTTCCGCCATTGATCGTGAGAGAAATTCAAGTTCATATCCCTTTGCCAGTTAGTCTCGAAAAGGGTTTCCTTGGGTACTAGATCTTCGTTTAAGAAGTTATAAATAAATTTGGATTTCCAATAAAGGTTATTGTCCGGATTACAAATTAACATGCCTACCATCTCTGTGATAAGAGACTTTTTCCTGATAAATTTGGAGATGAGTTTTTTAATGAAATAAAAGATTTGGGCATCTTCAGGAGGAAGTTTATGTACTGACAACAACGCTTCATATTCAATGAAATCTTTGCCATCAAAAATATCCTGTACTTTCGTTAAACTAGCCAATCTCCAAGAGCTAGGAATTTCCTTTTCCATAATCAAGCCAAAAAACCTCAGTGATATGTCCTTGATTTGGTCATATCTGAACCTCTTCCTGCTTTGTGTTTGGATTTTGGCCATATAGGTCCAGGCATATAAGGTAGCAGAAATAGTCAGCGAGATATGCGATACAGAGGAGGATGATAGGACATTACTTAAAATTAATTTTGCCAGAGGAGTGTTCCTATTATAGTGTCTTTCAATTTCTGACCAAGCCGGGCCATTATCCGGCCTGAGCCAAATACGAGACTGTTTCACCAAGGAGGAGTAGTAATAGTTAACCAAATTTGAGAGAGCAAGGCCTCCATTTGTTTTAATTTTGGTGATAGTGGTGAATGCTATCCTTGCTCTCTTCTTGTTCCATACGAATGTGTTAACTATACTTTGTAGTTTTTTGATTAGCTTTAACGGAATAAGTAAAGGTAAAGCTCTAAAGGTGTATAAAATTTTGGGGAGAGTAAAAAGTTTAAATAAAGTAATTCTCCCGGCCCAAGAAATTTCCTGCTTCCCAAGATTATTAAGTTCAGATTGCACTTCCTTAGTGATTTTTTGGAGGTTAAGATCAATCGTCTTGCGAAAAACTCTAGAGATAAGTATGCCAAGATATGTCAGCGACTCCTTTTCCCAATCAAAATTAGTATTCCCTTTAATACCGCAGATATCATCCTGGCTCAAGAAAAAGTCCAAAATTTTAGACTTTGATTCGTTAATTTTGAACAACGATGCCTTTGAAAAATCTCCAAAATCCTAGAGGACATGCATAATAGAGCATGAAGGATTTGTAAGGCTGAGTATGACATCATCCGCAAACAGGCTAATTTTGTACTGTTTTGCCCCTATCTGGATTCCCCTAATCGACTCATTCCCTCTTATTCTCTCAGCAAGTGGCTTCATGATAATAGCGAATAGCAGAGGGGACAAGGGACATCCCTGTCTTGTACCATTCGTTATTGGAATGTTTTTAGATAGGTGACAATTTACATACACGTTTGCTGAGGGATAAGCATATAAGGCCATGATTGTTTTAATTATATTGAGGCTAAATCCAAATTTTTTAAGGGCCGCTACCAAAAAGTCCCAATTCACTCTATCAAATGCCTTCTCAGCATCCAACGCTAGGAGAATTGAAGGAGTTCTTTTAGATCTGATAGAGTGAATTAGATTGAATACCTTTCTAGTACCGTCACTGGTCTGACGTCCCAGGATAAAGCCCATCTGGTCTTTGTGAATAATGCTTGGAAGAATAAATTTGATTCTATCGGCAATGATTTTTGAATATATTTTTACGTCAGTGTTAATTAGTGAAATTGGCCTATAATTTTTGACCGACTCCAGGTCTCCTTTAGTTTTGGGAATTAAGATTATAGTGGCCTTTAGCATTTCCGGTGGGAATTCTCCAATCGAAGATGCTTTATTGAAACTGAGCCGAGGCAGGGAACCAGGTGAGGGGCAAACACTTTAAAATACTCATTCGTGAAACCATCAGGTCCCGGTGATTTCTTAAGTTTTAGTTTCTTGATGGATTCGGAAATTTCATGCTGAGTAAAAGGGGCGTCGATGGCCGTCAATTGCTCAGCAGAAAGTTCAGGTAGGTTAATACTTGATAAGAATTTTTGGATGTGGAGTTTGTCTGGCTGGGATGTATCTGGGTCGTACTTAAGATTGTATAGGGAAGAGAAATAATCTGCGAAATGATCCGCTATTTCTTTAGGGTGGTCGGAGATCATTCCGTTATATTTGATCCTATTAATCCTATTCCTAACTCTTATGGCCTGGAATCTCTGGGCCATAAGCTTGGAAGGTTTGTTATATGAGGAGTAGAAATTCGCTTTCATCCTCTTGGCATACCTATCATAGTCTTCGAATAAAGCTGCTCTCAGCGCAATTCTGAGGTTGATAATCTCTGAATGCAGTTCTGAAGAAGGTGCCACTAATTTTTGTTGTGCATCTTCCTTATTCTTAAGATCCATTTGTAAATTGTGGATCTTTTCCTTGTCCTGTTTTTTTTTTTTTGATTCAGTAAGCCTATCATCACTCCTCTTATAACGCATTTGTGGGCATTCCACAATGTGAACGGGCTCACATCTTCCGACTCGTTTTCCTTAAAATAGTTAGTGATGGCTTTCTCGATTTTTTCTCTGAAGATTGGGTTGTACAAAAGTGAGGAATTACATCTCCAGAGAAAGTCTCTCTTATGTGATAGACCAAGATCCACTTCACAGATTACAGGAGAGTGGTCTGAAAAGGACTTTGGTAGGATATCTATTCTCCTAAATCTGGAAATTGAAAAGTAATCGGTAAGGAATAGGTCGATTCTCGAAAAGGTCTTATGTACCTCTGAATAATGCGTATATTCCAATGATGAAGTGTTTATGCACCGAAAAACATCCAGGTATTCATGGCTGTGGAGCCATCCTTTTAAAACTGGGAAAGAAGACCTAGACCTTGCAGTAGAATCCAGCTGGGCGTCAGGGACAATATTAAAGTCTCCTACTACAATCACCACCCCCTTCTTAACCTCCTGGATTTTACTGTCAAGCTCGTTGAAAAATTTAATCTGAGCGTTATGAGGCGCATAAACATTGATGATAGTAGTCAATTGATTATTGACCATGGCCACCAGTATTAAATATTTACCCTCTGGGTCTGAGTGAGTCTCGATGCTGCGGAAATCTAATGAGTTTTTGATAAGGGTAATAACCCCTTCCCTCTTTTTATCGTTTAGGGCTTCAAATATATGAGAATAATTTTTATTTTCCAATCTTGGGTGACCTGACTTGGCAAGCTTGACCTCCTGTAAGCAAATGATCTCAGCTCTGCTTCTCTTGATCTCTCTCCATGTAGAGTGCCTCTTAACCGGGCTATTTAGGCCTCTCACGTTAAATGATAATATTTTAACCATTTTCTCCTAAGCAATAATGCTAACAAACAGAAAAAACGAAACACACAAAACTTAATAACCAACTAAACAGTCTTGTGAAGAATCCTCGAATTCGAAGGATGTTCTCCTTAAATGGGAAAGTTCATGGATGGCATTAGAAGCCCCCTGCAAATGACACATTTACAAAGAATAAAGTACACAACTTCTTACCCCGGATTATCCCCAATTTTGTTCAGAAAGGAGATAAAGGACATACCATCTTGTGGTGTGAGTAATGAAACAATCCTGCCTCCTCTATTTAGAAGTAATTTAGTTGGGAAGCCCCATCTGTATTGGATACCCATCCTGCGTAAAATTGAAGTGACTTCCCCAAAGCTCTTTCTTAGCTGGATTGTATCTTTGGACAAGTCAACGAATACTTTAATATGATCAAACGGGGGAGGGAGCTGCTTCTTGTCCCTCATAAAAGCTAGGAGTCTTTCTTTAGTGGGGTAAAAATGAAATCTTAGTATTGTATCCCTCGGAATATCTACCGAAATGGATCTAGGTCTTGGTAACCTGTGTATCCTGTCAATCATTAGCTCAAGTTCCGGAGAATCCGGAAAGATTTTTTTAAGGATCCCCATAGTGTAGTTCTGTAAATTTGCCTGGCTTACTTTTTCAGAAATTCCCCTCAATTTAATGTTGTTCCGCCTACTGCGGTCCTCGATGTCAGCAAGCTTCATTCTTAGGTATTGCACCTCTTTTTGTGTATCTGCTTGCTGCTTCTGTAAAGAAGAAGAACTCTTTTCCAAGACAACAATTTTTTTATCGTGTTTATCAATCCGAGAATTGAAAACTTCAAATTTGGCTTGTAAACGATTGGTATTTTCCTCCATTGTCAATCTAAGACTATTGTTTAGGGCGACTATTAGATCTTTCACGTAAGCTTGGGATACACCCTCATTGGAAGCTTGAATCCCTTCAATAGGGCATATTTTGGGTGCCTCCTCAGATAGCCTAGGCCTACTTCTATCTGGACTCTGAGTAGGAGAAGTGTCATGAAACTCCTCCTCAGAGTCAGACCAAGCTTTAATTATGTTTCTTTTTTTAGTGACAGTGGTATCCATATCAGCCTGAGTATCAATTATGTCTTGAATTTCTTTCAGCATGCTAGTATCATCTTTTAAGCCAATTTTATAGCCCTCCGCAGGCGGAGATGCGGGAGGGCTGATACAAATTGCCTCATCAAGATCAGTGATATCCTTACTGACAGCAGATCTCAGTGCTGGTTTGTGTGATGATTTTTCCCCGAGTTTTTTTGTTACTTTTAGTACTCATTTTTAAAGAGGGGTAACCTTTCAACAAAGAGGAAAGAATCAAATGCAATACAAAGTAACACAAGTGAATGATTAACCAATCTACGCGTCTTTTTTCTTTGAAATACAACCTGCAAGACTTGCTGAAATAAAAGCTGTCAGGATAAGAAGACAGGAATGACTGAGCTCGCTGAATGATTTTAGCGAGTTTAGTTCCAAAAAGATAGGAAACGTCAGGCAAATGCAGACTTCTTCAAGAATGGGATTCCTCCTTAATGGAAAATTCCAGGAACAAACCAAGTTACCAGATGTTGAAGAACAAATAAGATCCTCCAGAAGAGAGATGAATCAAGATGTAGCTGGCGTCGCAATCCGGGACTCCAATAAAGCCTTTAAAGATTATGCGTCGTTGTTCGAGTCGCACTTGAGCTGTGCGATACTTTCTAGAACGCAGACTTGTTATGCGACTTTTTCCAAGTCGCAATCCTCCTTTGCGATGCTTTTAGTGACGCTATCCAAATTAGCGACTCCTTTCAGAGCGCAAAATCACTACTGCAACGGATTCACTTTACGGTAATGGCGGCGTTCACCGCTTACCTTCGTGGAAACCGACGATGCAGCTGCAGCACACGGGACGTCCCGGCTTCAGGTGAAGAGGTCTCGGTCTCCGGTCCCTCCTGGAACTTGATTGAAGAAGACGTCGGCTTGATCCTGAGAAGACCGCCGGTGCTGAAGATCTCCACACCGCTTCAGGCAATGGAGGAAGCCTCAGGGACGCCCAGGACACTGGAGACTGCAACGGTGAGAAAATTTCTTCTTTGTCTTCTTTATATCCAGGTCTTCTTGCACCCGATGAAGTCAGGGGGCAAACCGCTCACTTTAGAAGGGGGGGACAGGTCCCAAACCAGTGCTGGAGGCTCAGACAGGATGCGGCTGCACTGGGCTGCACAGGGCTACTCCAGGCCCCGGCTGCCTCAAACGTTCCTCCTCTCAATCTGGCTCCAAAACAGTCCAAGTTAGGATTTTTATAATCCTTATGTGATCAGGGGTCCTCCGGTGTTGAAGATTTTTCTCCCAGCCTCCTCCAAACGTAGCTTATTTCGTTGCTAAAGCAGGGGGCTTCAGGAGCCCAGCAGAAAGATGTCTGCTCACATCTAGCAGCAAACCACGCCCTTCCATTTAGATCCTAAGTCCTTTTACTTTTTACCTAACAATTATATGAGTAAAATCATTTTATCATATAACAACGCACAATATTACAATAGGAAACAATATTTCAAAAACATTTCTGAGGAGTGATGGCATGAGATTCCTGAAATGTCATGATTAGAGGCAGGTTATCAGTGACAGAAAAGGAAAATCCCTAACATTGAGGCATGTATTATGCTCGAGAAAGAAAATAATATGATGGCATGTAGTTGTGCCATAGAAACTCCTATCTTAAAGGGAACCTGTCACCAGATTTGGCCGATATGAGATACAGCCACCACCTTTCAGGGCTTATCTACAGCATTCTATAATGCGGTATATCTGCCCCCAATCCGACGTGCAAGATAAGAAAAATACCTTTTATTACACTCACCTGTGGGGCGGTGCAGTCCATGGGGTGTCACAGGTCCTTGTGCTGTATATCATACCTGAAAGGTGATGGCTGAATCTCATATCGGCCAAACCGGGTGACAGGTTCCCTTTAAGTGCTACAAAAGAATCTATACAGCCTTGTGGTTTCCATGACATTTACCGCTAAACCAGCTTTTAGTCCAAATAGGGATGGCCTTATTAGATAATAAAAGGATCAAATGGTGTGCTCACACTTTAAGCCCCTGTACCCCTGATAAAGCCTGTTTAGTGGTGAAACAAGTAGGGTGGTGAAAGGGCTTGTATGTTAGGTTTTATCAAATATCGTGACTGCCCTCTGCATGAGTAAGATGGTATGTACTGGAGACACACCATCAACACAAAAATTCAAGTAACAGGAGAACTGAGGCCAGTGATATTGGAAAATCCACACAAGAAGGACTTGGTCCACCAGTAGTATAATAATATTTTAGTTAGTGTGTGGTATATCACCTCAGTCACTTTAAATAATATCTAATATCACCAGCACAAGCACAGCGTCATCAGAAATGGGGGATGGATCTGGGAAAAGATCTGCAGCATTGACATTGGGGGATAAGCTGCCTGCCTTAACTGTCTCCCAAAGCGACGTGAGAAGACAGTTTAGCAGTCTTGTTATTGGTAAAGCAGCTGGGCCTGATGGCCTCAGCCCACGTGTCCTCAGAGCATGTGCCAACCAACTGTGTACTGTCTTTCAGCACCTGTTTAACTGGAGCCTTCTATCACAGGGGGTACCAGAACTGTGGAAGACCACCTGCCTGGTGCCGGTTCCTAAGACTACTTTTCCAACTTCCCTACAAGACTATCGTCCAGTGGCCTTAACATCGCATGCTATGAAGTCCTTGGAGAGAATAATACTCGCCTACTTGTGCCCGAGGGTGAGGGCCTACACTGACCCCCTGCAGTTTGCGTACCAGCAGAGATTGGGGGTGGATGATGCTGTAGCGTCTCTGCTACATACAATGCATTCGTTCTTGGACAATGATGGAACTGCAGTGCGCGCTATGTTCTTTGACTTCTCTAGTGCTTTCAATACCCTACAGCCGCTCTTACTACATAATAAGTTGACTGCTATGGCGGTAGATGAGGGGATGGTGAACTGGATAAGTGACTACCTGACAGACAGGCCGTAGTTTGTAAGGATGGGGGAGGTGGTATCTGGCAGTGTACGGAGCAGTGTGGGAGCCCCTCAGGGTACAGTGCTGTCACCCTTCCTCTTCTCATTGTATACAGCTGACTTTCAGTATAAATCTGATTTTTGTCACCTCCAAAATTCTCAGATGACTCCGTGATTGTAGGGGGCATTGTGGGGGGCCGGGGGGAGGAGGAATATAGAAGGGTGGTTTCTGACTTTGTGGATTGGTGTCAGACTAACTGTCTAGAACTAAATGTAAAGAAAACCAAGGAGATGGTGGTGAGTTATAGAAGGAAAAAGGAAGATTACTTA
Source organism: Oophaga sylvatica (assembly GCA_033576555.1). Lineage (NCBI taxonomy): Eukaryota > Metazoa > Chordata > Amphibia > Anura > Dendrobatidae > Oophaga > Oophaga sylvatica. The sequence goes on along the minus strand of JARQOD010000004.1, from coordinate 254,256,777 downwards.
CCGATCACCATTGCTGGCCAGGAGGTGGAGATGGTTGAGAGCTACAAATATTTGGGGGTTCACCTTGACAGTAAACTCGATTGGAGGTGTCATACAGAAAAGGTTTACAAGAAGGGAATGAGCAGACTGTACTTTCTGCGGAAGCTCAGGTCGTTCAATGTGTGCAGTAAAATGCTGGAGATGTTCTACCAGTCCGTTGTAGCAAGCGCCATCTTTTTTGCTATCATTAGCTGGGGGCAGTAGTGTGCGAGTAGCTGACGCTAATAAACTCAACAAACTTATCAAGAAGGCAAGCGCAGCTGTTGGCCTCCATCTTGACTCTTTTGAGGAGGTTTTGGAGGATAGAATTCAGAAGAAGTGTAGGGCAATAATGAACAATAACACACACCCACTATACGAGCTGTTCTTGAATCAGAAGAGCACATTCAGCAGCCGTCTAATCCTACTAAGGTGCAAGAAGGAGAAATTCAGGAAATCGTTTGTACCTACTGCTATGGGGATGTATAATAATTTCCTAAGGGTGGTAGAAAATAATGACTGATGGCTGGTGTACTAATGTCAATTAACATTATCTTATATATACCTGAACTACACACTTTTATTTATTATGTAATGTTGGTACACCTGTGCAAGATTTGTGTCCTATTTTATGTATTTTGTGTCCTATTTTATGTAATATTTTATGTACTGCTGTTTGTATTGCTGCTGTAATACTGTAATTTCCCCCGGGATCAATAAAGTGTATCGTATCGTATCGTATCGTAATGATAGTGATCTTTTGTTAATAACAGTGGACATGGTGGAGGCAGAGTAAAATTTTCGTTAATTTGGATAATTGTATGTGCATGTTGTATACCTTACCACCATTCCAAGGTCCAAGGTGTTGTTATTGTATCAACACAATGTTTACACTGGATCAATAAAGGTGATTTACAAAAGTATAAACAGTCAAGGCCAGACTGATACAAATTTTGGTTTTCATAAAACTTGCTGCTTCAATGTTTTTAGATGTTTTAGTTGAATGTTTCTATGGTTACTGAAGTACAATTCTAAACATTTCATAGTTTTTATACTTTTATTGACAAATACATCAAGTTTATGCAAAGACTCAATATTTACAATGTTGACCTTTCTGGAGCTTCTGGGCCAGATACTGACTGATGGCAACTCATTCTTGCCTAATGTGTATTTGGAGCTTAACTTAATTTCTGGGTATTTACTTTTCGACCCACTTTTTAAAGTTTCCCATGCAGACAATCTTCCAGTTGTCCTGAATAGTCTGCAAGGGGCTTCATCAGAGAAAATAATTTTACCAAGTTCTCTGCAGTCCAATCCCTGTGCTTCCTGCAAACTTTTTTTTTCTGTTCTCAGATGGAGACCACATCAAACTGTTTGTGCTGGAGAAAGGTGGCTGGTATGCTAAGAGTTAACCTCTATTTTGGAATAAAACTACTACTCATTCTTGGTCAGGGTTTGTGGAGATCTGTGTAAACAAGCTGAACACTATACTAAAAACTCCCATTGAAGGAGAATAAAAACAGATAGAAAAAAACAATTAAATTGCAAAGTTTATAATTTGGGAATTTAGTGAAAAATCATTAAAATAACTTTGCAATTTAATTGTTTTATCTATCTGTTTTTATTCTCCTTCAATGGGAGTTTTTAGTATAGATGTCACAATTAGTCATGATGTTTAAATAAAGAAAAGAATGTTACGACCGTCACAATGAAGGTCATTAGTTCTCATTTATTACTGGCTCTAAAGGGCAAAGCACTTCATGATGGAGATCATACAGGTTCAGTAATACGGCTGTGATATAATTACCACGAGTCAGATATTTCAGCATAACTAAATAGTAGTGATGCTGCTTTGTTGCCAGGAATCCCACATTTGACCTTCAATAAACACTACAGTGAAGCAGATGTGAATGCTATTCATTTGCATCAAAAAACCCTTAGCAATTACATTACTGAAAGCAAATGGTTTAACAAGGAATGACACATATAGTATGTCATGCGTCCCTGTAGGCCCTGTATGATAGATAACATTTAAAGGAGTTGTACACTTTAAACAACTTAGAAATATATTTCTATTTCCAAATTTGCAGCTATCAGAATTACTGTTACTGTTAACAACTGTGGTGGAGCGGAGAACCGCCGGCTCCCTGCTATGTCATGTACTCCAGCAGGAAGCAGGATACTTCTGGCCTGCATCTTGCTGAAGGCGGAACCACTTCAGTGTATTATGCTGCCTGCATTGACTCCCTGCAAGACAAGTTAGAAGAGCAGAAGATGGTGGACGGTGAGAGTGGATTAGGTGTGTATACGTTTTGCTGTGGGGGTATTTCATGCTGCAAGTGGGGCTGTGGGAGACAATACTGTGAATAAGGAGCACTGCAGCCAGTATACTGTATGTGAAGCTGTGTGGTGGACATCCTACTGTGTGGGGTGCTGTGGGGAACAATACTTTGTCTAAGGAACTGTGCAGCCATCATACTGTATGGGGCTATGGAAGCCACGATAATATTTGGGGAACTTTCGTGGACAATACTGTATGGAAGGATTGTGGGGACAATACTGTGTATAATGACTTGTGCAGCCATCATACTGTATAGGGGATGAGGTCACATCACACTGTGTAGAGGGAGCTGTGCAGCCATCATATTGTACAGGGGGCTGTGGGGAACATTAAACTGCATGGAGGGCTGTGGGAAACAATACGGTGTAAGTGAGCTGTCCAGCTGTAATACTGTATTGAGGACTGTGGCGAACATCATATTGTGTGGAGGCTGTGGTAACAATCATACTGTCTAGTGGGCTGTGGTGACCATCATACTGTATTGGGGCTGTGGAGACATTCATACTAAATGGGGATCTATGGGGTCCATAATTCTATATGTTGGGTCAAAAAAGGGGGGACCTGAACAAAGAAAAGTAAACAAAGGACTAAATAAGAAATAGGTTTAAAATACCTTTATTAATAGCGGTATATAGCACTATAAGCACAAGAGTGCCCGCACTAAAAATAACATACCAATAATCAATAAATTAAAATATAGTAAAAATATAAGAGGTAAAACACCAGCCACACCAGGGAAAATAGTAAATTGCTGGAATAAATAACTATATAATTGAAATGGATGAGAAATAATAAATAAACAATACACCTTATGTATCAGCCAAAATTACACAGAAGTATAACGACACGAGTGCCAACAGGTGAAAAATTACAGTGATATTAATTCATATAAGTGTTAAGTGATATTTATCTGCATAAAAAAAATAAATAAAATAAGTATGTAAAAAATGATACATGAAAACAAAACAAAAGTCTCAGGCACATACAGATCAGTGTCTATGCAAAGTGCAAAGTGCTATGCAACAATAAAAAAGTACAGTATATACTCATGTATAAGTCGACCCGTGTATAAACCGACCCCCCTAATTTTACCACAAAAAACTGGGAAAACTTATTGACTCGTGTATAAGCCTAGGGTAGAAATGCAGCAGCTACTGGTAAATTTTCAAAAATAAAAATAAATACCAATCAACGTAAAATTAATTGAGAAATCAGTAGGTTAAATGTTTTTGAATATCCATATTGAATCAGGAGCCCCATATAATGCTCCATACAATTCATGATGATGATAAGATGCTCCATACAAAATACTCCCATATAACGCTGCATAAAGGTTAATAATGGCCCCATAAGATGCTCCATAGAATAATATAGAATAATATACCCCATATGCTGCTCCATAAAGGTTATGGCACCCATAAAATGCTCCATAGATTATGCCCCATAAGATGCTCCATATATTTTATGCCCAATATGATGCTCCATAGATTATGACCCCATAAAATGCTCCATAGATTATGCCCATATGATGCGCCATAGATTATGCCCCCATAAGATGCCCCATAGATTATGCCTCCATATGATGCTCCATAGATTATGCCCATAAAATGCTCCATAGATTATGCCCCCATATGATGCTCCATAGATTATGCCCCCATAAGATGCTCCATAGATTATGCCCCATAAAATGCTCCATAGATTATGCCCATATGATGCTCCATAGATTATGCCCCCATAAGATGCCCCATAGATTATGCCCCATATGATGCTCCATAGATTATGCCCCCATAAGATGCCCCATAGATTATGCCCCCATATGATGCTCCATAGATTATGCCCCATAAAATGCTCCATAGATTATGCCCCATATGATGCTCCATAGATTATGCCCCCATAAGATGCTCCATAGATTATGCCCCCATAAGATGCTCCATAGTATAGGCCCCATATGCTGCCGATGCTGCTGCAAATGAAAAAAAAAAAAAGGACATACTCACCTCTCATCGCTGGGGGAGAGGTGCCGGTGTCCTGAGCAGGCGGGGACACCGGGGCGCTATGGGGGACAGGTGCCGGTGTCACCACTGGCTCAGGGCCCCAGCACCTGAGATTTTCATCTGTCCCCGGTCCACTGCTGAGCGCCGCTGTCTTCCCGGTCCTCTGTAAGTGAGTGCTCAGGCAGAGGACGCGGCGTGTACTAACTACGTCATCGCGCCCTCTGACCTGAACGTCACAGCCAGAGGACGCAGAGGATAGAGCGGCATGCAGCGGTGGACCGGGGACAGGTGAATATTGCATATACTTACCCCTCCTGGCGCATCTCTGCAGCCCCCTGCTTCTCCCGTGGTCTTCGGCAGCTATTCCTTCCTTCAGCAGTCACGTGTTACCGCTCATTAAAGTAATGACATATGCGCATACCACATGACCGCTGAAGGAAGGAGCCTGAGATCGTGGGAGAAGCAGGGGGGATGCAGAGACGCGCAAGGGGGGTAAGTATGATCTGACACCCCTGCTCCCCTCAACCTGCTGACCCCCTGGCGCATATGACTCGCGTATAAGCCGAGAGGGGGACTTTCAACATTGGAAAATGGGCTGAAAATCTCGGCTTATACGCGAGTATGTACGGTATATATAAAATATCAAATCCAAAAAAATAAAAAGTAATAAACACAAAATATTCATGCGAATATATAGGAAAAGGAGTCATAAAGGACTGCTGTGAGCAAAGAAGAAATATTGCAAAAATGATAATAAGCTGATTATTATGTTATATAAAGGTGTTAGAGAAAACTAACACAAAGAATCTTATTGAGTAAACTGTATAACAAATATTAAATAATATGGGGCAATCCAATAAGCTGCTCTTTAGAGGGTATGGGACCACAGGCTCACAAATACCAACAACTAAGCAGCCAATAAAATATGGGCAGAATTTGAAAAATATGCCCTAAGGAAATCCATTATAAAAGTGTATACTGAAATCTGAATTTAAGCATTGAGATATATGGGCAGCATACAAAGAGCAATCACCTGAGTAGTGGTGTTACCAAGTGCGGAACATAATGAAAAGAGAACTCGGCACTCAACTTAGCGAAAAGGGTAAATATTTATTGTAGTCCACGGTAGTGAAACGTTTCGGTCCTAAATTTCGGACCTTCATCAGCCACATTAAGTACCGGGAGGGGGTAGAAATACCCAATTCAGAGGTAAGCAGTAGATACTGTTGGGATCAGGTAGATCTCCAAAGTAAGGGTTAAAGGTGAGTATCTGGGTGAGAGTTTTAAGTCAGGTCTCCGCTGCATGCCGTGGGAGGGACGCGGTATCCGCCGCTGGTCCTTGTGCTTAAAGGTTTGCACACAATACTAAGCAAAAAAAAAATTCTTAGGAGTGTCATCCATACACCCTTGAAGGCACCAAGTGAAGTGCCTTATAAATAAATTAACAAAGTGTAGCTGATGTACTCCTAGACTCATAAAGACTTTGAATTGGTGCAAAGCCAGGAAAACATAATAAGGAGCATCATCCATACACCCTTGAAGGCACCAAGTAGAGTGCCTAATAAAAAATTTACAAAGTGCAGTTGTGGTACTTCTACACTCATAAAGGCTTTGTACATAGTACAAAGCCTGAAATAAAATATGAGGATCATCCATATACTCTTGAAAGCACCAAGTAGAATGTCTCATAAAAAATTAACAATGTGTAGCTTATGCACTCCTACACTCATAAAGGCTTTGCGTATACACCGTTGAAGGCAACAGCTGGAGGACCGCATTCAAATACTGAACATTAAAAACACTTTATATGCTGCTGTCATCTGGTGGCATGGAAAAGTGGGGGCTAATCCAGGCTTTGTTAATTTTTATCACAGTGAGCCTGTCAGCATTCTCTGTTGATAGGAGAAAGTGCCTGTCTGTTATGACCCACCCCAGCAGCACTAAAAACCCACTTAGACAAAACACCAGCAGTAGGGCAGCACAACACCTCCAAGGCATAGATGGACAGCTCATTCCAGGTGTCCAGCTTTGAGATCCAATAGTTGAAGGTCACAAAGGAATTAGAGAGTATGCTGTTTTGGTTGGCCAGGTATTGCTTGACCATCTTTAAAAACTTTTCCCTCCTTGTCGAAAATACCAGGTCATCAGTCCCAGGATGCTGGGAGGGTGTCATGAAATTGGCCCAGGCCTTTGACAGTGTACCACTGCCTCTGCTGTACATCTACCTCGCTTCTCCTTCTTGGTTGGGCAAGGAAGCTTGCCTCCTGCCGCTAGCATTGTCTGATGGGAATTTTTTCAACATATTTTCCACAACGGCCTTTTGGTATAGCACCATTTTAGAAGACCTCTCCGCCTCAGTAAGGAGAGAGGCAAAATTCTTGTAGCATGGGTCTAGCAGGGCGAACAATCAGCACTCTTTTTTGGCTAAGATAAATATAACGCAAGGGTCACGGGAAAAGCAGCGGTAAATAAAGTCGGCCATATGAGCCAAGCTCCCTACAGTCAACACTTCCGTGTTATGAATGTGCTAGAGATGTTTTCTGAGCAGAGGCTCCTTCTGGTGGTTACAGACAGTACTGAACCTTTCAGCGAGGAATGGCAATCTGGGATCGCTGACTGGTCTGATATAAGGGAGGTTCCCTCCCATGATGGTTGCCGGTGATCAATTGTTCTTGTCTCAGTTGTGGTTCCTGGTTCATTTGGAAGTTTGCGGAGTCTTGCCTGCATCTTCTGCTTTCAGATAAGATATTTTCTGCTTTTATTTTTGTGCTTGCTTTTTGCATAAGTTCTCTGCACTTTTGTGGAGGTCAGCCAGGTCCCCTTCTGGGGCCTGTGCTCCTCTCAGTTTATCTGTAGCCACTGTTATTTGTTAATTTGTTTTTTCCTGTTTTTTCAGTGGCTGCGGCTTAGTTTTGTTACACCAGAGTTCTGATTTAGGTGGTGAGATCATGTGATCTCAGGTGTTTTTGCAATCATAAGAGTTTGTATTTTTTAGGTTTTTTTTTGGATTGCAGTGAGAATCCTTTCCTGTACTTTTCTGTCTAGACAGATTGGGCCCCAGCGTTTGCTCATTCTATTTTCTGTCTGTGTCCGTGCTTCTTCATGTCTAACCGCCATTACATGTTTGGGGGCTTCCTATTTTCTTTGGGGATCTGCTCCGGGGCAGATAGCTTTGCTCTTTCTGCCTTTAGGTGTAGTTATCTCTCAGGCTGTGACGAGGCGTCTAGGATCAATGTAGGAACGCTCCACGGCTACCTCTAGTTGTGTGGTTAGTTCAGGTTACTGCAATCCAATAGGTTCCAGCCTCTCTGGTGTATTGCCGTTTTTGTTTTTTCTCTCAGCTACCTAAACATAACACTTCCCTGTCTCCACCATGATGACGACTCTCCATGTCCTCCTCCCTTTCTTTCTCTTCCTCTTCAGCCCGTCCACGTAGGAAAGACGGGATGAAGGTTGTATGCGTACTAGCCTCTCTTGCGCTAGCAATCAGCTCCTGCTCCTCCTCCTCAGCCTACACTTCCTCATTGTTACCCAATCCATGCTGAGCAGATGAGATGAGGCTGGACGGGGTAATATATCCCTGTCTGATATCTTCCTCCATCTCCACCTGATCAGCATGCATAACTTCATATTGAATTGTGAGCAGCAACTGTTTAAGTAGGCAAAGAAGCAGGATTGTTGCACTTACTATGGTGTTATCACTGTTTATCATCTTTGTGGAGTCCTCAAAGTCTTGGAGGACCACAAAAATGTTGGACATCCATGCCCACTCTTCAGTTGCTATGTGCGGAGGCTGACCACAATACCGATGGGCGTGTTGGAGCTGGAATTCGACAACTGGCCTCTGCTGCTCACAAAGCCTTGCTTGCATGTGCAGTGTTCCAGAGCTTGGTGATGTTGCACATCAGTCGGTGAACTGGCATTTGCATGCGCTGCTCCAAAACTGCCAGAGTGGCGGCAGCTGTAGCCAATTTGTGGAAATCGCCTCTGTCAAAGCTGGGCATGTTTTCAGAAACCGCTTAACTACTAAGTTGAGCACTTGTGCCAAGCATGGTACATGTGTGAGCTTGCCAAGCTTCTCAACCACCACCAGGTTAAGCCCTTTATCACACACAACCATGCCTGGTTGAAGGTTCAGAAGCAAAAGCCACAGATCTGTCTAGTCTGTTATTACTTTAAATAACTCTGCCACGGTGTGCGGTTTTGTTAGCAGAGCCTGTTGCCACTTCCAGCTGATATGGAAGACATGCTGGTACAAGGCAGGGACGCCACATCGGGAGACCGAGTACTGAGAGATGGCTGCCGCCATAAGTCAGTGGAAATCCTCCATGTCAACAAGCCTAAATGGCAATATTTCCATGGCAAGCAGACTGGAAATGTGCCAGTTTAGCGTTTGGGCCTGTGGAAACTTTTCTCTCGTTCCAAGGCCTGGGGTATGGACATCTGAAGGCTGTGCTGGGACAATGATTTGGAAGTGCCTGATGGTGGTGTGTTAGAATGTGCAAGGACTGGTGCAGGGTGGGAAGCATTTGCACCATTATCATGGAATGGGGATTAGTAAGCACCTAGCACAGGGGAATAGACAGTGGTGTCACCCGCTAGCACCAATCGTGGACTCAGACCCAGACATTTGGCCTACCGAGTCAGATGCTTAGATGACATGTGCCTGATCATGCTGGTGGTGGTTAGGCTTTTAGTGGTCAGGCCCTTAGTAGTCAAGCCCCTGCAGATCTTTGCATGGCACAGGTTGCAAATGACTTTTTTGTCTCAGAACTCTCTTTAAAAAAGTCTCAGACTGGGGAATACCTAACTCTTTGATGGAGAAATTCACGTTTGTCGGTGCTCTGCAGAACAGTTGCCTGCCTTGTCCCTTTGGTCACCCCACTGCTTCTTCGTTCCTGTTTTAGTGGTGCCGATTCCTCCCCATCAGCACTGCTGGCCTGGCTCTGCATGCCAGCTTCTCAGGTTGGGTTGCTGACTTCATCATCCATCATCTTGTCTTTCACCGCCAGAAATTATAGCTGCAGTCACTTCTTCATCACCACTTCTGAAACAGTACATGATCAGTGGACTGCAGTTACTGAAGCTGTAGTAAATGTTTCAGAGGGGCGACAGAAGTTGCAGAGAAGGGACTACATGGCCATCCTTCTGTGACCTTCTGTTTGAGACTCCCCTCAAATAAAACGCCACAGGAAGTAAAGCAAAAAAAAAAAAACAGGTATAAGGATTAGAGAGTTAGAGAGAATGGTAGGGAATGTTATAATAAGGATAATTACAAGAGTATTTAGAGCTTAAAGATCAATATTTATAAAGGGCATTATAGCTATCGGATCAACCCTTAAAAAAATGTACTACCTACCGTAATGTATGAAGCGTTGATGTAATCTGCTCCTTCTCCAGCCAGTGATGAAAGGCCTACTCTCGATCGTTCCACTGTGAAAAAAAGATATCATTAAATTATGCAAACATATTTATTACATGGGCTGTGAAAACTAGCCAGTATCTTTAATTCTGTCATCCCATCAAACAATGTTATGGCATATATTAATTAATTTTACATTAATTTAACATTAATTAATGTTGAAATCTGTTTACTCCCTGAAGTAATCAACTTTTCTTTTTTAAGCCCAAACGCTAAGGCAGTTTCTTTATCAAAAAGTGCCCATTTTTATTATAGAGATGAATGAATTGATGTGATGTGAATCAAATTTGTGTAGAATTTTTAGGACCGGCAAATTGACCTTTGCTATTTTACATAATACCAAGATAGGCATAATTTGTGGACATCTCTGTTCGGCGCCAGTTTTTTCCCATTGCGCGGGTGAGATCCCAGGCATTGCATGGTGCCGTGGTCTCCCATTCATGTCTAGCCACTGTGGCTGTTGCTCGGTCCCAGCACCTTGCTCAGGCGCCTTGCTTTGATTACTGCTGGCTCTAGCTAAGTCTATGGTAACCAGTGTTATACAGGTGCAGCCTCACGTCCTGGAGTCTAAGTCCAGAGATCACCGTACTGAGCATGTCAGTGATGTGGCGTCTCCCTATTGGTGTTCGGACGTTAGCTGCTCTGGTGATGTGGCAGTTCTGGATTGGCCGGTGGGCGTTGTCAGTATGAGTGTTTGGGGTGGTGCTTTTGGTATAAAAGGCTCCCAGCGACGCCCGTGGGCACCCTAGTATCATTTATGGTTGGTCTGTGTGAGTGGATACGCTACAACTCTGTATGCACGTGTGTGTTAGCTACCTTCATAGGTAGGGACTTTTGGCCCCGCTTGGCTTAGCACCTGTTTCAGCCACGTGTGTGGTTAGCACGGGTCAGTCTCAGGGCAAGACCCAACCATTAGAGCTTTGCTCCCCTGTGTGTTCTACAGGGTTTTCATCTTGGTTGTAAAGCTGAAGAGCCTTGAAGCTGCATGACATAGGCCATCTGACCATGAATTATGGTCAGTTCAGCATCTATATCTTCTTCAGTCTAATCAGTGTCTTCAGAAATGGATTGTCTGAAGAGATTTTCAGCCTCTCGCAGCTTTTTAATTGCGACCCCAAACCTTCCCTGTCCAATTAGGCTACAGGCAGCATTGTAGCACAGCTCATATGTGGTCTCCTGCAAGCCAATGTCTTCAGGCTTGGCCTTCGACCACAGATTCATAGCAGCCACCACCGCAGACAGATTTGTTTGTCTTTCCTCATCATAATCATCTTGAGAATTTCTTATGAGATCTCGATAGACTGACAAGCATTCTTCATATCGTTCCAGCCTGTAAAGCACTTGTTCTTGAAGAGTGCTTAGTTTTTCTGTTTTTTCAGATGCATTTTCTATTGTTTTCAATGCGCTCTCAATTTTATTCAGCCTCTATTCACAGTATGCCTTTTCAAAAGCAATGATGTCACTTGTCAGCAATTTAAAGCTGTTGTTAATTAAAGTAAGCGATTCCTTAAAGCTTCCGCTGTGAATGAGACAAACTGCTTTACAATGTAGAGCTTTCACATCATCCTTCGGCACCTGCAATATTTTGTTCACCGACTTCAGAGCCCTGGTGAAGTCGCCATTCTATCCGTCCTGTTCACGTCGTTCCACAGAGAAGCTAAGGACGAGGAGCCGGCTGCACCCCCCCGAACTCGCCATCTTCAGGCTGAAATTAAAGCCCACTGACGTTGGTTTGTTGGCTGTTGTGGCAAATAACATCATAACAGTTAGCAAGGACCAAAATGTGTTTGATTCAAAGAAGAAAGGGTTTTTTTCCTCTTGCGCCTTTTGTGTTTTTTCTCTTGTCTCAGCATCTGCTTCTTTCCTGTGTGCGGTTAGCACAGCTTACTGGCAGAGCTGGTGCAACTCACGTGCTAAATCCCTGTGATGCTAACTGGGTATTGCACTTATTATTCTTTGGTTCAGTATCCTCTCTGTGAAGTTAACAGAGCGAGGTACTCTGCGCTCCGTTCATATTGTGTGGCATTAACTTAGTGTGCTTAAGGAGAACGCTCGCTACTCTGTACCATCATTGTCCACATTAGCTGCAGTTTTACATCTCTGCACGGTGGACCCCGGGTTGCGATTGCACTTTAAGTTATATTTTATTTCAGTGCAATCCACCAGCCCTAACAGTCTCCCATGCTGCTGTGTATGGAAGATGTCAAATCTCAGCGATTTATTCAAACATGTGGTTTTTATTCTATTCAACGCATTTCAAATTGTCAATCACTTCTTCCTCAGGAAAAGACCACATACCCTTTACATAATGTAGAAGATTACATCAGGATTTACATGACAAAAGGGCAATCTTCCTAAGAATGTCTTATAGCTATCGCCTAGTATAGCCCAGCCGTCACATAGCATAGCACATCACATAGTATAGCGCAGCCTATCATAGCCTGTAAAAAAGCTGAGGCAGGAAATGCAGTGAAGGAAACATTTTGGGGTGAATAACTCAATAAACTGTACAAATAGTGTGTATGACAAGACAGCTGTGAAGAACGCTTACCACCCGTTTACTCATAGCCATACATGTGGAAATCATTTTGACATTACTAAGGCTGCATTTGCCTTAACGAGTCTTAATTGGGTTGGATACAGTCCTAGGAGACCTCAACATGTTATATAGATTTTTTTCAGAGCATTGGAGTACCTGAAATTTTTCGAAAATATTTGCAAAAGCTTGGACATTTTTTAAATATCATCTCTAGGGCTAGTTTCACACTAGCGTATGGATGCGCTGCGGAGGGCTGCGGACTTCCTCCGTGAAGCTCCGACCACCGCCGCACCTCCTCCGGTTAGCTCCGCCTATGTCTGCATGCGGCCTTCATGCAACCTGCGTACCTATATTTAACATTAGGCACGCAGGCCATGCAGATGTATGCGGATGCCGCCGCATGCGTTGTTTTGACAATGTGGCGGCCTGCACCGAACGCAACGCCGTCAAAACGACACATGAGGTAGCATCCGCATACATCTGCACGGCCTGCGTACCTAATGTTAAATATCGGTACGCAGGCCACTTGCAGACATAGGCGGAGCTGACCGGAGGAGGTGCGACGGTGGGCGGAGCTTCATGGAGGAAGTCCGCAGTCCTCCGCAGCGCAGCCATACGCTAGTGTGAAACTAGCCTAAGTGCAGTGTCATGCTTAGTCTTCTGTCAGTGCCCTAGGTTCAATAAATGACAGGCTCCCAAAATAAACATCCTACTCACAACTCTATCTCCTAGTGACCCAACTGTCCACACTGAATGTGCAAGGCTCCAAACACATCTCCCTCATGTCTTCTCCTGCTCTGGTCACAAGATAACTAATGTCACACAACTTAGCTTGGCAGTTCCGCTTCAGACTTTAAAAGGTGCTCAACTCATTCCACAAAATCCAACAATATAATCGTCCCTACAAGACTGCATCCTCATTGGTCCCAGAACTTATTACATACTGTCCACCTTGTAGCATGACGCCTAAGGCAACATGCCACATGCACAAAACCATTGCCTAATCCACTGAAGTATACAGCAGTACCTTGAATAAAAATATAAATGTAATTCCCAGGGGAACTTTGCTTGGCCCATAAGACTTCCAATGTCAACATGGACTCTACAAGAAGAAACATTACCTCTTAGAAAGCCTTACACAGGTTTGGACTGGCCCAAAGGGGGAACAGGTGCATCGCCCTTGTGCAGGAGTGGCCCTCTACCCTAATATCTGTTTTACATTTGTTTGTACAGCATATATACAATTAAATTGAATTAAAACTAGATACAACACAAACCTGGAATAATGGAGGAGGTTCTGTTTTTATCTCTGTTTTGTGCCTTTAAAGCTGTAGAGTAATCACACTGGAGGATATTGGGTTGACTTAGCAACTTAAAAAAAAAAAACAGAAGAAAACTTTTTAATGAAATGACATTTCATGATAATATATCAAATAATGTTTTCTTCTTGTGTGCAATTATGGTAGCAGTAAGAAATAGCCTATCCATGACTCATTTTTGCATAAAACTATGATACACTGAAATGTTAAAACTAAAAGATATTAGTTAAATTCAGGTCTTGATCCCCTGAAAATGAAGGTTTTCTTTTTATTAAATTTCTCATCAAGAATATTTTTGTATTAAACCACTGGATTCAGTCTTGTGTTCTGAAAATTGGTCACCAGATTGCAGGTCACAGTGTACAAGGCTTCTTAAAAAAAAAAAAGATGCTTTTCTTTGGCGGCACATCCTTTTATTAAATAAGAAGGAATGCGCTTCTGATTCCCATTCATTCTGGAAGAATGGCTTTTTATTATGTACAGTGTGTCATTTTGTCAGAATTCTCTGTTGGTAATAATGAATTATGAATTACTGAATGTACTAGAATGTCCAATACTGAATTTATCATTAAGCCTTTTAAAAAAGCTCAAGGTGAATGTCGCGCTCAAGCTGAAAAATTATATTAGAGTATCTATAATTTACTCCCAGGACTAATATTCAAAAAAATGAAGGAATGTGAAAAAAAAAACTATTGAGGCAAATTTAGTTCATTATACAGCACATGACTTACCTTGAACTGCATTTCCAGTCGGGTTTTTCCAGATGGGGCCGTTGTTAGGAGAGCGTTAACATATGCATGTATGTGACTCTCAGCTACTTCTGTTTCTCTGCTCAGAATGGCCTCCACGAGAGCATCGTGAATGAAGATGTACTGCTCCTGAAAGGGTTAACATGAAATGTAAAACCATCGTTTGGCTAATATCATTTATTCACATGCCCAATGACTTTCCAAAGGAAGTGAATATAGGACAGAAAATCTGAGTGCCATGATTCTCTCTCCACATTCTGAATGTGATACGTCGACAATGTTATTGGACAGCAACGTCTACAATATGATTTACTGTGTAAGCGCAAAATAATTATTGGATCTGATTGGAATTCCTTCATTTTTAATTTTGCAAATGTAATAGCTACAGACATCCTCAAATTTAATTTGCATTTGTTATGCTTTCTTCTACAATTAAATGAATTTAAATGGAAAATGACCACAGAATTTATAGGTGGAGTACAAGTTTCGTAACGACTTAAATCTATGAAATAAATGAATTAAAGTAAAACTGGATACAAAAAATACAAATAAACCCAAGATCAATCAAGCGTAGGCTCAGTTAATATTCTAATAAAAATATTAAATCAGTTTGAATATGTGAGATTTGTGATTTTCTCTGTCTTTATCCATATTTCATAAGTGATTTTCATATTTATACAATGTTATAATTGCAGAAATATCTTATATTTGAGAACCACTAGATATTTTTTAATTTCCGCTGTGATCTACTATATCTGAAAGAACTGTAATTCATTCATTCCCAATTAAGTTTAAAGAAAGCAAGGAAGGAGAGAGAAATTATACAAATCATTGTTACCTCTGTTTGTACTAAATAATTTCTTTGAGTCCGAATATGTTTTAAGAACCCAAATATGTTTACAGTGCCTTCTTGGCTAATTTGCTGCAACATGCTATCCAGGACAATATAAGTTCCAGTTCTTCCAACACCCGCACTGGAATATGAAACAGATCAAAAATTAACTAAATCATGGAGTGTTTTTGAAATATGACAGTGCTGCTCAAAAACACTTCTTGATATATACAAGCAAAGTTTTAAAAATGTGACATTATCAGACATTATGAATTAAGACATACTACCGTCCGGCTGGATGCAAATAACTTCCATGCTTGATTTTGTGCTGGAAAAATGATAACCACTATGCTGCTAGAACATTCAAAAGGAATCACCACCTATGTATTGTGAGAATGCCAAAGGCACAGCGCAATAGTGTGTAGGTCATTTTGAAGGTAATATGATTTTAAATAAACATGAAATAAATCTTTTAACATTAGTAACATGGAGTGAAATAAATCTTTTAACAAAAGTAACATTTCAATGATTATTTGGTGCTGAGTTTTGCAGGAAAGTGCTATTTTTATTGGATTACACAAAGGGTGCAGACAAAAACTAATTCTACCCAGAAATAAGTAGTATTCTTATTACCCACAAACTATAAATCCACCACTGGCATCCTTAATGTCCATGACTGCCTTACTACAATATTTCCCACTAACTTAAAAGGAATCTTTCACCAGGTTTTTAACAAATAATCTGAGAACAGTAAAGTTGGAGGGGCAGAGACCTTGATTCCAGATGTGTCACTTACTGGACTGCTTTCAGTAGTTTGGATAAAATCCCTGTTTTATCAGCAGGGGATTGTCATTAGAAGACCAGTAAAGCTGCTGTTATGTAGTTCTCCATATTCATGAGCTCTGTCTAATCCCACCCCCACCACTTACTGTCAGCTTTCTGCCTATGCACAGTGTACACAAAAACCTGTCAATCAGTGGTGTGGATTGTGCTATACAGAGCTCAGAATTCAGATAATCTCTTCTACTTACTGTCAGGCACACCGCACTGCACTTGCTCACTGAGCCAGTGCGTGTGTCCTGAGAGAACAAACTGTGCACAACAATACCTGTATAGTAGAATCGCAGCAGAGAAGATGTGTGCTTCTGAGGACACAGGACCTTCCGCACCATGTGACTGCCAAGGGGCGGAGCCAGCACACGTCTCTCAGAGGCAGCAGTATCAGGTAGAGAATGTTTCAGGCGGAAGGACCTGCAGGCACGTGA
>JARQOD010000004.1:253967797-254240198 GCA_033576555.1 Oophaga sylvatica | reverse complement strand
TTTTTTTATACAATGCAATAGGTAAAATTCATAGCGTAAGCAGCATCGAAATCCGTTACAAAATGTGCATGTTACACACGGATTTCGTGGTGGGTTTCTAGGCTGGTATATTTTAGACTGCATGTGATGCTAACTCAGACTGTAATTCTTCAGAGCTAACTGGATATCAATAAAAAAAAAAAAAAAAAAACATTTCCTACAGAAAATGAAAAATTACAGCATTCTTTTATTGTTGTAATAATGTGGTGATCGTATGAGCCTTTAAAGAAACACTCCCATGAACTTTTTTTTTCTTTAAATCTGTGTACTTTATATATGTATGTGAGTGCGCTCATATACTCCCCTACTGGTGTCTTCTCCAGTGTGCAGTGCCACTAGTCCTCTTCTGAGTGACGTCACCGCTCTTCAGACTATCCGGCTCACGCTATGCCCTATGTGAATGTGACTCCCTTGTATACAAGGCTCCGCTCCCTCCCACCCTTGTATGCATGGCTCCGCTCCCACCCTTGTATACAAGGCTCCGCTCCCACCCTTGTATGCATGGCTCCGCTCCCACCCTTGTATACAAGGCTCCGCTCTGCTCCCACCCTTGTATGCATGGCTCCGCTCCCACCCTTGTATACAAGGCTCTGCTCCCACCCTTGTATGCATGGCTCTGCTCCCACCCTTGTATGCATGGCTCTGCTCCCACCCTTGTATGCATGGCTCTGCTCCCTCCCTTGTATACAAGGCTCTACTCCCACCCTTGTATACAAGGCTCTGCTCCCACCCTTGTATGCATGGCTCCGCTCCCTCCCTTGTATACATGGCTCTGCGCCACCCTCCCATCCTGTATACATGGCTCCGCTCCACCCTCCCATCCTTGTATATACGGCTCCACTCCCACCCTCCCATCCTTGTATGCATGGCTCCACTCCCCCCCTACCATCCTGTATACATGGCTCCTCTCCACCCACCCATCCTTGTATATATGGCTCCACTCCCACCCTCCCATCCTTGTATATATGGCTCCACTCCCACCCTCCCATCCTTGTATGCATGGCTCCGCTCTCCCCTCCCATCCCGTATACATGGCTCCGCTCCACCCTCCCATCGTTGTATATATTGCTCCGCTCCCACCCTCCTATCCTTGTATGCATGGCTCCGCTCCCCCCTCCCATCCTGTATACATGGCTCCGCTCCCACCCTCCCATCCTTGTATATATGGCTCCGCTCCCACCCTCCCATCCTTGTATATATGGCTCCGCTCCCACCCTCCCATCCTTGTATGCATGGCTCCGCTCCCCCCTCCCATCCTGTATACATGGCTCTGCTCCACCCTCCCATCCTTGTATATATGGCTCCGCTCCCACCCTCCCATCCTTGTATGCATGGCTCCGCTCCCACCCTCCCATCCTTGTATGCATGGCTCCGCTCCCACCCTCCCATCCTTGTATATATGGCTCCACTCCCCCTCCCATCCTTGTATGCATGGCTGGGCTCCCCCGTCCTCCCCCCATCATACTTACCCTCCTCGCTCCATCGCTGCAGATCCCTTGCATCCCTGTCGGCCGCGGAATCTTCCTCCTGGCAGTGCGGTGACGTAGTACCGCTCATTAAGGTCATGAATATGGACGCCACGCCTATGGGAGTGGCGTCGCGTTCATATTCATGACCTTAATGAGCGGAAGTACGTCACCGCTCAGCGCTGGATGAAGCTGCCACAGCCGACAGGGATGCAGCGACGGAAGGTAAGTATCGATGTCTTCTTGAAGCCGGCGGCTGTAGCTGTCACTATAGTGCTACAGCCGCCGGCTCCATGTGTGTCCAGCGTTCTGTGCCGTGGCTCTGCGGCCCAGCAACAGAACTGCAATGGCCAGGTCGTGGGCCATGGACCGGCGGTTGGGGACCCCTGATGTAGAGAGCAGTGTGATCCGGAGAGTCTGAAGAGGACCGTAGTGGTGCTGGACACTGGAGAAGACGGCAGTAGATGAGAATAATAATACACTGATGGTACACTACATACACATATATACAGATTTAAAGAAAAAAAAAGTTAATATGAGTTTTTTTTACGGAAAATCTGTCATCAGGTTTTTGCTATGTATTCTGAGAGCAGCATAATGAAGGTGCAGGGAGCCTGATAACAGAAATGTGTCCCTTCCTGACTGTGCTGTGTTTCGGTGTTTTAACACAATCAATGTCTTATCAGCAGGACATTATCAGTAGAGGACAACTTGCTTGGTATCTCCTAGTTCAATCATACCCCTACCACAGAGTAGCTGCTCTCTGTCACTATACAATGTACACAGAAGGCTGTGATGGAGGCAGTTAACACAGATCATCAACTGAGCTCTGCTAGATCTGCAGTAGAGAAAACTATGACTATCATAACTGTTGTACCCAGCAAACTATGCAATACATCACTGGAATCAGGGTCTCTGTCCCTATCTCATGCTGCTGTCAGATTACATGGAAAAAACTGCTGACAGATTCCCCTTAAAGCCACAACAACATTTATATACTATGTGTTAGGGTTCGAGTTCCCGCTGCTGCACAAGGGGAGTCTCGAACCAGTCCCGCTGCGGTCCCCCATCCATCTCCGGCCGCAGTGGAGCCTGCTCAGCAAAGACGTCAGTCCCAGCGTCTCCCCCGGTCTAATACTGTGCAGAGACTTGCTGCTGCCTCTTCAGGTTCTGCTATTGTAGCCACTACTGGTCAGCGGCGAGCAGACGTCTTTAGGTCTAAGTCCTTTGTTGCTTCATCTGAGCATGCCCAGGGCAAGATCTCCCATTGGAGATCAGGGGTCACATGCTCAGATACAGCTGCCACTCCTATTGGTCCTTCAGGAAGGTCCTCCGGCTGTTGATGTTCTGAAGCGGCTCCCATTGGTCCTTCCTGGAAGGTCTTTTTCTCGTGGCTGCTATAAAAGGCTGTCCTTACCGCACGGCCGTGCGCTAGGATCAATTGCATTATGTGCTTTGCGCTAGTGTGATCATGCACGCATGTGGTTAGGGCTCAGCTGAAATAAGCCCCTAGAATACCGGCACCTCCGGTGAGGAGATTTGAGTGCACGTGGTTAGGGCTTGGCTGAAATAAGCCCCTAGAATACCGGCTTCTCCGGTGAGGAGATTGCTTGATTGCGTTGCTGTTGGCATGATCACGGACTGCTATCCGCACAGCAGTTATCTGTGTATCCCTGTGGTGTTAACAGGACACAGTCCATATCTCTGCGTCTTTACCTCAGCGACTCTGTGGTGTAACAGAGTTCGCTTATATCGCTATATAGCGCTGCGGCATTCCCGCTAGCGGCTCTGTGGGTTAACAGAGTTTGCACTATCTGCCACAGCGCGCTACGGCATTTATTTTAGCGACTCTGCGGGATAACAGAGTTCGCTACTTACGCCATCTTACTAGCAGCAGGCTCTGCCTGCATGGTGGACCCCGGGCTGCGAACACACCTCTCTACATTATTTATTAGGTGCGTTCTGCAGACCCTAACACTATGTATACATTGATCTCTTCAGCTGACCAGTCAGCAAATGAGCACTTTGACTCATGTATCATATCCTACAGACATCATTCTATAGCAACAGGAACTGACCTGTTTGCACTTTGCATAGCATATCATTATCTTCTATCTAGGCCTAAATAGTGCCTTAGTTATAGGACAGCAGGAATTGGAGGCTACAATTTCATGTCAACAATGGCCCTCAACACAGAAGTCAACTTCCATGATGCAAAGTCACCAATCTTTTTTTTTTAGATTTATATTAGTTATAGATCTGTATTACCAGGACAGTAAAATATATTTTGTGCCGGCTGCATATTTACTTGTCCTGTATATTATTTGCTTTGATATATAATCTATACAGAACCTGAAGACCCACCTCTTCCGACAAGCCTACAACCTGCACTGATCATCGGTCTACTGAACCACCACATGACCAGCTCTACCCTCTCCTAGTGTATTCTCACCCATCCCCTGTAGACTGTGAGCCCTTGCGGGCAGGGTCCTCTCTCCTTCTGTACTTGTGTGTGCCTTGTATTGCTCATGTTTACTGTACTTGTCTATATTTGCCCCTCTTCACATGTAAAGCGCCATGGAATAAATGGCGCTGTAAAAATCTATAATAATAATAATACAGAAATAGACTAATTCTATTCTAATTAAAATGTCCTTAGAAATGGCTCATCAGGATACTAAATATGTATCGTTACTTCATTGACTACTCCCAACAATATAAATATATATATTTAATATAAACTAGCAAAGTGGTAATTAACGATTTTGTGGAAAAATATATAAAACTTATGGGAGTCAAATTGAACTACTACAAGGAATGTTGAAAAATGAATGTTAATCCTACAGCTTTGTATATGCTAATGAGGCAGAAGTAATTTCGTCGGGCATCTAGATTAGAAGATTTAAGGCAGGAATAGTCCATGGAATAAAATGACTAGTCCTGCCTCATCAGCATATGTGATTCTGCAAAATTAAAGTTCATTTTTCAAAAATGGCAGTGTTAGCATGCAACATAAAGACATGTTACCCCTTGTAGATGCTAAATACAGCTCTGGCAAAAATAAAGAGACCATCACATCAAATCCCTGTCATGGCCAGTCCAATCTCCAGACCTGAACCCCATTAAAAACTTCTGGAATGTAATCAAGAGGAAGATGGATAGTCACAAGCCATCAAACAAAGAAGAACTGCTCAAATTTTTGTACCAGGAGTGGCATAAGGTCACCCAAAAGTAGTGCGAAATACTGGTGGCAAGCATGCCAAGACGCATGAAAGCTGTGATTAATAATCATGGTTATTCCACAAAATATTGATTTCTAAACTCTTCCTGTATTAGTATTGTTATTTCTAAATAATTATGAACATGTTTTCTTTGCATTATGTTAGGTCTGAAAGCACTGTTTCTTTTAAATTTTGACCATTTTTCTTTGTCAAAAAAAAAATACAAAATTTATTGCTTGGAAATTTGGAGACATGTTGTCAGAAGTTTATAGACTAAAAGAACAATTTACATTTTACTCAAAAATATACCTATAAAGAGAAAAATCAGACAAACTGAACATGTGAAAGTGGTCTCTTAATTTTTGCCAGAGCTGTATATCTGCTGATTGAATAGCGCATTAGTTTGCTATGCAATGCATATCCCACAAATTGCTTGTTATATGTTTTTAAAACACCCCCCAAAATTATAAAATTAAATAATCATGTTGATTGAAAAACCCATGTTGTAATGGAGATGTAGTACAAAGACCCAAAACTAAATTGATCAATGTTTACTTATATGAGGAATTGTAGATCCATTACAAACCTTCTTAATTTTAATGTTCCTCAATGTAAATGTTCTCACAGTATAATAAGCCAGGACACAAGTGTTTTTCTGGGTAACCAAAAATGTGCCGTATTCTTCACTTCCATCATTAGGCCAATACTGGTCACACTTCCTCTGCAAATCACCAAGCAAATGACATTACTAGCAGAGTAGAATTTAGTCCTGAATATTACGTAAACATGAAAAAGCATTTTCTGAGTATAACTGTAAAGAAAACTGTATTTCTTCTATAATGAGTCTATTGTACAGTATAGTTAGTGCATGAGCCAGGAAAACTTCTCAACACACAGACACAACATGCCTCTAGCCTTAGGGGAAGCTTATCACAACAATGTCCTCTTTTGCTTTTTAACATATATTTTGAGTTGTGAGACTTTGACCTATAAAAGTCTTAGTACACTCCACTATTCAATAAAAAATATAAATTGACCTTTTAAAATAACCTAATGGCTCTCTATATACTGTAAGTCTGTTTTAGTGGATAATATTTATTTCTTAATTAGATATCAATTCTACATTTTTTTTTGTTTGAAATCTGTGGTGTGTCATTCCTTTATTATTTCAAGTAGAAATGTATGCATAAATTGATAACTGGGTGTTGCAAGCTGTTCTTCCATACTTTAAAGGATATCTGTCGGTAGGGTTAACCCTCCTAAACCGTCTATATGGGCATATGGTCATAGAAAGGAGAATATAATGATACCTTCATATCTGCGATCTGATGTTTTATTCCAGAGAAATCCACATTTTTCTTATATGTAAATGAGCTGTTAAAAGGAGGAGTTACCAGTGTGATATGTAATGGTTACCAGTGTGGTATGTAATGGTTACCAGTGTGGTGTGTGATGGCCGCTCTCTGCTCTACTGATCTTACTGCAGAGCTGTCTGTAATTATAACTGACACATTTGCAGGCTCCCCTCAGTTTTATCTCACAGGCAGACAGGGTTGTAATACAGCAGAGCTGTGAGAGCTGCAGCTGCTAAGATGTTATGAAGCAAAGTTCAGTTCTACTGTTCTGTGTTAGTTACATGTCTCACACTGGTAATGCCTCCTTTCATTTAAAACAATCTCTGGAGGAAGTTTCTCAAGGAGATCAGTGTCCGGCCCATAATCCTGAACAGCTCATTTACATATAAAAATTGTAGATTTCTCTGGATTAAGTCCTTGTACTGGAGATATCAAAGTATTCAACTTTTTATTACCTGTGTGCCCATGCTCAGGAGGGCTCATCCATCTGACAGATGTCTGTCCCTTTAAAATTGTCCCATTAGTGAAAGACTGTAGTGACACCTTCTTGACAAAGGTGAATTATTCACCCCAGTTGTCAATTTACTACTATGTATTTAGAAGAACAGAAAAAGCACAATGTAAAAATGTTCTAGAAATGTTATTAAATGGGGATTGCAAGTATTTCCTGACAGAGCTGTCAGGAGTGGTGACAGGTTCTTAAAATGTTAATGGCTGATGTATGTTACTAGACAAAAAAAGGAATTTCATTATTTTGCTATTACTTTCTTTTAAAGGGTTTGCCTGATAAAATATTTTTTTAGCACAGATTATTTAAAAATAATAAAAAGAAATCAGACTCACTTTGCAGTGCACCAGTTCATCCAGCGCAGCCCACTTCTGAGGCCTATGACGGCTCCAGAAAAGGTGCCTGCCGAGTTCTAAAATCGATTACAGGCTATAGCGGCACTGTGATTGGGCTGTGACTTGCAAATGGGGCAGGCACCGCTTCTGAAGCAGCCACAGACCTCTGGAGCAGACTGCACTGGATTAGCGGGAGGGCTGGAAAGTATCAGACAATTTCATTGTCAGACAACCCCTTTAATAAAAATATTGCTTTACTGGTGCTTGTGTTTTTTCTACATTTATTAAACTTATTTTTTCTTACTTTCCCTCTTCTTTAACCATTTTTTTGAAGGTAGGGGACATTTATGGGAGTTTCGCTGGCGATTTTGACATTATTTGCTATACACTTGAATTATTCTGTATTCCAACAAGACAATGACCCTAAGCACACAGCTAAAATGGAGAGCTTCAGAACAACTCTGTGACCATTCTTGACTGGCCCAGCTAGAGCCCTGACCTAAACCCAATTGAGCATCTCTGGAGAGACCTGAAAAGGGCTGTCCACCAACATTCCCCATCCAACCTGACGGAACTGGAGAGGATCTGCAAGGAAGAATGGCAGAGGATCCCCAAATCCAGGTGTGAAAAACTTGTTGCATCATTCCCAAGAAGACTCATGGCTGTACTAGCTCAAAAAGGAGCTTCTACTCAATACTGAGCAATGGGTCTGAATACTTATTACCATGTGATATTTCAGTTTTTATTTTTTAATAAATTTGCAAAAATTTCTACATATCTTTTTTTTCAGTCAAAATTGCGTGCGGAGTGTACATTAATGAGAAAAAAATGAACTTTTTTGAATTTACCAAATGGCTGCAATAAAACAAAGAGTGAAAAATTTAAGGGGTCT
This sequence comes from Oophaga sylvatica, assembly GCA_033576555.1. Classification (NCBI taxonomy): domain Eukaryota; kingdom Metazoa; phylum Chordata; class Amphibia; order Anura; family Dendrobatidae; genus Oophaga; species Oophaga sylvatica. The sequence continues at coordinate 254,232,382 of JARQOD010000004.1, read as the reverse complement.
GAATATTTTCCGTACCCACTGTATATACATATACATATATGTGTTTATATATCTATAGCTCTCTATTTATCTAACTACAGTGAAGGAAATAATTATTTGATCCCTGATCATAGACCTGCACAAAGCTTGAATAGGCTACAAAACCATAAGTAAGACGCTGGGTGAGAAGGAGACAACTGTTTGTGCAATAGTAAGAAAATGGAAGAAATATAAAATGACTGTCAATCGACATCGATCTGTGGAACCATGACAAAATCTCACCTTGTGGGGATATCCTTGATCATGAGGAAAATGAGAGATCAGACCAAAACTAACATGGGGATACTTGTTATATGATCTCAAGGCAGCTGGACCACAGTCACCAAGAAAACCATTGTCTAACAACCATTTACGCCGTAAAGGTATTACAATCCTGCAGTGTCCGAAAGTCCCCTGGTCAAAAAGAAGGCACACATGTGCAGGCCTGTCCTGAAGTTTGCCATGAAACCACCTGGATGATTCTGTGTAGTGATTGGAGATGAGGTGCTGTGGTCAGATGAGACAAAAATTGAGCTCTTTGGTGTTAACTCAACTCGCCATGTTTGGAGGAAGAGAAATGCTGCCTATGACCCAAAGAACACCGTCCCCACTGTCGAGCATGGAAGTGGAAACATTATGTTTTGGGGGTGTTTCTCTGCTAAGGGCACAGGACTACTTCACCGCATCAGTAGGAGAAAGGATGGAGCCATGTACCATAAAATCCTGAGTGACAACCTCCTTCCATCTGCCAGGACATTAAAAATGGGTTGTGGCTGGGTCTTCCAGCAAAACAATGACCCAAAACATACAGCCAAGGCAACAAAGGAGTGGCTCAAAAGAAGCACATTGAGGTCATGGAGTGGCCTAGCCAGTCTCCAGACCTTAATCCCATAGAAAACTTATGGAGGGAGTCAGAGGCGTAGCTAGGGTTTCGGTTTAGGGGGGGCGAAACATCTGAGTGGGCCCCTAACCAGAGAACCTCAGCAAATGACCGCGCTGTTGCCAAAATTAATCTACATATAAAAAGACCAATATTGATATCACCGCCATATGGTCAGTGGTAAATAACACCAGTCCTACAGAACATATAAGAGATCATAGCAGAGTTACAGATAATGACTTACCGCTGACGTTCTTTCTGATGGAATCGTTCACTTTTCATGTCTTTTCCATCTGGCCCAGACCGACATGACGACTCCTCCAACCAGGACTCGACTACAGAGAATACAACAGACACGTTTCACTTCTCATATTGTCAGCACCGTCACGGTCACCAATTGGACTATTCTCAACCTGCACAAACTCCTCATCCTGCTCATACCCCAATACTGAGCCGCTGCTGTCGTATGTGTCCCTATTACTACACCTGATACTCCAATACTGAGCCGCTGCTGCAGTATGTGCCCCTATTACTACACTTGGTACCCCAATACTGAGCCGCTGCTGCCCTATGTGTCCCTATTACTGCACCTACTGTGTGGTTCTGTGTGACCTCTAAATTCTAAAGCACCCTCTATAATATAGTAATGCCAGGTGCATGGGCCTAGAAAACAGTGCCCACATGTTGTCCCCTAGAATGTAATAATGCCCTGTGTGTGCCCCTTTGACAGTCACAGTAACCAGAGTTCCCCTATAACAATAAGTACCCACTTTACACTTAATGTCCCGAGTCTCCCCCCCTGTACAGCTCCCCTATACACAGTATGATGCCCCCTCACTGGATATATACTGACCCCTTAATATCCCCAAACTATTTAATGGCTCCAACACTGTATGATGGCCCCGCCACTGTAATCTCCACACTGTATGATGGCCCCCTAGATAGCCTCCATATAGCATAATACACCAGATAGTCCTCAATATAGTATAATGCACCCCCATAGACAGCCTATGTATTGTAATGCACCCCCATAAGCAGCCTCTGTATTATAATGCACCCCCCATAAGCAGCCTCTGTATTATAATGCACCCCAACAGACAGCCTCTATATTGTAATGCACTCCCCATAGGCAGTCTTATTTATAATGCACCCCATAGGCAGTCTTATTTATAATGCACCCCATATGCAGTCTTATTTATAATGCACCCAATAGGCAGCCTTATTTATAATGCACCCAATAGGCAGTCTTATTTATAATGTACCCCATAGGCAGCCTTACTTATAATGCACCCCATATGCAGCCTTACTTATAATGCACCCCATATGCAGCCTTACTTATAATGCACCCCATATGCAGCATTACTTATAATGCACCCCATATGCAGCCGTACTTATAATGCACCCCATTTGCAGCCGTACTTATAATGCACCCCATATGCAGCCTTACTCATAATGCACCCCCATATGCAGCCGTACTTATAATGCACTCCCCCATATGCAGCCTTACTTATAATGCACCCCATATGCAGCCTTACTTATAATGCACCCCATATGCAGCCTTACTTATAATGCACCCCATATGCAGCATTACTTATAATGCACCCCCATATGCAGCCATACTTATAATGCACCCCATTTGCAGCCGTACTTATAATGCACCCCATATGCAGCCTTACTTATAATGCACCCCCATATGCAGCCGTACTTATAATGCACCCCATATGCAGCCGTACTTATAATGCACTCCCCATATGCAGCTTTACTTATAATGCACCCCCATATACAGCCGTACTTATAATGCACTCCCCCATATGCAGCCTTACTCATAATGCACCCCCATATGCAGCCGTACTTATAATGCACCCCATATGCAGCCGTACTTATAATGCACCCCATATGCAGCCGTACTTATAATGCACCCCCATATGCAGCCATACTTATAATGCACCCCATATGCAGCCTTACTTATAATGCACCCCATATGCAGCCATACTTATAATGCACCCCATATGCAGCCGTACTTATAATGCACTCCATATGCAGCCGTACTTATAATGCACCCCCATATGCAGCCGTACTTATAATGCATCCCATATGCAGCCTTACTTATAATGCACCCCATATGCAGCCGTACTTATAATGCACCCCATATGCAGCCGTACTTATAATGCACCCCATATGCAGCCGTACTTATAATGCACCCCCATATGCAGCCGTACTTATAATGCACTCCCCCATATGCAGCCGTACTTATAATGCACCCCCTTTACAAAAAATAATAAATCCAGTACTCACCTCTCTTGCTCCAGGCTCCTGCGCTGCTCATTGTTCTCCCTCTCAGCGTCTGACTGCCGGCGCCGGGCAGTGACGTCATCGCGCCCGCTGTCAGACGCTGAGAGGGGCATTATGGGAGAGGAGGAGCGCTCGCTCCTTCTCTCTCAATGCGGTCAGCTGTATTGGCTACATGCCGATACAGCTGACCCTGCGATGACGGGGGGGGCCCACTGCTGGCACCGGGCCCCCCACCGCCTGCTCAGGGGCCCCATAGCGGCCGGGCGGCAGAGCAGGGAGATTGATTCTCCCTGCTCTGCCGCAGAAAGTAACTGTGTCGGCGCACTGTGCACGCCGATACAGTTACAGTAGCGTAGCTCCAGGTGGGCCCCCTCCGAGCGCGGGGCCCGGGGCCACCGCCTGCTCTGCCCCTCCGGTAGCTACGCTACTGGAGGGAGTTGAAGCTCCGAGTTGCCTAGTGACAGCCTCAAAATCTTAATGATCTAGAGATGATCTGCAAAGAGGAGTGGACCAAAATTCTTCCTGACATGTGCGCAAACCTCATCATTAATTACAAAAAAGTCTGTCTGCTGTGCTTGCCAACAAGGGTTTTGACACCAAGTATTAAGTCTTGTTTTCCTGAGGGAGCAAATACTTACTTCTCACTGAAAAATGCAAATAAATGTATATAATTCATACAATGTGATTTTCTGGATTTTTTTTATATTCTATCAATGTTAAAATTAATCTACCCTTAAAATTATAGACTGTTCATGTCTTTGTCAGTGGGCAAACTTAGAAAATCAGCAAAGGATCAAATACTTATTTCCTTCACTGTATCTATCTATCTATCTATCTATCTATCTATCTATCTATCTATCTATCTATCTATCTATCTATCTATCTATCTATCTATCTATCTACAGTTGGCTCCTGCTTACGATGTGGTGCAGCACAGATGATGTACTGCAACATCTGTACATAGCTAATGTCTGGCCTTTCACTCAGCTTGATTTATATCAATGTGGGAGAACTGCAACACCAGAGACATAGTCCATGGACATGACTGGTACAGTTTCTAAAGGGAAGTGCTGAACTTAGTCTTTAATTAAAGTGTACTAATCTCATTTTTTCTGGAATTAAAGTGAAAACGAAGCAGTAATAATGAATAAGGGAAGCAAAGCTGTGAGTAGCATCCCATTCGGCTTAACATGTGCACTATATATCTATCTATAAGGAAGAAAATAGTGGTAGTTCTTCTGACCATCTTTTAATCAACAAATTAACTAAATTTAATTACATTTTTTAATTACAAATGTGTTTTAGACTTGTAAAAACTTACTCTTCCCTTCTCAACCAGGTTTGTTATCATGACAATAACTTCTACGCCATGCTCCCATAACATTCTCCAGAAATCTTCTGCAGTTGACTTCAAAGGCCCTTGAGCAGCAATATAAGCTCTTGGCTTGTGGTAACCCTTAAGAAAAATGACTTGTAGATTAGCATTAATTGCATGTAAACATGAGAGGTCTGCTATTCATCACTTGTATAAATTACAGCTACATTTTATGCCAGTTGTATATTGCACATTATGGCAAATTTGGGGCATGGTGGTTGCCTACCTTTCCAAAAAATGCTGGGCAGTGTAAAAAGGCAAAAGAAAACATACTATACCACTTGTGTCAAATAACCCTTGTGCTAAATTTTTAGACTTTGCAATATCAGAAAGCTAGTATAGAGGGGATTGTAAATTACCCCAAAACGTGTATATATATTTAAATACAGACACTCACTTTGTATATTTTAGAGTATAGATAACAAATTAAAGGGAATCTGTCAGTAGGTTTTTGTCTATATAATCTGATAACAGCATAATTTAGAGCAAGAAAGCCTGATTCCAGGGATGTATCACTTACTGGGTTGCTTTTTGTAGTTTTCATAGAATTCTTCTGCTCTGTGTATAACCCCGTCCACACCCTGACTAGCAGCATCCTGTGTACACTGTGCAATGTGAACAAGCTGCTAATCAGGAGGTGGGGTGGCGGAGGTAGGGTTACACAGATTAGCCTGACTGCTGGTCACATGATCTGTAGTCTGGGCAGTGTTAATCTCCTGCTGACAAAACACAACACTACAGCCTAATAAGTGACACACTCCTGCAATCAGGTTCCCGTGCCCTATATTATACTAACAACAAAGTGTCTTTTGAGATGAAAATTCATAATAACAGATTACCCAAAGGGTAAGTGAATCCAATTTAAGGGATACTGTCATTAAAACTTGACTTTTACTAGAATTATTTAATAAACACGGTCTAACAAAATTAAAAACACTAAAGTGGTATTGTTATAAGAGATTTCTTTAGGATTCCTATGTAGGGTGTCACTATCCTATTCTTAACAATTCTCCTACCCAGATTAATGGCTGCAGTCCATCAGCTAGGGTAGCTTTCTAAGGATAATTCATAGGTATCAATTACAAAACCACTAAAGCTAATTTAAAATTTGCTCATAGCCTCCCCGACATGTTTCACCTTGACAGGCTTCATCAGGGGACTGAGGCTATAGTTTACTACTCTGAGATTAAATAGCAAAAACCTGCTGACAGATTCCCTTTAATAGATATTACTTGAAAGACATAAATACTGACTGAATGACTGAATATACAGAATATTTACTTACATCAACATAATTTGCATTAATGTAGTCAGTTGGCTTTCCATCCTTTTCTCCAACTTTTGAAAGTTTAACTCTGCTATGATCATCTTAACAAAAAGAATTTCAAACAAATAAGTTGTCATGATTAGATTAGAACATTTTCAAGGTCATCACCATTATTATTTGTAAATAAATCAAGGTATCCTAAAGTACAAAAAAATAATTTTGATCTAGATCAGAGGTCTCAAAGCCATAGAAGGATTATAATGAGGACAATTTTGGACACAAGACTCTGGGGGCCTATGGCAAGATTATAGTCCTTTTCACCACCATTGGCAGCATGTATCACCGATCAAGGCCGGTGCGATGACATCATCACACTGGCTGCTTCATTTAGCAGGTACCTGGCCAGAAGAGAATGGAAATGGGAAACAGCACCGCAGGGGATCATCTGGAGAAGTGGTTCCTTTTTTTTAATGCCACGGGGAACAGTAGAATGCAGATGGAGTTTGGGTGGGAGAAAGGACATTTATTTGCCATGAATTGGGGTGAAGGGTGGGAGAGAGGACATGAAAATGTAATGAATTGTGGAGGTGGGAAAGAGGACATGTAATTGCAATGAATTAGGGGTGGTGGGAGAGAGGACATGAATTTATAGTGAATTGGAAGTGGTGGGAGAGAGGACATGAAATTGGAATGAATTAGAAGTGGTGGGAGAGAGGACATGAAATTGGAATGAATTGGAGGTGGTGGGAGAGGGCATGAAATTGGAATGAATTGGAGGTGGTGGGAGAGGGCATGAAATTGGAATGAATTGGAGGTGGTGGGAGAGAGGACATGAAATTGGAATGAATTAGAGGTGGTGGGAGAGAGGAGATGAAATTGGAATGAATTAGAAGTGGTGGGAGAGAGGACATGAAATTGGAATGAATTGGAGGTGGTGGGAGAGGGCATGAAATTGGAATGAATTGGAGGTGGTGGGAGAGAGGACATGAAATTGGAATGAATTAGAGGTGGTGGGAGAGAGGAGATGAAATTGGAATGAATTGGAGGTGGTTGGAGAGAGGACAAGAAATTGGAATGAATTGGAGGTGGTGGGAGAGGGCATGAAATTGGAATGAATTGGAGGTGATGGGAAAGAGGACATGAAATTGGAATGAATTAGAGGTGGTGGGAGAAAGGACATGAAATCGGAATGAATTGGAGGTGGTGGGAGAGAAGACATGAAATCGGAATGAATTGGAGGTGGTGGGAGAGGACATGAAATTAGAATGAATTGGAGGTGGTGGGAGAGGACATGAAATTAGAATGAATTGGAGGTGGTGGGAGAGGGCATGAAATTGGAATGAATTGGGGGTAGTGGGAGAGAGGACATGAAATTCAAATGAATTGAGGGTGTGAGTGGGAGAGAGGGCATGAAATTGTAATGATTTGAGTGGTGTAAGATAGGATATGTAATTGTAATGAATTTGGGGAGTTTGAAAGAAGACATGAAATTGCATTGAACTGAGGGGGTACGGGGAGAGAAGACATGACATTGCAATAAATAGGGGGGAGAGGACTTGTAATTGTAAAGAATTAGGGCTATGGGTGGGATAGAAGAAATTTAATTGTATTGAATTAGGAGTGTGGGTGGGAAAGGGGATATGTATTTGTGATGAACTGGGGTTGTAGTTGGGAGTCAGGATATGTAATTGCAATGAATTGGGGATGGGCAAAAGAGAGCACATGGAATTGCAATAAACTGGGGAGGGGGCATAGGATACAGGACAGGGACATGTAACAAATTGGAGGACAGAGACACAGTGGATAATTGATTTATATTTTTACTGTCTGCAGGAAATAAAGGGGTCACAGTGTTGGCTTATCAATTTATATTTTGAATGCCGGGTTGCACATTGGCTAATTATAAATTCATGGTGTGGTGCATATCTGTATTCAGGGGTGCAGTGGGGGGGTCTTTGTCTTTCTTGTGACCAAAGTCGCCATGTAGCCCCAGCCGAAATGAAACAAAGCGGCCCGCCCACACCCTAACTGTATTTTTCTAAGTGGCCCAGGACCCAATTTTATTTTTAGAGTTTTAAATATGGCTTATCCTTTGTTCTAAGGAGTTTTACTCACCTTAGAAAAAACATATGCTTGTCTAACCATGTATGTTTTTTTTTGGCTAACAGCTATCTTAAATGTATGGTTAGGTTAATTAATACCACTTTTAGCCACTATTGCAACTAAAATGCCTTGATTGAATGGAACTATTGATTTTGAAAAAAAAACTTGTATAGCTATAATGCATAACACTGACTAATGCTGTATTTTACAGAGATTTAAATATCCTTCAAATTGTAGATCAAAGCAAATACTTTAAATCTATAGTCCTTATTTCTTCTACTTACAGGCAACAATATTTATGTATCTGTTCTTGTTCTTGTTGTCGGGGTGGTTTGAGTTATCACACGTTATGCCTGAATCCACAGTACAGTTCTGAACCTCCTGCAATGAATAAAAAAAAATGAGTCCAAAAGTATCGCTCACTTAGGCTGAGTTCACCCAGGCGTTCGGTTCTGTTCAATCAGGTTTCTATTGCTTTTTTGCTGGTAAAATAGGGAGTCATTATGATAAGAGCCGACACCATCCGATATATAACGGATCTGCGATATGCATCACGGCTCCTGTAAAAATGGATCCTATAGTAACGTCATGAGCAGAACCGAGCAGAAATTGGCTGTGATCTGATATGAAGCACACTTCTAAGCCATAGCTACACTAGGTAATGACAACGAAACATTCTTACCTGATAAAACTCTTTCAGTGTCTAATGAGGAAGTGAATAAAAAAATGACAAATTTTACAATGTGAACATAATAGGGAATGATAAATAAAAGCAAAATGCAACTGATAGATGAGAGTAAATAATGTTTAATTTCTGGGGAGAGCAGATCAAACAGAATCTTTATACAATGATGTCCCCACATAAATTAAACACAAAGTATGGTAAAACCAAAAAGTGAACATGTAAGTACATACTGTAGCTCACATATCTCACAACATGTCAATGGAGGTATTATAATGTAGTCAGGTATTACAAATTATATAAACTGAAGAGATGACAATGGTGGTCAATAGGGCGAATCGAAGGGCACAGCTGCCTACTGCTAACTACAGTACTTCCTACTAGTATCAGAATCAGTGGTTAGAGTGACGACATTGAGAAATCAAACACTGTTCATACCATACTTCAGCCAGTCATGAACGCTGGGGTGAAGTGCTAGATACAGTAGATGGATGGTAATACAGCTGATGATAAATCAGTACTGACACGAGGGCAGGCCAAAATTTACAAATAACTGTAGTATAATTGGATCCAAGGTCTAGCATATGTTTTCTTGTCATAAGCAATAAAATTAGTTAATAGAAAAGGTATTATGTATGGATGATAGATACCATATAAAAATAGATTGATACAGTAGACTCTCTAAACATAGACTGATAGATATGAGATAGATAGAATAGAATGGATAGATTCTCTACAAACGAGTTAAATAGATACATAGAAAGACAGACAGATATGACAGCCAGATTACATAGATAGATGCTGTACATACAGAAATATAAATTGATAGATGAGTAAACATATGATAGATAACACATAGATAGATAAATAGATAGATAATAGATAGATAAATAGATAGATAGATAGACAGATAGATAGAGAATAGATAAAGAGATAGATAGATAATAGATAGTTGAATTAACATGATAGATAGATAGATAGATAGAGATGAGATAGATAGACAACAGATAAATAGAAGATAGATAAATAGATAGATATGAGATAGACAGATAATAGATAAATAGATAGACAGATAATAGATAGATAGATAATAAATAGATAGATAATAAATACATAGATAATAGATGATAGATATGAGATAGAAAATAGGATCAAAAAATAAATAAATAATAGAAAGTTAGATAAATAGATAATTAATAGATATATAAATAGAATAGATAGATAGATGATAGATAGATAGATAGATATGTGACAGATAGATAGGTATATTAATAGATAGATAGATAGATATATTAGATAGATAGATAGAAATAGATAGATCAATAATAAATATATAACTAAATAATAGATAATAGATAGATAATAAATACATAGATAATAGATAGATAGATAGATAGATAGATAGATAGATAGATAGATAGATAGATAGTATAGATAGATAGAGTACAGACCAAAAGTTTGGAGACACCTTCTCATTTAAAGATTTTTCTGTATTTTCATGACTATGAACATTGTACATTCACACTGAAGGCATCAAAACTATGAATTAACACATGTGGAATTATATACTTAACAAAAAAGTGTGAAACAACTGAAAATATGTCTTACCGTACATACTCATGTATAAGCCGACCCGTGTATAAACCGACCCCCCTAATTTTGCCACAAAAAACTGGGAAAACTTATTGTCTCGTGTATAAGCCTAGGAAAATGCCCCATATGCTCCATAGATTATGCCACGATATGATGCTCCACAGATTATTCCCCCATATGCTGCACCGATTATGCCCCATATGCTGCACAGATTATGTCCAATATGCTCCACAGATTATGCCCCATATGCTGCACAGATTATGCCCACATGCTGCACAGATTATGCCCCCATATGCTGCACAGATTATGCCCCCATATGCTCCACAGATTATGCCCAATATGCTCCACAGATTATACCCCCATATGCTCCACAGATTATGCCCCCATATGCTCCACAGATTATGCCCAATTTGCTCCACAGATTATGCCCCATATGCTCCACAGATTATGCCCCATTACGCTCCACAGATTATTCCCACCATATGCTCCACAGATTATGCCCCATATGCTCCACAGATTATGCCCAATTAATGCTCCACAGATTATGCCCCGATACAAGCTCCACAGATTATCCCCCATATGCTCCACAGATTATGCCCCCATATGCTCCACAGATTATGCCCCATATGCTCCACAGATTATGCCATATGTGCACAGATTATGCCCCATATGCTCCACAGATTATGCCCCCATAGCTCCACAGATTATTCCCCATATGCTCCACAGATTATGCCCCATATGCTCCACAGATTATGCCCCAATTATGCTGCACAGATTATGCCCCATATGCTCCACAGATTATGCCCCCATATGCTCCACAGATTATGCCCCCATATGCTCCACAGATTATGCCCCCATATGCTCCACAGATTATGCCCAATATGCTCCAGATTATGCCCCCATATGCTCCACAGATTATGCCCCATAGCTCCACAGATTATTCCCCATATGCTCCACAGATTAAGCCCCATATGCTCCACAGATTATGCCCCATATGCTGCACAGATTATGCCCCATATGCTCCACAGATTATGCCCCATATGCTCCACAGATTATGCCCAATTATGCTGCTCACAGATTATGCACCCCATATGCTCCACAGATTATGCCCCATATGCTCCACAGATTATGCCCCATATGCTCCACAGATTATGCCCCATTATGCATGCTCCACAGATTATGCCCCCATATGCTCCACAGATTATGCCCCATATGCTCCACAGATTATGCCCCATATGCTCCACAGATTATGCCCCATATGCTCCACAGATTATGCCCCATATGCTCCACAGATTATGCCCCATATGCTCCACAGATTATGCCCCATATGCTCCACAGATTATGCCCCATATGCTCCACAGATTATGCCCCATATGCTCACAGATTATGCCCCATATGCTCCACAGATTATGCCCCATATGCTCCACAGATTATGCCCCATATGCTCCACAGATTATGCCCCATATGCTCCACAGATTATGCCCCATATGCTCCACAGATTATGCCCCATATGCTCCACAGATTATGCCCCATATGCTCCACAGATTATGCCCCATATGCTCCACAGATTATGCCCCATATGCTCCACAGATTATGCCCCATATGCTCCACAGATTATGCCCCATATGCTCCACAGATTATGCCCCATATGCTCCACAGATTATGCCCCATATGCTCCACAGATTATGCCCCATATGCTCCACAGATTATGCCCCATATGCTCACAGATTATGCCCCATATGCTCCACAGATTATGCCCCCATATGCTCCACAGATTATGCCCATATGCTCCACAGATTATGCCCATATGCTCCACAGATTATGCCCCCATATGCTCCACAGATTATGCCCCATATCTCCACAGATTATGCCCCATATGCTCCACAGATTATGCCCCATATGCTCCACAGATTATGCCCCATATGCTCCACAGATTATCCCCATATGCTCCACAGATTATGCCCCATATGCTCCACAGATTATGCCCCATATGCTGCACAGATTATGCCCCATATGCTCCACAGATTATGCCCCATATGCTCCAGATTATGCCCCATATGCTCCACAGATTATGCCCCCATATGCTCCACAGATTATGCCCAATATGCTCCAGATTATGCCCCCATATGCTCCACAGATTATGCCCCCATACGCTCCACAGATTATTCCCCCATACGCTCCACAGATTAAGCCCCCATATGCTCCACAGATTATGCCCCATATGCTGCACAGATTATGCCCCATATGCTCCACAGACTATGCCCCCATATGCTCCACAGATTATGCCCAATATGCTCCACAGATTATGCCCCATATGCTCCACAGATTATGCCCCATATGCTCCACAGATTATGCCCCCATATGTTCCACAGATTATGCCCCATATGCTCCACATATTATGCCCCATATGCTCCACAGATTATGCCCCATATGCTTCACAGATTATGCCCCCATATGCTCCACAGATTATGCCCCATATGTTCCACAGATTATGCCCCCATATGCTCCACAGATTATTCCCCCATATGCTCCACAGATTATGCCCCATATGCTCCACAGATTATGCCCCAAATGTACAATTTTCATAGTCATGAAAATACAGAAAAATCTTTAAATGAGAAGGTGTGTCCAAACTTTTGGTCTGTACTGTAGATATATAGATAATAGATAGATAATAAATATATAAATAAATAATAGATAATAGATAGGTAATAAATACTTAGATACATAGACAGATAATAGATAGATAAATAATAGATACATAAATAGAAGATAGATGATAGATAGATAGATAGTAGATAGATAGATAGATAGATAGATAGATAGATAGATAGATAGATAGATATGGGATAGATAGATAAATATTCAAAAAAGAGCTGGAGCAGCACAGCAAAATAACACTCGGGTGCAAATCCTCTTCAGCAATAATGGAGCCGAAACGTTGCCATTATATGAGGGTCTGAGTAAAATCCACTTTTTTCACTGAATCTGTGGAGTGCTGCCTTTTTTTTTTACATAGATAGATAGATATATTAGATAGAAAGATAGATAGATAGAAGATAGATAGATAGATAATAAATATATAAATAAATAATAGATAATAGATAGATAATAAATACCTTACATAGATAGATAATAGATAGATAGATATGAGATAGATAATAAATATATAAATAAATAATAGATCACAGATAGATAATAAATACATAGACAGATAATAGATAGATAAATAATAGATACATAAATAGAATACATAGATGATAGATAGAAAAAGATAGATAGATAGATAGATAGATAGATAGATGATAGATAGATAGATAGATAGATATGGATAGATAATATGATAGATAATTAGGGATAGATAAATGGGTAGATAAATAGATAGATAGATAATTATGGGATAGATAAATAGATAGATAGATATGGGATAGATAAATAGAATAGTTAGTGAAAAATGAACAGCACTAGGATGACAATAGCATGAATTCACATGAATGTGTGAGTTTGATTTACTAATTGGACCAGAAATGTAAATGCTTTTATTTGGAGGTCATCAATCTTCGAAAAAACAATAACTTGTATGTGTTCTAACTGTGAAAAACACTAGCACAATGTTATACATGTGTAACACAGACATGTGAATGAGGCTTAACATGAAGAATAGAATGGCACCACTTACTGCAAATTCCTTTAAAAGTATATTTATGGCAATCATAAACATAAGGACCAATTTCAATCAGTGTAAGATGTACCTCAAACTCTTCCGTGAAGCCACTACTTGCATGGAGGTCTGCAACATGTTTAGGGAACTGCTTCAAAGGTATGGCTCCAACGTCATCTTAAAAGTATCAAAGAAGAAATATGTTCTTATTGGTCATTATCTCTCCATGTCAATTAATGCATATAACAAACTGATGCGCTTTACTGCACCGTTTTAGCAATAACTCACTGTATATAGACCTATTATCTAGTTACTACTTGGACCCTTGATAAGGTATTTCTCGGAGGGCGGCATCAAACACAGTAGCGAGTGTGAATTGATGTCAGCCTGCACTAAAATGCTTCTTGCATCAGGCTTTTTTGAAGTAGGAATGGATATAGATGTAGCATATGGTTTGGAAACATATTTCAGGCGTTCTCCCACGGTAATACATTTGGAAATCACTGATCTGGAATATTGAATAGTTTATTAACTTTTTTTTCCTCTGACATTTTCTGCCTGTTTTTTTATCTATTTTATTGTAATCTGCGTGGATTTGGCTTCTTTTACAGAAATCCTACAGTCCCTGACAGAAGTTATGTTGCTTATCCATGTTATGTAAATAAAAGCTTATTACATGACGTTAAATTCATCCATTGGTTTTATAAATTATTCTTTTGAAAGCTGAAACCCTCCCAAATTTGGTTTAGGTTAAGAAAATAAATTGGCATCAATGCTGAAATATTGATCATTTAATGAACATAGAATGGTCAGATTTTGGCAAGACACAAGTTTTGTCGCCCACAGAAAGTAATGTGATATTCAAACAAATAATTATCTTAAAATACAAATATATGTTGCATAACATTGGTGAATGAAGTTGTGGTGCTATTAGAGTCATATTTAATATTTTGTGTGACTTCCATGAGCTTAAAGGACTGCATCCATGCGGTTCAACAATGATTCATACAATTTATTAATGAAGTCATCAGGAATAGCAAAGAATGCAGTCTTACATGCCTCCCAGAGTTCATCTAGATTCTTGTTTTTTTTTCCAAGCTTCCTCTTTCATCCTACCCCAAACATGCTCAATGATGTTCATGTCTGGTGACTGGGCCGGCCAGTCATTGAGCACCTTGATCTTTTTTGCCTGGAGGAACTTTGTTCTAGAGATGGATGTATGTGATGGAGCACCATCCTGCTGCAAAATTTGACCCCTTTTATAATTTGGAATATAAGAGGTAGCTAATACTTCTTGATATTTTAGGCTATTGATATTGCCTTCCACCTTGCAAATGTTTCGCACACCCCCATACTGAATTTAACCCAAGACCATGATCTTTCCACCACCAAATTTAACTGTTTTCTGGGTGTATTTTGGATCCATATGGGCTCCAGTAGGTCTCCTGCAGTATTTGCGGTGGCTGTGGTGTATTTCTACTGAAGATTCATCAGAGAAATCCACCTTCTGCCACTTTTCCAGCGTCCATCTGTTTAGCAGGCTGTGGGACTTTGCAAATGCCACATGTTTTTTTATTTGCCTTTTGTTTAGTGCTGGCTTCTGGGCACTGAATCGACCATGGAGGCCATTTCAAGACAGAATCCTACAAACTGTTCTAGTTGATACAGGGACTTGAGGTGACCAGGCCTGTTGGAGCTCTGCTGCAGTGGAAGAAGGGCTTGCTTTGGATTTTCTAACAAACAAACGTTCCTCCTGAGCAGTTGTCTTGCGGGGTCTGCCGGACCTGGGCTTGTCAAACCCATCTCCAGTCTCTTCAGATCTTTTTTTAATTCTTTGTACTTGACGCTGAGACACACCAAAGGTGCCAGACACCTCTGCAGTGGATCTGGTCTTCAGACTCTTGATAATCAAGGATTTGGTCGCAGGGTGGATTTTTGCCATGTTGTCAGAGCTCAAGTTGCAGTTCAAGTGAAGGTCTGGGGTGCTGGGTTTCTTTTTATACACACCCACTAATTAACCGATCATTTACTGAGCACTGGTGAGGATGTAAACTAGGATTGGGTGCATTATATGACCAGGTGACAAAACTTTTGTCTTGCCAAAACCTGATCATTCTGTGTTCATTAAATGATCAATATTTCAGCATTGATGCCAATTTATTTTCTTAACCTAAACCAAATTTGGGAGGGTTTCAGCTTTCAAAAAAATAATTTATAAAACCAATGGATGAATTTAACGTCAGGTTATAAGCTTTGATTTACATAACATGGATAAGCGACATAACTTCTGTCAGGGACTGTAGCTCCAATTAATTTTTGAGCAAAGTTTTGTTAGTCATTTCCATCAACTTATACTTTAGTGGATTTTTGCAACCTATTGATAAGTCTATAAAGTTCATGATAGTAAGGGGCTTGTAATGTAATGTGAACTGTGGTATCACCGAATGGACACAGTGCCCATTGCCAAATTTTTATATGTCCATAGGATACAACAGTAAAAATGGAACTGTGGCAAAAACACAATAAAAATATACGAGTTCCAAACAGATATTGACCTGCCTGGAATCCAACCCAAAGTTAGAGATGAGCGAATTTGTTCGGATTTTGTCCCCAAATCTGATTTTGACATATTCGAGACATATTCGAACACTATTCATGCCGAATGTATGTCTTATGATTGGTTCTGAACATATTCGGCAATTTCTACTCCCATTGACTCTAATGATGTTCGGTTGTGTTCGACGAATTTTGCAAAAACAATATTTATTCCGATCGATATTCTGAAACGAATCTGAACAAATTCGCTCATCTCTACCCAAAGTACCAGATGGTGACATCACCTGGTAATATTAGAGATCTCTCAACCAACTGAGTCCTTTTGGCACTGATGTTTTGAGGGAAAGTGCTTGCATAATACTGGCAAGAAGTGATGGTTCTGATTTGTCACAAAGTTTATTTTAACTCTTTGTGAACATTTATAAGACTTCTTCAATGAAAGTGACCTGTTGTCATTTAAAAAATTTAATGACTACTCATATGAGATGAAAATTTTGGACAATGTAAAACAAGGTTGAGTGATCCACCAAAAGAAAATAGACTACTGGTAGCCAAGCTTTGGTCTGTGATGAGATCCGCAGACTTTTCCACGTTAAATATCCAAACATGTCCCAAAACATTTCACATCTGCACTTCTACTACTTCTGGATAGTTAAGAAGAAAAGAGTTTAGAAAATCAATGCATGAAATATCATTTCACAGTGTGTATATTAATAAGTGTTTCTTTGACAAAGATACATCAACGTATTAATGCAGAGCTGTTATTTACATCAACAGATGTTCACCATTTAGACCACCTAATAACTTAGTCTTTAGATAACAAGAATTTGTTGATATGATATTAGCGCCCATCTGTTCTATTTCATAGATGAGTGGAAATGAATACTAAAATTGAATTATCTTGAAAGCCTAAAAGAAAAAAAATCCACATATGTGCAATTCCACCTTCACACTTAAAAGGCGGCATCTGGCAGCAGGTGTGTGTTTTATAATTAGTTTCAAATACAGTAACAAGCAATAACAGCTAAATGAAGGATTCGCTCAGGAAAGCAGCTGTGCAATCCAATAAATAAATATTAACCAGTAGACAGTCCATATTAAATTCAAAGACTTGAGAAATAGATTTCATGTGTACTGGAAATAAAGTTTGCATAACTACAAAGAAGTATCTTCAATAAATAGCTGGAAGTTGCCAAAAAGTTCTCCCATCAAGATTGTAGTTTAATCAGTAAAATAGGTGATATCAGTGAAGCCTTCTGCATTGTGATCTCAATAAATAGTGGCAGGAATCATCTAGACTGACCACAGATTCCCAACAGGGCCGTCTATTATGTCTATATGTTTACTTCTTCACATTCTGGTCAATCAGTAAAAACATAGGAGCATACATTATCCTATATTTTCTCCTGCGTTATAGGGGAACTGGCGTATTTTTACAATCTTTAAAAGTAGTGCAGTATGTATGTTTATGTATCAGCAATTTTATAGCCAATGTTCTGCGTTTCTTCCTTTGATATTTTTACAAATTAAAACAAGGATCTCAGATATTTTTTATTTTAAACCTTGTTGCTAAAGAGGACCTATCTCTTGCCATACATACAGGTGCTTCTCACAAAATTAAAATATCATCAAAAAGATAATTTATTTCAGTTCTTCAATACAAAACGTGAAACTCATATATTATATAGAGTCATTACAAACAGAGTGACCTATTTCATGTGTTTATTTCTGTTAATGTTGATGATTATGGCTTACAGCCAATGAAAATCCAAAAGTCATTATCTCAGTAAATTAGAATAATTAGCAAAAAAACACCTGCAAAGGCTTCCTAAGTGTTTAAAATGTCCCATAGTCTGTTTCACTAGGCTCCACAATCATGGGGAAGACTGCTGACTTGCAAGATGTCCAGAAGGCAGTCATTGGTACACTCCACAAGGAGCATACGCCACAAAAGGTCATTGCTAAAGAAGCTGGCTGTTCACAGAGTGCTGTATCCAAGCAAATTAATGGAAAGTTGAGTGGAAGACAAAAGTGTGGTAGAAAAAGGTGCACAAACAACTGGGATAACTGCAGCCTTGATAGGATTGTTAAGAAAAGGCATTCAAAAGTTTTGGGGGAGATTCACAAGGAGTGGACTGCTGCTGGAGTCACTGCTTCAAGAGCCACCACACACAGACATATCCAGGACTTGGGCTACAAGTGTCACATTCCTTGTGTCAAGCCACTCATGACTAGAGTTGAGCGAATTTGTTCGGGTCCCTGATTATTCAGCAAGCTATAACGCTTATCGAATGAGCTACAGCGGGAACCCAGATACATGGAGCACGCCGGCTGATCAGTGCCGCAGCTGCATGTGTCACGGCTGTGTGACTAGTCATGACACATGCATGGAGAGCCTGTGTGTTGGGCTCTCCATGCATGTGCTGCAACTGTGAGACAACCCCGACACATGCAGCTGCAACGCCGATCAGCTGATCAGCCGGTGCGCTCCATGTATCTGGGTTCCCACTGTAGCTTATTTTGTAAGCGCGATAGCATGCCGAATAAGCAGGGAACCGAACAAATTCGCTCAACTCTACTCATGGCTAATAAACAACGCGAGAAGCGTCTTACCTGGGCCAAGGAGAAAAAGAACTGTACTGTTGCTCAATGGTCCAAGGTGTTGTTTTCAGATGAAAGTAAATTTTGCATTTCATTTGGAAATCAAGGTCCCAGAGTCTGGAGGAAGAGTGGAGAGGCACACAATCCAAGCTGCTTGAGGTCTAGTGTGAAGGTTCCACAATCAGTGATGGTTTGGGGAGCTATGTCATCTGCTGGTGTAGGTCCACTGTGTTTTATCAAGACCAAAGTCAGCGCAGCAATCTACCAGGAAATTTTAGAGCACTTCATGCTTTCCTTTGCCGACAAGATTTTTGGAGATGGAAATTAGATGGAAATTTCATTCTTCAGCAGGACTTGGCACCTGTCCACTCTGACAAAAGTACCAATTCCTGGTTTAAAAACAACAGTATCACTGTGCTTGATTGGCCAGCAAACTCACCTGGCCTTAACCACATAGAGAATCTATGGAGTATTGTCAAGAGGAAGATGAGAGACACCAGACCCAACAATGCAGATGAGCTGAAGGCTGCTATCAAAGCAACCTGGGCTTCCATAACACATCAGCAGTGCCACAGGCTGATCACCTCCATGCCACGCTGTATTGATGTAGTAATTGATGCAAAAGGAGCCACGACCAAGTATTGAGTGCATTTACTGAACATACATTTCGATAGGCCATCATGTCAGATTTTAAAATACATTTTCAAGCTGGTGTTATAAAGTATTCAAATTTACTGAGATAATGACTTTTGGGTTTTCATTGGCTGTAAGCCATAATCATCAACATTAACAGAAATAAACACTTGAAATAGATCACTCTGTTTGTAATGTTTTGATCATATTCTAATTTTGTGAGAAGATCCTGTATGTATACGGCAATTGACAGTTCCTCTTTCATTTCAATATAGAAAAAAATTCCAGACAAAAAAACAGTTTTATGGAAAAGTTATACTTGTATGTACTCCTTCACAACAACTTAAGATTACTGTGATATGCAGCCCTTTGATGAAATCAAGAAACACATTTGAGACCATCACAATATATTATACTGGGCCATTAAAGATCCGCTGCCTACTACTTATGTAGCTAATATATAAAATACACTATTCCTGGCATAGAATCTAAGCAATTTCTTTGGTGTTTAAATCAAACATTAACTTGCACATTTTTTAATTATATATAATAATTGTATAGGCTTAAATTGTTGCCCTTAGAAATATGTGTGCATGATAGTATTTAGTTATTTTACTCACTTATATAGCGGCATTAATTCCACAGCACTTTACAGAGATCATCATCGCTGTTCCCTGTTGGCGCTCACAATCTTAATTCGCTATCAGTATGTTTTTGGGGTGTGGGAGGAAACTGGAGTACCAGGAGGAAACTCCCCCAAACAAAGGGAGAACGTATGAACACCTTGCAGATGTTGTCCTTGGTGAGACTTGACCCCAGGACCCCAGTGTTGCAAAGCAACAGTGCTAAACACTGAGTCACCATGGTATGTAATATCTGTGATAATGCACACTACAAAGAATATTTAAGGGAGTGCATGGGGGTTCTTATATATCATATTCAAAATAGGACAAATGTTGGTCCTGAAAAACAAATAATACAGTGCACTGAAAAAGTATTCATATCCCATGCACTTTCTCACATTTTGTAAAGTTACACCCACAAACTTAAATGTATTTTATTGGGATTTTATATTATTTATGTTGGTGAAATACCAACAGAAAATAGCAAACATTTGGGAATTATAAAGAAAAGGATACATGGGTTTCCAATTATTTAAAAAATATAAATCTGAAAATTGTGACGTGCATTTATATTCAGCCCCCTATAGTCCAATACCCCTAAATAAATTCCCAAGTTACCAATTGCTTCCAGAAGTCACATAAGTAGTAAATTGAGTCCAACTGTGTGTAATTTTTCTCAGTATAACTACAGCTGTTCTTGGAAGACGTCAGGTTTGTTTGAGAACATTAGGTATCAAACAGCATCATGAAAACTAAGGAACACATGAGATAGGTCAGGGATAAGGTTGTGGAGAAGAGTAAAGAAGGTTCAGGTATAACAAAAAAAAGCAAAGCTCTAAAAATCTCACAGAGCACTGTTCAATCCATCATCCAAAAATGGAAGGAGAATGGCACAACTGCAAACCTACCAAGACATGTTGAACACTAAATAGAGAAGCAGCCAAGAGGCCCCTGGTCACTCTGGAGGTGCTGCAGAGATCCACAGCTCAGGAGGGAGAATCTGTCCACAGGACAACTATTAGCCACATACTTCACAAAACTGTCCTTTGTGGAAGAGTAGCCAGGAGAAAGCTGTTTTTGAAAGCAATCCATGAATAGTCCCATTTGCAGTTTGCAGAAAGCCATGTAGGGGACATAGCTAGTGTGATGTTGTTACTATATCTGTGATTGGCTTGCTGTTATTCTTGTTTCAGTTTCTGCCTAGTAACAATGATGTAATGGGGAGGAGGAGACTAGGCAGGAGCAGGAAGTCCTGGGTAAGGGGAGCAGGAGAGACGAAGAAAAATAAAGTATGGCTGTTTAAACCTACCATCCAGCATCTCTGTGTGGCCTTCTGGAGTTCCCTTCATCTGCACAACAACACCACAACTGGCGACGAGGAAGCGTTCATCATCAGCTAAAGGTATTTCAGCTCTACAACAATGGCCTGTTTACCTGCCTTCCCTGCTTTTGATGTGCATCAGTCCCAGCTAACCTAGCAGCATGTTGGCAGAAATGGCTGAAGCGTTTTGATATATTCCTACAAGCCATGAACATATCAGATGATACCAGGAAGAAAGCCATGCTATTACATTATGCAGGGGAACAAGTCTATGATATCTTCACTACTCTGCCTAATACAGGAGAAGATAAAGACTATGAGCTCAGTAAGGCAGCATTAAGCAAGTATTTCTCCCCACACAGAAATGCAGCATTTGAAATCTTCAAGTTTAGACAATTAAAGCAGTCAGCAACAGAAAGCATTGATGAATATCATGTCCGACTACGGCACCATGCAGCTTACTGTGAATTTACAGATGTCGACAAAGAGATCCAAATGCAGATTTTACAAGGCTGCATCTCCTCTAAGTTACGGAGACAAGCACTCAGAGATCCCACCATGACTTTAGCAAAACTGCTTGAAACAGCACGTGTAAATGATACCGCCGAAAAACAAGCTAAACTCATAGAGAACATTGAGTGCGAGGCGGAAGCACCATCTTGTATAGCAAAGCTGACACAGAGACCGCCTGTGCCTCGTATGCAGGGGGCAACTTGCTACAACTGCGGAGGGTCGTATCCTCACCAGAATGTCTGCCCAGCAAAAGGGGGGACCTGCCATAATTGTGGAAAACAAAACCATTTTGCAAAAGTGTGTAGATCCAAACCACAATCCCCTCATTCCACAGTACAACCCAGGTCACAGAAAATCCAAACGCTGCAGCTTACTGACGAGCCTCACAGTACTTATCTATTCTCAGTGACTGCAGAGGGATCTCAAACACTGCACTTACCAGTCCAAGGCGACTTATCCTGATAAATGGTAGTCCGGTGGAAGCCCTAGTAGACACGGGGGCATCAGTAAACGTCATCAGCCGTGCAGTCTATAGCCAACTCCCGAACAGACCTGCTCTACAAAGCACTAGCCTAAAGATTTTTCCTTATGGTTCAGCATCTGCACTACCCCTGTGTGGCAAATTTCAGTCAGAACTTGCAGCTGACGGGAAGTCCATCACCGACACTGTATATGTAGTAGAGTGCTCCGCAGACACGCTTCTCAGCTGCAGGAGTGCTATATCTCTGGGTCTGGTCAACCTGGTCAATAGCGTCACAGGTCCTTCGGCCCAACACATCATGCAGAGATACCCCAATCTCTTTAAAGGTCTCGGTAAGCTAAAAGACGTTCAGATAAAATTGCATATTGACCAGTCAATACAGCCGTCTGTTCATCCTCACAGGCGCATCCCATTTCATGTCCGCAAACTTGTGGAGCAAGAACTGCAGGATCTGGAAGCGTCTGATGTTGTTGAACGAGTTGAAGGCCCGACTCCTTGGGTATCGCCCATTGTTGTTGCACCAAAACCAAAGCAGCCTGGTAAAATCCGGCTATGTGTGGATATGCGGCATGCCAATTTGGCTATTCAAAGAGAAAGGCACATCACGCCCACTATTGATGACATTATCACAGACCTGAATGGTGCAAAAGTATTTTCTAAAATTGATTTAAAATCAGGTTATCATCAACTTGAGTTGCATCCAGATTCCAGGTACATTACAACTTTTAGTACCCATGTGGGCTTACGACGATTCAAGAGGTTGAACTTTGGTATCTCATCTGCGGCAGAAATATTTCAGAACGTTATCAGTCAGGTTCTATCTGGAATAGCAGGAGTTCTAAACGTCAGTGATGACATTCTTATATATGGTACAACCCAAGAGGAGCATGACAGTCACTTAGAGCAAGTGTTTCAGAGACTGCAAGCCTGCAATCTAACTGTCAATCCGTCAAAATGTGAGTTTAACCAAAAGTCATTAAGCTTCTTTGGATATATCTTTTCGGAGCAAGGAGTTTCAGCAGATCCTCAGAAAGTTGCTGCCATAAAGTCAGCTAGCCAACCTCAAAATGTGTCAGAGGTTCGCAGTTTTCTAGGACTAGTCACGTACTGTGGGCGATTTATGCCTGATCTGGCCACGATCTCCGAACCCCTGCGACTACTCACGAAAAAAGACACTCCTTGGACATGGACTACTGAACACCAAGCAGCATTCGATTCCATGAAGTCCGGTCTGACTGGCGACACCGTCATGGCCTATTTTGACCCTCTAAAGTCCACAGAGCTGATCGTGGACGCTAGTCCGGTGGGCCTGGGTGCAATTCTCACACAAGTGTCCAAAGAAGGCAACGTTTCTACCATTTCCTATGCAAGCAAAGCCTTAACAGAGACAGAACAACGCTATTCACAAACTGAAAGGGAAGCTCTTGCGGTTGTGTGGGGATGCCTTCATTTTCATCTGTACCTTATGGGACATAAATTCACAGTGATAAGCGACCACAAACCCCTCATTCCGCTTTTCAACAAACATTCTTCAAAGCCTCCCCCACGACTTGAACGCTGGTTTCTCCGCCTACAGAACTACCAGTTTCGGTTGAGATACGAGGCAGGAGCTGGTAATCCGGCTGACTACTTTTCGAGACACCCAACACCACAAACTACCAAGGACGACATCCCAGCAACTATCCTTGCAGAGGAACATATCAATTTTATTGTTGCACATTCTGTGCCAAAAGCTATGACTATGGAGGAAATACAACAAACGGTGGATTCCGATCACCAACTTCAGTTAGTTATAGAGACTGTTCGATCTAAAAATTGGAGCAATTTTCTTGCTGAAGCCCGCCTCCAAATACCGGATCAAACAACCTACTTGACAGCCTTCTTTAATGCACGACATGATCTCTCCGTGTCTGATTCAAATCTACCGTTGCGTAACAATCGGTTGGTGATACCCCAGAAACTTCAAAGCAGAGTACTGGATCTGGCCCACGAGGCTCATCAAGGGGTGGTGAAAACAAAGCAATTACTGAGAGAGAAAGTCTGGTTTCCAGGACTAGACAAAAAAGTAGAGGCACTCATTGAAAATTGCATACCTTGCCAAGCAACTACAATTGACCATAGACGCGCACCCTTACAAATGACACCCCTGCCAGAGGGCCCGTGGTCTGCTGTTAGTGTTGATTTCTGTGTTTTACCGGATCACTCCTATCTGCTGGTTGTCATGGATGACTATTCGAGCTTCCCAGTCATTGAACATGTTTCGACAACCTCTGCCAAGGCTGTTATACCAAAATTAGACAAGATCTTCTCGGCATATGGCATACCGGAAACAGTGAAGTCCGACAATGGACCACCTTTTAATAGCACAGACTTTCGATCATTCGCAACCTATCTTGGTTTCACTCACAGGAAAATAACTCCTTACTGGCCTCAGGCCAATGGTGAAGTGGAACGGTTCATGCAATCAATCAACAAAACTTTGAGGATCGCTACCATGGAGCACAAGGACTTACAGCAAGAGTTACACAGATTTCTTAGACAGTACAGAGCTACACCCCATTCTACTACTGGGATACCACCTGCCACTGCGCTGTTCAACAGGCCTATGCGTGTCAAACTCCCGAGCGTTCCGCAGAGCCCTGTTCAAACCCCAATTGCTACTAAGGATGCCATATCCAAACAGAAGATGAAGAGGTATGCAGATAAGAGCAGTCATCGTTGCAAGCCACCGGAAGTATTGGTGGGAGATTGGGTCCTGGTAAAAAGGCTAAGACCTAGAGACAAGTTTGCATCACAATACTATCCTGAACCCTTTGTCACACAAGTCAAAGGCACCATGGTTACTGCTCAAGATCACGGTCGCCAGGTCACAAGGAACGTGTCCCATTTTAAAAAACTTTGCGACTATGTCCCAGAATCAGACGAGGCAGATAGCGATGACGTCCTGCCGGATCCCCAGAGCTCAGCAGTTCCAAGGGAGGATACCTCAGGGGACTCAGAAAGTTCATCTGGGACTGTGATGTCTCACCGCTATCCAGCGAGGGCAAATCGTAGACCGCCAGCCCACCTCTTGGACTATGTTCTGCAGTAAAAGAAAAAAAAAATCCTTCGTACTAATGTGAACTTTTGGACCGTTATCCAGTTATAATGTTGTTTTGTTTGGTGAGAAGAGGAGAGATGTGATGTTGTTACTATATCTGTGATTGGCTTGCTGTTATTCTTGTTTCAGTTTCTGCCTAGTAACAATGATGTAATGGGGAGGAGGAGACTAGGCAGGAGCAGGAAGTCCTGGGTAAGGGGAGCAGGAGAGACGAAGAAAAATAAAGTATGGCTGTTTAAACCTACCATCCAGCATCTCTGTGTGGCCTCCTGGAGTTCCCTTCATCTGCACAACAACACCACAGCTAGAATGTGGAAGAAGGTGCTCAGGTCAGATGAGACAAAAGTAGAACTTTTGGGGCTAAATGCAAAACACTTTGTGTGACAGAAAACTATGCACATCACCCTGAAAACACTATCCCCATCATCAAACATGATGCTTTTCTTCAGCAGGGACAGAGAAGCTGGTCAGGTGGACGGAGCTAAATTCAGGACAATTCAGGAGGAAAACCTGTTAAAGGCTGCAAAAAACTTGAGATGGGGGTGTAGGTTCACCTTCCAGCAGGACAACGACCCTAAACTGCCAGAGCTATGATGGAGTAGTTTAGATGAAAGTAACATTCATGTGTTTGAATGGCCCAGTCATAGTCCAGACCTAAGAATTGAGAATCTGTGGTGGTTCACAGATGCTCTCCAACCAATCTCACTGAGCTAGAGCTAGGTTACAAAGGAGAATGGGAAAAAATTTCAGCCTCCAGATGTGCAAAGCTGGTAGAGACATATCCCAAAAGACTTGCAGCAGTAATTTCAGCGAAAGGTGGTCCTACAAAGTATTGACTCAGGGGGGCTGAATACAAATTCACGTCACAATTTTCATACTTATATTTTTTTTAAATATTTAGAAATCCATGTATCATTTCTTTTACACCTCACAAATACTTGATACTTTGAGCTGGTATCACATAAAATAGGGTTTCTGCCATCTGACGTACCATCCCGTCCATGAGCCCTGGGACTTAATTCCCAAGGAAGGGATAGTACATCATACGCGATCAGCCGCGTTCATGGGGTGAGCGCAGCTGATCGCGGCCGGGTGTCAGCTGATTATCACAGCTGACACCCGGACCTATGTGCCAGGATGGTCATGGACCGCTCCCGGACTTTAACCCCCGGCACACTGCGATCAAACATGATCGCAATGTTACGTCGGTATAGGGAAGCATAGCGCAGGGAGGGGGCTCCCTGCGTGCTTCCCTGAGACCCTCAGAGCAGCGCGATGTGATCGCACTGTTCAGAGGGCCTCCTCCCTGCAGGACCTCGGATCCAAGATTGCCGTGCGGTCCTTCCGGGTCCTGCAGGGAGGTGGCTTCTCAGTGCCTGCTGAGAGCAGGCATTGAGAAAGCCTCTTGCAGTGCCTGTCAGATCGCTGATCTAACAGAGTGCTAAGCAAACTGTCAGATTAGTGATCTGACAATCTGTAGTGATGTCCCACCCTATATATACAAAGTAAAAAAGTTAAAAATAACGAAAAAAAATATTCCCCAATAAATTCATTTCTTTATGTAAATAATAATAAAAAAAACCAATAACAGTACACATATTTAGTATTGCCACATCTGTAACGACCCGCCCTATAAAACTGTCCCACTAGTTAACCCCTTAAAAAAAAAAACAAGGCAAAAAAACAATGCTTTATCATCATACCGCCGAACAAAAAGTGGAATAACATGTGATCAAAAAGACGGATATAAATAAACATGGTACCGCTGAAAACATCATCTTGTCCCGCAAAAAACGAGCCGCCATACAGCATCATCAGCGAAAAATAAATAAGTTATAACTCGCAGAATAAAGCGATGCAAAAATAATTATTTTTTATATACAATTGTTTTTATTGTATAAAAGCGCCAAAACATAAAAAAGATATAAATGAGGAATCGCTGTAATCGCACTGACCCAAAGAATAAAACAGCTTTATCAATTTTACCACACGCAGAACAGTATAAACGCCCACCAAAAAGAAATTCATGAATTGCTGGTTTTCGTTCATCTGCCTCCCAAAAATCATAATAAAAAGCGATCAAAAAATGTCATGTCCCCAAAAATGGTACCAATAAAAACGTCAACTCGTCCCGCAAAAAATAAGACCTACATGACACTGTGGGCCAAAATATTGAAAAATTATAGCTCTCAAAATGTGGTGATGCAAAAACTATTTTTTGCAATAAAAAGCATCTTTTAGCGTGTGACAGCTGCCAAACATAAAAACCCGCTATAAATAGTAAATCAAACCCCCCTTTATCACCCCATTAGGGAAAAATAATAAAATTTAAAAAATGTGTTTATTTCCATTTTCCCATCAGGGTTAGGGTTTGGGTTAGGGTTGGGGCTAAAGTTAGGATTAGGGTTAGGGTTGGGATTAGGGTTAGGGGCGTGTTTGGGTTAGGTTTGTGGTTAGGGTTATGGTTAGGGTTGGGACTAGGGTTAGGGGTGTGTTGGGGTTAGGGTTGGAGTTAGAATTGGGGGGGTTTCCACTGTTTAGGCACATCGGGGGCTCTCCAAACGTGACATGGCGTCTGATCTCAATTCCAGCCAATTCTGCGTTGAAATAGTCAAACGGTGCTCCTTCCCTTCTGAGCTCTGCCATGCGCCCAAACAGTTTACCCCCACATATGGGGTATTAGCTTACTCAGGACAAATTACACAATAATTCTTGGGTTCCAGTTACTACTGTTACCCTTGGGAAAATAAAAAATTTGGGGCAAAAATATAATTTTTGTGGAAAAAAATATGATTTTTTATTTTTATGGCTCTACGTTATAAACTTCTGTGAAGCACTTGGGGGTTCAAAGTTCTCACCACACATCTATATAAGTTCCTTGGGGGGTCTAGTTTCCAAAATAGGGTCACTTGTGGGGTTTCCACTGTCTAGGCACATCAAGGGCTCTCTAAACGCGACATGACGCCAGGAGATTATTCCATCAAAGTCTGCAATGCAAAATGTCACTACTTCCCTTCCGAGCCCCGACATGTGCCCATACAGTAGTTTTCTCCCACATATAGGGTATTAGCATACTCAGGACAAATTGAACAACAACTTTTGGTGTCCAATTTCTCCTGTTACCCTTGGGAAAATAAAAAACTGGCAACTAAAAGATCATGTTTGTGGAAAAAATATGATTTTTTTATTTTCACACCCGGGCGTTATAAACTTCTGTGAAGCACTGAAGGGTTGAAAGTGCTCACCACACATCTAGATAAGTTCCTTTGGGGGTTTAGTTTCCAAAATGGGGTCACTTGTTGGGGGTTTCCACTGTTTAGGCACATTAGGGGCTCTCCAAACGCGACATGACACCCAGAGACCATTTCATCAAAGTCTGCATTACAAAACGTCACTACTTCAATTCTGAGCCCCGACATGTGCCCACACAGTAGTTTTTTCCCACATATGGGGTATCTGCGTACTCAGGACAAATTGGACAACAACTTTTGGGGTCCAATTTCTCCTGTTACCTTTGGGAAAATAAAAAATTGGTTGACTAAAAGATCATTTTTGTGGGAAAAAAATAGGATTTTTTATTTTCATGCCCGGGCATTATAAACTTGTGTGAAGCACTTGGGGGTTCAAAGTGCTCACCACAGATCTTGATAAGTTATTAGGGGACTAGTTTCCAAAATGGGGTCACTTGTGGGTTGTTGCCACTGTTTAGGCACATTAGGGGCTCTGCAAACTGAACATGACACCCATCAAAGTCTGCATTCCAAAACATCATTACTTCATTTCTGAGCCCTACCGTGTGCCCAAACAGTTCCCCCCACATATGGGGTATCAGCGAACTCAGGACAAATTGGACAACAACTTTTGGGGTCCAATTTCCTTGGGAAAAATCTAAAATTGGGGACTAAAAAATCATTTTTGTGGAATTTATTTTTTTTTTCACACCCAGGCATTATAAACTTTAGTGAAACACTTGGGGGTTCAAAGTGCTCACATAAGATCTAGTTAAGTTCCTTAGGGGTCTAGTTTCCAAAATGGTGTCACTTGTGGGGGGTTTCCACTGTTTAGGCACATCAGGGGCTCTCCAAATGTGACATGGCGTTCAATTTCAATTCCAGCCAATTTTGGTTTGAAAAAGTCAAACGGCATTCCTTCCCTTCCGAGCCCTGCCGTGAGCCTAGACAGTGGTTTTCCCCCACATATGGGGTATCGGCATACTCAGAAGAAATTACACAACAACTTTATCTGTCCATTTTCTCCTTTTGCCCTTGATAAAATAAAAAAATTGTTTGTAAAAGATCATTTTTGTGACTAAAAAGTTAAATGTTCATTTTTTTCCTTCCACGTTCCTTCAGCTCCTGTGAAGCACCTGAAGGGTTAATAAACTTCTTGAATGTGGTTTTGAGTACCTTGAGGGGTGCAGTTTTTAGAATGGAGTCACTTTTTGGTATTTTCTGCCATATAGACCCCTCAAAGTGACTTCAAATGTGAGGTGGTGCCTAAAAAAAATGGTTTTGTACATTTTGTTGTAAAAATGAGAAATCGCTGGTCAACTTTTAACCCTTATAACTTCCTAACAAAAAAAATTTTGGTTCCAAAATTGTGCTGTTGTAAAGTAGACATGTGGAAAATGTTATTTGGTAACTATTTCATGTGACATATTTCTCTGTTTTAAGGGAATAAAAATTAAAAGTTTGAAAATTGCAAACATTTTCCAAATTTTTGCCATATTTCCATTTTTTTCATAAATAAACATAAGTTATATTGAAGAAATTTTACCACTATCATGAAGTACAATATGTCACGAGAAAACAGTCTCAGAATCGCGAAGATCCGTTAAAGCGTTCCAGAGTTATAACCTCATAAAGAGACAGTGGTCAGAATTGTAAAAATTGGCCCGGTCATTAACGTGCAAACCACCCTTGGGGGTTAAGGGGTTAAAGAAGTAAACCAAAATGCACATTATAATTGTTGGACAAATAAAGTAGTCTCTTTTAAATCCAGGGTGAAATAATAGTTATTGAGCATTAGCTGACCGAAAATGTACAGGTAATACTAATAGTTAATATTTGATGTCCTTAGAATCTGCTCAGCATATTTCTTTGCCTACAAAGACACACATATTACTGAAAGCTCAGGTATATTTACAGTAATTGTGTTCAGTGCACAATAAACAAGGGATTTAAAGAATGTATAATATGTGAATGTGGAAACTCATCAATACATAACTCAAGGCTCACATATACAAATCACTATTGTTCATACACCTGTATCTGGAGAAGAATAACAGTTATTCTGCAGTAGCCAAGGTAACTGACATTATCAATAAAATGCTTTACTAAAGAAGGTAAGCATATCTTTTATGTCCTTGTGAGATGCTAGCCCTATGCCCATAGTACATGCAGAGCCACCATCAGGGCATTACTGCCCTTATTGCTGTATGGGGCCCGGTGAGCAGCAGTACACAGAGGGGCCCGCTGGTCCGGGGCCCCGCTCTTGTGCTTCTGCTCATCAGGCCCCGCTATGCACTAAAACACTGTGCACTGCGGCACACACATCGCGCTGGGGCCCGGGAGCCTTCTCAGAGCTGAGCACGGTCGTCTAACCTTGACGGCTGTGCAGCTCCTGCTCGGTTGTAGCTAGAATATATGGGCTCCATGCAGGTCCTGACTACAGCTGTCTCGGTAGTGAATGTGCTAGACCGGTGTTTCCCAAATTCCAGTCCTCACAGCCCCCACAGGTCATGTTTTTAGGATTTCCTTAGTATTGCACAAGTATCATCAGAAATTCTCACCTGTGAACTACTATGGAAATCCTGAAAACATGACCTGTGGGGGCTGTGAGGACTGGAGTTTGGGAATCACTGTGCTAGACTGTATGGGCTCCTTCTAGGTCCTGCCAGCAGCCCATACAGTCTAGCTGGTTCACTGCTGAAAACACTAGATGCCCCTTCCGGTATGACCTACCCCCGGAAATGACATCATACTTGGAAGCAGCCCATACATTCCAGCATCTACCCTGCTGGGGAACGACTGAGGTAAGTATAAAAACGTTTTTGTTTTTTTAAATGGGTGAGATGTGGGGGAGTGAGACTGCACATGAAGTGGAGGGGAGTGAGACTGCATATGATGAAGTGGGGGAGTGAGACTGCACATGATGAAGTGGGGGGAGTGAGACTGCACATGACATGGGGGAGTGAGACTGCACATGAAGTGAGTGGGAGTGAGACTGCACATGAAGTGGGGGAATGAGACTGCACATGATGAAGTGGGGGGTAAGGTGGACTGCACATGATGAATTGGGTGAAATGAGACTGCATATGATGAATTGGGGGAGTGAGGCTGCACGTGATCAAGTATGGAGTAAGGGGGACTGCACATGACTAAGTGGGGAGTAAGGGCGACTGCGTATGATGAAGTGGGAGTAAGGGGGACTGCACATGAAATGGGGAGTAAAGGGGACTGCACATAATGAAGTGGGGGAGTAAGAGGGACTGCACATGATGAAGTGGGGGAAGGGGACTGCACATGATGAAGTGTGTCTGAGGGGGTACTGCACATGATGAAATGATAGGGGGCTGCAAATGATGAAGTAAGGGGGACTGTAAATGATGAAGTGGGGTGATAGGGACTGCAAATGATGAAGTGTGGGTGATGGGGACTGCAAATGATGAAGTGGGGGTGATGGGGACAGCAAATGATGAATTGAGTGTGAGGGATGGAGGACAGCAATTGAATTGAAGGTGGGGGTGGGAGAGCAAATGGTGAATTGAAGGTGGGGAGAGCAAATAATGATGAATTTTGAGGGTGGGGAGTAAATGATGTATTGAATGTGGGGAAGAACAGTTGATAATGAGGGTGGGAGAAAGATATGACAATGAATTGAGGCAGAAGGGGCATGTAACTATAATGAATCAGGGTAAGGGTTAAAGCGTTAGGTACATAGTGGGGGGCGTTGAGGATAAAGTGACTGGTAATGAATTGGGGAAAGAGTACAGGTGATAATTTATATATTAAATAGGGAAAGTGGCTATGTACAGATAGTGGGGGCACAGTGGCGGATTATAATTTATATTTGGAATGGTGTGTTGCATAATAACCAATTATCTATTGATTGTGGGTGCATGTCTGTATTCAGATGTGTAGTGTAGAAGAAAGGGAAAAAATGGGGAATGCGCTCTGGAAGTGGTGCTCTAGATAACTGTTATTTTATGGAGAAACCTGGCTGAAAGAAGTGATGTGGTCTGCGCTGGATTAAAAAGAAAAGCAAAGATGAAGGACTTCAGCTAGAGACATCACTGGTGAGTGAGTGTTACCTGTACACTGACACTATACACTGTATGCTATATGCAGAGCTCCTGTGTATAATGTCACTGGTGATTCCTGTATTACCTGTACACTGACACTATATACAGAGCTCCTGTGTATAATGTCACTGTGATCACTGTATTACCTGTACACAGACACTGCATACTAAGTACAGATATCCTGTGTATAATGGCACTTATGGTGACAGTATTGTTTTTTTTTATTAATGATCAGTATTGTAGTATTCAGCCACAATGTGGTGGTAATATGTTGTCTGGCCATGGTGTGGCAGTATTTGTCCCTTGTATGCCTTGTATGTGCTATTATTCAGTCACTATGTGGTGGTAATATGTGGTCTGGTCATGTTGTGTTGGTATTTGTTCCTTGTATGTGGTATTATTGGTCACTAGGGTTGAGCATTCCGATACCGAAACCCGAGTCCGATACCTGAAATCCAATGTAAGTCTATGGGAACAAAATATCGGAATATTTTACATTCCGATATTTTGTTCCCATAGACTTACATTGGATTTCAGGTATCGGACTCGGGTTTCGGTATCGGAATGCTCAACCCTATTGGTCACCATTTGGTGGCAATATGTGGTCTGGACATGGTGCACTGGTATTTCTTCCTTGTATGTGGTATTATAGGTAACTATGGTGATAATATGGTGTCTGGTCATGGTGCGGTGGTATTTGTCCCTTGCAGGGCCGTCATCAGGGCATTACTGCCCTGACTGGTGTATGGGGCCCGATCATCAGAGGATGCCCACCTCGGGCCCCGTCTCTTCTGCTGATCGGGTCCCAGTGGCAGGATTCTGCCGATGCAGTAACTGAACCTGCGTCCGAGATGCAGGTTCAGTTACTCTATTGCCATGCAGGCCCATACGGCAATGGTTAAAGCCGCCAGCCAATCGGAGGCTGGCAGCTGACATCAGCATGCATGTCAACGGAGTATGACGTCATTGTCATTCGCCGAGGAGTACGCGCTTCAAACGCCTGGAGGGATCATCGCCGGAGGAGCGCGGCCAGGTAAAGAGAATTTTTTTGTTTTTTTATTGAAAGCCGCAAGCCACAATATGTTTCACCGGCAGGATGTAGACACATGGACCATGTGTCTCCATCCTGCCCGGGGTAGAATGTAGACATGGGGGCAGAATGGAGACACGGGGGCAGGATGGGAGATATGGGGGCAGGATTAGAGACATGGGGCAGGATGGGAGACACGGGGGCAGGATGTGAGACACAGGGCAGGATTGGAGACACAGGGCACGATGGCAGACACGGGGGCAGGATGGGAGACACGGGGCAGGATGGGAGACACGGGAGCAGGATGGGAGACACGGGAGCAGGATGGGAGACATGGGGCAGGATGGGAGACATGGGGCAGGATGGAGACACAGAGGCAGGATGGGAGACACAGGGCAGGATGGAGTCAAGTGGCAGAATGGAGACAGGGGGCAGAATGGAGACAGGGGCAGGATGAAGACAAGTGGCAGAATGGAGACACGTGGCAGAATGGAGACAAGGGGCAGAATGGAGACAGGGGGCAGAATGGAGACACGGGGCAGGATTGGAGACACGGGGCAGGATTGGAGACACGGGGGCAGGATGGGAGACATGGCGGCAGGATGGGAGACACGGGGGCAGGATGAGAGACACAGGGCAGGATGGAGACACGGAGGCAGGATGGAGACTCGGAGGCAGGATGGGAGACACGGAGGCAGAATGGAGACAAGGAGGCAGGATGGGAGACACAGGGGCAGACTGCAGACACGGGGCAGGATTGGAGACAGGGGGCAGGGTGGAGACACAGGGGGCTGGATGGAGACATATGAGGCAGGATGGAGACAGATGGTGCAGGATCATGGGGCAGGATGGAGACAGATGGGGCAGGATGGAGACAGATGGGGTAGGATGATGGGGCAGGATGGAGACACGTGGTGCAGGATCAAGGGGCAGAATGGAGAAAGATGGTGCATGATCATGGGGCAGTATGGATACGATGAAGACAGATGGGGCAGGATCATGGGGCAGATGGGGCTGGATGAGGAGATCATATGGGGCAAGATGGCACATCAGATGGGGGCAGGATGGGAGAACATATAGTGCCAGGATGGGAAAACATATGGCTGGAGCCAGGAATTAAACACACAAAGGCCAGGATGGGGGATATTATTACCACAGGGGATAATTAAAGGGAGTCTGTCACCCCATTTTTCGAGTATAAGATGCAACCACTGCCATCAGGGGCTTATCTACAGCATTCTGTAATGCTGTAGATAAGTCCCCGATGTCACCTGAAAGAGAAGAAAAACTAGTTATATTATACTCACCCGTCGCGGCTCCTGCGCCTATTGAGGGCAGAGCAGAGTACTGCAGTGCGCAGGTGCCAGGAAAGGTCAGAGAGGTCCGGCGCCTGCGCACTGCAGTAAGTACTCTGCTCTGCCCTCACCAGGGCAGATCAGTGTGCCTGCGCAGGAGCCGCTACGGGAAGCAAAGAAGAGGACAGCTGGTCGCATCTTATACTCGAAAAATGGGGTGACAGACTCCCTTTAAGGGATATTATTACTGCAGTGATGTATTTATTTTATTTTTTGAGGATACTGTTCTAAATGAGGGAGGCGGTCCTGTTACTGTGCAGAGCAACACTGTCATCCTTTTTTCTTCATCTGGTATAGTTTAGAATTTGGGAAAAAAAATGAGTAATGCATTCTGCAAGCGGTGCTCTAGATAACTGTTATTTCCTGCAGAGACGAGCCCTGGCTGGAAGAAGTGACGGCAGTCTGTGCTGGATGAAGATGAAAAGCGAAGATGAAGGATTTCACCTACAGATGTCACTGGTGAGTCAGCGTGTTACCTGTACACTGACACTATACACTGTATATTATATACTGCGGTCCTGTGTACAATGTCACCAGTGATCACTGTATTACCTTTACACTATACAATACACTGTGTTCCAAATTATTATGCAAAAATTGTTTAGGAGTGATAAGGTAAGAATTTTTTGTTTGTCAGTTAAACTCATTGATGGTGATGTGTGTCAGGGCTCTTTATATCACTGTAAGCAATTGCAGACACCTGTGCTAATTAGTTTGGCAGGTGTGTCCAATGAAAGGCAAGGCTAGTTAAGAAGGCTGTCCCACATTATTAAGCAGCCCACATTTTCTGCCAAAATGGGAAAGAAAAAGGATGTGTCGGCTGCTGAGAAGCAACAAATTGTGGAGTGTTTAGGTCAAGGCATGACTACAATCAACATTGCCAAGACACTTCATCGTGATCATCGCACAATCAAGAAGTATGTAGCTGATTCACAGTACACATGTGTGCGTGCTAATAAGGGAAAATTGAGAACTCTTTCCTACAGGCAATTACCTCAGGTTAAAAGAGCAGCGGCAAAAAAGCCTTGTTATAGCAGCAGACAAGTTTTTGAAGCTGCTGGTGCCTCCAACGTCCCCCGAACAACAAGATGCAGGGTCCTTCAGAGGTTTGCAGCTGTGCGTAAGCCTTCCTGTCCACCTCCTCTATCCACTGCACACAAGCAGAAACGGCTCCAGTGGGCCAAACAATACATGAAGACTGACTTTAAAACTGTTTTGTTCACTGATGAATGCCGTGCAACGCTCGATGGTCCAGATGGATGGAGTGGAGGATGGCTGGTTGATGGACACCCCATGCAAACACGGCTATGGCGCCAACAACGAGGAGGTGGAGTAATGTTTTGGGCTGGAATCATGGGGAAAGAGATTGTCTGCCCCTTTAGGATCCCTGAAGAGGTAAAGATGAACTCCATAGTGTATGTTGAGTTTCTCAAACAGCACTTCCTGCCATGGTTCAAGAAGAAGAACCGTGCATTCCGCAGCAAGATCATTTTCATGCATGATAATGCACCGTCTCATGCTGCACATAACACATCTGCATCTCTGGCTGCTATGGGCATAAAAGGGGACAAACTTATGGTGTGGCCCCCATGCTCCCCTGACCTCAACCCCATTGAGAACCTCTGGAGCATCATCAAAAGGAGTGTCTATGATGGCGGGAGGCAGTTCACATCTAAGCAACAGCTCTGGGAGGGTATTCTGTCCTCATGCAAAACAATTGAAGCAGAAACCATCCAAAACCTGACAAATTCAATGGACGAGAGAGTTCAGAAGCTCCTTTTGAACAAGGGGTCCTATGTGCAAATGTAACATCACCTAGAATAAAATTTTGAGTTGAAAACTGTTTGATTTTGTCAAGGTAAAATATATTTTTCTACTTTTATATGCTTATATGTGTTTTGCTACTATTTTGAAACAATAAGTTTTCCTTGTCGAGTATTGTATCAGAAACGAAACTTAAGCTAAGATGGTGCTAGCATTGGCCAACACCTATTTCTGAGAAATGCATCTCCAGTTCCAGGAAATGTTACATCAGCTGAACATGACGTCACCACAGTCTGCCTGGATACAAGACCTATGGAATGTGAACCAATCAGAGATGGCCAGATGCTAGACATATACAGTTTACCCTGCCCCCATCAGCCCTTTACTCCACTCTGACATCCTGTGTATATAATCTCATGCTTGCAGAAATAAAGGTAGAACTTGCTGTGGTTGCTACATGTCAGTAGCCTTTCGAGCTTGTTCTGAGTTTGAACCAGCTATTTGTCTGACTCATTCTTTGATTGGTCGACCCATGCTCATAGTCTGAATTTGGAGTGACTGGAGGACGAGTGGTTTGTCGTAATGACCCCGACAATTGGCGCCCAACGTGGGGCGTGGCCAGTGGATTGCCACCCGTCCGGACCCGTCCTGAGGACCTCGCGGTGGTGCCCGCGGTGACTGAGTGTGAGGACTGCAGCCTCCGTTGAACACGGTAAGTTGAGATCATATACTTTATATGCGTCCCACTTGCCTGTGTGTCAGTCACTGTTGGCCTTGCTGTGTTGTCTATTTGGGTCTGGGTGGGTGACCGGTCGAGTGGTGAGACCGAGGGCGATCCCGCGCCACGCTCCGAACCAGCAAGTGAGACCGAGTGACGTCGCGTGTCTGCGTGTGATCGTGTGAATACCACTTCCTCCTCCTCCGGTCACTGTACCCTCATGTAGATAGCTGTCTCCCGTGACTGTTAGAATAAAGTTGGGATAAATTTTAGATTTTTGAAGTGTCGAGTGGGGTAAAAAACGCACATGATGGTCTAGGTAGTGACAAATTGAGGAGGGCTCTTTGTCTAAAAACAGGGGAATCTCACTAGGAGACATCCCGCTGTGAATATTCGAGTGTTACGGTGAGCTGGGCTGTAAAGTCACCATCCACGGTTAGGGAAGAGATAGAAAGAGGAGGTTCTCTCTGTTTTATCAGCGTGTTGAGGAGGGCTCTACGCTGACGGGTGGTGACCTGCCGGCGGCATCGGTGGTCTGAGTCGCGACAGACCATTGCACTCTGTTAAATCATGATGCACATGTTTAAATTCGAGAGACCTCATAAGTTAGAGGGTGGGGCTTTGGGAGTTGGTGAGTTAGTCGAGTCACGGGAAGGCAAGAAGGCTGTCAAAAATGTGAGGAGTTTGTATAAGATGATGGGTCTGCCCAGTACAGGGAGACTCCAGTCTTCAGTGTGGAAAGATTATGTAGGACAGAAGAAAGGAAAGTTGGGTGATGAGGGACTCCTGCATCAAGCTCAGGCACATCTTAGAGTAGCAAATGATTTGAGAATCGAGGGCTGGAAAGAGGTAGATGGTGCAGGAGGTTCAGAAGGTGACGAGCCTTTGTTCGGATATATTAAACGTTCAGAATGTGATTTTGTTGATGTAACTAAAATGACCGCTGCACCCGTCATGCCTGTCACGGTTCCAAGCCCCCAGCACCGCTCTATAATGGTGCCGACGTAAAATCACCAGGGGGATGGACTTGTCGTGTGTGTGGCAAACAGAATCCGCCCTGGGTGGAGACCTGCCGCGTCTGTGGGGCGGGCCGCCCCCGGTGTAATGCCCAGCCCAATGCCCCTTCTATACCCAACAGTGGGACGCCCCCAGACAGCACCCCTCCCACTTCCTCCAGCGGCCATCTTGGGACACCCGGAACCACCCAGTCAGGCCTATATCCCCTTCTGACGCCTTCCGGCACCTACTACCAACCACCCGGACAGCCGGAAAAGGTTTTAGTCCCCGTCGCTGAGGCCCCTGTCCTAGGGCTCGGTTCTTCAGCCCCTGCCTCTGTTCCTAATCCGGAAGCTGCTGCACTACCTCTGTTCCCAGTGGGTGCCCCTCCTGCCCCGGATATAGAAAGCCTGATTCGGTCTGCTCCTTTCCAACAGCGCATGAGGGAGCTCCGTGAACGCATGGGAGATACGGAGGGGTCAGAACCCGGGGAAGGTTGGGCTGCGGTTCCTCTCCTAACACCTCCTCCTCGTCTCTCTCCACCAACTCCACCACCCACATCCACTCTCCGAGGTAGGCCCCGACCCCCTCAGAGGCCCACAAGTGAGAGACCCCCGGGTCCTCCAATCCTTTCACCAGCTCCCCAGACATCCCCCTCTCCGAGTGTCAGATGGGACGAATCCACCCCACATCCTAGACAGCTAGGTAGGCCTGTACCCTCAGTCCCTCCTTCTACTGGGCTTCCCCCGGTGGGGCCCGAGGACTGGCACCCCTGTCACTCGCATATCTACCATGTACCAAACAGACGGCCTGTTACCCTGTCCATAGGCTATGGGAATATCCTAACTCACCAAGTTGGTGCCATAGTCAATCCTGCAAATTCCCATCTTACCAATGAAGATGGTCTAGCCCGTAAGATTATACAGGCTGCAGGCCCCCTTGTTGACAGGTTGTGTGATGACCATGTACATACTCATGGCCTACTCCCGCCTGGGCAGACCATGATGACCAGCGCTGGTGATCTACCTGCAGATCTAATCATACATGCGGTGGGTCCTGTCTATGACCCCGAAAACTCCGAAGAGTCCCGGTTAATCCTCAGGTCTGCTATCCGTTCCATACTTATCCATGTAGGAAAACTGGGCCCCCCAAACATGAATAGACGCACTCTGTCAATACCACTCATATCCTCTGGTATCTTTGGATACCCCCTTGGCCCTTGTATGCAGGAACATGTGATTTCTCTAAGGGATGGCCTACAGACCCTTAACCATGAACTGGATTCTGTCCGCATCGTTTGCATTCACGATCCTGCTGTGGAAAGGGCCATGACCCTGGCTGCTCAATTGTTGACCCATGTTTTGCCCAACATCATGGATATGCCTAACCGACCATTGAACAGTGCTCCTTTGCCACCTGAACATGTTGCCACCAGATATGGGCCTGAGGAAGCCTCTCGTCTTCCAGATTCACGGACTGTCCCTGGACCAATGGGAGGAGTCAAGTATCAGCCTTTCAGCCCTACACAAATAGATGCTCTGGTTTCTAAGCTCCCAGATCCAGACAAATATCCTATGCAGTATGCACGGCGTATGGAGCAAACACGTAAGGCCTATGGGGCAACCTGGACGAATCTATCAAGTATAACCTCTGTGAAAACAACAGAATACTTTCTGCCCACCATTGAAAAAGCATTGGACCCAGCCAAGGCAGGCGCACATAACACTTATGAATCTGGCCTCGAGTATATTAAACAATTAAAGGCTTGGGCGCAGGACCGTCTGTCTGATCAAGCCGGATCCATTCAAGATGTGCAGCAGGAAACAGATGAAAGTGTGGAAAAATATGCTGCCCGGTTAAATATGCACTTTGAGGACCTGGGGTATAGCTCCCACATCAAAACGCAAGCCACTTTGTTGGTCTACTCCTTTGTCAATGGCCTTCAGGACAAATTGAAGGACCAGGTTCTGTTAACACGCCCTGAAGTGTTTAGTTCATCTTTTTTGGATGCTATCACCATTGTTAAGGCCTTCCAAAAAGCCCAACAGAAACAAGAAAAGGAGGCCAAACCCAAGAAAAAGACTGCCACCACTCCCACCATGGTCTACCAGGCACAGGAAAGTTGCCCACCACTGTCACCAAGGAATCAACCAGGAATTAAGTGGGTAATGGTCAGGGGCACTGGGGATGACTCCCCACCCCAGCAAAGAAGACAGGATTACCGGCAGGATAGAAGGCCTCCTCTCCGAGACAGGAGATCAACCAGGGACACTGAAGGTCGTATGTTGTGCTGGGAGTGTGGCAGCCCTAACCATGTTCGAAGGGATTGTCCAAATTCTAGCCGAAGAAACAACTCTGGAGACCATAACTGCAACAGGCAACATGACTACTCTGAAAGGCCACCCCCACGCCAATGACGGGGAGGCCAACCAGTGTCCACCTTCCCGGCTACACATCCTTCTGCAGCCTGTGGAACAGTCACCTTACAGGTGGACCACCAACCTCTGAAGTTCCTAGTGGACACTGGCGCGGCCACTTCCGTCATCTCCTCTACACAGCTTCCTTCATCAGTATCCTTATCTTCTGAAACTCTTACATGTGTAGGAGTAGAAGGCCAGCGGACTGCTTCCTCGCTCACTGTTCCAGTGTCTGCAGGACCCTTTACTGGAGTACTTACGAGGTTTCTGGTCTCCGAAACCTGTCCTGTTAATCTACTTGGAGCTGACTTACTGGAAAGGATAAAAGCAACAATCACCTTTGGAGACCAGGGCATGGAACTCCTCTTGCAAGATCCCAATTCACAGCAGGGACAGAAGATCGTTGTGTCTTGAAAGCTTTTCCTCTGATGATGATGACAATACAGCATGAGGCCTTTCTGGATCCATCCCTGTTTCCAGACTCTCTATGGTCAAGTGGTCCTGAAGATGTGGGCCTACTAAAAGTGCCCCCTGTCAAGGTATATCTTAAGCCTGGTCACCAGTACCCCCGTTTGCCACAGTATCCCCTCAAAGCGGCACAGGAACAGGGCCTGGGAGTTCAGATTGCCTCCCTCCTAAAGTCAGGAGTTTTAATCAGGTGTATATCACCCTGCAACACACCTCTGTTCCCAGTTAAGAAGAAGACTGCACCTGGAGAACCTCCAAAGTATCGCCTGGTGCAGGACCTCAGAGCAGTCAATGCTGCCACCATCCTGGAGACCCCTGTGGTACCTAACCCAAACACTCTATTGTCTCAGGTACCAACTACGGCTACTTTGTTCACTGTGATAGACCTGGCAAATGCCTTCTTCAGTGTGCCTCTGCACGAAGACTCAAGATTCCTCTTTGCATTCACCTTTCAAGGATCACAGCTCACGTGGGCCAGGACCCCATAGGGAGCCCAGAACTCACCAAACCAGTTCACTCAGGCTATGAAATTGGTCCTAGAACCCTGGATCCAAGAAAACCCAGAAGTCACTTTGTTACAGTACGTTGATGATCTTCTGCTCTGTGGAACTGAAGAGAATATAGAGGATGCCTCTACGTCTCTATTGATGTTCCTTGGTACAGCCAACTGCAAGGTATCCAAAAACAAAGTACAATGGTGTCAGCTTAAGGTGGTCTTCCTTGGTCACTGCATCTCACAAGGAGCCCGTCATTTAACTGAAGAAAGGAAGCAGGCAGTTAGGGAGATCTTCTACCCTGACACTTACTCTGCCATGCAGACCTTTCTTGGACTCATCACCTACTGCAGACAGTGGATTCCTGATGCCTCCAGACTCATGCAACCCCTGTATGACTGTCTCAAGAATGGAGGCCCAGACTGGCGAAATGCCCTGGAACCATCTGTCTATGAAGAACAGAAATGGTGTTTTGAGCATCTCAAGGAGAGTGTCATCTCTGCTCCTGCCTTAGGCATCCCGGATTACACTCAATCCTTTCACCTTTTCGTGTCTGAATCCGGGGGACACGCATCTGGAGTCCTGGCTCAACGTCATGCTGAAAAGTACAGGCCTCTAGGCTACTACTCAGCTCGCCTGGACCCTGTGGCTCGTACTGCACCTACATGTCTCAAAGCAGTGCATGCTGCCCATACCTTACTGGATAAGTCTGCTGACATCGTTCTTGGACATGATTTGGTCATACAAGCTGGCCATGACCTCTCTGCTGTCCTTCAACAAACCTCACCCAGACACCTTACGCACCAAAGGCACCTTCGTCTTCAATGTTCATTGTTGTTGCCTTCCAATATCACGTTCCAGAAATGTACCACTATAAATCCTGCCACTTTGCTTCCACCTTCTAAGGGGGAAGAAGAGTATCCCTGCACAGGGCCACATGACTGTTTAGAAGTTTTGCGATTGGAAACTTCCGCACCAGAAAATATGGTGTCACATCCACTTCCAAATCCAGCACTACATCTATGGACCGATGGTTCCCGCTTTGCAGATGCTCAAGGCAAGTTCCACACAGGATATGCCGTTACCACAGAAACTGAGGTTCTCATGGCCGAGGCATTGCCACCCCACATGTCTGCCCAAGAGGCTGAACTCATGGCTCTGATAGAAGCCTGCCATTTTGCAGCAGGAACAACAGCCAATGTCTACACAGACTCAAGATATGGATATGGAATCTGTCAAGACTTTGATTTTTGTGGAAGTCAAGAGGCTTCATTACAGCAGCTGGAACACCAGTGAAACATGCTTCATGGATCAAGGCCCTTATGAAAGCTCTGGAGGAACCTGTCCAAATTGCTGTCATCAAGGTCAAGGCACATGGGAAACTGGACTCAAAGGAAGCCAGAGGAAATCACTTGGCAGATCAGGCTGCCAAAGCTGCAGCCATGAAGAATGTGTCACCAAAGTGGCAGGAAGAGATGGAAGAAACAGAAGAAGCTCCTCGGACCATAGCAATGGCCCTCACTAGAGCAAAAGCCAAGGAACAGGCCATGCAAGCCCATCTTGGACCCCAAGGATGAAGGAGAAGAAAACAGATGATCGAAGATGATGAGATGGAACATTTGGACTCACATGTGGACCCCAAATTGATTAGACCACCTGAAGAGAAGTTGTGGGAGGAACAGAAGATGACCTCTGCTGAAGAAATCAAACAATGGAAGGCAGCGGGGTCCACTGCATTGGGCCCATACCCTCCTTTCTATAAAGTGAGCGGAAAACCTTGTCTGCCCAGACGTATGTATTCAGCTGTGGCCGCATGGGCCCATGGACCTACCCACAGAGGAAAGAATCAGGCTCTGGCCTGTATTAAGAAGTTGTACTTCGCGCCTGGGATCTCCTCTGCAGTAGCAGCATACTCAAGATCCTGTTCTGTCTGTGCCACATGTAATCCCACAGCCACTGAGCGAGTCCCTCTCCAATATTTGGCCAAGCCAGACTACCCTTGGCAAAGAATACAGGTGGATCATATCCAGATGCCAAAGGCAGGAAAATATGAGTATGTCCTTGTAGCTATAGACATGTTCTCTGCCTGGCCAGAAGCCTACCCAGTCACCAACATGACTGCCAAAACCACAGCCAAAAAGCTGATCATTGAAGTTGCCTGCAGATTTGGAATCCCTGAAGTGATAGAGTCAGACCAAGGACCAGCCTTCACTGCAAGTGTTTACAAGGAACTCTGGAACATGCTGGGAACAGACTTAGGTCTCCATACTCCATACCATCCAGCCAGCTCGGGCAAGGTGGAGAAAATGAACTCCACAATCAAAACCCAACTTCTGAAAATGACGCAAGATCACCCCCTTCCCTGGCCTGACCTACTTCC
Organism: Oophaga sylvatica; assembly: GCA_033576555.1. NCBI lineage: Eukaryota > Metazoa > Chordata > Amphibia > Anura > Dendrobatidae > Oophaga > Oophaga sylvatica. The sequence continues at coordinate 254,187,758 of JARQOD010000004.1, read as the reverse complement.
CATAGTGCTGTATCATATTAGACACACTCCCCAGGCCAAACATGGGCTGACCCCCTATGAGATCCTGTTTGGTGCCCCTCCCAAGATAGGAGAAATTAGGCACCAGGAGCTGTCAGAAATTAATGATAAAGTGGTAAAATTTGTGATTGCTTTGTCTAAAGAATTGACTAACACCCACTCTACAGTGTCTGCTTCTCTCCCAGAATCTACAGGTGACACGGTGCACGACTTCTCGCCTGGTGACCTTGTGTACGTGAAAAAGTTTGTGAGAAGAGACTGTCTCCAGCCCAGATTTGAGGGTCCCTACACTGTGGTCCTGACCACTCCTACTGCCCTGAAGCTTGAGGGCAAGAACACCTGGATTCACGCCTCCCACTGTAAAAAGGACAAGACTAGTCAGGAGTCATGAAGTTTCTGATATATATCCTTTTGGGCTGTATCCTGATCTCCAGTAGTGCCAGCATGCCCACCTTCTGGGTTAATACTACAACCCCTGTGGTTATCTTTAAGTTCGATTTCTGCCAAATATTCAACTGTGATAGAAATGATTTCAAGGGATCAGCGCACCAGACTTGGGGGAAAGGGACATTTTATCTCTGTGTCACCCGCCCAGGGAATGAAAACTGTTATTATTGGTCAGATGTGGGATGGAACACAGGGGAGAATTGGGGGTATAAACCCAAGGAAGCAATGGACAGAAAGGATATAAATGGCAGATCTCTGCTCGTTAGAATGACACTGATGAAAGGGAAGATGAGTTCTCCTGGGTGTATACCTCCCCCAGTGACAGGGGGCACCCCAACCTGTCTCCCGCTATATTTAAACATAGAAAATCCTCAACCCTGGGATCTTGGCAAATATGTGTTAGGTGCGTGGTTAGGGAGAGGAGGAGTTAGGGGCCAAATTGAGCTTAAGGATATTTCCCAGAGGAAAGGAGGTGGGATAAGCCCTCAGATAGGGCCAGACACAGCAACCATGACATCACCCCAGGATGGTAAAGTTTTGCAACAGATAGTTAATGAAGTACTTCCAATCCCAGGGCTCAAGTGGGAAGATGTATTTTCCATAGAAACTCAGGTCAACCCCCGTAAGAACCTTTGGCTGGAATGGGTCAGATATAATGTTAGAGTTCAAAATATATCAATAGGATGTGTTGCCTGTGCTGCTGCAAACACTCATCTGTATACTCATGCTTTTCCTGCTGACCATAATACTACTCTTTGTTTACTGGGATTACTGAAGGGGTCCAATGGTAGTGCATGCCCTGACTATATACCCTTAGTCGCCAGTAAAATTAAGGTTCGAACCCCTGGTGATGTGGTAGTCACTGGGAATGACTATACCTGTTATTCCCCTGATAATTCTTCAGGCCCCCCTGTGGGTATCTTTGAGGAGGGTTTTTGTAAAAACAACGAGACTTTGGAATCTGCCCTACTGACTAACCATTCCAGATATATGTATGACACGTATTGGCTCTGTGGGGATGGGCGACTTAGGTCCAAACTCCCAACGACTTGGACTGGGCAATGTACCTTGGTAAAATTGGCAATGCAATTCAGGATTATGCCCTGGGAAGACCCTGACAACCATAGCCCCGAGAATATAGTTCCACTGATATCCAGGAAGAGAAGGAGTCTGGGTCAGCTGCACACCGGTTATGCTGAGGATCCCAAAGTTTATATAGATTCCATAGGAGTTCCAAGGGGGGTCCCAGACGAATACAAAGCTGAAAATCAGATCTTGGCGGGTTTCCGTTCCCTTATCCCAATTGTACAGATCAATTACAATGTAGATTGGATAAATTATATATACTATACGGAACAGAGATTTGTAAATTATAGTAGAGATGCCTTTCAGGGCATAGTTGAGGAATTGGGGCCCAACACAAGGATGACTCTCCAGAACATATTGGCTATAGATATGATTCTTGCTGAAAAAGGTGGAGTCTGTGGGATGATAGGGGAAGAATGTTGTACCTATATTCCTCAGAATTCTGGAGTCAACAGTAAAACTATAGTGGCCCTTACAAAGATTAAAAATCTGGCTCAGGAAGTAAAGGAAAATGCAGGAGTAGATACCTCCTTCTTCTCAGGATGGTTAGGAGGCCTCAAAGGATTTCTCCAACAAGCCTGTTTGGTAGTGGCGGGCCTTTTGATACTGGGTTTGATAATCTTATGTTGTGTGATACCTATGTATAGGAAAGCTGTAACCACCGCAACCGCCCCCTCGGGTACTTTTCTTCATCAGGAGGTTGTATCCCTGTTATGTGATGATACGAGTCAAAAAGATATGGAAAAGTATACCCCACTGGACAAATCTGACAAAACCCCCTATGACAAGATGCAGATGGAAATGAGAGATTTAGTTTAGGGATAGATGGGAGAACTCCATGTGTATGTCAGAGTAGGGTCTAGTTGTTTGGGGGCATCCCAAAAGGGGATAGCTTCTAAAATGACTGGGTGAAGAAATCCATCTCCCCTCTCCCCACACATGGACAGTCTCAAAGGCCACCTATATTAAGGGAAAACTTAGTGTTTAGGGGGGATTGTCAAGGTAAAATATATTTTTCTACTTTTATATGCTTATATGTGTTTTGCTACTATTTTGAAACAATAAGTTTTCCTTGTCGAGTATTGTATCAGAAACGAAACTTAAGCTAAGATGGTGCTAGCATTGGCCAACACCTATTTCTGAGAAATGCATCTCCAGTTCCAGGAAATGTTACATCAGCTGAACATGACGTCACCACAGTCTGCCTGGATACAAGACCTATGGAATGTGAACCAATCAGAGATGGCCAGATGCTAGACATATACAGTTTACCCTGCCCCATCAGCCCTTTACTCCACCCTGACATCCTGTGTATATAATCTCATGCTTGCAGAAATAAAGGTAGAACTTGCTGTGGTTGCTACATGTCAGTAGCCTTTCGAGCTTGTTCTGAGTTTGAACCAGCTATTTGTCTGACTCATTCTTTGATTGGTCGACCCATGCTCATAGTCTGAATTTGGAGTGACTGGAGGATGAGTGGTTTGTCGTAACGACCCCGACAATTTCAGTTTGTGATAACCTGCTAATATATATATATATATATATATATATATATATATATATATATATATATAATTTCAAAAATGACCATTTTTTTGTACTTTATTAAAATGACAAGGTAGAAAACTCTGCTGTGCATAATAATTTGGAACATGCATTTTGAGTATAGTTTGAGTGTTTTATTTTTTAAAAAATATACTGTTATCATAGGCAGTTTGTACAAAAACCTTTCAATTGTACTCTGTTATTTGACTGGAAAATTACAATGACTGCAATTCATATAGGTAATTTGGGAAAATCTGAGAAAATATTATTTGCATAATAATTTGGAACACAGTGTATATACAGTGCTCCTGTGTATAATGTCACCAGTGATCACTGTATTACCTGTACACAGACACTGCATACTAAGTACTGATCTCCTGCGTATAATGGCACGTATGCTGATATTAGTATTGTGTTTTTTTTATTACTGATCAGCATTGTAGTATTCAGTCACTATTCACCACTATGTGGTGGTAATATATGGTCTGGTCATGGTGTGGTGGCATTTGTCCCTTATATGTGATATTATTCGGTCACTGTGGTGGAAATATGTGGTCTGGACATGGTGTGGCGGTATTTGTTCCTTGTATGTGGTATTATTCGGTCACTATGTGCTGGTAATATGGTGTCTGGTCATGGCGCGGTGGTATTTGTCCCTTGTATGTGATATTATTGGCCATTTTAAAAATTGAAAAATAAATAAAAATATACCTAAATTGTATTGGATATTTTATCAAATGTTTAATAGGTTTGAGTAGAGTAGGTCCTGGCCAAAAGAGTCTACCTTGTCGTGGTGGCGGCTTAAAAAATATTTTGGCCCAAACAAAAGCTGCTGGCTATATGTGTGATCTGGTGATGAGAACTGTTAATGTGTGATTGGTGAGAAGTGGAGTTTTTCCAAGAGAGCGGTGGGACTGTGGACAGTTCGAGGGGTGGAGCCTGGGCGGAGTCTCAAGCGCGCCCTGAAAATTTTGCCAGTATGGGGCCCCGAAATTCCTAGTGGCAGCCCTGGTCACTTGTATGTGATATTATTGGTCATTTTAAAAATTGAAAAATTAATAAAAATATACCTAAATTGCATAGCATATTTTAACAAATGTTTAACAGGTTAGAGTAGAGTGGGGCCCAGCCAAAAGAGTCTACCTGGTCATGGTGGCACATTAAAAAAATCTTTTGGCCAAAACAAAAGCTGCTGGCTATATGTCCGATCTGGTAATGGGAACTATTAATGTGTGATTGGTGAGAAGTGGAGTTTTCCAAGAGAGAGCGGTGGGACTGTGGACAGTTCAAGGGGTGGAGGCGTGGCTGGGGTGGAGCCTGGGTGGAGTTTCAAGAGGGCCCTGAAAATTTTGCCAGTATGGGGCCCTGAAATTCCTAGTGGCAGCCCTGAGTACATGTGCTCTCCTCTACTTGGAGCATAATGCCTCAGACACATAGGGAGAAAGACTGAAGCTTTATTCCTCTTCTCCCCTTTTGCGATTATTTACTATATTTCAGTGTACTAAATAGATTTTTGGGACGAAGCAGGTTTTTGATCAGGGTAAAATGAACTACTGGTTGATAGAGGATGAAGATGATGAAACTATCCTCAGAATAAAACATATTACAAAGTCTCATATAGTCACATAACGACTAAACTAAAATGATGACAGTAGATATGTTGAGAAGCCTTATACAGTGGCTTGCAAACTTATTTACCCCCCTTGGCGTTTTACCTATTTTGTTGCATTACAACCTGTGTTTATATATTTTTGTAATCCGATTTGTGTGTGATGCATCAGCACTAAATTGTCTAAGCTGGTGAAGTAAAGTGAGAAAAATATAGGCATAAATTAAGTTTATGGGAACTAATAACTAAAAACTGGCAAGTCGATATGTATTCACCCCTTTTGCTATGAAGCCCCTTAAACATTTCTGGTGCAAGCAATTACTTTCATAAGTCACATGGTTACTGAAAGGAAGTCCACCTGTGTGCAATCTATGTGTCACATGGTCTGTCAGTATATACACACCTTTTCTGCTGAAAGGCCACAGAGGCTGCAACACCAATAAGCAAGAGGCATCACTAACCAAACACCACCATGAAGACCAAGGAGATCTCCAAACAAGCCAGGGACAAAATTGTTGAGAAGTACAAGTCGGGGTTGGGTTATAAACAAAATATCCCAATTTATGATGATCACCAGAGCACCATCAGATCCATTATCATCAAATCGAAAGAACATGGCACCACAACAAACTTGCCAAGAGAAGGCTGCCCACCAAAGCTCTCAGCCCAGGCAAGGAGGGCATTAATCAGAGAGGCAGCACAGAGATCAAAGGTAACTCAGAAGGAGCTGCAGAGTTCCCAAGCAGAAACTGAGGTATCTGTCCATACGACCACAATAAGCCGTACACTCCACAGAGGTGGCCTTTATGGAAGAGTGGGCAGAAAAAAGCATTTACTTAAACACAAAAATTGTAAGGCTGATTTTGATTTTGCCAAAAGACATGTGGGAGACACCCCAAAAGTTAGGAAGAAGATGCTGTGGTGAGATGAGACCAAAATTTAACTTTTTGGCCACCAGGGTAAACGCTATGTCTGGCGCCAAACCAACACAGCTCATCAATCGAAGAACACCATCCCCACAGTGAGACAAGATGGTGGCAGTATCATGCTGTGGGGATGTTTTTTGACACCAGGGATAGGGAGAATGGTCTGAGTCAAAGGGAAGATGGATAGTGCAAAATACAGAGATATTCTTGAGCAAAACTTGTTTCAGTTTGTCAGTGATTTGAGACTGGAATGGTGGTTTACCTTCCAACAAGACAATGACCCAAAGCATACTGCTAAAGCAACACTCAAATGGTTTAATGGGAAACGTGTAAGGCTGGGATCACACATGCGAGGAAATCGTCCGATGCTCGCATGTGAAATCCCAGCTCTGGCGCCGGCACTCGGGAGTGGAGAGTCGGCTGCATATAAATACATACAGCCGCGCACTCCACTCCCGAGTGCCAGCGCCAGAGCTGGGATTTCGCATGCGAGCATCGGACGATTTCCTCGCATGTGTGATCCCGGCCTAAATGTTTTGGAGTGACCTAGTCAAAGGCCACACCTTAATCCAATTGAGAATCTGTGGTCAGAATTGAAAATTGCTGTTCACCAGAGGAAACCATCTAACTTGAAGGAGCTGGAGCAGTTTTGCCTTGAGGAATGGGCAAAAATCCCAGTGGCAAGATGTGGAAAGGTCAGAAACTTGTCCAAAGCAAATTGCAGCTGTAATTGCTGCAAAATGAGGCTCTACAAAGTACTGACTTTAGGGGGGTGAATAGTTATGCACAGTGACGTTTTCAGTTATTTTGTCCTATTTGTTGTTTGCTTCACACAAAAAAAGAAATCCAAATGTTCACAGTTGTAGGCATGTTCTTTACATGAATTTATGCTAACCTCAAAAAAACAGGGAGATTCCAGGTTGTGAGGTAGCAAAACATGAAAAAATGTCAAAAGAAGTAAATACTTTTGCAAGCCACTCTATATGGGTAGATGTTCTTTAGATTTAGGCATCTGTACATTGACTTACTAAGGCTGAATGAGGCTAAGTGCACACATTCAGGAATGTGTGCAGAATATTCCTGAGCAAAACCGGACTTTTTTTGCGGTAAAAACGCATGGTTTTGGTGCGTTTTTTGCACGGATTTTGCGCGTTTTTACCGCGATTTTTCCCTGAACTTTCTAGGTCAATAATATAGAGGGAAAAACGCTAGAATTACGCAAAATTAATGAACATGTTGCTTCTTTTTCCGCGATGCGTTTTTTTCCATTAACCATGTGCACAAAAATTGCGGAATTCATTCTAAATAATAGGATGCTTTAATCATGCGTTTTTTACGCGTTTTTGCCACGAAAAAAAAAGCGAAAAAAACGCAAATGATCCTGAACGTGTGCCCGTAGCCTTAGTGTCTCCCTGAAAAAGTAAGACAGAGGAAATGTTAGGAAAACCCTTTTAAGTTAACTGATAAAAAAAATCTCACTCTTTTATGAACAGTGCATACAAAGTAATAAACTAAATATATTCAACACGTAAAATAATGACAAATGCAAAGTCAGTGATTTACCTGAAACTGGAAACACTGGTGCAGGGGGAGCAGAAATTACTCTTGGCGATGTATTATCCTCCAAGTAAAAGTGTGCCGTCTGAAAGCATTTCCTGCAATGTCATGAATAACTTTATTAGTTATTTATGCAACTGTTAAATATATTATTCATTTATATAATATATTATTATTCAATAAAACATCTTGAAAACTTTGTACACTCAGTGAAAAGCAGAAAAGAAAAGTGACAACCTCTCAGACTGGTACAATCGGAGTCCCTTAGCCCCAAAGTACAATAGGAACCCCACTTACCATGTACAATACCATTTATATAAACTACTGGTGTCTTTCTATGTGAAACACATGCCTTTGGACTCCATCATACATCTGCTTCCAGGTACAAATGCACCCAGTGCCTAGAACTTAAAGAATAAATCTGTACAGGATCGTATGCCTTTATTGTGATTTGTGCTTCACACCAAGTACATCAGCAGAGCCTGTGTATCTTTATATTTCAACTTCATCTTGGTCCAACTTTTCCAAAAAGCCCTGATCCACCCTCTAGCCTTGTGCTGTATTCCATAAGGTCTACTGATTACAGCTATAGGTGCTGCTATAGGTGAAGACCACAATATATGGATATTAAGCCTAAACAACCTGGAGAGAAGTTTTACAGCATAGAATATAAAGATAAAGTGGGCACTATCTTTCAATGTCAAAATGTTATAATTTGTGTGTATAAAGGATCCTAAGCATGACACAAATGTAAGGAGAGTGGTGGAAGAAGAGGGCACATGATAAGTCGGGCACAATAGGTACAGAGCGGATAGACATAATTAAATGCAGTGCTTTCAACATGTTTTTTTTTACAGCAGATGACACAGCACTAATTAGATATTTACAACACTAATTACACTGCATACAAGTACCATTAATAAGCCCCTTTGCTCTTAGGGTTGCTCTTGTGCCTTGCGTTGTATCTTTCTGCAAACCATTTAGTTTCAAATGAAATGAAATTACTCTGCAACATTTTTACCTAAACAATGTTTCACTTATCTGCTAAATATCCAATGGCAGCAAGCTGTCTTTATCTTAATATTTCATATTTACACCAGTAAACATGATAACTATTTTATCATAGTAACAGGCTGGGGTGCTGGTAGATATTTTGCTGATTTTGGTAGTAAGTGAAACAAATCTACTGTGTAGTTCCCAAAATGCTTGGATAGATGACATACAGTATCTGCCAAACCGTGGCTCCCCTACAGTCAGGAAGGGGTGCTGCCTGGGGATCTCAACGTGGACTAGACAAGACTACTGTAGCATGATAGTCGTTTCCGCAGCCAAACAAATGTTAATTTTACAAAGTATGTAATATTATTTATGATAGATCTGCACTCCACATTGTTTTGCTGATATGTCAGATTGTCCTGGAGTACAAGAATGAATATCATTTGTGGTTCTGGTAACACTAGGATTTCAGCCTCCACCCTATGTACATACTGGGAAAATGAAACCCGCTCTATAGGCATACAGTAGGACAAGTTGACTATAATATAAGGTATACTGTAAAACATTTTTTACTGTACTTTTTTCTCCTATAAAATAGCATAGTATAGTAAGCCATACCAAAAGCCAACATTACATGTCTGATTAATTGTTATATCCTGGCACTATGTTCCTGCTGAACATATGCTCATACACAGCCAATCTGACCATACAGAGCTGCAGAATAAATCATAAGGACAGGACAGACAAGGGCGAGAACTACTGATGAGAGAGCAGGGAGCTTCAGACTACCTCACACTTTCTTTAGAGAATCAGGATAAGCCGTAATCACTGATGATATCTCAGACCTACAAGCAGCCAACACTAAAGATGATAAATAGCAGGTTAGCATCACTCATGGAGAAGTGGCTTAAAGGGATTGCCCCAACTGAAGAATGAAATGCCCCTTTCAAATAGAAATGTGCAGAATCTGTCTTGTGGATTTCCTGGTTTGGGACAACCCATTTAAATAGTATGTATTGACCTCAGACTGCTTTAGAATATATATATTTTTCTTTTTTTCCTTTTACCATAATATGACAAACTACAACTGCATAAAACATTGATTAATTTTATCTATAGTGATATATTCCATTAGTAATTTAAGTGATTCTAGCACATAAAATATACATTGTTGTTAGATGCCTAATATCCAAAGAGCCTATCCTTATAACAAATTGCTTTAAAAGTTTTTTTTTTGGTTTTTAGCTTTTAATTTTATTTGACAAACACTACTGCATACAGTCATGGCCAAAAGTTTTGAGAATGACACAAATATTATATTTTCACATGATCTGCTGCCCTCTGGTTTTTATGTGTGTTTGACAGATGTTTTTTATCACAGACAGAAATATAATTGCAAACATATGAGTAACAAAAGCTTATATTGACAGTTAGAATGAGTTAATGCAGCAAGTCAATATTTGGTGGAGGAGTTGGCTTACTCCTGTCTGATACCTGCTCCTTTACCCCTATTCAAATTCCACCCTCCGCTGCTATTCCCTCGTTCGAAGTGCACTCCGTCCGCATCTATTCCCCCTCCAACCTCCAACTGGCTGTCATTTACCGCCCCCCAGAACTAGCCATCTCCACCTTTCTCGACCACTTCACCACCTGGCTACTCCATTTCCTCTCTGCTGACATCCCCACCATCATCATGGGCGATTTCAACATCCCCATTGACACTTCCACCCCGGCTACCTCTAAACTTCTTTCGCTCACAGCTTCCCTTGGCCTCACTCAATGGTCCTCTGTGGCCACTCACAAAGGCGGTCACACGCTGGACCTTATCTTCACCCGTCTCTGTTCCCTCACTAATCTCACTAACTCCCCACTCCCCCTGTCTGACCACAACCTACTGACATTCTCTTCCCTCTCCTCTGTTAGTACGCATCCCCCACTCCACAAACTCACCCACCCTCGCAGAAATCTCAAACACCTCAATTTACAATCGCTCTCTGAGTCCCTCCTCCCTCTCACAGACATAGCCTCACTTAATGACACAGATGCTGCTGCCACATTTTATAACACCACAATAAAAACCACACTGGATTCGGCCGCCCCCCTCATGCAGAGCAAAACTCGTACAATCAACAGGCAGCCCTGGCTGACCGGCCTGACCAAAGAACTGAGACGGGCTTCCAGGGTTACCGAGCGGAGATGGAAGAGAACCCACTCCATCGAGCACTTCAACGCATACAAGCAGTCCCTTGCCAGCTTCAAGTCCACGCTCTCTGCCGCAAAACAAACTTACTTTGCATCTCTCATATCCTCCCTGTCTCACAACCCTAAACAACTCTTCAACACTTTCAATTCTCTACTCCATCCCACAGCACCTCCTCCCTCTCCTCTCATTTCTGCCGAAGACTTTGCCTCCTTCTTTAAGCAAAAGATTGATACTATCAGAGAAGGCTTTGGCCCGCAGCCCCCAATGCCCCTCTTAGCCACTCAGCCCTGGTCTTCCAAAACCAGCTTCACCACCATGACAGAAGATCAGCTCTCCACTCTCCTGTCAAGATCACACCTCACCACTTGCGCGCTTGACCCACTCCCGTCCCACCTCATCCCTAACCTTGCCACAGTCTTCATCCCTACTCTCACACACCTCTTCAACCTTTCACTTACAAATGGTGTCTTTCCTTCATCCTTCAAACATGCCTCAATCACCCCGATCCTCAAAAAGCCCTCCCTCGACCCATCCTCAGCGTCTAGCTATCGCCCGATATCTCTTCTCCCCTTCGCCTCAAAACTACTGGAACAGCATGTATATCTTGAACTGTCCTCCCACCTTTCCTCCTGCTCCCTCTTTGACCGGTTACAATCAGGCTTTCGACCGCATCACTCAACTGAAACTGCCCTAACTAAAGTCACCAACGACCTACTAACCGCCAAGAGCAAGCGACACTACTCTGTCCTCCTTCTCCTGGACCTGTCTTCTGCCTTTGACACCGTAGACCATTCCCTCCTCCTACAGATTCTCTCATCTCTTGGCATCACAGACTTGGCCCTATCCTGGATCACATCATACCTAACAGACCGAACTTTTAGTGTCTCCCTCTCACACACCACCTCCTCACCTCGCCCCCTATCTGTCGGTGTTCCCCAAGGCTCAGTCCTAGGACCCCTACTCTTCTCCATCTACACCTTCGGCCTGGGACAGCTCATAGAATCCCATGGCTTGCAGTATCACCTCTACGCCGATGACACGCAGATCTACCTATCTGGACCTGACCTCACCTCCCTACTGACCAAAATCCCACAGTGTCTGTCTGCTATCTCAGCCTTCTTTTCTGCTCGCTTTCTCAAACTGAACATGGACAAAACAGAATTCATCATCTTTCCCCCACCTCATTCTACCCCTCCACCAGGCCTATCCATCAATGTCAATGGCTGCTCGCTTTCCCCAGTCCCACATGCTCGGTGCCTTGGGGTGATCATCGACTCTGCCCTCTCTTTCAAACCACATATCCAAGCCCTCGCCACCTCCTGCCGCCTCAAACTCAAAAATATTTCCCGGATCCGCTCATTCCTCAACCATGAAACCACAAAAACACTAGTGCACGCCCTTATCATCTCCCGCCTCGACTACTGCAACCTCCTACTGTCTGGCCTCCCCTCTAGCACTCTGGCACCACTCCAGTCCATCCTACACTCTGCTGCACGACTAATCCACCTGTCTTCCCGCTATTCCCCAGCCTCCCCACTATGCCAGGCCCTTCACTGGCTTCCTATTGCCCAGAGGCTCCAGTTCAAAACCTTAACCATGACATACAAAGCCATCCACAACCTTTCTCCTCCATACATCTGTGACATGTCTCCCGCTACCTACCTACACGCAACCTTCGATCCTCTCAAGATCTCCTTCTCGACTCCCCCCTCATCTCTTCTTCCCACAACCGCATACAAGACTTCTCCCGGGCTTCCCCCATACTTGGAACTCCCTGCCGCAAAACATCAGACTTTCACCAACAACGGAGACCTTCAAGAAAAACCTGAAGACCCACCTGTTCCGACAAGCCTACAACCTGCAATGATCCTCAGTCTACTGAACCATCGCACGACCAGCTCTACCCTCTCCTAGTGTATTCTCACCCATCCCTGTAGACTGTGAGCCCTCGCGGGCAGGGTCCTCTCTCCTTCTGTACTTGTGTGTCCCTTGTCTAGCACATGTTTATTGTATCTGTCTATATTTTTCCCTTTTCATATGTAAAGCGCCATGGAATAAATGGCGCTATATAAATGTAATAATAATATAATAATAATAATTTGCAGTGTTGACCCTTCTTCTTCAGGACCTCTGCAATTCTCCCTGGCATGCTCTCAATCAACTTCTGGACCAAATCCTGACTGATAGCAGTCCATTCTTGCACAATCAATGCTTTCATTTTGTCAGAATTTTTAGGTTTTTGTTTGTCCACCCGTCTCTTGATGATTGACCACAAGTTCTCAATGGGATTAATATCTGGGGAGTTTTCAGGCCATGGACCCAAAATCTCTATGTTTTGTTCCCTGAGCCATTTAATTATCACCTTTGCTTTATGGCAAGGTGCTCCATCATGCTGGAAAAGGCATTGTTGATCGCCAAACTGCTCTTGGAGGGTTGGGAGAAGTTGCTCTTGGAGGACATTCTGGTACCATTCTTTATTCATGGCTGTGTTTTTAGGCAAGACTGTGAGAGAGCCGATTCCCTTGGCTGAGAAGCAACCCCACACATGAATGGTTTCAGGATGCTTAACAGTTGGCATGAGACAAGACTGGTGGTAGCGCTCACCTTGTCTTCTCCGAATGAGGCGTTTTCCTGATGTCCCAAACAATCGAAAAGGGGATTCATCAGAGAAAATAACTTTACCCCAGTCCTCAGCAGTCCACTGCCTGTACCTTTTGCAGAATATCATTCTGTCCATGATGTTTTTTCTGGAGAGAAGTGGCTTCTTTGCTGCCCTCCTTGAGACCAGGCCTTGCTCCAAGAGTTCCGCCTCACAGTGCGTGCAGATGCACTCACACCTGCCTGCTGCCATTCCTGAGCAAGCTCTGCACTGCTGGTAGCCCGATCCCGCAGCTGAAACACTTTTAAGAGACGGTCCTGGCGCTTGCTGGTCTTTCTTGGGCGCCCTGGAGCCTTTTTGGCAACAATGGAACCTCTCTCCTTGAAGTTCTTGATGATGCGATAGATTGTTGACTGAGGTGCAATCTTTCTAGCTGCGATACTCTTCCCTGTTAGGCCATTTTTGTGCATTGCAATGATGACTGCACGTGTTTCTTTAGAGATAACCATGGTTAACAGAAGAGAAACAATGATGCCAAGCACCAGCCTCCTTTTAAAGTGTCCAGTGGTGTCATTCTTACTTAATCATGACAGATTGATCTCCAGCCATGTCCTCATCAACACCCACAACTGTGTTAATGGAGCAATCACTGAAAAGAGGTTAGCTGGTCCTTTTAAGGCAAGGCTGCAATGATGTTGAAATGTGTTTTGGGGGATAAAGTTCATTTTCTAGCCAAATATTGACTTTGCAAGTAATTGCTGTTAAGCTGATCACTCTGTATAACATTCTGGAGTATATGCAAATTGCCATTAGAAAAAGTGAAGCAGTAGACTTTGTAAAAATTAATATTTGTGTCATTCTCAAAACTTTTGGCCATGACTGTAGATCAAGGACTCATTTTAATAACAGCACTTTGAGTAACTTTACAACATATAAACAGTGATGATGCCAGACAATATTCACAAAGATATGCGAGTCCCTTTATGGGTTTGTTGGACTTCCCATCAAAAACCATAGCCATTAATATGGGGCTGGCCCCATCCTTTGCAGCTATAAAAGCCACTGCTATTCTGGGAAGACTTTCTTAATATTTTGGAAGGTCACATTATTGTAAGTTCATGTTGTACATGAAAATCTGGTTTGCAATTAGAATACTAATTCATCATCAGTGTGTTCGATGGAATTAAAATCTGAGCTCTCTGTAGGCCACTTAGTCTACACTAAATTTGCCAAATCATGATCTTCATGGACCTTGCTTTGTTCACTGGGCACAGTCATGGTGGAAGAGAAAAGAGCCTTCCCCAAACTGTTCCCACAAAGTTGGAAGTGTGAAATTATTTTGTATGCTGCAGCATTATCTACTTGTAGTCCTGGAACAGGTCAATGTTCACTTGATCGACGTCCTTGAGGCAACAATTTAGAATGAGCTTGTGTCAGGGATATCAATCAAGACTCCTTGACTCTTCTACTGAAAGACTCCACCCCAATGACTGCAAGTATATAATTAACATACATCACATACAGTGTATAGAGATTCTTTAAAGGAGCTGTCTGTTCCAAATCGATAAGTCTGCAGTCACTCTGTGTGTGTCACACACTGTGCGCTGCAAGGATTCGCCAGTTTCTGAGCTAAGGACCAGAGGGTACGTATGCGCTACACATACTCCCAACCAAGCCAATCCAGTGGGTGCTGCCTCACTCCATAACGTCAGCGTGGCTGAATAGAGGGCATGGCCTCACTCCATACAAGTGTATGGAGCAAGGCCGCGCCCACTGGCCAGGCTCTGGAGTATGTATAATGCATACTTACCCTGCAGTCCTGGGTCAGAAACAAGCGAATCCCTGCAGTGCACAGAGTGACTGTAGACTTATTAACTTGGACAGGACAACCCATGGACAACTCCTTTAACCTAATGTGGTAACTATTACAAATTTATAAGGACATGTTCAGAAAGTTATTCAGTTACAGTACACTAGAAGGCAGTGGCAGAGCTTTAAGGGTTAAAGCCAATGACAGGTTCTCTTTACCGTATACACTTTATTCAATTGCACAGAATACTTAAGTCGTCTACTTTAATCAACATTATCATCTTACTTTTCTCTTAGACACATAAAAACACTGAATAAATTTCCCACTGTCAGAATCAAAAACATCATTTCAAGAATAGCGTGGAAAGTCGCATGCCCATCACAACAATTAGGTTGTTACTATATAAAGTCTATGTAAAACATCTGGCTCCCTGACTCCAGTAAGGAGATTTAAACACTTCCATCTGTTTGGTAATAGAGGTGAACAACATCATGATGATGTGATAAGTGTGAATAACTAATTATCACACGATTAGAATGAAACAAGTGATGACTGTCTATAACATTGAAACGTACAGTATTCCCATCAATCAAAAACATAAAAAAATGATGTTTGACAGATGTAAATATAAAAAAACTTCAGCACTTAAAATGCACATAAACATTTCCGCTAGTAAAGTAGAATTGAATGCTTTTAGCACAACAAATTTGTGGATATATTAGTGGATATGAGCCAGAGCCATAAGACACTACTATGAGGACAGGAATTTATATGGGAATGTTGGCCTTCTGTTGTCTTTTTTGTGCAGGTGGATTGTGCACCAAAAACATCAAAATGAGAGCACAGTGATTGATGAATTGGTGCAATTCAAAGCTTCTTTTTTAGCCCTTTTGCTTTTTAGAGCATTTCTAGAGTAAAACGACACACAATCCTTTCAACAAGGAATAAAATGTCACTTCAACAGCGCACAAACAAATCGATAGATCTTGTACTCCACTAGAGGACAAGAGAATTAAGCCACGTGCACACTTTCATTATTTGGTGAGTTTTTACATCAGTATTTGGAAGCCAAAATCCGGAGTGATCGAAAAATGCATAGTGGAGTTTGGAGTGTGACTGTTTGAGGTTGTGGACAGGTGTCTTTTACACTGATAACAAGTTCAAACAGGTGCCATTACTACAGGTAATGAGTGGAGGACTGAGGAGCCTCTTAAAGAAGAAGTTACAGGTCTGTAAGAGCCAGAAATCTTGCATGTTTTTAGGTGACCAAATACTTATTTTCCACCATAATTTGCAAAATAAATCTTGCCAAATCAGACAAGGTGATTTTCTGGATTTGTTTTCTCATTTTGACTCTCATAGTTGTGGTCTACCTATGATGTCAAGTACAAGCCTCTCTCATCTTTTTAAGTGGGAGAACTTGCACAATTGGTGGTTGACTAAATACTTTTTTCCCCACTGTAACTAATAAAAAAGGTGCAAATAAAAAAAGTCGCTATTAGAACCATTTTCTCTCAAGAAAAGGCAATAGAATTGATGAATATATCTCTTTATTCTTCAAAACATTAATTATCTTCAATTTAGTATCAGCTGTTTGAGGTTATAGTTAAACATGTTCATCCTTCGTGTGCCTTTCTATTGTGGGTCCCAGAATCAATATCCCCTTTTTAATTCTTCAGGCCCTTCTTTAACCTTTCAGCCATGTCCTGATTTTTGTGCTTTCATACTTTTAAAGCCTTTAATAAAACTTTGGATTTGAAAAAAGTAAATTTTCTATTTACAAAGGCTTCAAATCTTCACTATTCTATTAGTAATCTGAGTATAGTAACTAAAACACTGCATTACAACGCAAATTATTCTGTATATTATATCTTTCAATCTATTAATTATCCATACATATCTGGGTCCTTCTTAGAAATAGATCTCCATAACAAAGTATTCTTTCCACTTTTATTTTATGCTGTCCTGACTTTTAAACCACCTAATGTGACGCTCCACTTTAGGTAATGTTGACTGTATAATATTACCAATATATACCCTTTATACTCATGAGCTATTGTAGAACTGTACGGGCTTTATAAGTAGCTCTGCCATTAACAACAGGTCTTAGATGTAACTCTGATGGCAGCTCACTATACATTCACCGATGCTATACTTTCCATAACCTTCAGTACACTGTTCAGCAAAAATTTCTTTTCACAAGATGAAGTAAAATCATGTCACTTACCGCCAGTATATTAGAATACCCACAAGTACCACAAGACAGATAAAGGTCAGGGATGAGACGACCACTAGTGGTATAATTGTCTTCTCCTGTGACTCCAGACCTTCTGCTAGACCAACACGAGACTCATGGCTACTATTACTTGCCTCTGCAGTCAGAGAAAATGGAAATCATCCATATATGTATATTAGTAAAACAACAGACCATAAAACATGTCTATGTGGAGATATATTTATCAAGCAGTAGTGACGCTTACTACTACTGGTCTTTAAATGAGGCGTATCCTGTAATTTGTGGGCATTCTCTCATTGCTCCATACACTAGCGCAGTGTTCCCCAACTCTGGTCCTCAAGAGCCACCAACAGGTCATGTTTTCAAGATTACGTTAATATTGCACAGGTGATGGAATTATTGCCTGTGAAAGTATCACAATTATCACCTGGGCCATACTAAGGAAATCCTAAATACATTACCTGTTGGTGGCTCTTGAGGACCAGAATTGGGGATCACTGCATTAAAGAGTTTGGCCATACTAACATTTTGGTGTGGAATGTGTTACTCTGAAGTGGACCCTCTACACTTAAATCATTATTAGAGGAGTCACACATCTACAATAATAAACTACACCTTATGTTGTACTGTGCTTTACTTACCTTAGAATATTTAGCAGGAACTTCACATTACATGAATGACTGCAGATTGTAAGTGAAAAGTTGAAATAGTCAGCCCTGCTTTTTTGTCAAAAATTGTGCAATGAGTATTTTTTGCTTATTATTAGAATTATTCTATTATATTAATTGGAAAGGGCTTAAAATAAATTTTATTGAAAACATGTTCAGCCAACAGTCTAATGTATATAGCAACCTCAACAAATGTCAGGGGAGATTAGGAAGCAGCATGTCCAATTTTGGACTGAAAATCTTTTTGTTCTCAAAAAATAAGAGATTCTCTAAGAGAGAAGACATTTCTGTCTCGTCATAGTAAGCGATGCTGTGTGTATGAGAGTCGGGTAAAAGATCAGTCAAACCATCATTCAGCTGACAGCTATCTAAAGCGTGTGGGTTTTCCTCTTTAAACTACCAAATGTAACACTGATTGGAATGTTACATACAGATCTAGCAGAGGTTACCATGGCTCAGATAATACAGCACTAGGGTACCATGGCACAAAAAAGTGTAATTCTACACCAACTTGACATCAGATAGTGGCTTGTACAATGTACAATGTTAAAAAGGGGTTGTCTGGCCTTCCGGTGCAAGTCTGCAGTCGCTCTATGTGACTGCAGACTTTTGAATTCTCACAGGCATCGGGAACGGTGGGCCAGTGACTGAAAGTATGTGATTTGTATACATATGGTCACGTGCCGACTCAACTAGACATGTGCGGATTGACTCAATGCAAGTATATTGAGCAAGGCCGGACACGTCTAGTCGGAATGTGGACAGAAGTATGCAAAATGTATACTTTCGGTCACACACCAAAGGCCCCCTGCTCCTGCACTAGAGAATACTTACAGTGCGTGCTCTGTGAGGATTTACAGGTCTGCAGTCACATAGAGTAACTGCAGACTTGTACCCTAAGGCCAGATGAGCGCTTTAAGTTATCTTAAATCGCTCTAATGAGCTAGTCTTCTGTGACAGGTTACTAAGATGGTGTGATATGGGTCAAGATAACCATTGCTACATCTGTGCATTGCTGTTTCCTTATGCAATATAAATACCAGCAAAGACGCTTTTGAATATGTTACAACCACTGAAGGATTGCTTTGATATCAACTGAAAATGAGAAATGGACAATTAATGGTATCCTATGATCTGTACAGTAAATAATAGTCTTACTGCTTTGGTTTTGTATGACTGAAGTGTTTTTTTCATATGGCCAAACAAGGGAAGGTCATGAGGAAATGTTTTTATCTTATTTTATATTAAATATCACATTTTAGAGAGGACCTGTCAACTGCCCCAAAAAATTGAGTTACTGTAAATAGCTTGTAAAAATCCCTGAGCTCCCTAATTCTGCAATCATTTAAATTTTTCATTATTCCTTTGTATTACCTTTGGAGTACAGTAAGTGAACTGCACATTTCATCAGAGTTTTTTCTGGGGACATGTTCATTCACCTCTCCCAGATTCTGCCAATCACTGTGATTGACAGCGTCTGGGAGGCGTGAAAGCCCAAGTCTCCAGAGAAAAGTCTGAAGAAATGCCCAGTTGGTCTTCAAATAGAGATTTCACATAGTGCACTCCAAATGTGGTAAATGTGAACTTTTCTGCAATAGACTGATGCATAACAGAAGGTAAAAGCAGAACCAGGGGAGCGCAGGAGTTTTACAGTTTACAATTTTTCCAATTTTATTGAACAAGTGAACACGTTTTATTGAACACCTTTGAATAAAGATTGGACAGTTTATATACAGCTATAATGTACATAAAAGCTGAGCATTGTATACCTTTTACTTTAATTCTCTGGCATTGTCCCTGATTTACATTAGGAGTTACAGCCCGCATGGATAGTTTGCGCTTTCCTGTTTATTACTGGAGGCTGAACAAGCAGGGAGCAATGTGGGATCAGAAACAGGAATGGTGAATTCTGCTGTACATGACAAAGTCGTGACTACAGAATAAGTAAAGAAGCATTGATGACGCAGCTCAACCTATTATGTAGATTATATCGCCATATAAACTGTAACCTTCTGATGAAAGGTAAACCAATACATTAGCACCTATACTAGAATCTATTATGACTTTATATGTAGTGTTTGTTTTATGCATAATATGTACAGTATGTATGTATACGGGACTGTGTACTAAACACTATATATATGGGTTTTACTAATCTTACATTTTAAAATGATACAATTGGCACAAAATGCATATCTACATAATGAAATATTGCATCAAACTCCCTAATCAAAAGAACAGAACATGTAACATCAGCTTAAAGGACAAACACTGTTTAGAACATGCATGCAAGCATCACAGTCATGTATGAAATATCATAAGAATATGATATTTATTCATTAGTCCATGCATCTCATGCTCCTCCACCATTGCATAAAGAAATATACATTACACATAAAGCACCACAGAAAATTAGCCTGAAATTGACTCGCTTTGGTATGTTTCTATTACATAAAGTATTGCTTGTCTAGAAGCTTCTTGAATTATAATTCTATATATATGAAATATATATTATATGACTGCGATATGAAATATAATTATCCTACCGTACGGACATACACTATCATCACAGGAAATATACATACATACAGGCTGCTGGACAATATGCATTTTTACAGGTTTCACATAACAGTGGCAGACCGTCCATATGCAGCAGCAGGGAGAATCCAGAAATCCAGAGATTGAAAGGGCAAACATAATACCACAACATTAGTTTTATAATATAATTTGATACGGATCTATAATACTGCTGATGGGCACATGCAGCCTCTTGTCTGACTTGCATTTGCTGGGTATTTCACGGCAGTGACAACATGTTACATAGTTTTGAATGTACATTTCTTTGGATGTTATGTAGTGAGATTTTTTTGCATTTTTTATTCTCTCTTTTCTGTAAGGCCTGGGGTACAAGGTGACTTTGGCCACTACACAGGTGGCAAATGAATGCGGTCATATTGCGATTCGCAAGGAACTGCAGCCTTGACAAGCAAGCTACAGAAAGTTGAACGGAGGTGGATTTTTTGATATGTGCTTGTGTAGTTTGTGGGTACCAGTGCAAACCCATTCACTTGCAATATGCTTATGAGGTAGCAGCGGCATACAGTGATCCTTGGCTTCATGACCTGTGTGATGGCCAAAGTCACTATTTAGGCCCAGTCATACTGACTTTAAAGAGTAACCTTCATTTTAATTTTTATTTCATAAATCAATAGTACAGAAGAATGGAAGAAGCAACCTTGTGATATATCTTATCAGAGAAATCTGCTTCTTTCTCTGCCAGAATTGATCTGTCATTATAAAAACTCTCGATGCTGAGGTAAAATCTGTATTCGGAGAAGACATTTCCATTACTGAGATAGAAGATGGCAGCTGGTACTGATAAGACTCTATGTAGATAGAAGAGGGAGAGGATGCTGGAGAAGGATACTTTCAATACCAATGATGGCAAGAAGAACAAAAAAAAAATCAATTTTGGAACAAATCAACCCAGCATGTCACTCGAAGCAAGGATCATCAAGCTATGACTTGCCAACTTTGGACACATCATACGCAGAGTGCAATCACTGGAGAAAGACATCATGGTTGGAAGAATAGAAGGAACAAGATGAAGAGGGATGCCAGCAACCGGATGGCTTGCTACAATGAAGATAATGGCAGAGAAGACCTTGTTGGACCTATCTAGGCTTGCACAAGATCGATCTTCCTACAGAACGTCCATCCATCAACTCGTCATGGCTCCAGATCAAGCTGAGGACTGTTGATAATAATAAAAGACAGAAGAGAGAGGAGGAGATAAGGGTTCTGTCTCTAGCTCTAACCTCCTCCGGTCTACATAGAATTGTATCAATAGCAATTGCCATCTCCTATCTCAGTAATGGGAGAGTCTTCACTGACTACAGATTTTACCTCAGAATTAAGAACTCTGATCAATTCTGGAAGAGACAAAAGGAAATTTATCTGATAAGATATTACAAAGTTACTTATTTTTTCATGTACTATTGATTTATGAAATAAAAATTAAAATAATAGTTACTCTTTAATAAAAAAAATTCACATGTTGAGGGCTCAATTTGGGTTTTGCAGGCGTGGAGCAGCTGCAATATATGACCAAAGCGCTAGGTGCTTGATGATGCGCCAATAAAATTCTCAACCTAGGCCTGTGTATTTAGACATGGGGTAATCAGGGTAATTACAGGGAACAAAATCTTTTTACTCTAAATGGAGAAAGGCCTTGCTACAACTCTGATCACTAGGAGGCTTTATTATACAGCTGTCATTGGTACACCACACACATACCCAACGACCATGGGTTCTCTTCGTGGCAGTTACACCGACCAGAAGACAGAGGCATACAATAGGATCAGGCATCTGTGTCTGGCTGCAATACATCATTTATAATTTCTAATATGACTCTAGGGATGGGTTTGTGGACCTTGTTGTTAATACGAATTTTTTCCCAGACTTCATATAAAATATGATGTTGACGTTTCTATGTACATATCAAAGCGGTACATCAATCAGGTGTACATGGCAGACACAGCTGAGACATAAAGCATATACATACAAATATTACACTTATGACAATATAGAATTATACAGTCTGCAGACCAGCAACCACAGTGATGGCGAGGTATAGATGGAGTACAGTCATGCATTTTTCTGTGGAGTCTGAAATTTGCAGTAAAAAGTCACAAGTTGTACTGGAGGCATGCACATCATGTCCTGGCATCAAGCATATGATACACAATGTTCCACAGACAGTTACGTGTAATATTCATGACGCACCTTGATTAGAAAACTCTTCATGGCATCAGAAATTAGGGTGTGGATCATGGGGCATTTATGGGTTAAGAAAGAAAGGAGATCATAACTGTTCTTATTTTACAATGGGAACTTTGATATGTTGCATGCAGCTTACTGTCAAGAGCTGTCCAATGCAATGACTATGCGGCACTACACTGTGTTCCAAATTATTATGCAAAAATTGTTTAGGAGTGATAAGGTAAGAATTATTTTGTTTGTCAGTTAAACTCATTGATGGTGATGTGTGTCAGGGCTCTTTATATCACTGTAAGCAATTGCAGACACCTGTGCTAATTAGTTTGGCAGGTGTGTCCAATGAAAGGCAAGACTACTTAAGAAGGCTGTCCCACATTATTAAGCAGCCTACATTTTCTGCCAAAATGGGAAAGAAAAAGGATGTGTCGGCTGCTGAGAAGCAACAAATTGTGGAGTGTTTAGGTCAAGGCATGACTACAATCAACATTGCCAAGACACTTCATCGTGAGCATCGCACAATCAAGAAGTATGTAGCTGATTCACAGTACACACGTGTGCGTGCTGATAAGGGAAAATTGAGGACTCTTTCCTACAGGCAATTACGTCAGGTTAAAAGAGCAGCGGCAAAAAAGCCTTGTCATAGCAGCAGACAAGTTTTTGAAGCTGCTGGTGCCTCCAACGTCCCCCGAACAACAAGATGCAGGGTCCTTCAGAGGTTTGCAGCTGTGCGTAAGCCATCCTGTCGACCTCCTCTATCCACTGCACACAAGCAGAAATGGCTCCAGTGGGCCAAACAATACATGAAGACTGACTTCAAAACTGTTTTGTTCACCGATGAGTGCCGTGCAACGCTCGATGGTCCAGATGGATGGAGTGGAGGATGGCTGGTTGATGGACACCCCATGCAAACACGGCTACGGCGCAAACAAGGTGGAGGTGGAGTAATGTTTTGGACTGGAATCATGGGGAGAGAGATTGTCGGCCCCTTTAGGATCCCTGAAGGGGCAAAGATGAACTCCATAGTGTATGTTGAGTTTCTCAAACAGCACTTCCTGCCATGGTTCAAGAAGAAGAACCGTGCATTCTGCAGCAAGATCATTTTCATGCATGATAATGCACCGTCTCATGCTGCACGTAACACATCTGCATCTCTGGCTGCTATGGGCATAAAAGGGGACAAACTTATGGTGAGGCCCCATGCTCCCTTGACCTCAACCCCATTGAGAACCTCTGGAGCATCATCAAAAGGAGTGTCTGTAATAGCTGGAGGCAGTTCATATCTAAGCAACAGCTCTGGGAGGGTATTCTGTCCTCACGCAAAACAATTGAAGCAGAAACCATCCAAAACCTGACAAATTCAATGGACGAGAGAGTTCAGAAGCTCCTTTCGAACAAGGGGTCCTATGTGCAAATGTAGCATCACCTAGAATAAAGTTTTGAGTTAAAAACTGTTTGATTTCAGTTTGTAAGAACCTGCTAATGCTTATAATTTCAAAAATGACCAGTTTTTTGTTTTTTATTAAAATGAAAAGGTTGAAAACTCTGCTGTGCATAATAATTTGGAACATGCATTTTGAGTGCAGTTTGAGTGTTTTACTTTTTTAAAAATATACTGTTATCATAGGAAGTCTGTACAAAAACCTTTCAATTGTACTCTAATAGTTATTTGACTGGAAAATTACAATGACTGCAATTCATATAGGTAATTTGGGAAAATCTGAGAAAATATTATTTGCATAATAATTTGGAACACAGTGTATATGCAGCACAACCATCAAAAGAGCTAACCCTTGTGTGAGATTTGTAATTGTTTCTCCTTTAAGAGGGGGAAATCTACAAGGTGGCAACAAATTATCATGGGATATCATTTTCTCACTCTATGATCATCTATGAAAAAACAAAGTCTGAATTTTCACTATTATTATAGTTTATTGGACGGCTAATGCTTTATGTTTTATTTTTATAAACTATAACCTATTTTTCTTTTATAGAGGACATGTTATCAGAAAATGACCTATTTTTTTAAATCAGATTTTTATGTTAAGTGTAGTTTTTTAATTTGCAATATTCACACTGGCTACCATGCCTAATATTACATTTCCTGCTCTTGTAGAGAAGACTTTTAAGCAGTCTCATTGTCATAACGGATAGGATTACATTGACAGGTAAGACCTGCACAGTAGATAAAACAGGATTCGCCATTCAGAATGCGTGATGTTACAGCTCCCCTCCGCCCCCTCCCTTCACAATGAAGTTTGTCCAGATCAGAGCATGTTCAGAAAATCTTTCTATGCATACAACGGCTTCTATTGCCCATGTGAAGAAAATAAAATAAGAAACTAAAATTATTCATAGTTGTCAGTTTCAAAATTGCAACATTTTCTTTTACTTTTATAGTGTTAAAAAAATATTGAAAAATAAATTTATGTAAAACCTGATTTAAACATCACAACATTTTCCGATGATAAATTCCCTTTAAGTGCTAAATTGCAAGGTGATGGTCCCCGCCCTAAATTTAAGCCTTAAGGCACTGTCACACTTAGCGATCGCACCAGCGATCACGACAACGACATGACCTGGCAGAGATCGCTGGTGCGATCGCTATGTGATCGCTAGTTAGATTCCAAACACAACTCATCAGCGATCTGTATAACGACCTCTGCGGGCGTTGGGAAAACCTTGTCCCACCTGTGACGCAGGTGAAGTCATTCATAAAGGATGTCACACTCAGCGATTCAGGCTCACCAGCGGGACACCAACGACCAAAAAACGGCTCAGAACGTTCATAAGCGATCAGCGACATCTCAGCAGGGGTCACATCGCTGCCACATGTCACACACAGCTGCGTCGCCAACGAGATCGCTACTGCGTCATAAAATCGGTGACGCATTAGCGATCTCGTTAATGATCTCGCTTAGTGTGACAGTACCTTTAGTCCTTAATACAGATTTAAAGTGTTTGCCTCATTTTCATTAATGGTTAAAATTACAAAATGTCATCATTTTTATCCAGTAAATATATAGCAATCATCATATTATACAGCACTGTGTACTTACAATTGCTCATTTTGCCTTTCTACCCAGCTAATTCTTCCCTTTTCTCTGCTCTATGCAGAAACAGGAAGTCTCTTTTCCCTGCATGAATCATCCCTCGCTTCAACACCTGACCCAGCTGCTCTGCTCATTCCCATACCAGGGACTTTTGCAATGATCAGTCATGAGTCAGTGAAAATAGACCTCCAGTTTCTACATTGAGCGCAGAAGGATTCAGCTAGTCAGTTTTTAATCATACGATACCATAAACCTAATGGAAAAGAGAAGAATTAACTGGGTAGAAAGGCAAAATGATCAATTGTAAATACACAGTGCTATATAATATGACTGTAATATATTAATAGAATAAAAACTTTAATTCTTTAAAATTCCTTTCCATTCTCAAGAGCAGATAGATTTTTAATTCTACAGTTTATTGCTTGTTTCTTAAGTTACCAGCCACCCAAGAGTGCCCAGACTCCTAGGCAAGCAACATGCACGTGCCCGTTGTTTGCTGGCTGGACAAGTGACTCAGCGTTGGAGGGCACACAGTTCAAACCAACTCTGTGACCATGGGTTGCCAACTGTCCAGAAATTCCAGGACAGTCCACAAAAATAGGCCACTTTATGTCTGTTTTTTTTCTGAAGCTTAAGAAACTTACGCAGTTTATTATCATTTTACATTTTACAGTGAAGGCAGCTTATGTCTTCATATGCAAATTATGGGCAGTAGACATACATAACTTATAATGATAATGATTTATTATGGTTTTCATTTGTATTCGTACAAAAAATATTATCTGTTTGCGTTTTTTTGATAAGTTGTCCAGAAAAAATAAAAAGTCAAGATGGCCACCCTGACAGTAAGGCCCCATGCACACTTTGCGGATTCACTTGCATTTTTTTCTGCACGGATTTTGCTAAAACTGCAGGTAAACCGCACTGCGGTTTTAGCGCGGATTTACTGCGATTTTGGCGCGGTTTTTAGTGCGGATTTGCCCTGCGGTTTTACACCTATAATAGGTGTAAAACCGCAGCGGAATCCGCACAAAGAATTGACATGCTGCGGTTTTGAAACTGCACCCAATCCGCACGGAAAATTCCACAGCGTGTACACAGCTTTTTTTTTTCCCCCTTCACTAACATTGTACTGTACATGGCGTGCGGTTCCGCAGAACAAAAACCGCTGCGGAACCGCATCAAAAACCGCATAGTGTGCATGGGGCCTAACAGTGCCACCAGTCTGAACTGACAATCTTCAGGAGCACACCACCCCTGAGAATCTAGAAGCTAAGACCAAGAGCTCCTGAAAACAGAAGAAGAGCAATTCTCTAGTAAAATGATTATCTGCATCATTCCACTAAAAGCGAGCCCATAAAAATAGTACACCTGTGGCTTCATGGGGTTAGAGACAGTCAGGTGTCTCTTAAGTTAGACTGGAGGATCTAAACGGCAACTAAAAATGTTCAATTACCGCATTAGATCAGAGCACAATATTGCACACTGTCATATCTAATGTAGTCTTATGGGGGCACATATAATTCCAGCTGGCCTCATTTCTGTACCTACAAATCACATGTGATTTCTTACTGCCTCATAAAATACTACGTGATGTTATATGACTGTGAGCATGATTTTGAAATGTAATATTGTTATGCAATTTTTATTTTTTACATTCTGAAGAAAGACTCATATGAAATAAATGACATGTGAAATCACATAACTTTGCTGAGCACTTATCACATGCAATGAATTCTCATAGGAGATGCAGCATATCGTGTTAGGTAAGTGTCACTGGAGGGAACGCTGCCTACAGACTGCCTGAACAAGTGCAGGACAAGATTAAGGCCACGTTCACACATCAGCGGTTGGACAGTATTTTCTATCAGTATTTATAAACCAAATCCAGGAATGGAAGAAAGAAGGAAAATTATAATGGGCATACTTGCACCTATTCTATTTTTCTGACCCACTCCTGGTTTTGGCTGACAAGTACTAATGGAAAAAAGTGATCAAAATACTGACGTGTGAAAATTGCTTAAAGGATTGAAATATCCCGTACTGCTACATATTAACATTCAGACCAACAGGGTAATTTTATATTATTTTTATAATGATGTGTGTAATGCATTTCGGATAATTTCTAAATAATGATTTTACATTAAGGTAAACTGATGTATCATGAGTTTGCTCAAGCTAGGGCTCCACAAATGTCGCGAGACACTGAAATTGCAATGACACACTGCAACACTGGATATAATGACTTCCTGTGGACCTGCGACATACAACTGTGGCACAGAAGTCACATATAGCTGCACATGCGGTGGATTTTCAGTCGCTAGTCTGTAACTTGGCAGCTTTATTTAGAGCAAAATCAGAGCTCTAAAATAGTCAGCTACAGCAAGTCACAGACCAGTCGCAGAAATGTTTCTGGACATGCAACTTTGCAATGAACTGTTGTTGCACGACACATGCTGTTGTGTAGCCCTAGCCATAAGCGCATGTTCACACACTTGCATTTCATTTTCATATTTACGTGTGCTGTCCTTATTTAAATTGGATAGCGCACAGACAGGGCTGTTCTGATGAGAGTTGTATCACCCAGAGCGAGTGTCTGCATGATAAAAATTGCAGCATGCAGTAATCTCTTCCATTTTCCCATTTAAGTCTGCATTAAATTCGATTCCATACAGATTGCTTTTTCTGGATATATTGCCATTACTGACCTATGAAACTGTATTTGGTCTTGTAAATTTTATTAACTTGTTGATGTTGCCATATGGATGTCATATGAAGGGTGTATAGATGGAAAATGGATGACAATATGGATAAAAATCGTCCAGTTCTTCAGCCAGGCCTACTGTAATTCGTATATTATATATTTTTTGGAATCCACTTTTTGTTAGAAGAGTTCCCTGATACTGGATCCCTATCAGCTGGGATTGGTAAGGGAACTTGGTAGCAAATTTTTCCGTTTCCCCGCAGCACCACCACCACAGGGAAAATAAGGCATTACACAATTTCTATTAAAATCAATCCCTGTCTGTTTAATGTTTGAGTCCTCCAGGAAAGAGAGGCTCTTTGTAGTCTTTTTTGTAGCCACTCTATGGCTTGTAGATGATGATCCTAAATTAGGGAGTCCACTGTATTACCTCAGAATTTCATAATGGTATATATGAAAATGTTTTTTTGCTAATCATTTTCATTAAAGGGGTTATACCCATTATCTTCAGGACAAACGTATTTGGGACCTGACTTTGTGGCACTAATATAGAAGTATTACAGTGCCATCTTCCTTACACCACTCTCCTGATTTCAATATGGCTGCTGACTGAGGAGCATGTGACCAAACCTGTTAGTCTGCCTCCTTCAATAGAAAGACAGCTGTCCTATGCGCAGTGTTTTCATTGGCAAAGCCTGGTGTACTGGCCTGGCCACCGACTCCACTAGCAGCAAGCATTTTGTGGAGAGCTGTGCAGTCTGTGAAGAAAGGTGCATTAACATGTACAGAAGAAGAACATGTCACACTTACAGTGAACCGGTCACGTGAAAAACCCTATTAACCTGCCGATATGAGGCTAATCTGCAGGTAAATAGCGTTCTGAACCTGCCCAGCACCCGCACTGAGACCCCCACTGCCATGAGGAAATTGACTTTATTCCCCTCGGAGCATTCAGTGTTCAGTCATAGAGGCGGCACCGGCGAGGGTTTAGTCACCTCTCTGTAACCGCGCTGCCTGCACTGACTGACACCCGGCCCTAATGCTGAGTCGATGTCAGTCAGTGCCGGGGGCGCAGACACAGCTGTCACACTCTATACACAGAGCGATCACTGAACCCGCGCCGGTGCCGCCCCCGTGACTTCATTGATAGGTTGTGAAAATCGGACTGCACAAAGATGTCATCCGAGTGTAGTCTGATGGTTTCCAAGGACTCACTGACTTGCATCGCTGAGCGCGAATCGATAATTGGATCCAACTCATGTATACCGCGATTTTTTCCTCAGATTGACTAGATCTCGGGTAAAAAATGGACATGTGCACTGCCCCATAGAATAACATTGGTCCGAGTACAATCCAATATTTTGTTGGATCACACTTAGACCAAAAATCCGGCCATGGGCACGAGCACTTTGGATATGTCATCAATATCCATTCAGTAGGGGTGCGTCAGCCGGCAGCTCAGCCAATCAGCTGTTTCCAGAAGCCGGATGTGTTCTGCACATCCATCCACAACTGTCTGAATGAATAGGAATGGATCTGCAGTACCCAACTGTGGCCACTATGCATGTGACAGAGCTGTGCTGTGCAGCTTCTCCAAGTGATCACATCCGGCCGCCAACGCCACAGGGAATAGCTAATCAGTGGGAGTATCGCACCCCATCAATCTGATATTGATGACCTATCCTAAGCATAGGACATCAATATAAAATGTACTGGACAAATCCTTTAACAGAATGAACTTGAAATGTCTTAAGTGTTTATATAAGAATATGAAATAATTGGGTTACTGGTCTTGATTCTGTTATATTTACACTGATAGTAATGAATGCTGTACCTAAGAACTGATCATTTTATCTTGTCCTATTAGTACTGTCTTAGGATTTCATGACGTATCACCAGTTGAGTTTAAATATTGGCCAAAAATGATAAATACCTGGCTTTAAAATTATGCATTGTAATCTTCCTATTATCTTGTATAGATGTGAGTAATGCATTAAGTAACATGTTACTTAGCGATGGTATCCTTTTCATATCATATTATGTATTGTGTTCCTTATTGAGTGGATGGTTTGTGTTACAAATTCTTGAAGGGATACTGACATCTAATGGTAAAAGAGCTGTATTACACAAACTTAATTTGTGTTTTCTTTACACCTTTTTAAAAGTGAAAAATAATAATAATAACAGTGGGATACATTTGTATAGAATGTTAATTTAATGCTATAAACAGTACTCTGTGCATCCACACATTATAAACTCACAAAGCCCACTTACTGATTGCACTTGTCAGCTTTAGTAATAATCGCTGTCTATTGGAGAAAGTTTTTTTCAGCGGCATGTAACAAAAATATGCAAAAGGGATTTTCATTTTCTGTTGTAGTCATACCTAGGTCTCTGACTTGTGAAGTAAACACTTGGCGTCAAACATGGACAATTCTCAAGGGGATATACCCGTTTTAGTAAATATTTGTGTTCACAATGAAATAATATCTCTGTATCATGTCAGGTCCATCAGCATTATGCTGCTCCTCTTGATCATCCTGCAATTTTATGCGATTGACTTGTTGTTACCATTCCCTTTGTAAAAGGATCATTTACCATCACAATCTGGCAAATTGTCAGCAGTGATTGGTCAGAGACTCACCTCCAAATGCTGACACCCAGTTGTCAATTAAGTCAGACATTTCTAGGAGGATTACCAGAGGAACAGCACAGCATAGAGTTATACAATTATTTATTAAAACCGATATATCAGGGGAATAACTAGTCCTCCTTATGAAAATCATCTTATCATGGCCTTTTGAGGTGCCTTAAGGGCAGATTTGGGAAACAATACTGTAGAGTATTGACTGCCTAAAGGTCTGTTTACACGGATCGGTGGCGCTAAACGACTGTCAATCAGTAAACATTTACCAATCAGTATATGTTTAATATCTTGCTGACACAGGCAGACTGCAGTAAACGATGCGGACTGAAAGATCTGTAGCAAATAGTTCAGTGCACATAAGTTGCTGTAGTTCTATGAAGCGCGAGGCGAATCCTGTTTACACAGGACAATGCACTGCCGAGAACGACGTTTTTGCGCTGCACAAAAAAGTTTCACCCGACTAACGAGCATTTTGCTGATTCTCTGGGTGATCAGCAGACTGTTTACATTGAAAGATTATCGTAAGTGAACATTGTTAAGAAACCTCATTTAAGATAATTTTTCGGAGTCAATGCAGTGTATGTGTAATCTCAATGGAACTACAAATAATTCATCATTAGAATCCAAATGATCAAAGTGTAAGTAAAAATAATAGTTTAATAGTAGTCTTTTCTTCTGGGCCAAAGAGACCTATTGGGCACCCTAGATTCCAGGGTCAGGGTCGGCATTAGGGGCAGGCAAACTAGGCGTCTGCCTAGGGCCCTCACTCCTCCAGGGGCCCCCTGCCAGTGGTGTTCCGCCAATACCAGCACACCATGCTGACGCAATGGGGCCTGTGAGTCAGGGAGTCCAGGTGCCAGAGCCATTTCTGCTCCCGCTGCATCGTGCATTCAACTGTATTATCATAGATGCCGATTCAGTTGAAATCAATGATGGAGGAGATAGTATCAGGTGACACTCCTTCTCTCTGATTCCCCCTCTGGTTCTGATGCAGCAGGCACGATGACGTTGCTTCATCGCGCGCCACACTGTGCCGAGCAGTGAAGCTGCTGAGTAGAGGCACTGCACAGACCACAGCAGCGGGTGAACAAGGGTAGGTGAGTATTTATTTATAGAAACTATTCAAGTCTGCATTATACTATATGGGACTGCATTATACTATATGGGGCTGTATTATACCTTATGGGGGCTGCATTATACAATAAGGGGCTGCGTTATACTATATGGGGCTGCATTATACTCTGAGGCTGCAATATACTCTATGGGTCTACAATATACTCTGCGGGCTGCATTATACTCTATGAGAGCTGCATTATACTCTATGGGGTTGCGTTATACTCTATGGGGCTATCTTATACTTTATGGTGCTGCGTTATACTATATGTGGCTGTGATATACTCTATGGGGCTGCATTATACTCTATGGGGCTGCGTTATACTCTATGGGCTGCGGTATACTCTATGGGGGCTGCATTATACTCTATGGGGGCTTCATTATACTCTATCAAGGACTATGGGGAGTGCATTATACTATGTGTACTATATGGGGGCTGCATTACACTCTGTGTACTATATGGAGGTTGCATTATACTCTATGGAGGACTATTGGGAGTGCATTATACTATATTGGTTCTGTGTTATACTGTATGGAGGACCATGGGGTGCATTATACTATATGGAAGACTACTGGGTGCATTATGCTACATGGAAGGCTATGGGATGCATTATACTATCCACTCCAAATTGGGAAGTGTACTATACTATATATTGAAGATTATGGGGAGACTATTATACTATATTGAGGACTATGGGGAGTGTATTATTCTATATGGAGGACTATGAGGGTGCATTATATTATATGGAGGACTATGTGGAGTGCATTATACTATACGAAGGACTATGGGGAGTGCATTATAGTATATTGAGGACTATGGGGTATGCATTATTATACTATAAGGAGAACTATGTTGCACATTATACTATATGGAGGACTATAGGGTGTGCATTATACTATATGGAGGACTATAGGGAGTGCATTATACTAAACAAGCAAAATGCTGCCTATTCATTGAGTGATTGGATTGTTTATGCTGAAACAGAAATCACTGTTCTCAGCAGCACATCCCCGGTGAACATGATATGTATGGGGACAGATTGATTTACTATTAATCGTTCTGTGCTCATCATTCTTCCTCAGCCGGTGTAAAGAGGCTGGGAAACAAGTTTCGAACGACTTCAATATTGTTGATCACACTCGTTTATTGGCCTGACCTAAGAGCATGTACATGCAACTGAAATGTTTCTGTGTGATGGTTTAATATGTTAGCATTTGGGTCCACGTTAAACTTTTGCCCAGGGCCCTACTTTGTCTAAAACTGGCCTTGTTCAGGGTGAAGTGTTATTGCAATACCTGCACCCACTACAGTTATACCCTCTTCATTAGTCCATTCTCTACCTACTTAGCTTGTCTGACAGCTGCAGCTTGATGGGGAGATTGAGCTTAAACTTTGAAAAAAATAAACAATTTTACAGCCTTTTTGACAAAGATTTTAAAGTAGGTTACCAGCCTCACCAAGTCTAATAAATCTATATATAATGTAAAAAGTTTAAATTGTGAAATCTGGTAACAGGTCTGCTTTCAGATCACATTTCTAATTTTCATGAAAGTATGTACAATAATGCCCTGTCCTATCTTTTAAAATTATTTATCCCTTAAAAAAATGGCGCCATTCAGCACTTAAGTAAGGAGGCTGCCTTTAGCAGACAAATACTATCTACTTATCTTTAGTCGCCCTAGAAGAAGACATGAATGAATCTGAAATTTCATTAACATTTGGATAATAAGCTTGCAGGGGTCATTCTGATAACATACAGGTTAAAAATATACCTCTTTCCTCAGTTGGTCTACCATAGGAAAGAAACAAACTGAACACCGTAAAGATAAGCTTGTGAAGAAATTGCAAAAGTTACAAAAAAAGAATGCTTCTATGGTATCAGACAAGCTGCTAAAACCTACAAAAATAGAAAAGTGGCTCACATAGTTTAGGAACCTAGCAGTCAC
Source organism: Oophaga sylvatica (assembly GCA_033576555.1). NCBI lineage: Eukaryota > Metazoa > Chordata > Amphibia > Anura > Dendrobatidae > Oophaga > Oophaga sylvatica. The sequence continues at coordinate 254,153,818 of JARQOD010000004.1, read as the reverse complement.
TGTTTCATCCCTAACTTGTAAAGACAATCATAAGCTTGAAGTACAAATAGATTAAAGAAGAATTTGATGGGAAATCTTCTTATAATCTAGTTACTCATCTCTAATTGAATGTCTTGCCTATACCCATGTCTGAGTTATAGTCATCAAATGCAGTCCTATTGTCTATACTTCCCAGTAAAAACTCAAAATCTAGTTCTGTACAGTAGTGATTCTAAAACAGATGTGCAAAGTCATAGATAAGGAGTTCTTGATTACCTAAAACTTTTGGGTCTTTCCCTTAAAGAATCACTCCCATCTTCATACATGGGGATTGTCAGATAGAGCTTGTAAATACAAGCAATTTTGCATTTACTGTCTATTGAAATTTTCCCTGTTCTTAGAGATATTAACACTTCTTGTAAGTTTGCAGCTCGTTGCTTTGGAGGCCAACTTTTGCTGATGGATGGTAGAACATTAGCAGTGCTTTCAAAGTTTTTTTTTTTAATTGAGTTTGAAAAGACCACTTTGAAGCTGGCAATAGTGAAAAGCGAACGTGCTAAAATCAGGTCTTATCCGAGCATGCTCATGTGCTAACCGAATGTTTTCGACGGCATGCCCCCCCAGCTGTTAGACATCTGCAACACATGCAGGGATTGTCTGTTTGTTAGGTAATCCCTGCATGTGTTGTTACTGTCTAACAGCCGTGAGACATGCAGCCACGGGACTCGAACGCTGAAGACATTCGGTTAGCACACGAGTATGCTCGGACAGCACCTTATCTGAGCATGGCTGCTCATCACTAGCTGGCAAGTATTACTGGAGAGCGCTACCTCCTAATTCTAGCCAGCTTTAGAGAGGTGCTTACAAGCATGACAGCAGCAGTAGTCGAACTCCTAGGCCACGAGCTGTAAACAAAAGAAGAGTGTTGATACCTCAAGAACTAAAAATTTGAACAAGTAGGACATTGCTTATATTTATATGCAATATCCAAAAATACACATTTATAAAGATGGGAATAACCCTTCAAGTGAATATGGCTATAGTTGTAGTTTTAGGATATTTTGCATATGTATTTCAGAAGTCATACATTCCTGGCAATACCAAGTCTGTATTTTTGCTGGTTGACTGCTTTTCCATAAAAAATAAAATATATATTTCCAGATGCTCTCCAAGCGGTTGGATGACACCTTTAAAATGTTCTATAATTCTGTGTATTAAGAGAAAGGAATACAATTTCAGGCATAAAAAACAGTCATGCCTCCTATGACAATGCTGAGTTTTGCCCATAATCAGTCTTTTTTTGTTTCGTACATAATCCACAGTAAGAGGGAACAAACCATCTTTTTTTAAACCTTACTGCATAGAAACCATTATTTGATCAGTACATGCTGCATGCATTCATTCATATGTAACAATTGGTTGCATGGTTGTTACATTAGTTAACACATTTATTTGATTAGGTTCCAAAAGCAAAGGAAAGCAAAGCAAGAGAGCACACAAAAGGTAGCAGAGGCTAGTGCACCCATAACCAAATGATTAAAAGAAGCGCAAGCTATGTTAGGAATCATCATAGTGGCTCAAGTTTAATATTACTGTTTATTTTAAGACATCAGTTACATTTCAAAAAGTACTAACTAACTCAAAACAATACTGTATCTAAAATCCTGCAGACCTCCCGAAAAGATAGGCAAACTTACCATGGACAAGTCTACACTGCTGGCTTGAAAAAAATGTTACCTTTTAGTCAACTGACTGATTCTATAAATTTGGTAACATGAAAACTGCCATTTATTCTTCCACACACTCATTTTTCTAATCTCAATAACACTGTTTTCATACTACATTATAGATCAGAATATTGCCAATGTTTCACGAAACATAGAATAATAATTTCATATCTTAAGAGGCAATATTGAATCCAGCTGTATGCTCCACCACTAACCTGCCTCAGATTCGTTGACTACTGTTGTACGATCGATACTTATAGATGGTGCTGATGTCATTTCTGATCCAGGAGTTAAATCTGCTTTACCTGGTTCAGCTGCAACCTCAAAGTCTTTGTCTCTGTCATTAGGGTCTGAAAAATTAAAATCTGTAGAAGTCTCGTTATCACTAAGACTATCTGAGGTACTTTGACCAGATCCACTTTCTTCATCGCCAGTCAGTACTGCCCAAGAACTTGACTCAGATGTATTTTCCAGGGCAGTATTATCAGTCTGAATATGCGTTTCCAGAACAGCTTGGTCACTGTGCGTCTTCAAGTCAACACTTGCAGGAGTAGAATGGCTTGTTTCTTCCATGTAATGGCTTGTTGGGTTGTTGGATGCAGCTGTAGACAGTGCGCTTCCTTCTTCAGGCTGTTCATTGGCTTCAGTTGTTCTTACATGACTCTTCTCCATCTTGCCGTACACATAACTACTAGTATCAGCTACCACATTCTCTTGGGGTTCTGTAGGTGGTGTGGAATCTGTTCTAGATACTAGATAGCCATCATCCACTACAGAAGAGCCCATTTTGGTATAAGTGCTGACAGTAGATAACACATCTGTTGTAGTTTGAGATGTAGCTGTTAACATTGATAATGTGCTAGGACTCTCACTGTTTGGAGAATCAGCTGTAACAGAAACATACACATTTGGTAAAATAACAGGATGATGAACAGACTCTTTAGCTTTTCTTTCAAGGGCAGAGGTGGGTAACACACTTCCTTTAGCAAACTGTGATGACACAACATGCATAGGGTAAGCATATGGTGGTGTATGGACATACAAGGTTGTGTCTTGCGGTAACATACTAGAAGGCAACAATGGAGTAGAAACTGTCTGCGACATTGCAGAGTCATTAACAGGTACAATATTTATAGGCTTAACAGTTATCTCTTTACCACCTGACTGTGATACATTTACAGCAGAATTTACATTCGAGAACAAATGAGGTGTAACAACATTCTCATGCAAGATGGACATAGTTTGCTGGGAATATGCAGGTTGAACTGAACTTGGAGACAAAGAATTACCAACAGGAGGAACATATGTAGAATGCAACAAAGACTGAGCAGTAGCACCCACAGAAGGCAGCAGCACAGAGCCAGTGTTAGAGCCTAGGTGATAGGAACTGGATGTTTCATTCAACTCTCCAACACTGGGTATAGCTGAAGCAATGCTAGTATTAGGCAACTGCGAAACAGTCTGCGTCATCGCTTCGTTAATGGCTTTTTGTGGTATCTCATAAAAGACATCCTGAGTTGGCAAAAGTAGCATATCAGTAAAAGCAGAGACAGTTTTTGAGGCTGCAGCAAGCGGAGCTTTAAGCAATATATCACCAGAGGTTGTAGATACAGCATTCAATGCCTGGACAGGTAGCAGATTTTCTGACATTGGATTAATGTCAGCATCAAAATTGCTAGTAGTGGGTAGAGACACTGGATTGATTGCAGGTGAAAATTTAGTTTCCCTTATTTCATCAGATGAAGAAATACCTGCCATCACTTGATGTTCTTTATGTAAAGCTACTTCACCATAAGAAGAGGTAGACTGTGGTCCAGTATCAAAGTCATCTACTGTGGGACCTAAAGTAATTGGCTGGCTTTGATTTAGCTCAGGTATTGTGTATTTTACTGGAGCTACTGCAGAAGTTGAGGACTTATTAAAACTTTTCAAATCATCTATCCCATTCAGAAAATACCCACTACCAGAAAATGTATCTGAATTATCCCCTTCACTAAAAATGGTGTGTGTAGGCTGGAGTAAAACATCCCCTTGTGACATTACAGTACTTGGTTTAAGCAGTACTTCCCCGCTAGGCATTGTAGTTAAGGTACCCTGGTGAAATATGCCAACAGAATCATGCACAGAGGCTGATGAGTCAGAGGAGACAGCAAAGGGTTCTGTGGAAGCCAAATTATTAGAAAAAGAATAGGCAAGTTCAGACACCGTGGACAGTGCATGCATCTTTAAATCAGTGCTTGAAGGTTCAAGTTGAGAACTCAATTGAATATTATTAAAGGTGTCACCCTCATGGCCATGTGTTAGCATCTCAGAAGCAGCATGAGCAGTCTGATGTGGTTTTACATCAGAAGAATGTGTTTGGCTTGGCTGACCTAATGCATTGGTTTCAGGCAAGCCCAAATAAACATGCAAAGAAGAGGTGTCAGTTGCAACAGTCTGCGTGACTTGTGAGAACATTTCTGAATCTGTGTGATGACGAAACACTTCTCTACTGGAGGAAGTGAAGGAAAGTGTAAGCAAAGGAATGCCATCATAGGAAGACAGGGAAGGTTCAACTGACACATCAACATTGGGAAATACAGGTGTGGCATGCAGGATCTGACCAACATCTGAAGTAGCAGGGTAGCTTTCAGGAGCTGCGTGGCTGACAACAAAGGAGTAACTAGAGGAAAAACTTCACTAGTGTATGAGGGTTGAAGAGGTATCTCACCATTTGATACTGGTTGAGTTGTCTGAGAGAGTACCTCAGTCGCAGAAGAAGCAGAGCCATGTTGGTCAAGGATTGGAGAGACAGACTGAACTGTTTCCTGAGGGGAAAAGATGTTGAAATGTAGGGCTTTTCCAATTCCGGAAGCAAAGTTGATGGTAGCAGCCCTGCACCACCAGGAGATGATGAAGATAAAACTTCAGTATTGACCACACGCTTCATCTCTTCTGTAAGAACATTGGGTTGAGAAGTAACATTCAACGCACCGAGTGTTTCATCGACTGCTAGGTTTACAAATTCATTATCAGTGTCAGGAGAAATATCTTCACTAGTACTTGATTGTGGAGATTGTGAAGAAATGTTATCTCCCTGAGTACTTTTCAATGGAGTGACCATTGAAGTAGAGGTGGCTGTAGTTGTGAAGAAGGTATCATTATCACTAGACTGAGGTCTTCCAGTCGGCATTAATATTATCTTCTTCCAACTAGTGGCGGTCACTGGAAGTTCATTAATAGCATTGGTGTGACTATCATTTTCATCAGGGGTTTGGTGCTGTCGGAGATATTTAGTATCCATAATTCAACCTTACTTTGAAGCTCTTTAGTTTTATAGACTTCTTCACTTTGTTTGGAGGCTTCAAGAGTTGTAACAGATGGTTTCACTGTAGACTGCAAGGTAGGATACAACAAATTTTTAAGTCGATCAGGCTGCCTGTGTAGTTGATCCTTCCAGATTCTGTTGTTGGTTTGTAAGGCTGAGAACCCAGCTCTTCTGTATACTCAGATGTTGTTGCTTGAGCTTCTTGTCCATGTATTTGGTTTTTAGTGCTTACAGTACTTATTGGTATTGGAAACATATTTTCATCTTCTTCACTTTCCTGTAAAAAATAGAAGCAACTGCTCAAAAGTGATCTTTATTTCATGAAAGAATGCAATTACTTTGTATAAAACCTCATATGTAGCATTATTATGTTAAAAACCTAAATAAAAAACAGTCGATACTGCAAAGGGTTGGTATGAATACCTACAATTATCAGCAAGACAATATACAAGCAAGCTACTATTAGTAATCTAACTAAAGCTATCCAAAAACATACAGATTCACATGATTTATATTTTCTTAATGAAGGATCTTGGCTTATATAACACATATGCTCCAAATAGCTATGTACTTTTGGAGAAAATACCACACCTATTCACAAAAAGGAACATAACATTCTGTACTCATTCTAAATACTTTATTCAGTCATTAATTTAAAACCAATAAGAAAACCCCTTGTACAATTCCACAAACAGACAACACACTAAATGGAGGAATGATGCATATTGCAATTACATATGAGAGATATGGGCAAAAACCCAAGGAAAATAATAAAGTTATAGAGACTCTAAGTTATAATGAAATAAAGTAAATTAATACAATAAATGATATAACAAACTGAGACACCCCATTTCCCTCCTAAAGGATTTATTTTAAAATTGTTATACCCCAGAGCAAAATGTTGCAGTTGAGGAGTCCTTGATGAGTTCCAAGGGCCATCTGTCATCCCGACAATTTATCCCCGCCAAGCGCGCCAATTACGGTGCTAAATTATACAAATTGTGTGAAAGCACAACTAGGTACACGTGCACCTTTCTAATATACAAAAGTAAGGACCGCCAAATAAACTCATCAAACTTTCTCCAGAAAATTCACATCCCGGTAAAATTGTCTGGGAGCTAATGTCGCCATTTTTTTTACATCAAGGGTACCACGTATACAGTTATTACACCAGTATGCCCATATATAAATCCCTCCACGCTGCAAATATAAATGCCTGTGGGACAGTCTGAAAAAAAGGATAAGGTTTTCCCTTCCTGTTGGTGTCCAGATGTTGGGAGAATGGGGCGTCATTCTCATAGGCAAGTGACCAACTTCTTGCAGTGAAATGAAATGACAGGAAAGAACTCTACATGCTGATCATACTGAATGAGGACACCACTTTGGCAGTCAGAGACAGGGGCATCACCAGGGACAAGCAAAAACCGATCTGCATCACAGATTATAACAAATTATGGATGGCGCTGACCAATCAGACCAAGTGCTTCAACCGTATCTTGTGAAGCGAAAGACCAGAGACTGGTATAAAAAGATAGCAGTCTACCTCATCCAGATTGCTACCTATAACAGTTTTGTTCTGTACAAAAAGTCAGAAGGAGCAATCACATTTCTCCAGTTCCAGGGGAAAATTGTCAAATGTCTCCTCTTTGACTCAACGGCAAAGGAGGTAGTCTTCAAGTAAAAAATGATATCACTTGTTGGGGTTGTCTGCTGTTTTGGTGCCTTTGGCCATGCAAATGTGACATGGTGTTCTCAATCTCTTTCAGCCAAACTTGTGCTCCAGAATTCAAATATTGCTCCTTCCATTCCGAGCCTTGCCTTTTGTCCAAACAGAATTTTTTTTACTACATGTGGAGCATTACGTGCTCATAAGAAAGTGGTAACAAACTGTGAGGTCTACTTTTTGGTGCTACCTCTTGAAAAAATGAGAAATTTGGGGCTAAAGCAACATTTTTGTGAAAAAAAATGAATATTTTCAATATGATGACCTAATGTTATCAAATTCTGTGTAGCACCTGTTGTTCAAAATGTTTACTATACCCTGGATAAAATCCTAGAGGGGTGTAGTTCCCCAAAAGGGGTCAATAGTGAGGGGTTTCTGCTTTTTAAGCACCTTAAGAGTCCTGCAATGCGACATGGTGTTTGCAATCTCTTTCAGTCAAATTTGTCTAAACAGAACTTTTCTGACTCATGTGGGGTATCACTGCTCTTGAAAGAAAGTGGGTAACAAACTGTGGGTTCCTCTTTTTGGTGTTACATCTTGCAAAAGTGAAAAAAAGGGACTAAAGCAAGATTTTAGAGGTAAATTTTTTTTTTCATTCCACTTTGCATTTGAGGGTGCAGTTTTTAAAATGTATAACTTTTGTGGAGTTTCTAGTATATAGGTCCCTCGAAGTCCATTTAAATATGGATAGGTCCCTAAAGAAACAGGTTTTGTAAATTTGTGGAAAAAATTAGAAATTTCTGCCAAAAAACTTTAACCCCTCCAACATCCTAGCAAAATAAAATGATGCAGATATAAAGTAGACATATGGGAAATGTTATTTATTAATTATTTTGTGCAGCATGACTAACTGTTTTAAGGATAAAAAAATGTAAAGATTAAAAATTGCAATTTTTTTTTCAAAAATTTTACTAAAATTTAGATATTTTCACAAATAAATTCACAAAACATTGTCCTAAATTTACCAATATCAGGAAGTACAATATGTTGCGAAAACGACAGTCTCAGAATCACTGGGATATGTTAAAGCATTCCAGAGTTATTACCAAATAAATTGACACTGGTTAGATTTCTAAAGTTAGGTCAAAATTAGCTCTATCACTTAGGGGGTTAAAATGATTTTTACATTTTAATTTCCTTATGCCCATGGGCTTGCTGTATAGAAAAGTAATAAAAAAAATATAATCAGTTGCCTATCCTTTCTGGGCTGAGAAATGTCTCTCTGCTACTGCTCCAGTCTTGCTTACAGGTTGTGGTGGTGATGTCTCAGTTGCCACACACATGACTGCTGCAGCCAATGACTAAGCTTAGCAGTCATGCCTTGGAAAATAGCACAAGCTGCTGAGCCCAGTGATTGGCTGAAGTAGTTACATGTGTTATAGTTATGACCAGCGTCAGACTGGAGCACCTTGGGCTCACCAGAGAAAATCATTCTTGGGGCCCACTATGTAGCTACATAGAAATAAATACAAGACCACCAATTGTGAGGTAAAACGCGCTAATATCAGGGTATATCATAAGGTAGTACACGTCTTAATTATGCAGCACGGATTGGGGAAGCCCCCTCATAGAATATAAGGTAGCCCCCTTTATAGGGTATAATACAGCACCCCACAAAATATAATGCAACCCCCTCATAAGTTATAATGCAGCCCCCCCATAGAATATAATGTAGCCCCCTCATAGGGTATAATGCATCCCCCCTCAAAGAGTATAATGCAGCCTCCTCAAAGGGTATAATGCAGCCCCCTCCACCATTGTCCTCATCACCACCTCCATCATTGCCTCCTCCCCCACTACCATTGTCCTTTCCACCACTACCATCATTGTCCTTTACACCACAACCATCATTGCTTTCTCCCCCAACTCCCCTATCATTGCCTATTCCAACACCTCCATCATTGCCTCCCCACCACCATCATTGCCTCCTCACCACCACCATCATTGCCTTCCCCTTACCACCATCATTGCCTCCCCATCATCATCATCATTGCCTCCCCATCATCATTGCCTCCCCCACCACCATCATCATTGCCTCCTCACCACCATCATTGACGCCTCACAACCATCATTGCCTCCCCCACCACCATTGCCTCCTCACCACCATTATCATTGTCTCCTCACCACCATCATCATTGCCTCCTCACCACCATCATCATTGTCTTCCCCCACCACCACCATCATTGCCTCCTCACCACCATCATTGTCTCCCCACCATCATCGCCTCCCCCCACCACCATCGCCTCCCCATCATTATCATTGTCTCCTCACCACCATCATCATTGCCTCCTCACCAACATCATTGTCTCCCCACCACCACCATCGCCTCCCCATCATTATTGGCTCCTCACCACCATCATTGCCTTCCCTATCATCATCATTGCCTCCTCACCACCATCATTGCCTCCCTATCATCATCATTGCCTCCCCATCATAATCATTGCCTTCCCCACCATCATCATTGCCTCCCCATCATCGACTCCTCACCACCATCATTAACTCCCCCCCACCACCATCATTGCCTCCCTATCATCATCATTGCCTCTTCACCACCATCATAATTGCCTTCCCCACCACCATTGCCTCCTCACCACCATCATTGTCTCCCCCCACCACCATCGTCTCCCCATCATCATCATTGTCTCCTCACCACCATCATCATTGCCTCCTCACCACCATCATTGTCTCCCCCCACCACCATCGCCTCCCCATCATCATCATTGTCTCCTCACCACCATCATCATTGCCTCCCCCACCATCCATCGCCTCCCCATCATCATCATTGCCTCCTCACCACCATCATTGCCTCCCTATCATCATCATTGCCTCCCCATCATAATCATTGCCTTCCCCACCATCATCATTGCCTCCCCATCATCGACTCCTCACCACCATCATTAACTCCCCCAACCACCATCATTGCCTCCCTATCATCATCATTGCCTTTTCACCACCATCATAATTGCCTTCCCCACCACCATTGCCTCCTCACCACCATCATTGTCTCCCCCACCACCATCGTCTCCCCATCATCATCATTGTCTCCTCACCACCATCATCATTGCCTCCTCACCACCATCATTGTCTACCCCACCACCATCGCCTCCCCATCATCATCATTGCCTCCTCACCACCATTATTGCCTCCCCCACCACCATCGTCTCCCCATCATCATTATTGCCTCCTCACCACCATTATTGCCTCCCCCACCACCATCGCCTCCCCATCATCATCATTGCCTCCTCACCACCATCATCATTGCCTCCTCACCACCATCATTGACTCCCCCACCACCATCGCCTCCCCATCATCATCATTGTCTCCTCACCACCATTATTGCCTCCCCACCACCATCGCCTCCCCATCATCATCATTGCCTCCTCATCACCATTATTGCCTCCCCATCATCATCATTGTCTCCCCATCATCATCATTGCCTCCTCACCACCTTCATTGACTCCCATCATCATCATTGCCTCCTCACCACCATCATTGTCTCCCCATCATCATCATTGCCTCCTCACCACCATCATTGCCTCCCCATCATCATCATCATTGCCTCCCCATCATAATCATTGCCTTCCCCACCATCATCATTGCCTCCCCATCATCGACTCCTCACCACCATCATTAACTCCCCCCATCACCATCATTTCCTCCCTATCATCATCATTGCCTCCTCACCACCATCATAATTGCCTTCCCCACCACCATTGCCTCCTCATCACCATCATTGTCTCCCCCACCACCATCGCCTCCCCATCATCATCATTGTCTCCTCACCACCATCATCATTGGCTCCCCCACCATCCATCGCCTCCCCATCATCATCATTGTCTCCTCACCACCATTATTGCCTCCCCATCATCATCATTGTCTCCTCATCATCATCATTGCCTCCTCACCACCATCATGCCTCCCATCATCATCATTGCCTCCTCATCATCTTCATCATTGACTCCCCATTAACAGCATTGTCTCAACATCATTGCCTCCCCATCATCATCATTGCCTCCCATCATCATCATTGCCTCCTCACCACATCATTCCTCCCCATCATCATCATTGCCTCCCAACATCATCATTGTCTCCTCACCACCATCAATCCCTCCCATCATCATCATTGCCTCCCCATTATCATCATTGCCTCCTCATCATCCTTGCCGCCCATTATCAGCATTGCCTCCTCAACATCATCATAGCCTCCCCATCATCATCATTGTCTCCCCATCATCATCATGTCTCCCCATCCACATTATTGCCTCCTCACCATCATCATCATTGCCTCCTCACCACCATCATTGCCTCCCCATCATCATCATTGCCTCCCCATCATATCATTGTCTCCTCACCATCATCATCATTTCTCCCCATCATCATCATTGCCTCCTCACCATCATTTCATTGCCTCCCCATTATCAGCATTGCCTCCTCACCATCATCATTGTCTCCCATTATCAGCATTGCTCCTCACTATCATCATCACACATACAGCACCACACACAGACAGCACCGCAGCACTCTCTCACATACACACACAAAGCATCGCACTACATACACACACGCAGGCAGACAAACAAACATACACACATTCACCTATCCGCACCGTGCCCAGCAGCTTCCTCTCTGAAACAGCCATGCTGTGTCAGACAGGAAGTGCAGGGCTGGCAAGCAGGAAGGAGGACAGCGTCGGATCCCTGCAGCTCTGCTCTGATCCCAAGTGGCAGGGATCGCAATTAGGGTATGCCCCCCTTTAGGAGCCCACCTCCGGGGCCCCGATTCAGCAGCGCCAGCGGGCAGTGTTAGCCGTAGCATGTGGCTAACGCTGCCCGCTATTAAAGAGAAATAGTATTCACTCCTCTCCACGTCCATGGGGGCGTGGTGAGGCGTAAATATTAATTTCTCTTTAGCAGCGGAGACAGGCGCTTGTCTCCAGCTGCAGCTCCTGGCACCAAAAGGGCCCCCCTTGACTCAGGGGCCCCATAGCAGCTGGGTGTGCCGCTATTAGCGACACGCCACTGGCTTGGGGCCCCTGGAGCAGTGGGGGGCCTAGGCAGCTGCTAGCCAATATGCCAGCAGGTGTCAGAGCCTGGGCCCACCGGAGAATCCTCCGGTTCTCCGGTGGGCCAGTCCGACCCTGGTTATGACGTCACTGCAGCAGCCGATAAACAAAGACTGGAGCAGTACCGGAGAGGTATCACTTGACTCCGGTAGAATATATGGAGCAATAGCAGAAAGGCATCACTCAGCTTGGAGAGGATAAATAACTCTTATTTTATTACTTTACTATAGCACAAGCATATAGACATTAATAACATTAACATGGAAAAATCCATTTAAGTAACACATTTTTTAAAAAAGTAAAACCCCTTTAAGAGAGGTGGTTCCATACACAACTCTTACACAGGGGCCCTTTGCTCTCAGTGTCCACCCCTGCATATCACAATTATGCATTTACACATGTTTATTTTCTATATTTAGTCTCTGACATTGGTGGTTCAGTGGGTTGTCACTCTTTGTTCTAATCTTATTTTTTTCTGCTCTCACTTTTGGGTTATTCTGGATAGTATGATTTATGTTTTCTTCCATTTTTTTTTTTTTTTTTAAGAACTAGTTACTTCTTCATGTCTTTGCACACTTATTGATGCTATTCTAATTTATCAAACCCAAACACATCTTTTCAACCCATCATTAACCTCTGGTGTCTTCATTCTTATTTCAAGTAGGCAACCATCACACTTATCCTGATGAAGCCATCTCTTGACCTGTACTCTATGTCCAGCTATCGCCAAATATGAGTACAGTCATGTGCCTCAAACTTTTTTGAACAGCAAGTCCACCTTGATCTCTCCACTTCTCATCCAAAATATTCTTCAAATAACTAGAATCTGGCTTCTGTCCCAAGCACTGTACTGAAATTGCCATAACCAAATTTATAAACAACCTGTTATCTGCCAAAGCCTTTAGTCAATAGACAATACTCTTCACTGCTTCAACTAGACCTGTCCTTCACCTTTGACACAATTAACCTCTCCCTTTTGCTATATATCCTGTCATGCCTTGGTATTACAGACCTGGCCTTTTCCTGGTTATGTTCATATTTCACATACTTAGTATCTCACATTCTCACACTACCTTTACTTCCCACCCTCTCTCTGTTGGTGTCACTCAATGCTTTTTCCAGGGACCTGTACTTTTCTCAACTTATTCCTTTGACCAAGGAAAACTCAAAGTCCCATGGCTTCCAATACTAACTGTATGCTGATAACACTCAAATCTACAATACTTCTCTGGAACAGATGTAATTTCTTTGCCATTCAGAATCTCTCAGTATTTATTAACTGTATCTTTCTTCTCATCATGCATTCTAAAACTCAGTGTGGACAAAACTTAACTTATTATCTCTCATCCACTGCATTCAACACCCTGACCAAACCTACCCATCACAGGTAAATGAGACCATGCTTTCCTTTGTCTCACAAGTCTATTGCCTGAGTGAAACCCTTGACTATTTTGTCATTGAAAGCACATCCGAACCAAGCCCATACTATCTCTAGCTGAAAAACATTTCCAAAATCCACCTCTTCCTCATCTTCAAGTTAACAAAAATGTTAGTACATGTCCTCATCGTCTCCTGCCTTGACTACTGCAACATCCTCCTCTAGGGCCTCCCATTTGAACATTCACACCCCTCTAAACTATTCATAATTAGAGATGGGCGGACCCAAACGGTAAGGTTTGGGGTCCATACCAGACACCTAGGGTCCGCGCATAGGTCCCGGACATGGACTTCTGGAAGTTCGTGCTACTGGTCGGGTTCGGCAGCAAGAACAAAGCTTGTTGAGAGGCTGCAGCACAGCCAATCAACAAGCCTTCCTGTGTGCGCAGTTCCGGCTCAATCATAGCCATGTCATGTATTGGCATGGCTGTGATTGGCCGGCACACTGTGTAAAAAAATAATAATAAATAAACAATTTAACCCCTTAGTGACAGAGCTAATTTTGACCATAATGACCAGGCCAAATTTTTCAAATCTGACCAGTGTCACTTTATGTAGTAATAACGGATCCAGTGATTCTGAGATTGTTTTTTTGTGACATATTGTACTTCCTGATAGTGGTAAATTTTGATCAATATGATTTGCTTATATTTATGTAAATATAAAAAATTTGACAAAAAATTTGAAAATGGCACAATTTTCAAACTTTACATTTTGATGACCTTAAATCAGATAGTTATTCCACACAAAATAATTAATAAACAACATTTCCCACATGTCTACATCAGGAGAGGAAGCAAAAAAAGTATACAGACATTACAGCACGAGATCACAAATAAATCTTTCTATGAGGTAAAGGATTTTTTTAAAAACAGGCAGGAAAATGCTTTATCTCACAAAAAGAATCAGCTGTAATCGCAGAAATCAGATATTACACCAGCCGCATATAATCCTGTATATTATAGGGGATCTCTGTGCACATAGTATATTATATACAGTATACAGTTTACTATGTGACTATAAACATACTGTGATACTGAACATCAGATATTACACCAGTTACATATTATCCTGTATATAACTAGAGATTAAGAAATTGTTTGGAAGACCTTCGCCAATCTCAAATTCGACACGAGCATTGCACATTTGGATTCAAGTTCGGATTTCCGAGCTTTTTTCCTAGAAATTGGTAAAAGTCAGCAAAAGTTCGGTAAAAGACCGAGTTCACTAAAGGCTCTTTCAGACGTCAGTGTTTCAGGTAGCAGCACGGGCCCCAAAACATCCCACACACGTGCACACTGATGAAACATGAATGACATCCCTTTTGTCATCAGTGTGACATGTATTAGCGGCTGGAAATCAGCAGTACTGTTCGCATTGTTCCCTGGTGCCGGGTGCAGAAGAAGATAGCTCACAACACTGTCACCTGCTTGTGCTGGATCAGTGCTAACAGGGAACAATGTTGAGAGTTGTATTCAACTGTTAACAGTGAGAGCAGGCGGCACTGATGGGAGTATAATAAATATAAAAAAATTACGTGGGGTTCCTCTATATTTTTGATAATTAGCCAGGCAAAACTGAGAGCTGCAGACTGCAATCCTCAGATATAAGCATTAGTAAGGCTGGTTATCAAGAATAGAGGGGCATTTTGACAACTAGCCAAGCTAAAGCAGACAGCTGGGGGCTGGTATTCTCAGGCTGGTAAGGGGCCATGGATATTGGCCCCCTCAGCCTAAAAATAGCAGCTCGCAGCCCCCCCAAGAAAAGGCACATCTATTAGATGTGCCAGTTCTGTCGTTTTGCACGGTTCTTCCCACTTGACCTGTGGAGGGGCAAGTGGGGTTCATATTTGAGGGGTTGATGTCACCTTTGTATTGCCCGGTGACATCAAGCCCACCATGGCTTAGTAATGGAGAGGCGTCTATAAGATGCCTATATATACTATTCCTATAGTTACTGTAAATAAACACACACCCAGAATAAAGTCCCTAAATTGAAAGAATGATACAGACTCCTTTAATTAATCTGAATTAAACCATAGTCATGGGATCGCAAAGTCCACAGAAGCCAATGGCTCCTGTAACAGAATTAAAATAATAAACCACAATATTTCTTACCTGTCTGCCGAGAAGATAATAATACAGTTGTCCCACAATGGATCTCTGCTGGATATCTGGCTGTATAATCATGCAACAATGCAGCCTGCCATCTAGATGTAGCATAGCTAGACCCATCGCGGGACACATGGATTATTATCGTCTCCGCGGACAGGTGAGGAATATTGTTGTTTATTACCGTATGTAATCGAGTATAAGCCGACCTAAGTATAAGCCGACCCGAGTAAAAGCCAACCCGAGTATAAGCCGAGGCACCTAATTTTGCCACGGAAAACTGGGGAATCTTATTGACTCAAGTATAAGCCGGGCATGCATTGTCCCCTCATCCCTGTCCTTGTATGCATGGCCCCCCGTCCATGTCACTGTATACATGGCTCCCCCTCCTGTACTGGTATGCATGGCTCCCCCATCGCTGTCCTGGTATACATGGCTCCTTATCCCCTCTCCTTGTATGAATGGTTCCTATTAAAAAAAAAAAATCCTACTCACCTTCCACGTGCTCTTGCAGCATCTCATTGCTCCCGGCGCCCTTGCAGCATCTCTTTGGTCCCGGCACCGGCAGCTCTTCCTGTGCCGAGCGATCACGTAGCCCAGTTTATTAAGGTAATGAAAATTCCCACCACGCTTATGGGAGTGGAGAGGAGTGCATATTCATTACCTTAATGAGCAGGGCCACGTGATCACTCGGCACACGAAGAGCTGCTGGCGCCTGGATCAACGAGATGCTGCAAGGGCACTGGTACCAACGAGATGCTGCGAGGACACCAGGAATAACGACATGCTGCGAGGACGCGCTGGAGGGTGAGTAGGATGTCTTCTGGAAGCCGGCGGCTGCGGGTGTCACTGTGCGCGCTATAAGAGAAATGAAAATTCTCCTGCCTCTGTCACCCGCCGCTCCCCCTCCCCGCCGGCTTCAGGGACAATGGCTCGTGTATAAGCCGAGGGGGGTGTTTTCAGTACAAAAAATGTGCTGAAAAACTCGGCTTATACACAAGTATATACAGTATTTTAATTCTGTTACAGGAAACATTAGCTTCTGTGCTTTGGGCTATGACGTGAATATGGTTTAATTTAGATTCATTAAAGGAATCTGTGTCATTCTTTCAATTAAAGGACTGTTTTTTATACCATATGTCTATGGGGTTAGTAATGGGGTGACTTATAGACGTCCAGTGAAATCAAGCCCACGGCTTAGTAATGGAGAGTCGTCCATAAGGTACCTATCCATTACTAATCCTATAGTCATATTGTAAATTAAGACACAGTCAGAAAAAAGTCCTTTAATTGAAAGAATGACACAGACTTCAGTGTTTATTTACAATATAACTATAGGATTAGTAATGGATAAGTGACTTATAGACGCCTCTCCAATACTAAGCCGTGAGCTTGATGTCACTGGACAATGCAAAGGTAACATCATCCTCACAAATATGAACCCCACTTGCTACTGCCCCAGGGCAAGTAAGAAGAGCAGGGCAAAGCGCCAGAACTGGAGCATCTAATAGATGTTCCTTTTCTGGGGTGGCTACGAACAGCTATTTTTAGGCTGGGGGAGTCCATATCCATGGCCCCTTACCAGCCTGAGAATACCAATTCCCACTGGTCACACACTGATCAGTGGAAGATGGAGCCTGTGGCCCCTTCCTCCAGCAATGGATTCACCGCTGTCTGTATCCAGACGATATGGATAGCGATGACAGCGAGCAGCAGACGGATGGCAGCAGTGTCGGACTGGGGTGCCAATAGCTCACCAGTAGCACTGACTTTGGGGGGGCCCACTTTTAACCTGCATACAAATATTACACTACCCCTGTTTACAAATCTACCTATATCTCTATATAATAATAAACTGGGTAGTTTGGCTAATGAGTGATGAGATGCTGTTTTTTTCTGTACAGAGTGAATCAAGTGAATTATGCCAAGTACTGCCCATACAGGGAAGTTGGAAGCCCAGATCTGCACAGGGGCCCACTGGGGGATTGCCCTGTTACCCTATGGGCCAGTCCAAGCCTGGATGGCAGGTTGAGACGTGGTGCAGCCTGTGAGCCACTGTTTCAGCCCTGTCTCAGTCCTTAGGCTGTACTTTGCCCATCTCTATAATACACTAAATTAATCTGTATGTGGGATGTGGTATATTATGTACACAGCTATACAATGCAATGTACTGACCACACCTAGATCTGCCTACTGGAGCTCACATCTTACATATGGCACAGAATAGTAAAATCTGTGATGCCCTGTAGGTTCAGGGTTGATCAGTCAGTGCAGGATTCTGTGTAGTGATGTCTGTGGTCTCTGCTGGGATTTCTTGCAGGAGTCCGAACTTCCATACAGATCGGGTGACACTGGAGCTGATGACCTGGCACTGACAGCACAACCTGATCTGCATTAAAGCTCAGACAGTCTCCTGCAATAACTCACACTGAGCCCCAGCAGAGTGGCCACCTCCCGAGCTGACAATACAGAATCATGTCTGGAGTTATCAGGAGGTGAGCAGCATCCTGCTACCTCCTCACTGGAGACCTCCTGCCCCTGCACTATCATTGCCTCATACTGGGCTCCAGGCGCCCTGTATTGTGTGATGTTTCATCAGCAGATGCAGCCCACACTGTGTGCAGTAGGCAAGTCCGCATATCGGTCATGTGGCCCAGCCAGCATCAACCACAATCAAGTGCTGGCCCCCGGCGGCCCTAAACAGCTGCTTGGGGCATGGTCTGGGCGCATACGCCCCTTTACACCCCGGCCACGCCCGGCCCTGTCCTGATCTATTGTCTCCCTCCCCAATGTTGGGTAGATTGTAAGCATGTGAGGGCGAAGAACTCTCATCCTCCATACCAGATTGTCACTGTTAGCTTGATAACTGTACTTGCTTGTATTTTATAAATGTATTTTATATATGTAAACCTTCTTCATCAGTACAGAACCCTGGAAATAATGGTGCCTTAAAATTAATAATAATGATAATCCTAATGATAGGCCATTGAAATCTAAGTCCTTTTAATAATTGTTATGTTTGATCCTAACAACTGGATCAGGATGTTGACTGGTGATGGTTTAAGCACAACATCTCTGCATAATGCTAAACCATACAGCAAAGGAGCAGTTAGGTCATTACATGTGCAAAAATTCTAATAAGTCTGATTATTAAAGAAGCCCTCCCATCAAAGTTTTTATCCTCTTAATATATTGCAATCATATTATATAGAACTGTGTACTTACAATTGCTCATTTTACCCTTCTACCCAGCTAATTCTTCTCTTTTCCATTAGTTCTATGACTTCACATGATTAAAAAACTGACTGGTTGAATCCTTCTAAGCTCTATGTAGAAACAGGGGACCAATTTTCTCTGAACAAGTCATGAGTCCCAGGCAGGAGGGAGAAGCGGAGCAGCTAGGTTAGGAGTTAGAGTGGAATGATTTCTGCAGGAACAAGAGATTTCCTGTTTCTACATACAGCAGGGAAGAGAGAACAATTAGCTGGGTAGAAAGGGAAAATGAGGAATTGCAACTACACAGTGCTGTATAATATGATGATTGCACTATATTAAGAAGATACAAACTACTTTGATGAGAGGGCTTTTTTTAAGAACCAACACACTTTGGTTGTTACCCAGTTAAATGTGGTTTGGGTTGCTTTCTATAAAGAGCCAATATTGGCTCTTTATTTTGTGTATTAGGTTACAAAGAAGGATAAATAATCTCGAAATATATGTTGATTCCTGCATTTGGCATCAGGAAGGGATTCTATTTTTTTTACTGATAATTATCTTGTACAGTTTTATTGTTTTTTCTCTTTTCACTACAGGATAAAAGGTAAAACGTGATATGTCTGTTTTCAATGTTAATGACTATGTAACTATGTTCAGCCCCAATATCATAGCTGCAATTCTCATCTGCTGCTTTTTTCTTGGGTAGAGGAAAAAAAACATAATTTTTTTCATGTTTCACTGTTATTACATAATTTACATGCACATATAAGTTCTAAATGAGAAAGAAGAATTACCTGAATATCCTCTTCAGTTTCTGTCACATCCAGAAAGAGGTCATTTCCTGAAAAAAAAATACACCAGAATTTGAGCCTTTAGAACCACTAATGATGAATGCAGTTTGATATTCCAGCAGCATTAGATCATTTTTGTGGCTGGTAATATATACGATTGTGACAACTGACCGAATTTTAAATCAACATGTTAATTTCTGAATAATAATACAGACACGTTCAACATCTTTCTCTACAGGTAACATTTGACTATCAACTTGATCACAATGTTCTTTGATATGGGCAGGAAGTGACATCTTGAAATATTTCCTTTTTTTGATAAAAAAAACTACCTACAACATGGTCAATGTATCCAACTTTCATGCCTTGTGTGGCTCTGAACATTATGGGCAGTGTGAATTGTAGGTATTAGTTACATTGGTTCAGACTGTGTATTCTGTAAAAATGTACAGATGTGGCCAATCTATAACCATGATGTTGGTATGGCTTAGGGTATGGTTCCACGTTCCGTATAGCAGGCGTTTTGGACAGAGCGGAAACCCCGCTCCGCCCAAAGCCCCGCCCCCTTCTGAACGCGCTCATTGAACACATCCGGAATCGTCGCAGTGCTAGATAGGACTTAGCTATTTACCTTGCGGCGACGGAGCGTCACCGCAAGGTAAAAGGACATGTCTGAAAAGACGCGCCACATGTCCGTTTACGCAGGTCTGACGCCTGCGTGTTTTAAACGCATAGTGGAGACGGGATTTCATGAAATCCCCTCCACTATGCTGTAACATCTGGACGCTGCGTGTTTGACGCTGCGGCTGTACACAGCGTCAAACACACAGAGTTTCCTGAACGTGGAAACATACCCTTATTCTTTTATTCCTTAACTACTATGTATACTTCATTAAGAATAGTTCCCAATATCTACTTTTGGGGATCAATTTCTGCAACACGTAGTTCAACCTGTTACCAAATGAAATAGTATTAGCTATACTATCCCACAAAACATTGCATATCGAAACATAATCTCTCGCTTGTTATTTTTTTTTTACTTTTCAGTTATGTTACAACAGCTAGAACCTGCCAAGGCATCCTAGGAAACAACATCGATTTTTTTTACACTAGCATTTCTATGTGGCCCCCAACATTGTTTGCAAGTTCTACCTGTGAGTTGATCATTTAGGTGCTTTAATGGGAAATTGAAAGCCATACCTTCAGTGGAAAAAAAAAATCTTCACTTACGTGAGTAAATTAGACTTTTTTCTTTATCTAGGCTCTATATTATGTACTAGTTCAGTTCATATAAAGTGCATTTACGCTCCACGATTATCAAGAACTAAGAATGTTTGTTTCCCGAGAATCATGCATGGTAAACCGGCTGCTGATCACCCAACATCGAGTAAAATGGTCTTTTGTTTGCCTAAAACTTTATTGTTTTATTGTTGTTAGCAGCACATGATGCTGGGTTTACAAGACCTGTGCTACCGAGAACAATGGCAGCCTATGCTTGCTTAGCAATCTACTACTGTCACGCTGTATAGCAGATATATATATGTGATGACAGTAATCTATATCAAAAGGGCAACATACTATATAACATGCGCATAGATATATGATAACATAGAATTACCTGACAGAATGTCCAGTGGGTCAATACGGAATCCGTTATACGCTGTCTCTGGCTAGAGGGTGACCGGGGTCTATGCTGACCCTAAACTGGGGTCCTAACTAATCCCTCTACCTGGAGGTACTGTTAAAGGTACAGAGGTCCAGGCCACCAGCGTAAACCCTGTCTCCTATCAATCCCTGCCAACTGTAATCTAGTCCTAAGAAGGACCCTGATTACCACCAAAGGGAATGAACAGGTAACGGTTAATGAACAGAAAGACATACAAGAAAGACAAGAAATAAAGTAAATAAAGTCTTACATACAACACTCACACACAGTAGGAACACCTAAGGTCTCAGAGATAAACTATAAGCTATAAGAGTAAAAACAACTAAGGAGCTCTTAGCTTAAGTATTCTCAGAACCGATCCAGTCTGCTAGACTACATGAAGGCTTTCACCGGCATCTAACACCCAGACTGGCAGGGATATAAAGGAAGCTAATTAGAACATAATCAAAAGCAGCCGGGCGAGGCTGGACCTAGTCTTAGCAAAGAGCTAGGTAAAATTAACTCTCTCATTACCAAACACAAAGTAACAGCAACTCAGCTGCGAGAAGTCAGAATGTGCAATCGCGACGATCCTCGTGGCGATGCACCCATGACAGTACCCCCCCTTCTACGAGGGGCCTCCGGACCCTCAAGGCCAGGTCTGCCCGGGTAAGTTGTGTGGAAGGTCCGAACCAATCGATCTGCGTTAACCTCCGACGCAGGGACCCACGTCCTCTCCTCAGGACCATACCCCTTCCAATGAACCAGGTACTGAAGGGACCGACGACTGAGACGTGAGTCAATGATTTTCGACCCATGAAATTCCACGTTATCATTGACCACCACTGAAGGAGGAGGTAGAGGTGACGGTATGACTGGTGCCACATACTTTTTAAGTAATGACTTGTGAAACACATTATGAATTTTAAACGTAGGAGGGAGGTCCAAACGAAATGCCACAGGATTAATTATGGAACTGATCCTGTACGGCCCGATGAATCTGGGACCCAACCTCCAGGAGGAAACTTTAAGTTTTAAATTCCTGGTAGACAACCAAACCAGATCGTTCACCTTCAGATCTAGACCAGAAACTCTCCCCCTATCAGCCATCCGTTTGTAACGGTTCCCCGTAACCTTCAGTCTTAACCGATCTGGAACTATCAGTCTCCCTGAAAGTCCCACAGGGGCGTCCCCCTGAGCCCCCAATACCTCCCCCTCAAGCTCAGAGCATACAGCTGACACTACAACTCCCTCCTGAGGAATAGGAACCGGATCATCCGTCCTCCCGGCCCCTGGGAAAGTACGAGATAAGGCATCAGGAAGCAACTTTATTGAGCAGTCATATGCGCGATGAGGAGGTAACTCTTTACACCCCTCCTCTGAGAACATCTCCCCAAAGTCCTCCAGAAAAGGAGACAAAGTCCTAGGCACAACCGCACCGATGACCGTGCTCATGCAGTTATTCCTGCAAAATTCACCCCACTGGCTTATCTTTCCGGATTGCCAATCAATCACTGGGTTATGTTTAGCCAACCAAGGAAGTCCCAACACAATAGGAGTAGGTAGACCCTCCAACACATAACAAGACAATTGCTCTTTATGTATTGCCCCTACTCGAAGATCTATGTTATGAACAGCTTGTACCAAGCAACCTTGACCGAGAGGTCTAGAATTAATAGAGACTATAGGGACCGGTTTGGCCAAAACACTCAGTTGCATACCATGCACCTGGGCAAACCGAGCGTCCACCAGATTAGCCCCGGACCCACTATCAAGAAAAACAGAAATCCTCTCAGTTCTAGTACCAATCACCACCTCCGCAGGCACGAGAAACTGAGAGGGATTTGGGGACGAAATACACACTCCCAGGTTAACTCCTTTGCTCAAAGAGGCCCGGGATGGACACCCCCCAACAAAATGTCCCTCTCTCCCGCAAAAGAAACACCTTCTAGTCTTGCGGTGCACCGCCGGTTCCCTCCTACAAAAAGATGTCCCTCCCAACTGCATGGGTTCCTCAGAACAGACCAGGGGAACCTCAGTATAAGGGACTTTAGTAGTAGGTGGAGTCATCACGGGAGGCGGAGTTACCTCGCGTCTTCCCCGAATTCGTCTATCAATGCGAATAGCGAGGGCCATAGCAGCCTCCAGTGATGGAGGAGAATCATACTGAGCCAACACATCTTTTAATTTGTCAGACAACCCTTGACAAAACTGGCTCCTAAGAGCTGGGTCATTCCACTGAGTATCTGTTGCCCATCTACGGAACTCAGAAGAATATTCCTCCGCTGGACGATTTCCTTGCCATATTTTACGTAACTTTGTTTCAGCAAGGGAAACTCGATCCGGATCATCATATACCAGACCCAGGGCAGTAAAAAATCGATCCACTGACTGGAGATCTGGGGAGCCTGGAGGAATAGAGAACGCCCAAGATTGAGGGTCCCCTTGTAAGAGCGAGATAACAATTCCCACCCTCTGCTCTTCACTCCCAGATGACCGAGGCCGCAGCCGAAAGTACAATTTACATGCCTCCCGGAAAGTAAAAAATTTGTCCCGCCCACCAGTGAACCTGTCCGGAAGAGCAACCTTAGGTTCAGATCTGGTTTGCTCCGGGGGGGACAGAACCTTGGACTTAATGTCTGCCAACTCCATGGACAACCCCTGCAACTGCCGGGCCAGCTGGGCTACTGGATCCATGACAGCTGGGGAGAATCTTTAGTATGGGCCGGTGAAAATGTCACGCTGTATAGCAGATATATATATGTGATGACAGTAATCTATATCAAAAGGGCAACATACTATATAACATGCGCATAGATATATGATAACATAGAATTACCTGACAGAATGTCCAGTGGGTCAATACGGAATCCGTTATACGCTGTCTCTGGCTAGAGGGTGACCGGGGTCTATGCTGACCCTAAACTGGGGTCCTAACTAATCCCTCTACCTGGAGGTACTGTTAAAGGTACAGAGGTCCAGGCCACCAGCGTAAACCCTGTCTCCTATCAATCCCTGCCAACTGTAATCTAGTCCTAAGAAGGACCCTGATTACCACCAAAGGGAATGAACAGGTAACGGTTAATGAACAGAAAGACATACAAGAAAGACAAGAAATAAAGTAAATAAAGTCTTACATACAACACTCACACACAGTAGGAACACCTAAGGTCTCAGAGATAAACTATAAGCTATAAGAGTAAAAACAACTAAGGAGCTCTTAGCTTAAGTATTCTCAGAACCGATCCAGTCTGCTAGACTACATGAAGGCTTTCACCGGCATCTAACACCCAGACTGGCAGGGATATAAAGGAAGCTAATTAGAACATAATCAAAAGCAGCCGGGCGAGGCTGGACCTAGTCTTAGCAAAGAGCTAGGTAAAATTAACTCTCTCATTACCAAACACAAAGTAACAGCAACTCAGCTGCGAGAAGTCAGAATGTGCAATCGCGACGATCCTCGTGGTGATGCACCCATGACAACTACTTATTTTTCTCTGCCCATCTCAAGCTCGGTTGGCCTATCTAAATAGGCTATTAACCACTTCATGATTTATGGCGTACATTTATGTCATATGTTGTGTCCCTGAATTTGATGCAGGTTTGCAAGCCTGCATCTTTCCCAGTAGATAATGGCTGATTTAATCAACTATCATGTGCCTTTAACAGCCATGGGTGGAGCGGATGCCAACACGTGACTGTTAACCTATTGAATGCCACTGTCAATCTCTGACAGCAGCATTTAACATGTCTCAGTAGGGGTGAGTCATTCCACGTGACCATTTACGCACCTGTGACGTGATCGCGGGGTGCCGATGTGTTGCCATGATAGCTGGAGGTCTGCTGAAGACCTCTGTTCCTATCTTAACCATTATTATTATTTTAGCTATATATAGCAGTGCTGATGCACTGATATGCATAACACAGATGATCAGACGATCACAGCTTCATGTACCATAAAAAAAAGTTTAAAAATATGAGAAAAATAAAAAAAATGCAAAAGTGCAATTAACCCCACTTTTGCTCCATTAAAAATAAAAAAATGCTACTATTGTAAAAGTCTAATCTATAAAAATATAAAGTAAATTAATCCGATTGCTAAATGCGTAATGAGAAAAAAAATCAAACTGACAGAATTAGGTTGTTTTGGCCACCTCAACATTGCAATAAAATGCAATAAGAGGCGATCAAAACATTGTATCTAAACCAAAATGTATCAGTAAAAATGTCAGCTCAAAAAATAAGCCTCACCCAGACCCATATCCCAAAAGTTGAAAGTGTTACCGGTCTAAGAAATGTCAACACAAGCAAAGTAAATTTTTTTTTTTTAATTTCTGATTTTTTTTCAGCACTTAAATAAAAAAATATACTTGTTTGGTATCTGTGTATTTGTACTGACCTAGAGGAAATCATATTGCAAGGTCAGTTTTACAATATAGTGAACATGGTACATAACCCCCATCCTGAAACAAAATTGCGAATTTGACCTTTTTTTGCTATTTCAACACACTTGGATTTTTTTCCTGCTTTCCAGTGAATCACATGATAAAATGAATGATGTCATTCAAAAAATACAACTCGCCTCACAAAAAAACAAGTCCTCACACGGCTATGGGGACAGAAGAATAAAAAAGTTATTGCTCTTGAAAGAAAGGGAAGAAGAAGCAAAATCTAAAAAACAAAACAAAAAAAAAACAAACCCAGAAAATCGCCCTGGGTGAAGGGGTTAAATATCTGCTGACTGGCAGACAGAAGGGAGGTTAAAAAGAAGGCAAGTTTTGCACTAACATTCGGTTGATCGTTCAAGGTAAAAGTTTTCTATAGGTACTGTTCATGGACATATAACAGCCCTATCAAATTTTTATTTTTCACTGAAGGTAGACTTCAGGAACAAATCAGTTTGACAAATAACAATGAACTAAAATGAACATAACAGAAGTTGTTAGCTAATAATTTACTATTTTAATGGTTACATTATATCTTTGCTTTTTGTTTTTATAGTAGATTTTGAGTGTCCTCTACTCTTCCCTATTTTTCATTATGTGACATCTACAGGTGCAGCTCACAAAATTAGAATATTATCAAAACGTTAATTTATTTCAGTTCTTCAATAAAAAAAGTGAAACTCATATATTATATAGTCATTATAAACAGAGTGATCTATTTCAAGTGTTTATTTCTGTTAATGTTGATGATTATGGCTTACAGCAAATGAAAACCCAAAAGTCATTATCTTAGTAAATTAGAATACTTTACAACACCAGCTTGAAAAATGATTTTAAAATCCAAAATGTTGGCCTACTGAAATATGCACTTAATACCTGGTTGTGGCTCCTTTTGCATCAATTACTGCATCAATGCGGCGTGGCATGGAGACGATCAGCCTGTGGCACTGCTGAGGTGTTATGGAAGTCCAAGTTGCTTTGTTGGGTCTGGTGTTTCATCTTCCTCTTGACAATACCCCATGGGGTTAAGGTCAGGCGAGTTTGCTGCCCAATCAGCACAGTGATACAGTTGTTTTTAAACCAGGTATTGGTACTTTTGGCAGTGTGGACAGGTGCCAAGTCCTGCTGGAGAATGAAATTTCCATCTCCAAAAAGCTTGTCGGCACAGGGAAGCATGAAGTGCTCTAAAATGGTAGATGGCTGCGCTGACTTTGGCCTTGATAAAACACAGTGGACCTACACCAGCAGATGACATGGCTCCCCAAACCATCACTGATTGTGGAACCTTCACACTAGATCTTGGAAATCATGGTCCCAACCACAGGCTGATTGCCTCCATGCCACGCTGCATTGATGCAGTAATGGATGCAAAAGGAGCCCCGAGCAAGTATTGAGTGTAAACCAAAAAAGAAAAACTAGAATGGCACTAAGAAACAGTCTACTTACTGGTGGAATGGGTGGACTCTGAGTCAGCGACACTTTGTTGGGTGAAATCACTGTAGTGAAGGTGCTTGCTTGAAAAAGCACACATCAGGCAATCCAAAAAATAAGGAAAAAAGCAGCACACTTCGTTTACCGTATCTTTATTTAAGAAAAGTTCACATGGACAAGGTTTGTGAGGGCAGGCATTCAGACAAAAGAACAGGACTAAGGCCGTTTTGCGCTTAATATGCTTCCACGGGTCCAGAAGTATTGAGTGCATTTACTGAACATGCATTTCAGTAGACCAACATTTCGGATTTTAAAATCATTTTTCAAGCTGGTGTTATAAAGTATTCTAATTTACTGAGATAATGACTTTTGGGTTTTCATTGGCTGTAAGCCATAATCATCAACAATAACAGAAATAAACACTTGAAATAGATCACTCTGTTTGTAATGACTCTTTATAATATATGAGTTTCACTTTTTGTATTGAAGAACTGAAATAAATTAACTTTTTGATGATTTTCTAATTTTGTGAGATGCACCTGTATTATTATGCTACATATCTTAATAAAGCATATGGCTATTCATTACAATCTTTTTATGCTTTAATGTAATTTCATTCTAAATATCATTATAGTAATAAGACCCGGAGTGCAGAATGGGAATTTGGCAGGATGATTTTACTTCTTGAATTCATGATCTGGCTATATTGGTCATAGTACATGAATAAAAAGGATATCTGTTTTGTAATAATTAGTTATGGGTAAACGTGCTTGGATAAAGTGTTATCCGAATGTGCTCGTGTGCTGAGTGTTTCGGCGTGCTCGAAATATATGTTAGAGTCCCAGCGGCTGCATATATCATGGCTGTTTGACAGCTGCAACACATGCAGGGATTTCCTGTTTGTTAGGCAATTCCTGCACGTGTTGCGGCTGTCAAACAGCCGAGAAACATGCAGCCGTGGGGACTCGAATATATTTTTCAAGCACGCCAAAGACACTCAGCTAACACCCGAGCATGTTAGGATAACACCTTATCTGAGTGGAATTAAGGCTGCACACAAATTAACTTGGAAGTGCAATGGGGATGTGTCGATGCTCTCCAAGTGCATCAGTACTGCCCCAATGCATTGCCACACTAATTTGCATGTGGCTTCAAAGTGGCTTTATGTGGCTTTTTTATTATTGGAAGATTGAACTACTACTAAAACACTATCATTTTTATTGTTCTAGTAAGACCCATACAGTCATACCAACAGTGTCAGTGCTGTAGTCATCTGCAGTTTCTCTTAGAAATGAAGTATTGAGTCATTGTGAAAAGGATAATTTTAAATTACAGAAAGCGGTGTACACTTGATCATTTTGCTCTGTGTGATAATTTCAGAATTACACATCATATACTATGAAAGGACATTAAACTAAAGTGCAAATTAACACACTAGGCCCCCATAACTGAACTAGTGTCATGCAATTCCAACCTTGGGAAGAGAATGAGATGTGCAATTTGCGCTATGGTTCCTCTGATATTCTAAGGTAAAGACATGATATGGGACAAGTTGACTATGAAAGCTTAGGACAGTGTCTAAGAGAAATATCCAGCAAGTTGGTTAAAAACAAAATCATTGCAAAAAATAAAAAATAAAAAAAAAATGTTTTTCTTACCTTTGACACAAAATGGAGATGAGATTGTCTGTATTCCACATATTCAGACTGTGCACATTTAGACATTTTAATTTGTAGAAAGAAATTCTCTATATAATTAGCAACCAATGTGTGTAAACGTGCAGCTCATCTCAATCAGATTGCTGCACTTATTCGTACTACACAAGCATTATGGCTGATGGTTATATAACGAACTTACTAACAACGCCATTAAAAATGTCTAATATAATAATTATCAGCCTATCCGCATTTTGTAGCACAAAGGGCTATAAATGGCTGTATTAGGACAAAACAATGACAATGTAAATGCTACATGCATGTAATAAACAACCAAATTCACAGATGAAAATCAGACATGCGATACTGTACATATCAAATATTAAATGTAGGTTCAGTTATAGACATAACAAAGTCAACACCTAGTTTTTAAGACATTTGACAATGGCGTGTGTGGAAATGGTGAGCAAGTGTTCAAGCAGGTGGGAGAAGATATTAAATCTTTCCGTTCATGAAAGCAGAATCTTATGCAATAATAAAAAATGCAGTCGACATTCGTTCAGCACAAAAGTCATGCCTACAATTCATGTGAGTGGAGCTACTGTGTCATGTGAGCTCGATGGAATAAAATCTAATATTACTTTAATTAACATCATAATATATGACCAAACTTTTACTTCTATGGTTGAATTTACTAGATATCTGCATATTGATATATTGCATAGGACCCTAACACCAGCAGATTTAGTGATTCATGAGAAAGGAGAAAGGTAACAAAGAAACTGCGTTGATTGTAACACAATGATTGATGAATGTATGCAACCAATTATGACATAACCTAATATGTAAAATTCATTATAGGACTAGTCTTCAGGAAGTCAACGGCATGGTATGAACATGGCAAAACTGGCAGAAACTTCACACTTAAACCTACAGCATGACCACAAGTGATGATAAATGTATTAGGGACATAAATGATATGTTAATAGATGCAAGAATTAGTAACAATGAACATGTAATTGCTTCACTTCTTACATGAAAAAGCTTTTTAACTTCTTCAATACAAATAATAGTAGAATATGATGGAGATTGCACTACAGCTAACATTTACAATGTGCGTGCATTGGGCACAGTGTAAGGACTGGAGTTACAGTTCGGTGTTTTCAATACTTGATGTATACATTATAATTTAGCCCAATTTAAAGGGTTTGCTCAGGATTAGAAAACAGGATTTTTTGTTTTCTAGAAATTGCACCACTTCTTGTCATGGGCTATGCTTGGTTTTGCTATGGGATTTATCTGCAATAACAGACACGGACCAAGGAGAACAGTGGTGCTGCTTCAGGGAGGAAAAAAGGCAGACTGTAATCTGATCTACTCACTGGCTTATATATTGATTTTCCTTTTCATACTGCTTGTGACACATATAAGACACAATGTCATCACACTGTCTGATATTTGTACAAGATTTACTTAGTAATGATGTAAACCTGCTGCATCATCAGAAATCAGGTATACAAAAGAAGATGTACCAGAAACATCTAAATCAGTGTTTCTACACCTCTATCTAAGGTTTTCCATTTTTCAGTTTGTTCATTAAACAGAGAATCACAGCTATACATTGTTCCAGGAAGTGTCAACATGCGATATTACAGTTATATGAAAAAGTTTGGGCACCCCTATTAATCTTAAGCTTAATGTTTTATAGAAATTGGTGTTTTTGCAACAGCTATTTCAGTTTGATATATCTAATAACTATTGGACACAGTAATGTTTCTGCCTTGAAATGAGGTTTATTGTACTAACAGAAAATGTGCAATCTGCATCCAAACAAAATTTGACAGGTGTATAAGTATGGGCACCTCACCAGCAAAGTGACATTAATATTTAGTAGATCCTCCTTTTGTAAAAAATAACAGCCTCTAGTCGCTTCCTGTAGCTTTTAATGAGTTCCTGGATCCTGGATGAAGGTATTTTTGACCATTCCTCTTTACAAAACAATTCCAGTTCAGTTAAGTTTGATGGTCGCCGAGCATGGACAGCCCTCTCCAAATGATCCCACAGATGTTCAATGATATTCAGGTCTGGGGACTGGGATGGCCATTCCAGAACATTGTAATTGTTCCTCTGCATGAATGCCTGAGTAGATTTGGAGCGGTGTTTTGGATCATTGTCTTGCTGAAAGATCCATCCCCTGCGTAACTTCAACTTTGTCACTGATTCTTGAACATTATTGTCAAGAATCTGCTGATACTGAGTGGAATCCATGCGTCCCTCAACTTTAACAAGATTCCCGGTGCCAGCATTGGCCACACAGCCTCAAAGATGATGGAACCTCCACCAAATTTTACTGTGGGTAGCAAGTGTTTTTCTTGGAATGCTGTGTTTTTTTGACGCCATGCATAACGCCTTTTTGTATGACCAAACAACTCAATCTTGGTTTCATCAGTCCACAGGACCTTCTTCCAAAAAGAAACTGGCTTCTCCAAATGTGCTTTTGCATACCTCAGCCGACTCTGTTTGTGGCGTGCTTGCAGAAACGGCTTCTTTCGCATCACTCTCCCATACAGCTTCTCCTTGTGCAAAGTGCATTGTATAGTTGACCGATGTGCAGTGACACCATCTGCAGCAAGTTGATGCTGCAGCTCTCTGGAGGTGGTCTGAGGATTGTCCTTGACTGATCTCACCATTCTTCTTCTCTGCCTTTCTGATGTTTTTCTTGGCCTGCCACTTCTGGCCTTAACAAGAACTGTCCCTGTGTTCTTCCATTTCCTTACTATGTTCCTCACAGTGGAAACTGACAGGTTAAATCTCTGAGACAGTTTTTTGTATCCTTCCCCTCAACAACTGTGTTGAATAATCTTTGTTTTCAGATCATTTGACAGTTGTTTTGAGGAGCCCATGATGCCACTCTTCAGAGGAGATTCAAACAGGAGAACAACTTGCAAGTGGCCACTTTAAGTAGCTTTTCTCATGATTGCATACACCTGGCTATGAAGTTCAAAGCTCAATGAGGTTACAAAACCAAAAAAAGTGCTTTAGTAAGTCAGTAAAAAGTAGGTAGGAGTATTTAAAACAAGAAAATGATAAGGGTGGCCATACTTATGCACCTGTCAAATTTTGTTTGAATGCAGATTGCACATGTTCTGTTAGTACAATAAACCTTATTTCAAGGCAGAAACATTACTGTGTCCAATAGTTATTAGATATATCAAACTGAAATAGCTGTTGCAAAAACACCAATTTCTATAAAACATTAAGCTTAAGATTAATAGGGGTGCCCAAACTTTTTCATATAACTGTAATGTCTACATAACCATAGGTCACATGAAAGAATGGTATGGATGGTATAAATCGATTTAACACTTAAATCTTACACAACTGGAAGATACTAGTTTTAAGATTACCTTAAATTTAATATTCAAAATTCCAGTAATCATGGGCTATGCACAATTATGACCTACTGTATGTGTTTTACTTAACGGGTTTCCTATAGTCACAAACACCTGAAATGCACCAACGGAATAATCAACATGTGTACCACCATTAATAACAAGATAAACAACATCAAATTAATCCAAGATGGCTTGGAAGTCTGAGACATACAGATTTTTGGGGATAATTTTGTATGCAAACCAACTTTCTCCTAGAATGAAAAAACAACTATTCAACAAGCAGTGCTACATGACTTTAAGCTCATTAAAGGGATGAATGCTAACTAATCTATTTTCCATGGAGCATTGACAATTAGAGTGCAACCCAGTTGGTCTCCTTAAAGAGGAATTAAAGCTCTATTTTAATTTAGTTATTGATCAGCCTTTACAAAGTTATGACACACACCCTTATTTTAGTTTGCTTCCTTCTCTCTCAAACACTATGATGAAAGTGTGGTTTTAACTGCCTAGTTCATGCTGTCTTAGGAGCTGCTTTGACTTACAGATCTAGCAAAAATCTATTTGCAAATTATTCACAAACTTCTCTGTCTGTGCACGTGGGAGGGCAGAAGAGACGCTCACACAGGGAGAGTGTAAATTGTGCTTGAGTACAAATTTTTGCTAGAGCAGCAGTTCAAAGCAGCTTGTGAACAGGCATGAGCCAGTCAGTTAAAACAGCACTGCATTGGTAGAAGACAGCAAAATAAAGTAATGGATTATATTTCAAAGATTCATATCTTTGCAAAGATCGATCAATAATTATTGTAAATAGAAAAAAAAGTGTATTTTTTATTTTTTATGGAGAACCAATCCCCTCCTCCTAAGCTATCATTAAACTAAAAATGACATTTATGTAGATAATACTGTAGACAATCCATACTTACAACTCTAAATTGTGTTCACTAACACTTTCCTACAAGAGGACTTGGCAATTTGGTCATGTTCCATTTTTCCAACACAATTTTTTCGTATCAGAAAACCTTAGGGAGATGCTTTATAAATATGGTGTTTATTTCAAAGGAAACTTTTGCAATTGCACTAACATACATGTTTGTAAAAGATGGCAAAATAATGGGCTTTATGTTGAAACATTCCTTTGCAGGTCAGCAGTTTTCAGCTTGAGTGTTTGGATATATTTTGGTGCAAATGTGCATTTAAAATATGAAGATGTGAAATAGTTCTGTCTAGACCAGGGTCAGACCAATGATATATTGCAGAACATTTTTTTTAAAGAAAAGTACATTTTTAAAATGAACATATGCCTACGTAAATCTCATTGTACGTTTAATACATCACGTAGAAAGTACACATTTCTGCCAACAAAAATACTGTCATCAAAATGAATCATACTATAAATGTTCCCCATGATATTCCAAGGTTTCAGTGACATTCAGGTAAATAGTAAATAAAGGAATCTATCTATTGACTGTCTGCAGACTATGTGCGTACACGACTATACTATATGACATATTGTAAACTATATACAGTGGGTACAGAAACTTGTTTCATTGCAGCCACTTGGTCAATTCAAAACAGTTCATTTTTTCTCATTAATGTACACTCTGCACCCCATCTTGACTGAAAAAAAACAGAAATGTAGAAATTTTTGTAAATTTACTAAAAAAGAAAAGACTGAAATATCACATGGTCATAAGTATTCAGACCCTTTGCTCAGACTCTCATATTTAAGTCACATAGTGTCCATTTCCTTGTGATCCTCCTTGAGATGGTTTTACTCCTTCACTGGAGTCCAGCTGTGTTTAATTAAACTGATAGGACTTGATTTGTAAAGGCACACACCTGTCTATAGAAGACCTCACAGCTCACAGTGCATGTCAGACCAAATGACAATCATGAGGTCAAAGGAACTGGCCAAGGAGCTTAGAGACAGAACTATGGCAAGGCACACATCTGGCCAAGGTTACAAAAGAATTTCGGCAGTACTCAAAGTTCCTAAGAGCACAGTGGCCTCCATAATCCTTAAATAGGAAGAAGTTTTGGATCACCAGAAGTCTTCCTAGACCTGGCCGTCCAGCCAATCTGAGCAATCGTGGGAGAAAAGCCTTGGTGAGAGAGGTAAAGAAGAACGCCAAGATTACTGTGACTGAGCTCCACAGATACAGTAGGGAGATGGGAGAAAGTTCCACAAAGTCAACTATCACTCCAGCCCTCCGCCACTCGGGCCTTTATGGCACAGTGGCCCAACGGAAGCCTCTCCTTAGTGCCAGACATATGAAAGCCCGCATAGAGTTTGCTAAAAAAAAACACATGAAGGACTCAAGACTATGAGAAATAAGATTCTCTGGTCTGATGAGACGAAGATAGAACTTTTTGGTGATAATCCTAAGCGGTATGTGTGGAGAAAACCAAGCACTGCTCATCACCTGCCCAATACAATCCCAACAGTGAAACATGGTGGTGGCAGCATCATTCTATGGGGGTGTTTTTCATCTGCAGGGAAAGAACGACTGGTTGCAATTGAAGGAAACATGAATGCAGCCAAGTACAGAGATATCCTGGATGAAAACTTCTTCCAGAGTGCTCTGGACCTCAGACTTGGCTGAAGGTTCACCTTGCAACAAGACAATGACCCCAAGCACACAGCTAAAATAACAACGGAGTGGCTCCAGAATAACTCTGTGACCATTCTTGACTGGCCCAGCCAGAGCCCTGGCCTAAACCCAATTGAGCACCTCCGGAGAGACCTGAAAATGGCTGTCCACCAAGGTTCACCATCCAACCTGATGGAACTGGAGAGGATCCGCAAGGAAGAATTGCAGAGGATCCCCAAATCCAGGTGAGAAAAACTTGTTGCATCATTCCCAAGAAGACTCATGGCTGTACTAGCTCAAAAGACTCATTCTACTCATTACTGAGCAAAGGGTCTGAATACTTATGACCATATGATGTTTCAGTTTTTTCTGTTAATAAATTTGCAAAAATGTCTTCATTTCTGTTTTTTTTCAGTCAAGATGGGGTGCAGAGTGTACATTAATGAGGAAAAAATGAACTTTTTTGAATTTACCAAATGGCTGCAATGAAACAAAAAGTGAAAAGTTTAAAGGGGTCTGAATACTTTCCATACCTACTGACTGTATACTATGTGATAAATACAGCAGTGGTAATTAAGGTCAGCATGTGGACAGAATATCAGATTCTTGTGTGTCATTATTATTGCATGTCATAAGTCATTCTAAACAGCAAATTAAAATATATAATACTTTATATAGTATATCTGTACATCTATATTTCCATATCTGAAGATAGATTTATATTGTCATACCTGTGTTGTCCGTTGTCATATCAAGCACAACTTGATCACTGCGCTTCCC
The DNA here is from genome assembly GCA_033576555.1 of Oophaga sylvatica. Lineage (NCBI taxonomy): Eukaryota > Metazoa > Chordata > Amphibia > Anura > Dendrobatidae > Oophaga > Oophaga sylvatica. The sequence goes on along the minus strand of JARQOD010000004.1, from coordinate 254,118,523 downwards.
ATACAGACCATTGCTGCACAAAGCCACAACTTGAAGTACATAACTTGTGTTGGGCATTAAATTATACAAAATTGCACCCTAAAGAACAAAATAAAAATATTTAAATTGCCCATAAATGTGGTGAAAATAACCAAGGTTTACTTCTGAAAAGTCTTGTTATAGTAAATATTCCCATTAGAAAATGGAAATCCTAAACAATCCTACATTGGATTGTAGAATTACCTTTAATTGCTAAATATTAGGGAAAGAAATGAAGATGCGATAAATAGTATTTCTCCTAAAACTTAAAATAACGGCAAAAGCATAGAAAAAAACACAGCACTGGTTAAAAAATATTGCAAATACACTCCACAGTACATGCATGTGATTTCTTAATATCTCGTACAATTATAATCCCACTGGTAATGTACCCCAAGAGCACTTTTATTATAGGTTGTCTATAATGCCATACACCTATTAGTGCAGAACCAAGTTCAGAAGCGTACTTAGAAGATCAAACTCGATAAGATTAACAAAAAGGAAAGATGTCACCCAGATCACTAAGGATATTGGCGGGTGTAGAATAATGGTCCTCTGAGCTTGCCAGGGATAGGAGCCTACACACAACCCTTATCAGCAAGAGATTTGGCCAAAAAAATTCAAAGGAACATCTCCCCAATGTGGGACTATCCCACTGAATCTGGGAAGGTTGGGAGGTATGGATAATCTCCTGCTGATAAAACAGTGATTTTATCAAAACTACAGCAAACAGTCCAGTTAGTGACTGACACATCGCTGGACTTAAAGTCTCTGTCCCGACGTTATGCTGCTGTCAGATTAGGTGTCAAAAACCATGAAACAGAGTCTCTTGAAAATTCAGTTCTCCCTTGTGATCTGTTATGGGAGCTGAAGAGCCAGAGGGAATCTGCGAAACAGCACAGCTTATGAGGTGACCATGCCTTGGATGATATTCATAAGAGTAATCTCCTTGAATAAGAATCTTTGGAGCTATGTATCATGGCTTATGTGCCAGTTTTGTGCCTGGAGTCAAAAAATTGCGGATTTTTATTGCATGCCATTTTGATATAAAAATGTTTGATTTTTGCGGGTAATTTTATGCTGTTCTTGCTACTTTTTCAAAGTGGCCATGGTTAGATAAGGTTTTAATCAGATTTATAAATAAACTCTGTATTAAAAAACAAATAGATTTGTAAATGTTCTATGTGAGTATTGTAGTAAGGCAGGTCCATTTTCTATATGATGCCTTCACGTTAGCTATATGGAGATAACTGTTTAATGGCAAATATTTGGGCAACAAGATTTATTTGAAAATAATAATGCCCATATAATATACCAAGTGCCACATTTATATGGTGTCCAGTCTATTATCAAACATATCAGGTTTGAGAAACTTAGATTAAACTGACCCTGTCAGCAGGATTTTGCTAATTAAACTACAGACAGTGTCAGGTTGGCGCTGTTATACTGATTAAAATGACACCTGGATTGATGAAATCTGTCCCGTGGTTGTTGTTTAATCTTTAAAAAAATTATCTTCATCATTTTGATGTACCACATTTTTTATTTCTCCTGCAAAATGGCGGTGCTGGTGGCACTTGCGCATCTATTGGAACCCGATAGATGCTACTGCACAGATGCCGCCACCGGCACCATTTTGATGAAGATAATTTTTCTTTGGAACCCCACAATAGTAAATGCAGTATGGAAAATTGGGGGCAGGTCACTGAGGGATCAGTGACCTGTCATAAGCCATAAACATGAATACCTAATCAGAGAACAACGTAGTGCCCCCCCACAGGCCGCCCCAAAGCACAAGCATTAACTGAAAATGAAAATAAAGATTAAACAACAACCACAAGATGGATTTCATCAACCCAGGTATCATTTTAATCAGTATAACGGTACCAACCTGACACTGTGTGTAGGTCACTGTGAACAATCCTGCTGAGTGCTCTGTTTTATGTAGTGCTCTGATTAGGTATTCATAATGAAGACTGCTAACAGGTCACTGATCCCTCACTGACCTGCCCCCTATTTTACATAATGAATATTATATACAATGAAAAAAAAAAATCACCTGCAGCAGGCAGGCGCTGCAACATGATAGCATATATACTGTGCATATAATTATTTTATTTTATGCTATAAATAAATTCATTAAAAAAAGGGTCTCAAAATGGCGCCGGCCGCGCCTGTGCAGTAGCAGCTATTGGATCACCATTTTGAGACTTTTTTTATTTTAAATGAATTTATTTATAGCATGAAATAAAATAATTATATGCACATTATACATGTGATCATGCTGCAGCTCAGGCGCCGCCACTGGCACCTACCTGCTACAGATGATTTTTTTATTCATTATATATAATATTCATTATGTAAAATAGGGGCAGGTCAATGAGGGATCAGAAACCTGTCAGAAGCCATACACATGAATACCTAGTCAGAGCACCACATGAAGACCCTGCCCACAGCCCCGCCCCGGAGCACGAGCAGATCATTAACTGAAAATAAAGATTAAACAACAAACATAAGACGGATTTCATCACCAGGTATAATTTTAATCAGTATAACGGAACTGACCTCACAGTGTCTGTAGGTTACTGTGCACAATCCTGCTGACAGGTTCCCTTTAAAGCATATTTTATTTTGCTGCATATCATTATAAAGTCCATGCAATGGAACACGAAATAAAAAAAAAAAACAAGTATAGAACGATTACCAAGTCCTGGTATCCATCTGTCAGGTATTCATGTCTTGTTTGGTCTTCTCCTTGTAGCTGCTGATAATAAACTAAATATCTCTCAATAACTGCTTCATAAACAACCCGAGGCCTCTTCCATGTAATTAAAAGGCTTGTGCTATTCTGGGATTCAGCCTGGACATCTTCTGGTTCTGAACTGCAAACTGAAAAAAGGAAAAGGGAGAAAAATTAAAATATTGTATTTTTGCTCATATAATAATAATTTAATAAATAATAATAATAAACAACAATAAAATTACATGTAGATTGCTCTGCACAATGCAGTAGGCACAATGACATCATTAGATTGTACCTGCTGTAGTTAATCAGTCTGCACAAAGCAACAACCATAGCTGCACGCCAGGGGAGTGGAGGCAAGGTGAGTAGTGTCTTTTTTTTGTTATTCACAAGTAGGGCCATGATGCTGAGTTGGAGGACTGTGAGGAATCATATATTGGGGGTCATCATTCTGTTTTTGTGGGCTATGAAGGACTATACTGGGTGGGGGCTGCAGTGAGGTCCATAATATTGTGTGTGGGGCTGTGAGGTTGATTATACTGTGTTGGGAACTAAGGGGGCCATCATACTGTGTGGGAGGGGGGCTGTGTGGGGTGATTATACTGTGTTGGAGGGCTGTGGGGAATCATACTGTGTGGGAGACCATTGTACAATTTATAGGGGCTGCTGCGGTCATCATGCTGTGTGTGGGGCTGTGAGAGTGATCATACTGTGTTGGGGACTTGTGGGGAATTATACTGTGTATGGAGACCATGGAGAGCCATCATACTGTGTGGAGGCAAACATACTCTATTGAGGGGCTGTGAGGATCATACTATGTGGGGGACCGTGGGTACCATCATACAGTGCATATGGGACTATGGGGGCCATCATAGGGGGCTATGGTGGCTATCATACTGTGTTAGGGGGCAATGGAGGATCATACTGTGGGGCTTATCATTCTGTAGATAGGCAGCTGTAGAGATCTACTGCATAGGGGTCATTATTTTGTGAGGGGTCTTACTATTTGGGGTGCTGTAGGGGCCGTCATACTGTATGGGTAGCTGGGGGGGCTCATACGTTGGTTGGGAATATGGAAGGATCATACTGATTGGGGGGCTGTGGGGTAATCATACTTGTGGGAGTCATTATACTGTGTGACATATTTTTTGATGCTGTTGGAGATCATACTATATATGGGGACTATGGGGGCCATCATACTGTATTGGGGGCTTTGGGACAACATATTCTGTGTGGAGATTCATACTGTGTGTGGCGGTTGTGGGGTATAGCATGCTGTCTGGGGAGCTGTGAAACCATTATATTGTGTTAGGAACAGGGGCTGTGAGGAATCATACTGTGGGGTCATCATTCTGTATTAGGGCCTGTGAATGATCCTACAGTGGGGATCATCATTCTAAGTTTGTTAGGTTGTGGAGATTAATACTGTGTAGAGGGGCAGGGGTGTTATGATTCGGTAACCGAGGAGGATAACAGGAAAAATAAGCTAGGCAACCAGACACCCAGAGAGGTTGGTAACTTAGCGGATTGCAGACCCCTGAACTGACAACACAACTAGAATTAGCCGTGGGACGTATCTACGATGACCTAGACGCCTCAACATAGACAAAGAGTTAACTAAGCCTAAAGAGAGAAAGGGGAAAACTAATTGCCCAGAGTAGAGCCCCAAAGGAATAGATAGCCCCCAAACATATATTGTCGGTGAGGCAGATGAAGCACAAACACAGACAGAAAATAGTGTAAGCAAATGCTGGGGCCCAAACTGTCTAGATAGAACAGGCCAGAAAAGAACACTGTCTGCAATCCCGCAGAAAACCCTAAGAAAAATTCCAACATGTCTGATATGCAAAAATACTGAGGCCACACAACCTCTCCCCTGCTAAATCAGAACTCTGGTGTGAACTGGACGCAAAACAACAGATACTGAAATAACAGGGAACTAGAAATACATAAGCTGTGGCAAAGGGAGAAACAGAGTCCAGCACAGGCCCCCAGCAGGGAACAACAAAACAGAAGGAGCCAGCTTACCACAGTGGTAGACCTCTGCACGGACTCTCCGGTGGAGGAACCAGAGTGCACATGAAAAAACGATGATGTGAGTCCAGCTGATTAAAAGACTGAATAAATTCAAAAATGGTAAAAACGTACCAAATTACACATGGCACCCAGTACACGCAGCAAGCTTTGACAAAGAACATAGCAAGTGTTCGAAACGCGTTGCTGTGTGTACTGGGTGCCATATGTAATTTGGTAGGTTTTTACCATTTTTGAATAAATTCAGTCTTTTAATCAGCTGGACTCACATCATCGTTTTTTCATGTTCCCCAGCAGGCTGAACTAACTCCAGCAAAGCAGGAAACTGAGAAGGCAAAAGGAAAACATATGCCACAGAAATAAACAGCCAAATAACTTATCTGAAAGATGCAGGACACAGCAGGGAGCAGCAAACTTCCAAATGACTCAGGAAGAAAACAAATCACCGGCAAGAATCATGGGACGGCTGCTCACTTAAATCTCCCTAGTCAGCAACACCTGATCTCCAATCATCCCTCTCAGGTGACCGACTTCTGTTAGGCAGAGCAGCTGCATTACCAGTAGCAACCACCAAAGGGAGCCCAAACTCAGAAGCTGAAATTAAAGGTGTTCACAACACAGGGGGCCACCATATTGTGTGGGAGCTGGGAGTTTGATCATACTGACTTGGGGGTCTGATGGGGCCATTATACTGTATGGGGGGCTAATTGAGATACAGTGGATGTAATCATACTGTGTGGAAGACAATCATTGTTGCTGTGAAAGTGATCATACTGTGTTGGGGGCTGTGGGGGATCATACTGTGATGGTGGACTGAGGGGGCTATCATACTGTGTGTGGGGCTGTGGGGTGATTATACTGTGTTGGGGCCATATTGTGAGTTTCAGAATATTGTGTTTGGAGGTTGTAGGGGATCATACTGTGTGGGAGACTATCATACTGTTTATAGGGGATGGATGGGACCATCATACTGTGTGTGGGACTGTGAGAGTGATCATATTGTGTTGGGGGGATGACGGGGATCATACCATGTATGAGGACCATGGAGGCCATCACACTGTGTGGCTCTAATGATACTATGATGGGGCCATGGGGATCATCATACAGTATACAGAGGACTATGAAGGCCATCATACTGTGTTGTGGGGCCATGGAGGATCATACTGTGCGGCTCATCATTCTGTATATAGGCAGCTGTAGTAATTATACTGTATGGGGGTCATTATTCTGTGTGTGTGATCATACTTTTTGGGGTGCTGTGGGGTGATCATATTGTATAGGGACTCTATACTGCGTGTGGGGTCCAGCATAGTGTGTGGGGAGCTGTGGAACCATCATACTGTGTTGAGGACTGGTGGTCATCATTCTGTTTTTGAGGGAGCTGTTGATCATGGTACTGAAGGGCTGAATACCAGGAGAAGTATGATTTACTGCTTTTTATAAACTTTATATAAAGCAGTAAATTATAAGGTTAGAGCTGCTCATCAATAAAAAATAAAATCAAAATAAAGTACGTTAATAATAATATTGAACAGAATTGACTTACTCCGGCCCTCCATAGACAACAAAAATTCTCATGTAGCCCCTGGTGAAAATTACTTGCCCACCCTAGTGTACTGTAACTGGATAAATTAATGCACATTCATGTTCCTGCTAAACATGGCATAGAATCTTATGCCAACCCTATGGTTAATAGTGAGGAAATGCAGTTTGAGGAAGTCGTTCAGTAATCTATTTTTTGGACACTTGGGGGAGCCATACACTAAGGTATTGATTCTTACAACCTTCCATGTGCAGCCAAGCTCAGTAATTGTATTCCATAAAGTAACATTAGCTGATACAAGCTGGCACCACATTACTACTGTAACCATTTTTTATAATTACAATAGTCTACAATATATTCAATATTAAATGGCTTTTCCTTGGGTTATTGTAACTTGAAATCACAAACAATGTAGAAAGTCAGTGAAATTCCAGATCTGTTATGTGAACATGGGAATATCACTGGTAAAAATGAAAAGCATGCTCTGATTTGTGTCTGATGCATCTCTGCAGTACTGCATGCACTGTACTGCTCCTTTACCTGTGTCAGGGTAAGCGGCTATCTGGGACACCAAGGAAGCAGCTTTTTTCTGATCCTCAACAAAGAAAGTGATTTAGAGTTTTGTGTGTCTATTTCTATCTATTATACAATGTCATTTTGTTGGCCTGTAGAGGAGACGGACCTGCAACAGACGTGGGAGAAGCACTGAGTGAAATGCACATTGGGGTCTGCCTTCCTCCCACGTCTGTTGCAGGTGTGTCTCCTCTGTCTACCTATGCCTTAGCACTTTTTTAGCTATCTGGTCTACTTAGTGTAGTGCTTACAGTTAGGACTTTTCCTTATGCTTATATTACTGTTTGTCACTTGACTTATGTTATATATGCTGCCTATATGCTATTGTTATTGAAGCACCATGCACTTTATATTTATCATTGTTTAGCATTAAGGATTTATTTTGAGTTTGACCTCACTATTATGTACATTTAAAGTCACTACCAGTATACCTTTTTAGATTCTTTCTAGGTGTATATATAGACTTCTTATTACTTTCCTGCTCTGACATGGCACTTGGATATCGCTTCCTCTTGAATTTTAATTTTGTTTTGTTTATATTGAGTTTACATTGAATTTTGTGATTAAATCTTGTAATAAAAATTGTTGTATGTTTTACAGAGCTCTGGTGTCCATTTCCTTTTTGGTTTTCTTGTATGAAAAAGTAATTTGGCTTCTCCAGTTTTGAGGTGTGTCAGTTTTCTTGTTTCCAGCATGTCTCCTTAGGCCCCGTGCACACGTTGAGTATTTGGTGAGTTTTTTAAAGCAGTATTTGTAAGATAAAACCAGGAGTGGAACAGTCAGAGGAAAAGTATAATAAAAACACATCACCACTTCTATATTTATCTCCCACTCCTGATTTTGGCATGAATTTGGTGAGTATTTGTAAAACACTCACCACATACTCAAAATGTACACGTGGCCTTAGATAGAAAATTCCTTCTGCCACCTGTAACATTTTCTAGATGTCAGACTGTTGTAATCTTTTTATTATCTGGCAACCTGCATTTGTTGCTATCTAGGAAAACTAAAGATAGTAAGCTGTGGCTTCCACTATGTCTTACTTAGGGCGATATATTCATCACTTAATGTATGCTCATAGTAACTGTCATACATCTATTTACTAATGGCATACAATTGCACCTTAATTGTGATGTTAAATTAATTCCTTACGTTAATGTTTTAAAGATTTTGCAATTTCTGGATTGTCTGACTTTACAACTAGAACATAATACATTTGTACCTTTTCTGGCTGTCTAGAAATCTAAAATGACAATGAACACCTGTTCCCTTGATGTTTTACACATGAGACAATGAGATTCTGCAATGTTCTATCCACATTACAGTTGGTTCCCTTTTATTTGCAGTCATTCCTCATTCCCTGCTTCTTCATCACCTCTTGACTTGTGATGCAGAGAGCGATGTAGCACTTAGCTGCGTGTAATAAGCACATCGGTGCATTGTTATTTTAAAACCTTTTGTGATGTGGTAACTTAATATGATGGAGAAGAAATAAACTTTTTCGTAGTGAAATGAAGTGGGAGACTAGATTATACTACAACACTTTGCATTACAAGTCAAGAACTATAAACCACACAATTACATGATTTTCCTTAAATGTGTAGTGTAACAACCTGGCTCGAGAATTTCCTCGATTCCAGTATAGGAGGAGAACACCTGTCCCGAGAACTTGGAGTGCTGCTGCCTGAAGTTGTTCTGCAGATAGTCCATCACCATGACATACCCAGACTGCTGCATAGTCAGGATCTCACAGAAATATTCCAACTGACAGAGAGGAAAAAAACAACATACATCAAAATGGGAACTCTTACAGAATTTGTTACATCAATGCAGTAAATTGCAGTCACGTCACGTATTAGCAATTATCTCTTTATATCACTATATTGTACTAGGCTGTAAGATTAAAGCTGGCCCTATACTAATTCACATTTCAGCTTTACGATCACTACATCAAGCGCTATAGACCAAACATGGAGGCAGAATACATTTGGACAGTTCTGAAGAGGCGTCTAATTCCAAGCTCACACCGGGCGACTTTTTAGATTTAGCACCACACTGGTTTTGCAGGAAAGCAGTTCAAGGACCATGTCGAGTACGGCTTGTAAAACCTGTAATATTACTACATCTAGAGGGGAAATAGAGGACTTAATATAAGGGTTTACACACATCCATCACTACCAGAAGGATAAGATTCACAAGTAATGATTTCAGGCTGCATTCAGAGAACTTCAGAACGATCCAGAGTAGAAGGAAAATTTGTATTAGATCGTAGGTGCAGAATATGAAGTCAATGTTATTGTATGGCAATATTCACACATGCATGATTCTATATGTGAAAATGCAGCGGGCATATTTTTCAACACACATTATGCTTCATGAGATGCTGTATATTTTAGTGCTTTCTTTCCTTGAATGTAGTGTTTTTAGTGCTTCTGTGGAGAAATACAGTACAAGATGGCACCCAATGGAGATAAGGGTGAACAGGGCATTACTCTTTTTTAATGTCCGTAAACCTTTAAAATTGTAAATCTAGTCAGAAATATCTGATATACCTTATATATATACATATATATAGATGACAGAAGATTAAATTGATGAAGCTTGTGATCATTGATTTCTAGAACATAACGTGTTGTATAGTCTAGAAATGGGCGGATCGAATCGTGAGACTCTAGATCATCTTCAAGGCTAGTAGTCTCTGCTGGGCAGGTGGGTTGCAAATTAATCCACCCATCTCCAGTATAGACCATAAACACCTTTTTTCTTACTTTCTAAGAAAGCTGTCATTGATTGATCAAGGGTTATTCCCAGCTGATAATTTGCTTATCACCAGGTGTCTGGATGTTGGGAACCTGAAGACCCACCTGTTCCGACAAGCCTTCAACCTGCAATGATCCTCAGTCTACTGAACCATCGCATGACCAGCTCTACCCTCTCCTAGTGTATTCTCACCCATCCCTGCAGACTATGAGCCCTCACGGGCAGGGTCCTCTCTCCTTCTGTACTTGTGTGTGCCTTGTATTGCTTATATTTATTGTACCTGTCTATATTTTTCCCTTTTCATATGTAAAGCGCCATGGAATAAATGGCGCTATATAAATGTATAATAATAATAACCCCCACCAATGCACAGAATTGAATGGAATACACACGTGAGCCACTACTCCAGTCAGTGTCTACGGGACCTGAGAGACATACTGTAGCTGAGTGTAATTATCTGTTCAGTTGGGAATAACCCTTTACATTGCTATGTCAGATTTTACAAATTTCACCAATGTGAAGTTCTCACACTTACCTCTTACATTAGGCAATCCATTTGAATGGATATCCCATTAAATGTTTGCTTGGTTAAGGTAAGGAACATGTTATTGCTTACCTGGGCTTCAGAAATTGTTGCTGTGTCTTTAAATATAATCCACTCTACTGTTTCTGAGCATGGAGGAGTTGTTAGTGATCCATTGTACGTGTAATATTTGTCTGTGTAGTTTGGCAGTAGATCCAGCAGTACAAATGGATCTAGCTCAGCCTTCTTACCTGTATAAAAAATAGTTATATTATCAATCTAAAGATTCCAAAAAAACAGGAAACACTTCTGGTTCAAAACCCCCAAATCATAATTTTGTCTTGGTCATAGAAAATGCAATAGAAAAGAAGTCATCTCTGGATGCTTATGTATGACAGAGAAAGTTTTACTTCCCCTAAAACAACTGTTCACATATTGTTCAACATATAAAATGTATCTGAATAGTTTCTATAGGTAACACTTCCACATTTGTACCACGTTACATGCTCAGTAAAAGTTTTCCAGTCTCAACAAGTTATCACTTTTCAATTGGATAGGAGGTAATTTGCTGATTGGTGGGTTTCCAACCACTGGGACCCGCACCAGTCTGCAGAACTGGGAATTTTTATACCCAACAGAGAACTTTTTTCCACATTACAAAATGGCTGGAACTGCTGTAAAAAGCTGAGTGTAGCTTTCAACAGCCCTTAGGGAATGAATGAAGCAGTCGAGTATGCGCACTGCTGGTACATTCTAACAGGGATAAAAGTTCCCCATTCTTCCCAGAGCCATAACTTTTTTATTTTTCTGTCAAAATGGCCATGCTAGGGCTTGTTTTTTGCAGAAGTTTTACTTTTGAACGACACCATTGGTTTTAACATATTGTGTACTGAAAAATGGGAAAAAAAATTCCAAGGATGGTGAAATTGCAAAAAAGTGCAATTCTACAGTTGTTTTTTTTTTACCATGTTCACTAAATGCTAAAACTGACCTGCCATTATGACACCAAACTTATCTAAGTTTGTTTTTATTTATGTGATGGGAAAAAATTCCAAAATTTGGTAAAAAAAAGGCGCCACTTTCCAAGACCGGTCGCATCTCCATTTTTCGTGATCTTGGGCTGGGTGAAGGCTTATTTTTTGTGCGCCAAGCTGACGTTTTATTGATACCATTTTGGTGTAGATACGATCTTTTGATCACATTTTATTGTAACGTAGCGGTGACCAAAAAATGTTATACTGGCGTTTTTAATTTTTTTCTTATTATGCCGTTTAGCGATCGGGTTAATTTTTTTTATATTAATAGATAGGCAAATCTGAATTCTGCTACACCAAATATGTATATATTTGATTTTTTTAGTTTGAATGGGGAAAAAGGGGGTGATTTGAACTTTTATATTTTTTTAATAGTTTTAAAAACTTTTTTTACTTTTTGCATGCTTCAATAGTCTCCATGGAAGACTAGAAGCTGTAGTACTTTGATCTCTTCTGCTACACACAGGCGATGATCAGATCACCTGTGTGTAGCAAAAATGTGCAGTTGCTATGAGCGCTGACCATGGGGTGGCGCTCATAGTAATCTGGCAGTGACAACCATAGAGGTCTGCTGCAGACCTCTGGTTGTCATGCCAACCCATCAGTGACCCACGATCATGTGACAGGGTCAGGGCAGGATTAACCACTACTCCCCCCCAGGTGATGCCATATATCAGGACGTCTAATGACCAACGGAGTGGAAGGGGAAGTGGAGTCCAGCCACACCCTCAGGGGTTAAATTCTCGTGCGAGGGCCGGAATCTTCCTCTTCCTCCCTCGGCTGACCAGTGGAAGTTTTTTCCCACCCTCCCTCCCTTGTATATTCGAAGATATGCCGTGCGGCTACTGTATATAATGTTTAAAAAAAAAAAAAGTTATCATTCTCATCACTTACAAAGTTTTTTGTTGTATTCATTGTCACAGCGGTAGTATGGGGGGGCAACGGTTCGTAACCTTTCATCTGCTTACTTGCCCACCGGTGGCGACGTGGGCTTTCGGCGGTGAGTCCGTTGCAAATTCGTACTTGCCTCTCTCTGCTTATAATTTAATAAACTGTGACCGACCTGTTCAACCCATCCAGGCCTGTTGTTGTTTTGTTATTATGGGATTGGTGGGAGGCGAGGAAGCACCGTTATACGCCATAAGGGTCTCTTCAGTCTTAGCATTGCGCTGAAAGAGGTTGTCCACTACCCTAACTCACTTACTGATTTTGCCATAAATGCCTAAAGATAATGTTGCTAAAGATCCCCATATACCTTTTCTGACAAATGTCATGTGTTTTACCCTTCTGCTTCACTGCTTTTGCCCCGGCACTAGCTCTGTTACTCACATCCATCATTTCCTATTGAAAGGTCCTCAGCTCCCTTCTGACTTCCTTTCCCATCATCCCAAGTGCTGGCATCCCAAGTTTCCCAAGTGCTGGCATTCCAAGTTTCTAACCAGCAGTGATAGCCCCTGTAACTCCACCTAATCCTCTCCTACTTATTCCACAGCTTCACAGCATCAGCATTAGGCTATTTTTATATCGCGTAATAGCAGTCCATTTAACGGATGAGTTAAAACAGACTGCGCTAACGCTAGTCTTCTTTTGATCGCGTTTGTGCGATCACGTAAGCGCAGCTGCTCGTTCTGCGCTAGCCGTGACGGACACTCGAACGCGGTCGACAGCGTCCGAGGGTCCGTCACAGCATAACGGGACAACGCTAACGCACGCCGATTTTGACATGCGTCAGCGATGAGCTAGGTTATGGCAGTCTATGGGTGCGTTAACGGATGCGTTACATCGTGTTAATGTCACTTTGTAACACATCCGTTAAACGTACTGCCATAACGTGATGTGAACCTGGCCTTAGTGATGGGAAGTCCACCTTTTTTTGGTCTTCTGACTCACTTGGCCCCACTCACCAAAAAGCAGCTCTGGCAATAAAGATTATTCCCCTCACTGACTAACCTTGCTCTACTGTAACAGGATGGATGTGTAGGGAAGAGAGACATATGCATCAATACATTATAGTGGGTATACAGCAGGGTATATACACTGCTCAAAAAAATAAAGGGAACACTCAAATAACACATCCTAGATCTAAATGAATGAAATATTCTCATTGAATAGTTTGTTCTGTGCAAAGTTGAATGTGCTGTCAACATAATCACACAAAAATCATCAATGGAAATCAAATTTTTTAACCAATGGAGGCCTGGGTTTGGAGAGACCCCCAAAATGAAAGTGGGAACAAGTCAAAATGAAAATCAAAACAAGACAAAATTAAAGTGGAACCTGCTGCCTGCAACATCCTTCAGAATGAACGGTTTGGCAGTGGGTCAGTATTGGTATGGGGTGGCATTTCTTTGGAGGGCCACACAGCCCTCCATGTGCTCGCCAGAAGTAGCATGACTGCCATTGGGTACCGAGATGAGATCCTCAGACCCCTTGTGAGACCATATGCTGGTGCGGTTGGCCCTGGGTTCCTCCTAATGCAGGACAATGCCAGACCTCATGTTGCTGGAGTGTGTCAGCAGTTCCTGCAAGATGAATGCATTGAAGCTATGGACTGGCCAGCCCGTTTCGCAGACCTGAATCCGATTGAGCACATCTGGGACAGCATGTCTCGCTCCATCCACCAACGTCACTTTGCACCACATACTGTCCAGGATTTGACAAATGCTTTAGTCCAGGTCTGGGAGGAGATCCCTCAGGAGAACATCCTCAACCTCATCAGGAGCATGCCCAGGCGTTGTAGGGAGGTCATAAAGGCACGTGGAGGCCACACACAATACTGAGCATCATTTTGACTTGTTTCCACTTTAATTTTGGGGGTCTCTCCAAATCCAGGCCTCCATTGGTTCAAAAATTTGATTTCCATAGATGATTTTTGTGTGATTATGTTGACAGCACATTCAGCTTTGTACAGAACAAAGTATTCAATGAGAATATTTCATTCACTTAGATCTAGGATGTGTTATTTGAGTGTTCCCTTTATTTTTTGAGCAGTGTATATTACACAGGTTATAGAGCAGGAAATGTTTGTACATACATTTACATACTGCTATATACATACAGAAACAATGGAGAGCTCTGGAGGCTGAAATGTGCACGGAGCTGTGTCTACTGTTGAATGCACAGAACCAGCGAGTGAGCTCTGCTGCATAGAGAGCCCTGCTCACCAAACAACATGAAAGTCACATTATTGTGATGAAATGTTATAAGGCAGGAGCCCTGAATCAGTTAAGAATAACTGTGGGGAAAGATTACCCTTAGTCAGTTAAGGGTGACACAGTGGAGGAGCTGGACCCTAAGTTTGAGATGATTGGGAGAAGGAGGGCCCTCAGATCATTAGATGTGACATAATAGGGGAGAAGTACCCTGAGTTATTTAATGGTGACACAGTGGGAAAGGTGGTATTAAAATAAGTAAGGGATGGCACAGATAGGGAGGGGAAGTCTCCTTCAAGAAAAACAGTTGGAGAGGAGAGTCCTCAGTCAGTTAGGTGTGATACAGTGGGGGAAGTGAATGGTCAGTCAAAGGTTACAGTTGGGAAGGAGGGTCCCCAGTCCATTAGGTGTAACATAATGGGTTAGTGGTGCCAGAGTCATTTAGTGGTGACACAGCAAAGGAGGTGGTCCACCATTCAGTTGAATGTGACTGATGACCTCCCCTTGCACCAGACATATCATCCCTAATTGGATGAGTGCCCTTAATCAGTTATGTAGCACAAGTTGACATGGTGCTGATGTCAAATCTGCAGTACTGGTCAATTCACGCTATAGGTTATTTCTATATAGAACGCTTTTCTCTGCTGAATCCAAGGTATACCATTCCAACATTGTATAACCAATTGTTATACTGTATAGAATGTAGAGGAGTGGTAGACAGAGAATCACTCACAGCTCTAAAAAATATATATTTCCATACAATGCTAGTTACACAGCCACACAGCTCAGTATTGCAGTATAATATTCTCCATGCTGCTGTACATTGTCTTCCATGCTGTGGCGGTTTCTGAATATGAAGTGAAAGAATATTTGGAGTCCCTCTGATTCTGTGAGATGGGTATGGGAGACATCATAGTGTGGCACCCCAGAGTCCGGTTGCCACTGTGTCATTGCCTCCCTCTACAGGGTGGTGATGTCATGCCTGGAAGCAGGTAACACACAGCATCCAAAACTTGTTCTAACTTCAGACCAAAAGAGGCAGAGCTTAAGGGAGTGACAGTTGGTGGGAGGAGTTAGTGCTGAGGTGAAGAGATTGTTCTGGAAAGAGTCAGTAGGTCTGAAGTGAGGGAAGAGAGAGGAGCGGAGACAAGGGCTCTGGGTAAATACAGCTGCGTCAGAGCTGATCCCGGAGCGGAGCGCTGATAAAAATGACACCAGTCCTGGGCTGTGTGGGTGCTGTACGCCCCGACAGCCGAATCTGGAGGGCAGGGGACTGCAAGCTCCCTGACCACACCGAACACCTGGAGGCACCACAGCAGACCAGTATCCCGGGGCAGCCAGTGAACAGACAGTGCCTGTGATAGGCTCACGCTGCCTGCCATACAGGTTAAAGCCAACAAGCAGGAAAGGGTGGCAGCTTAAGGGAGTGCAGTTGGTGGGAGGAGTTAGTGCTGAGGTAAAGAGAGATTGTTCTGGAAAGAGTCAGGCAGTGAGTTAGACTGAGGAGAGGGAAGAGAGGGGAACGGAGACAAGTGCTCTGGGGAACTGCAGCTGCGTCAGAGCTGATCCCGGAGCGGAGCGCTGATAAAAAGGACGCCAGAGTCCTGGGCTGTGTGGGTGCTGTACGCCCCGACAGCCGAATCTGCAGGGCAGGGGACTGCAAGCTCCCTGACCACACCTGGAGGCACCGCAGCAGACCAAGAGACCAGGGCTGCCAGTGAACAGACGGTGCCTGTGATAGGCTCACGTTGTTTTCCATACAGGTTAAAGCCAACACGCAGGAGAGGGTGGCAGCTTAGCTACAGGCAACAGGGACCAGAAAAGAGAGCACAGCAGGAAGGCCTCTAACCCCACCTGGCAGGGTGGATCCTCTGAATGCTTCCATGGCAAGCTGGACTCCTGCTATCATCTGTAACTAGTACCACCGGATTGCATTTCACCTACCAAGAAGTAAAAGGTAAAGAAGCTGCACTTTTCTGTGTCCCTTGCTTATTCTGTGCACCTCAACGTTCACCATCATCTGAACAGACTGTTATATCTGCCCCAGGGCCCGCTCTACCTGTGGGGAGCTGGACCATCTTCCCCAGGGATCTGAATCGCAGCGTCGGCCATCTTATTGCCAAACACCACTGGTGGCATCACAAACTAATCCCATAATAACTATTCCCTTCATTATTTGATTGCTCGCCCAGAGCCACGGACCGGGTTACCGCTGCCGTGACTTCCCTGAAGTAACAGAACCGGCCCTGTACCGAGTAGCCACGGCCTACGGGTGCAGCAATAGCAGCTAATCTTCAGAGAAGAATGAAAATAATAGAGGAGAAAACTGTCAGATAAGTCAGGTAATGACTAGAAATAGTTTTATTTTCATGTACAGGCAAATGACAGCATATTCTGCAAAGTCTCCTGAAATGGCCGGAACCCTTTCAGACACAAGAAATTAAGGCTGGCAACTCACATGGTAGGAAAATAGCTCCAGAAAGCAAAAAAAAACTCACCAAAACGATGGACACTGTCAACTCCATTGATGATTGCATTATAATTTGTATTTTCTTCACCAATCTGCAGTGATATAAGATCACAAAGTATGAAAGAAGTCAGTAAATGCTGTATAACAAAAATACCATAAATATTAACAATAATAACAGTAAAAAAATATTAAGAAACAATTATCACGATCAAGAATTGTAAACATCACAATGTATATATATCAAAAAGACAACTATTACATGGCCTGCTGCACACATGGATACAAACTGTTTTGGGGGAGGGGCAGTTGGGCAGAATGTGTTTCCATTAGTGAAGAAAAGAGTGATCCTTTGTTATTTCTGTGTTAACTCCACTCTCATACTGTGTCTCCCACTTGTTCCCTATAATGAACAAGTAAAGGGAGACATCACTTGACAGCTACAGAAAATCTGCAGCCGATGTTAGGCTGGAACCTTCACATTCTGTTCAAACTGGCTTCTTCTGCTTTGATGGAAAGTAAAGACTGCAGCCAATCAACAGCCTTTGATTGGCTGCAGAATCAACATGACGCCCGCACTCACACATGCTTGATGTTGGCTTCAGTTGACTGACGGAGGAGCCATGTCAGTCCGGGACCTGAGCCCAGATGTTTTTCTTCCATTACCCTGGGTCCATTAAGTTGAACTTTTTTAGTATTTTAAGATTAACCTTTCTCAACATTCAGTGCGGGTGTTTGTGAGGGTCAAACGACGGCTGCAACCACACCAGCACCCACTGGTTGCTGCAGATTGGCTGCAGCGGTCAAGTACTAACCGCTGCAGGATGTTTTTTTGTGTGGGGATTGGCAGGAGACACAGTTCAAATGCAGGAGAACCAGAACTGAGTCTAGATTTTTTTAATTAAATCATACGGGACCCATTGCAGTTAAAGGGAACCTGTTAAGTCTCCCTGTATGTTGCCCAGTCCTTTGCACCTCCATTGCACTCCATCTCTGGCCACTCTGTTTAGTCTAGTTTGGGGCTACTGAGCAACATAGACCTTGCAATTCACTGCACATGTCCAGGACCTACTCGTGGCTAGAACTCCTGGACTAGAGGACACTGTGACAGAGATGCGTGTGACGGAGACATGGAAGAGCGGACAATGGGCAGGGAGCAGCTGGGATGGATAGAAAGGTGAGTGGTGAGGTGAGTGTAAAGGGTATGCCACACTAAACAACATCGCTAACGGGATCGCTAAAAAACGTCACTATTTAGCGATCCCGTTAGCGATGTTGTTGTGTGCGGCATGCAGCAACGACGTGGCCCCTGCTGTGATCTCGTCCGTCGTCCTGATCGTTACGGACCCTATTCTGATCGTCGGCGTCCCGCTGGGTAAGTATATATCGCTGAGTGTGGCACCTTTTTTAGCGATTTAGCGGTACTTTTGTACCGCTAAAGTCGTTAAGGAGATCGCTAACCGCGATAGCGTCCTTAACGACATCGCTAAATGTGGCCGACACTAGCGATATTGTAAACGATCCCGCTAGCGATCTCATTAGTATGCGACGCTAACGAGATCGTTAGCAGGATCGTGTAGTGTGGCAGTACCTTAAGTATTTTCTTTATCTTTTAAATATTACATTTATCATACTCTGGAGTCTAAACAGACCTCAGAACATAATAGGAAACATTCCATTCTCAGAGAATATCTTCTTCTCTTCGTCACTGCCTTTTAAACATTTGATAAGAGCTATTTACAAGGCTATTAATTACAGAATTAAAGAGTGATCACTGTCCCATTATGGTGCACCCAGAAGAAGACCTCTTCTCACACATCACCTAGATATAGAGATATAGATGATCTATCTCCTGCTGGCTTGCTGCATCGTCATGGAAACACAAAAAATTCCTCCCACAAATACTGCCGTTTACAGGCCTATTACCTGTAATCACAAATGATTCCGGCTATCAAGGATTTTTCCTACTTAAGCCAGTTACAGCTTAATCAGTTACTTAAATAATCCTATTTAAGCTAAGTGTTTTATTACAAAGTGTCATACATGTTCTTACTAGTATGGTGATGGTGACATTCTTTCGGAGCCACATAGTCCAAGTTTATATTGCTATGTTTTTAGGTCATTCTCTTTTTCAGGAGCTCTCCACCAAAACAACCAGTTCATATGTTCTATCATGGAAATTGAAAGTCCCATAGGAGTACCACTGTGTATGATCCAGCTTCATCAGCCAGAGAGGAGAACTGTTGATAGCAGCAACGTTCTCTCTGAAGCCACAGCTCTCACTTCATCTTGATTACTTATAACTATCCATCAACTACCCCCAAATATCCTACTAGGACATGTGAAAATTGTTTTGTAAAGGTGTTGTCTCATTAGAAACACTGGGAATTCAAGTGCTGACACTGCTGGAATGACATTGGCATGAGAGGTGTGTGTATGTGTTTTTATTTTAAAGGGAACCACTGTAAACACTGCTCGTCCGCCATTGCTAGCCAGACCCTGGCGCTAAGATACTGTTAGTGTTTGCGGATCGCACCAAATATGTGCATGCGCCAAGCGCGCTGCCCTGGAACTTACATCAGGCGATGTAAGGCTATCGCGCCTGGGTGTAGTGGAGGCCCCAGATCCCGCCCCGCAGTGTGTTATAATGTATTCTCACTGCAGAGCTGGGAATCTGGTGCCTGCGCAGTGAGGAAAGAGGTAGAGGAAAGAGGTGGAGGGAGATGGGGACAGGCGCAGAGATCCTCACTACGCAGGTGCCAGATTCCCAGCCTATGGCTGGGGGCAGATGTTTATAGCCTGGGAAGGGAGTAATACCCATGGAGCTTCCCAGCCTATTAATATCAGCTCACAGCTGTATACTTAGCCTTTACTGGCTATTAAAATGGGGGACCACCAAAAAAATTGCATGGGATACCCCTATAATTAATAACCAACATAGGCTATGCAGACAGCCTAGTAAGATGCCATGAATACTGGCCCCTCCCAGACTAAAAACAACAGCTCTCAGCTGCCTCATCTATAATCTGGCCCTTATCCTCGCTCTTCCCACTTGCCCTGTATCAGTGGCAAGTGGGGTTCATATTTGTGAGGTTGATGTCACTTTTGTATTGTCAGGTGACATCAAGCCCACAGGTTAGTAATGGAGAGGCGTCTATAAGACACCTATCCATTAGTAACCCCATAGTGATATTGTATAAAAACACAGACACCCAGAATAAAGTACTTTACAGTATTTGAAAAAATGACACAGACTCCTTTAATGAATCTTAATTAAACCATACTTACCGAATGCCTAATCCACCAAAGCCAACGTCTCCTGCAACAAAAATAAAATAATAAACCACAGTATTTCTCACCTGTCCGCCGAGTAGATAATCTATAATGTCCCATGACGATCCTGATCACTTTGAAAGCAGTCACATCAGTGTGCACATAGCTTTACTTCACAGACTTCCTGCTATGCAGCTATTGGCTGGACATTTACGTTCACAGACTTTCTGCTATACGGCCATTGGCTAGGGTTTTTCCTCACAGACTTCTTGCTATACAACAATTGGCTGGCGATTTACATTATTACATTATTAACATTATGCTCAGCAGCAACTTGCTAAACTGTACCAAATAGACTTCATGATCTGCTACCATCTACATTTTACTCTGTACATAAGATTTGTGATGCACTGTAATAGTTACACAAACCTTGTTTTTAAGACCATTGCCAAGTGATATCTCCCATAAAAGTCATGCACTGGGCAGTACTACTGTGCAGTAAATATGGAAGTCTGCCTTTCATCTGGGTCTAAACAAGTTCTCAAGTTTCAGCAGCTTTATGTAGACCATTTTGTTTGAACACTGGCCTGTTTTTCAGGTATATGTCCCCAGGTTACTTTTATACTAGTATTTTCTAACTTGAATTCTACAGAATAGTGTTTACTACTTCCATGACCCATTAAAATCAGATGTGCCAGTTTGCTACTGGGATACAACATGAAGGTAACATATGTAAGGGCACCCCTTGTAAAAATTACTATTCTGGTGAACAGATAAGCAAGTTGAAGATGAAATGATCCCTAAAAGGCCCAAGTTAAAGATTACACATTTCCTTTGTATTTTAGCCAAAAAAAAGAGTATATATACAGTATATTCAGCTTTTACATTATAAAAATTACAAAAAGGAAAATGGGCTGATGCAAAGGTTTGGGCATTCTACATGGTCAGTACCGAGTATCACCCCCTTTTCAAAGTATCACAGCTTGTAAGTGCTTTTTGTAGAGAGTCTTTCAATTCTTGTTTAAGGGATTTTCAACAATTCTTCATTGGAAAATGCTTCCAGTTCTGTGAGATTCCTGGGTCGTCTTGCATGTTCTGCTATTTTGAGGTCTAGCCACAGATTTTCAATGATGCTCAGATCGAAAGACTGCGAGGGCCATTGTAAAACCTTCAGCTTGCACCTTTTGAGGTAGTCTAATGTGGATTCTGACGTGTGTTTAGGATCATTATCCATTTGTAAAAGCCATTCTCTTTTCAACTTCAACTTTTTTACAGATGGTGTTATGTTTGCATCAAAAATTTGTTGAAATTTGTTGAAATGTCATTGAATTAATTCTTCCCTCTATCTGTGAAATGTTCCCTGTGCCATTGGCTGCAACACAACCCCAAAGCTTAATGGTTTCCTGAAAATCTGTGCCCTTTTTTCTCCATACATACCTTTGGTCATTGCAGTCACAGAGTTCATTTGAACCTCATCAGTCCCCAGGACTTGTTTCCAAAATGCATCAGGCTAGTATAGATGTTCTTTTGCATACTTCTGATGCTAAATATTATGGTAAGGATGCAGGAGAAGTTTTCTTCTGATGACTCTTCCATTGAGCAGGTGTCTCTGAACAGTATAACAATGTACCACAACTCCAGAGTCTGCTAAATATTTCTGAAGGTCTTTTGCAGCCAAGCAGTGGTTCTGATTTGCCTCTCTAGCAATCCTATGAGAAGCTCTAACTGAAATTTTTCTTCATCTTCCTGACCTTATCTTGACCTCCACTGTTCATGTTAACTACCATTTCTTAATTGCAATCTGAGGAAAGGGCAACTTGAAAATGCTTTTCTGCCTTCTTATAGCCTTCTCCTGCTTTGAGGGCCTCCAACATTTTTATATTCAGAGTGCTAGTCAGATGCTTACAAGAACTCATGACTGCTGCTTTTTGGCACAAGGTTAGATTAGGCTGGGTTTTTATAAAGCTAGGAAATTTACATCACCTGGCCTTTCCTAACGATGATAGTGAACAAGCCATAACCCTAACAGGCTAATTAAGGTCTGAAACCTTGGTCAAAGTTATATGAGCGCAAAAACTTCCAAGGGTGTCCAACTTGTGCATCGGCCCAATTTCCTTTTGTAATTTTTAAAATGAAATAAAAAAGACTATATATTTTTTGTGCCTAAAATAAAAAGGAAATGTGTCATCTTTAACTTTAGCCCTTTTAGAGATCATTTCATCTTCAACTCACGTAACTGTACATCAATTTTTACCAGGGGTGCTCAAAATTTTACATGCCACTGTATTTTATACATATACACACGTGGTCAAAATTGTTGGTATCCCTTGTTTTAATGACAGAAAAAAACACAATGGTAACAGAAATAACTTGAATCTGACAAAAATAATAATATATCAAAAATCTCTGAAAATGAACAAATGAAAGTCAGACATTGCTTTTCAACCATGCTTCCACAGAATTTGAAAAAAAAAAATAAAACTCATGAAATAGGCCTAGACAGAAATGATGGTACCCCTGAAAATGTGACAAAAGGGACATGTTAAATCAAGATGTGTCCACTAATTAGCATCACAGGTGTCTACAATCTTGGAATCAGTGAGTGGGCCTGTATAGAGGGCTACAGATACTCACTGTGCTGTTTGGTGACATGGTGTGTATCACACTCAACATGGACCAGAGGAAGCGAAGGAAAGAGTTGTCTCAGGAGATAAGAAAGAAAATTATAGACAAACATGTTAAAGGTAAAAGTTATAAGACAAGATGACGCGCACCACATTGGTGGTACCAGGGCTATGGGGTACTCGGAACCGAGCCCATGGAAGTCTATGGGGAATGTCACTGGCAGCAGAGCTCGGTCCGTGGCCCTGGCGGTCATGCAATGGGGGAATATTTACAGGGGATTGTAGTTATAGTTCGTGACACCACCTGTGGTTTCTGATCTGATTGACCAGCGCTGCAGGGTAGATCTCTGAGGGGATGTTATGGCAGCTAGGTGTTAAGTCCCCCACAGGTGGGACTGGTCCCTCAAAGTCTGTGGTGTGATGCAGGGTGCAGATAAGAATTCAGTCACACACAATGCAGTCTCTTTCCATACCTTTACTTGTAGATGTTGCAGGTATGTCACGGGAAGCTGGTCAGGTTGGAGAATGCACATTCAGGGAATTGTTGAGCAGGTTAGAGGCCTCCTTTCTCCTTGTAATGTGTGTGAGTACAAACTTGCATAAAGTCAAGTGCAACTCTTTCAATAGCAATAACTACGCCCGGCCAACATTGTGGTGGAGTCTTCTATGTCTCTGATTATCAGATGTTGAGAGAACTAAGTCCTTACTTTTGCAGGGTCCTGCTCAAAGTCCCTGTTCTCCCTGACTCCGGTTACGTATCAGCGCTTAGGGCTACCTTCTGCGACTTGAAGTCCAGCAAGGCCTCCGGTTTTCTTATCACTAGACGTGAAGTACTAGCAATGCTTCGGTGTCCGGTTAAACTGAGTGAGGGTGATCTGTCACCTTAGTCACTCTTACTTCTCCACTCGCCCTTCGCCCTGCTCTCGCCCTTAACATAAGCTCGTGTAGCAATGGTGTCAAGGTCAGCTTTCCTTCAGTGCTCACTGACCTGTTCTCAGTTGGCTCGTTGGTATAACTGCTGTAGTCCCTTTCCTTCTTTCCCTCACAGAACTCTGTCCAGAGCAGCTCACAGGACGCTTCGTCAGACTGTATTTACGCTGTAGCTCTGAGAGTCACTTTCCACTTTCTTAGGAACACAGGCAGCTTGTTCTGAGTAGCAGCTTCAGATTCAGATATAGTTCTGACTAGGCTAGAGTAAGTCCGTCTACTCGTACTAGCCTCCACGTCTGTATAATGAACTATCTGAGCTCCTTCAGGAATCAGTCTTCACTCCTCTCCCTCCAAGACTGAACTCTCCTCTCCTTCCGTCTGTCTCTGACTGAAACAGAAACTAAACTGCACTGAACAGAATGTGCTCACTCCTCTCCTCCTGCACAGACTGACTGGATGGGATGACTCACTCCTGAGCCACCCTACGCTTGACTGACTAACTACTGCTACTCACACTACTTAAATAGTCTAATATGCCTCTAGTGGTAATGCTGAGAAGTGTGCGTGAATGAATATCAGGCTTTACAGTTACCTTCTTGTGCATTTTCCAGGAGACATGTGTGCCTTGCGCAGCTGGTCCACACACTATCTCCAAGCAGCTTGATGTTCCTGTGACTACAGTTGCACATATTATTCGGAAATTTAAGCTCCATGGGACTGTAGCCAACCTCCCTGTACGTGGCTGCAGGAGAAAAATTGATGACAAATCAAAGAGATTGATAATAGGAATTGTAACAAAAGAGCCCTAAAGGTGAACTTCATGCTCAAGGAACATCAGTGTCAGATCGCACCATCCGTCGTTGTATGAGCCAAAGTGGACTTCATGGGAGACAACAAAGGAGGACACCATTGTTGAATAAAAATCATAAAAAAGCCAGACTGAAATTTGCCAAACTACATGTTGACAAGCCACAAAGCTTCTGGGAGAATGTCCTATGGACAGATGAGACAAAAATGGAACTTTTTGGCAAGGCATATCAGCTCTATGTTCACAGATGGAAAAATGAAGCATATCAAGAAAAGAACACTGTCTTTACTGTGAAACATGGAGGAGGCTCTGTTATGTTCTGGGGCTGCTTTGCTGCATCTGGCACAGGGTGTCTAGAATCTGTGCAGAGTACAATGAAATCTCAAGACTATCAAGGGATTCTAGAGAGAAATGTGCTGCCCAGTGTCAGAAAGCTTGGTCTCAGTTGCAGGTCATGGGTCTTGCAACAGGATAATGACTCAAAACACACAACTAAAAACACCCATGAATTGCTAAGAGGAAAACATTGAACTATTCTGAAGTGGCCTTCTATGAGCCCCGACCTAAATCCTATTGAGCATCTTTGGAAAGAGCTGAAACATGGTGTCTGGAAAAGGCAACCTTCAAACACAAGACAACTTGAGCAGTTTGCTTTTGAGGAATGGGCCAAAAAACCTGTCGAGAGGAGCAGAAGTCTCATTGACAGTTATAGGAATCAACTGATTTCAGTGATTGTCTGTCCAGGCCTATTTCATGAGTTTATTTTTTTTTAAATTCTGTGGAAGCATGATTAAAAATCAATGTCTGACTTTCATTTGTTCATCATAGATTTTTTAGTTATTATTACTTTTGTCAGATTCAAGTTATTTCTGTCACCATTGTGGGTTTTTCTGTCATTAAACGAGGGGTACCAACAATTTTGACCACATGTGTATATGTATACGTACATAGATAGATAGATAGATAGATAGATAGATAGATAGATAGATAGACAGCAGAAAAAAAGAAAAGCAGCACAAAAAACATGAAAACAGTGGACTTTATTGCCCCATGGCGTGGCGACATTTTGGATCTAATATCCTTTCTCAACCCTGGCTTGAGAAAGGATACTAGATCCGAAACGTCGCCATGCCATGGGGCAATAAAGTCCACTTTTTTAATGTTTTTTGTGCTGCTTTTCTTTTTTTCTGCTGTATTATAGGGAGCCACTGAATTTTAGTTTGGTTTTTAGTTGGAAAACCTCTGCACACATATAAAGGTATTGTTTGATGCTGTTCCAATTTTTTCATCTTATATATATATTTTCATACATACATACATACACACACACACAGCAGGTGAAATAAGTATTGAGCATGTCGTCAATTTTCTAAGTAAATATATTTCTTAAAGTGCTATTGACATGAAACTCTCACCAGGTGTCGGTAACAACTAATCCAATCCACACAGGCAAAGAAAATTTACCATAGATGTACCGTATATACTCGTGTATAAGCCGACCCCTGTATAAGCCGACCCCCCTAATTTTGCCACAAAAAACTGGGAAAACTTATTGACTCGTATATAAGCCGGGTGTATAAACTGCATTCCTGCTCTGTGCTGCCCCGTCCTGCTCCTTGCTCCCCCATCCAGCTCTGTGCTCCCCCATTCTCCTCTGTACTCCCCCCCTCCTGCTCCGTCCTCCGCTGTGCTCCCCCATTCCTTCTCCGTCCTCCTGTGCCCCCCCCGTCCTGCTCCGTGCTCCTCTGTGCCCTCCATCCTCTCCCCCCGTCCTGCTCCGTGCTCCTCTGTGCCCTCCATCCTCCCCCCATCCTGCTCCGTGCTCATTGTCCTCCTCCATGCTTCCCCCGTCCTCCGTTCTCCCCCCGTCCTCCTCCATGCTTCCCCCGTCCACTGTTCTCCCCCCCGTCCTGCTCCATGCTTCCCCGTCCTCCGTTCTCCCCCCCGTCCTCCTCCATGCTTCCCCCGTCCTGCTCCATGCTTCCCCCATTCACCGTTCTCCCCCCCGTCCTGCTCCGTGCTCCTTGTCCTCTCCTCCATCATACTCACCCCTCCCCGTGCCATCGCTGAACGTCCCTGCAATCCTGCGTTCTCCCCGGCTTCCTGCAGCTCTCACCGGCTTCCTGCAGCTCTCCAGCACTGAGCGGTGATGTAATACCGCTCATTAAGGCCATGAATATGGAGGCCACGCCTATGGGAGTGGCGTCGCGTCCATATTACATGACCTTAATGAGCGGGTATTACATCACCGCTCAGTGCTGGAGAGCTGCAGGAAGCCGGGGAGAGCTGCAGGAAGCCGGAGAGAACGCAGGATTGCAGAGACGCTCAGCGATGGCACGGGGAGGGGTGAGTATGATGTCCCAGCCACCGGCTCCTGCCGCGGCATCCCCTCCCCCGCTGGTTTCTGCCCTATGACTCGTGTATAAGCCGAGGGGGCATTTTCAGCACGAAAAAAGGTGCTGAAAATCTCGGCTTATACACGAGTATATACGGTGTTGTGAATGGGTTTGAGATGAGTTCTGAGCAGAGGCTCCCTCTGGTGGTTACAAGCGGTACTAGTGAGGATTGGGAATCAGGTGTTACTGATTGGTCTTATTTAAGGGAATCATTTTCCCATCAGGGTTGCCGGTGATCAATTGTTCTGGTCTGAATCCTTCTTTCCAGTTTCCCTTGTAGCCTGCTGTGTCGTGTCTGCATCTCCTGCTATCAGATAAGACAATTTCTTATTTTGTGTTTTTGCTATATTTTTGCATTTGGTCCTGCACTTCTGTGGGGGCCTTCTGGGTCCCCTCCGGGGGCTTCTGCCCTCTCAGTTTAGTCCAGCCACTGTGTTTTGTACTTTTGCTTTTTCCAGTTTTTTCAGTGGCTGCTGTTTTTGTTACACCAGAGAACTAATTTAGGTGGTAGAGGTCGTGTGATCTCAGGTGATTTTGAAATTAGTAGAGTTGGTTTTTTCAGGGTTTTCTGGGATTGCAGTAAGTACCCTTCCTGTCCTTTTCTATTTAGATAGTTTGGGCCCCAGCGTTTGCTCATACTATTTTCTTTCTGTGTCAGTATTTCCTCTTGTCTAACCGCCATTACATGTTTGGGGGCTTTCTATTATCTTTGGGGTTCTGCTCCGGGGCAGATAGCTTTCCTATTTCTATCTTTAGGTGTAGTTAGTTTCTCAGGCTGTGACGAGGCGTCTAGGACCATCGTAGGAACGCTCCACGGCTGCCTCTAGTTGGTGTGGTTAGTCAGGGTACTGCAATCCCATAGATTCCAACTGCTCTGGTGTATTTCCTTTTTTACCTGCACTCCTCAGCTACCGAAACATAACAGTATCACCGGCCATAAAAATTGTATGGTACTCACAGAAGGGAAAAAATATTTTGAAGGAAGAAAAGTTGTCAGAGATATTTTTCTGTTTGTTGCATTTTTTTTTTTTCCCTCTGTATCTCTGGGTGCTGAGGAGGACCTTTTCTCCCAATGGAGTTTGCACGGTTGTCTGGCCGTGTGGATCAGCTTGCCACTGAGGTTCGGAGTGTTGCTGCATGTCTTGCTGGTTGCCTGTTTGGAACCTAGGATCCCCATGCCAGATTTGTTTTTAGGGGATCGAGCTAAGTTTCAGAATTTCAAAAATAACTGTAAATTGTTTTTTGCCTTAAAATCTAAGTCCTCAGGAAACGCAGCGCAGCAGGTTCAAATTGTCATCTCTCTCCTGCGCGGCGATCCTCA
Source organism: Oophaga sylvatica (assembly GCA_033576555.1). Taxonomy (NCBI): domain Eukaryota; kingdom Metazoa; phylum Chordata; class Amphibia; order Anura; family Dendrobatidae; genus Oophaga; species Oophaga sylvatica. The sequence goes on along the minus strand of JARQOD010000004.1, from coordinate 254,090,324 downwards.
GGATTGGGCTTTTTCCCTGACACCTGGGGATCCTGTTTTGAGTGATGTTGATGCATTTTTTCAGGCTTTGGGGTTATTGTACGATGAGCCTAATGTCACTGATCAAGCTGAAAAAGCCTTGTTGGCATTAAATCAGGGGCTTGATGACGCTGAGTTATACTGTCAGAGATTCCGTAGTTGGGCAGTCCTGAACAAATGGAATGACGACGCTTTGGCAGCTCTTTTTCGGAAGGGTCTGTCGGATAATGTAAAGGATGTTATGGTGGGATTCCCTGTCCCCTCTGGTCTCAATGATTCTATGTCATTAGCGATTCAAATTGACAGACGTTTGCGTGAGCGGAGAAGTATGCGTGGAGTGGTGTTGCCTTGTGAGCCAGCTGCTGAGCCCATGCAGTGTGATGGAGTGGTGTCTGGGGCACAGCGTCATGAGTTTCAAAGCGCAATGGGTTATGTTTCTACTGTGGTGATGCCTCTCATGCTATTTCAGTCTGCCCTAAGCGGGGAAGACGTTTTGCACGCTCAGTTGTCTTGGGTAGTGTTCAGACTAAGTTTTTATTAACTGTCACTCTGATATGCTCTCTGTCCTCATTTTCTGCTCAGGCTTTCGTTGATTCTGGAGCAGCTATTAACCTGATGGATTATGATTTTGCTAAACGTTGTGGATTTCCCTTGATACCCCTACAGAAGTCTATTCCCCTACTGGGGATCGATTCTACCCCTCTGGCTGAGAATAAACCCCAGTTTTCTACTCAGGTGATAATGAGGGTTGAACCTGATCACCAGGAGTGCTGCAAATTTTTGGTTCTATATAATCTGCATGACATTATCGTGCTGGGTTTCCCTTGGTTACAGTCTCATAATCCTGTTTTGGATTGGAAATCTGTGTCTGTAACCAGTTGGGGCTGCCAATGTGTTAATACCAACACTCCTGTTTTTTCTGCCTCCCCCAGGCTGAGGATGTTCCTACTTTTTGTTTGATTTTTCTGATGTGTTTAGCGAAAGTAAATCTGCATCCTTACCTCCCCATAGGAGCTATGACTGCGCTATTGAATTAGTGCCAGGTAGTAAATTCCCTAAGGGTCGCCTTTTTAACTTGTCTGTACCTGAACATGACGCTATGCGGTCTTATATCAAGGAATCATTGGAGAAGGGTCATATCAGACCATCCTCTTCACCCTTAGGTGCCGGTTTTTTCTTTGTGGCCAAAAAAGATGGTTCATTAAGGCCGTGTATTGATTATCGTCTCTTGAACAATATTACTGTGAAATATCAATACCCGTTACCCTTGATTTCTGACCTGTTTTCCAGGGTGAAAAACGCTACTTGTTTTACCAAGCTTGACCTCAGGGGGGCGTATAACCTTATTCGCATTAAGCACGGGGATGAATGGAAGACGGCATTTAACACCCCTGAAGGGCATTTTGAGTACCTTGTGATGCCCTTTGGGCTCACTAATGCTCCTTCCGTCTTCCAGTCCTTCATGAATGACATTTTCAGGGATTTTGTGGACAAGTTTCTGATTGTTTATTTGGATGATATCTTGATTTTTTCTAATGACTGGGACTCTCATGTGAAACATGTTCGAACTGTATTCCAGATTTTGAGAGAGAATGCTCTGTATGTGAAGGGATCAAAGTGTCTTTTTGGCGTACAGAAGATCTCATTTCTGGGATTCATTTTGTCCCCATCTGTTATTGAAATGGACCCGGTCAAGGTTCAGGCCATCTGTGATTGGGTCCAACCTACTTCATTAAAGGCTCTTCAGAGATTTTTGGGTTTTGCCAATTTTTATCGTAAATTTATTGGTAATTTCTCTGTTATTGTTAAACCATTAACTGATTTGACCAGAAAGGGTTCTGATGTGGTGAATTGGCCTCCTGAGGCAGTCTCTGCGTTTCAGGAACTTAAGCAGAGATTCACTTCTGCTCCTGTTCTACGGCAGCCTGATGTTTCTCTGCCATTTCAGGTGGAGGTTGATGCCTCTGAAATTGGGGCAGGTGCCGTTTTGTCCCAAAAAGATCCAGAGACCTCTAAAAGTAACCCTTGTGCCTTTTTCTCTCGAAAATTTTCTCCTACTGAACGTAATTATGACGTGGGTAATCGGGAGTTATTGGCCATGAAGTGGGCTTTTGAAGAGTGGAGACATTGGCTGGAGGGAGCCAAACATCAGGTGGTGGTCCTTACGGACCATAAGAATCTGGTCTATCTGGAATCTGCCAAGCGACTCAATCCTAGACAGGCCAGGTGGGCCTTGTTTTTCACACGTTTTAATTTTGTGGTTTCCTTTCTTCCTGGCACTAAGAATGTTAAGGCGGATGCCCTCTCGAGGAGTTTCCTTGCGGACTCTCCTGAGCTATCTGATCCCTCTGTTATTTTGAAGGAGGGTGTAGTTCTTTCCGCCATCTCGCCCAATTTGAGACTTGCTCTGGAGGGGTGTCAGGAGGATAGGCCCGAGCGCTGCCCTGTTGGAAAATTGTTTGTCCCGGACCAATGGAAAAAGAGTGTGATGTCTGAGATTCATTGTTCCGCATTGGCTGGGCATCCCGGAATTTTTGGTACCAGAGACTTGGTTAGTCGGTCCTTTTGGTGGCCTACCTTGTCTCGCGATGTCAGGGAATTTGTGCAGTCCTGCGGGACTTGCTCTCGCTCCAAGCCTTGCTCTCGCTCTAGTGGTTTGTTGATGCCATTGCCTGTGCCCAAGAGACCATGGACCCATATCTCTATGGATTTCATTTCCGATCTTCCTGTTTCTCAGAGAATGACCACCATCTGGGTAATTTGTGATAGGTTTTCCAAAATGATACATCTTGTGCCATTACCTAAGTTGCCTTCCTCCTCTGAATTGGTGCCGTTGTTCCTTCAGCACGTGGTTCGTTTACACGGCATTCCTGAGAACATTGTGTCTGACAGAGGAGTCCAGTTTGTTTCCAGATTTTGGAGGACTTTTTGTTCTAAACTGGGTGTTCAATTGTCTTTCTCCTCGCATTTCATCCTCAGACCAATGGTCAAACTGAGAGAACAAACCAGACATTGGAGACTTATCTAAGATGCTTTGTGTCTGCTGATCAGGATGACTGGGTCTCTTTTTTGCCTTTGGCTGAGTTTGCTCTTAATAATAGGGCTAGCTCTGCCACTTTGATGTCTCCGTTTTTCTGTAATTCTGGGTTTCACCCTCGATTTTCTTCAGGACAGACGGAGGCTTCTGTCTGTCCAGGTGTTGACTCTGTTGTTGAGCGTATGCAGCAGATTTGGGACCAGGTAGTGGAGAGGTTGTCCCTCTCTCAGGAGAAGGCCCAGCGGTTTGCTAACCGGCATAGGACTGGTGGTCCTCGGTTTAAAGTGGGGGACTTGGTCTGGTTGTCCTCAAAGAATATTCCTATGAGAGTAGCATCTCCTAAATTTAAGCCTAGGTTCATTGGACCTTATAAGATCATGGAGATTATTAATCCTGTTTCTTTTCGTTTGCTTCTTCCAGGGACATTTAAGATCCATAACGTGTTCCACAAGTCCTTGTTGAAGAGGTTTGTTGAGCCAGTGGTTCCTGCTGCTGTGCCTCCTGACCCTGTTTTGGTTGAGGGCAATCTGGAGTATGTGGTTGAGAAAATATTGGATTCTCGTTTTTCTAGACGAAGACTCCAGTATTTGGTTAAATGGAGAGGTTATGGTCAGGAAGATAATTCTTGGGTGTTTGCTTCGGACATCCATGCTAGGAGACTTATCCGTGCGTATCATAGAACTCATCCTGACCGACCTGGTTGCTCAAATGAGGGTTCGGTGACCCCTCCTCAAGGGGGGGGTACTGTTGTGAATGGGTTTGAGATGAGTTCTGAGCAGAGGCTCCCTCTGGTGGTTACAAGCGGTACTAGTGAGGATTGGGAATCAGGTGTTACTGATTGGTCTTATTTAAGGGAATCATTTTCCCATCAGGGTTGCCGGTGATCAATTGTTCTGGTCTGAATCCTTCTTTCCAGTTTCCCTTGTAGCCTGCTGTGTCGTGTCTGCATCTCCTGCTATCAGATAAGACAATTTCTTATTTTGTGTTTTTGCTATTTTTTGCATTTGGTCCTGCACTTCTGTGGGGCCTTCTGGGTCCCCTCCGGGGGCTTCTGCCCTCTCAGTTTAGTCCAGCCACTGTGTTTTGTACTTTTGCTTTTTCCAGTTTTTTCAGTGGCTGCTGTTTTTGTTACACCAGAGAACTAATTTAGGTGGTAGAGGTCGTGTGATCTCAGGTGATTTTGAAATTAGTAGAGTTGGTTTTTTCAGGGTTTTCTGGGATTGCAGTAAGTACCCTTCCTGTCCTTTTCTATTTAGATAGTTTGGGCCCCAGCGTTTGCTCATACTATTTTCTTTCTGTGTCAGTATTTCCTCTTGTCTAACCGCCATTACATGTTTGGGGGCTTTCTATTATCTTTGGGGTTCTGCTCCGGGGCAGATAGCTTTCCTATTTCTATCTTTAGGTGTAGTTAGTTTCTCAGGCTGTGACGAGGCGTCTAGGACCATCGTAGGAACGCTCCACGGCTGCCTCTAGTTGGTGTGGTTAGTCAGGGTACTGCAATCCCATAGATTCCAACTGCTCTGGTGTATTTCCTTTTTTACCTGCACTCCTCAGCTACCGAAACATAACAATACGGTATATAAAGTAAAGGAAATCTGCCACCCCCTGGGATGTATCTGACCTTTTAATATGGGCATACAGGTAATAAAAATGTTAAGCTAGTCCTACATGTGTGCCTCATATTAATGGTCCTGATGTTGAGAAATGTAATATTCTGTTTTTATGTTAATGATTTCATTCAGGCTGTTATGGGTCTGTAACTCAGGAATAGAGCAGGGGAAGAATCTGACCCTGCACTAGGACTAGACTCGATCCCTACGATGGAGCGGGCGACCTATTCCTTGCGAATAGACCCACCAACGATCCTAGTGTAGACTCAAGCGAAGACCTGAAGGTGGAGGAAGGGGATCTAGGGACTAGGAAAGATCTAGGGACTGGGAACAAAACACTGGTAACCTCCTAGCAGGGAAATAGAGGAAGCTGCAGAAACAAAAGGAAAAAACAAAAAGACTAAGCAAGCAGAACTAGAGATCACAGAACTGCACAAAGTATAGCACAAAGCTAACAAGGCTCCTAGCCAGAACTCAAGCAGATTAACACTGATGTCCAGCAAGGACTGGAGGTAGGTGCAGGGTAATAAAGGGTGATACAATTACCTGACCAATGACAAGCCCAGCACCAAGGGAAAACAGAGCAGCAGCCAGAAACCACAACAAGATGGCGGATGGTCAAACTGAATAGATTCTAACAGTACCTCCACTTTTACGAGGATACTCCAGATCCTCTTGGCCGAGCCTTATTCGGAAATCACCTGTAAAAAGCCTTAATCAGCCTTGAGGCCGAGACATCCTCAGCTTTCACCCAGGAATTATCCTCGGGACCGAAACCCTTCCAGGACACGAGATACTGCAACCTTCCTCTGTGCCACCTGGAATCCAATATGCGAGAAATCTCAAACTTGCCATCCTCATCAATTGGAGGAACAGTCGGCATCGCCTCCTTATCTGGCGTGTCAACTTTCTTCAGTAAAGATACATGAAAAACTGAATTCTCCAGGACGAGGGTATGTCTAATCTCCGCTGCAGAGTTGACAACCTGATCCACTTTGAAGGGTCCTACAAATTTAGGCCCCAGTTTTTTAGAAGGAATCTTCAAATGCAGATTCCTAGAGGACAACCAGACCATGTCCCCAACTGCGAACAACGCCTCCCTTCTTTTCCTGTCAAAATATTTCTTAGACCTCCTATTCGCCTCTTTCAAATTATGGCGTACATTGGTCCAAACCCTTTCCAAACTTCCAGAAAAACTCTCCTCCTCAGGCACAGCCACCCCAATTTTTGAAAATGGACCGAAAGATGGATGTCTCCCTGTACAGTAAAAAAAGGAGAACACCCAGCCGAGGCAGACGTATGATTATTAAGAGCAAACTCGGCTAGTGGAAGATATTCCGACCACATCTCCTGATTGTCTGCTACAAAACATCTCAAAAACTGCTCAACGTCCTGGTTCTACCTTTCAGTCTGTCCATTGGACTCCGGATGATAACCTGATGAAAATGACAAATGAACCTTTAATCTGTCACAAAAAGCACGCCAGAAGCGAGCCACAAACTGTGGTCCTCTTTCGGAAACAATGTCTGTGAGAACACCATGCAGCCTGACAATCTCTTTCACAAATGCCTTAGCTAGAGTCTTGGCGCAGGGCAATTTATTGAACGGAACCAGATGACACATCTTACTAAACCGGTCCACAACAACCCAGATGACAGAAAAACCTTCAGAAACTGGCAGATCGATGATAAAATCCATAGCAAGATGCATCCATGGTGAGCTAGGAACCTCCAAAGGGCACAGCAATCCTGCACCCGGGCATGAGAGGCCTTCGACCTAGCGCACACCGTACACTGATGCACCCACTTGATGATTTCTCTATGCCACCCTGGCCACCAGAAACTTTGACCGATTGTCTTTCTAGTATCCGAAATACCTCGATGACCCGGCAACCGAGATTCATGACATTCAGCAAACAAAGCTCTCCTCAAGGCTTTGGGCACAAATAATTTACCATTCGGAGTGTTTGTTGGTGCAGAATTCTGGGCTTCTAGGATGTTATTATCCAACTCAGAACCCAATGCCACCACCACAACCCCTCTCTGCAAAATACATTCCTCCTTCTCAGTATTAACTGCTGGAGTGAAACTGCGAGACAAAGCATCCGCTTTAACATTCTTTGTGCCAGGGATATATGTTACGGAGAAATGGAACCGGGCAAAAAACAGTGCCCACCTGGCTTGACGGGCATTCAAATGTTTAGCAGCATCCAGATCAATCAGATTTTTATGATCAGTAAAAACGTGTATTGGATGTCTAGCCCCTCCAAAAAATATCGCCAATGCTCAAACGCGAGCTTGATAGCCAGTAACTCTCGGTTCCCAATATCATAGTTGAGCTCAGTCTCTGAAAATGTTTTAGAAAAAAAAGCACAGGGATGCACCCCATCCTCTCTCTCCTAGGATAGAACTGCCCCCACCCCTACTGATGAGACATCAACCTCTAACAGAAAAGACTTGGTCTCATCTGTCTGGATCAAAACAGGAGCACAGCTAAACCTCTCCTTGAGATGCTCAAAAGCCTCCACTGCCTCAGTGGACCATTGGACAGTATTAGAACCCTTCTTGGTGAGATCAGTTATGGGTTTATCGATAACAGAAAAATTCTTTATGAATTTTCTATAATAATTGGCAAACCCTAAAAATCTATGGACAGACTTTAACCCCTTACTGCCATCGGACGTACTATCCCGTCCATGGTACCTGGGCCCGTATGACCGGGGACGGGATAGTACGTCATAGGCGATCAGCTGCGCTCCTGAGGGGAGCGCAGCTAATCGCCGCCGGGTGTCAGCTGATTATCACAGCTGACACCCATGACTGTGTGTCAGGAGCGGTCACGGACCGCTCCCGGCACATTAACCCCTTGCACACCGCGATCAAACATGATCGCGGTGTACTGGGGGCACAGGGGAGGATCGCGCAGGGTGGGGGCTCCCTGCGCGCCCCCCTGAGACCCTCAGAGCAGCGCGATGTGATCGCGCTGTTCTGAGGGCTTCCTCCCTCCCAGGACCCGGATCCAAGATGGCGCCGGGGTCCTGGAGGGAGGCGGCTACCTCAGTGCCTGCCGAGAGCAGGCACTGAGAAGCCTGCATCTATGCCTGTGCGATCGCTGGTGTGACAGAGTGCTGTGCACACTGTCACACCAGCGATCTGATAAAATACTGTGATGTCCCACCCTGGGACAAAGTAAAAAAGTTAAAAAAGTAAAAATAAACATGTGTAAAAAAAAAATCCAAAATAAATAAAAAAAAAAAAAAAATATTCCCCAATAAATTCACTTCTTCCTGTAAATAAAAAAAAAAAAACAATAAAAGTACACATATTTGGTATCGCCGCATCCGTAACGACCTCCCCTATAAAATTGTCCCACTAGTTAACCCCTTTAGTGAACCCCTTAAAAAAAAAAAAAAAAAAAAAACGAAGCAAAAAATCAATGCTTTATCATCATACCGCCGAACAAAAAGTGGAATAACACGCGATCAAAAAGACAGATATAAAAAAACATGGTACCGCTGAAAACGTCATCTTGTCCCGCAAAAAACGAGCCATCATAAAGCATCATCAGCAAAAAAATAAAAAAGTTATAGCTCGCAGAATAAAGCGATGCAAAAATAATTATTTTTTATATAAAATTGTTTTTATTCTATAAAAGCGCCAAAACATGAAAAAATGATATAAATGAGGTATCGCCATAATCGTACTGACCCGAAGAATAAAACTGCTTTATCAATTTTACCACACGCGGAACGGTATAAACGCCTCCCCCAAAAGAAATTCATGAATTGCTGATTTTTGTTCATTCTAACCTCCCAAAAATCGAAATAAAAAGCGATCAAAAAACGTCACGTGCTCAAAAATGGTACCAATAAAAACGTCAACTCGTCCCGCAAAAAATAAGACCTCACATGACTCTGTGGGCCAAAATATGCAAAATTATAGCTCTCAAAATGTGGCGATGCAAAAACTATTTTTGCAATAAAAAGCGTCTTTTAGCGTGACAGCTGCCAATCATAAAAACCCGCTATAAATAGTAAATCAAACCCCCCTTTATCACCCCCTTAGTAAGGGAAAAATAATAAAATTAAAAAAAAGTATTATTTCCATTTTCCCATTAGGGTTAGGGTTAGGGTTGCGGCTAAAGTTAGGGTTAGGGTTGGCGCTAAAGTTAGGATTAGGGTTAGGGTTGGGATTAGGGGTGTGTTAGGGTTAGGTTTGTGGTTAGGGTTGGGACTAGGGTTAGGGGTGTGTTGGGGTTAGGGTTGGAGTTAGAATTGGGGGGTTTCAGCTGTTTAGGCACATCAGGGGCTCTCCAAATGTGACATGGCGTCTGATCTCAATTCCAGCCAATTCTGCGTTGAAAAAGTCAAACGGTGCTCCTTCACTTCTCAGCTCTGCCATGCGTCCAAACAGTAGTTTATCCCCACATATGGGGTATCAGCGTACTCTCGACCCCAAGAGTTATTGTGCAGTTTGTCCTATTTCTTCTGCTACCCTTGGAAAATAAAAAACTGGGGGCGAAAATATCATTTTTGTACAAAAAAAAATATTTTTTTGTTTTTACGGCTGTACATTATAAACTTCTGTGAAGCACTTGGGGCTTCATAGCGCTCACCACACATCTAGATAAGTTCCTTGTGGGGTCTATTTTCCAAAATGGGTCACTTGTTGGGGATTTCCACTGTTTAGGTGCATCAGGGGCTCTCCAAATGCGACATGACGCCCCCAGACCATTCCATCAAAGTCTGCAATCCAAAACGTCACTACTTCCCTTCCGAGCCCCGACGTGTACCCATACAGTAGTTTTCTCCCACATATTGGATATCAGCGTACTCAGGACAAATTGGACAACAACTTTTGGGGTTCAATTTCTCCTGTTACCCTTGTAAAAATAAAATATTGGGGCAAAAAAATCATTTTTGCAAAAAAAAAAAAGGATTTTTTATTTTTACGGCTGTGCATTATAAACTTCTGTGAAGCACTTCGGGGTTCAAAGTGCTCACCACACATCTAGACAAGTTCCTTGTGGGGTCTATTTTCCAAAATGGGGTCACTTGTGGGGGGTTTCCACTGTTTAGGCGCATCAGGGGCTCTCCAAATGCGACATGACGCCCCCAGACCATTCCATCAAAGTCTGCAATCCAAAACGTCACTACTTCCCTTCCGAGCCCTGACGTGCGCCCATACAGTAGTTTTCTCCCACATATTGGGTATCAGCGTACTCAGGACAAATTGGACAACAACTTTTGGGTTCCAATTTCTTCTGTTACCCTTGTGAAAATAAAATATTGGGGACGAAAAAATCATTTTTGTAAAAAAAAAAAAAGATTTTTTATTTTACGGCTGTACGTTATAAACTTTAGTGAAACACCTGGGGGTTAAAAGTTCTCACCACACATCTGGATAAGTTCCTTGAGGGGTCTAGTTTCCAAAATGGCGTCATTTATGGGGGTTTCCACTGTTTAGGCAGATCAGGAGCTCTCCAAACACGACATGGCGTCCAGCCAATTCTGCGTTGAAAAAGTCAGAGGCGCTCCTTCCCTTCCAAACTCTGCCATGCACCCAAACAGTGGTTTACCCCCACATATGGGGTATCAGCGCACTCAAGACAAATTGCACAATAACTTTTGGAGTCTTGTTACCCTTGGAAAAATAAAAATTGGGGTGAAAAGATCATTTTTGTGGAAAAAATATGATTTTTAAATTTTACGGCTCTACGTTATAAACTTGTGTGAAGCACTTGGGGGTTCAAATTGCTCACCAAAGATCTAGAAAAGATCCTTAGGGGGTCTAGTTTCCAAAATGGGGTCATTTGTGGGGGTTTCCACTGTTTAGGCACATCAGGGGCTCTCCAAATGCAACATGGCATCCAATCTCAATTCCAGCCAATTTTGGTTGGAAAAAGTCAAATGGTGCTCCTTCCATTCCGAGCTCTGCCGTGCGCCCAAACAGTGGTTCCCACCCACATATGGGGTATCAGCGTACTCAGGACAAATTGGACAACAACTTATGTGGTCCAATTTCTCCTGTTACCCTTGAGAAAATAAAAAAATAGTGACTAAAATATAATTTTTGTGGGAAAAAAATAGGATTTTTTATTTTCATGCCCGGGCATTATAAACTTGTGTGAAGCACTTGGGGTTCAAAGTGCTCACCAAAGATCTAGATAAGTTCCTTAGGGGTATAGTTTCCAAAATGGGGTCACTTGTGGGGGGTTTCCACTGTTTAGGCTCATCTGGGGCACTGCAAACGGAACATGACCCCCATCAACGTCTGCATTCCAAAACGTTACTACTTCCTTTCCAAGCCCTGCCGTGCACCCAAACAGTTCCCCCCCCACATATGGGGTATCAGCGTACTCAGGACAAATTGGACAACAACTTTTGGGGTCCAATTTCCTTGGGAAAATTCAAAAATTTGGGACTAAAAAATCATTTTTGTGGAAAATTGTTTTTTTTTTTTTCACACCCAGGCATTATAAGCTTTTGTGAAACACTTGGGAGTTCAAAGTGCTCACAACAGATCTAGATAAGTACCTTAGGGGGTCTAGTTTCCAAAATGGTGTCACTTGTGGGGTTTCCACTGTTTAGGCGCATCAGGGGCTCTCCAAACACGACATGGCGTCCAATCTCAATTCCAGCCAATTTTAGTTTGAAAAAGTCAAACGGCGCTCCTTCCCTTACGAGCTCTGCCGTGTGCCCAAACAGTGGTTTTCCCCCACATATTGGGTATTGGCGTACTCAGGAGAAATTGCATAACAACCTTATCTGTCCATTTTCTCCTTTTACCCTTGTGAAAATAAAAAAAAGTTTGTAAAAGATCATTTTTGTGGCTAAAAGTTAAATATTCATTTTTTCCTTCCACGTTGCTTTAGTTCCTGTGAAGCACCTGAAGGGTTAATAATCTTCTTGAATGTGGTTTTGAGTACCTTGAGGGGTGCAGTTTTTAGAATGGTGTCACTTTTGGGTATTTTCTGCCATATAGACCCCTCAAAGTGACTTCAAATGAGAGGTGGTCCCTAAAAAAAATGGCTTTGTAAATTTTGTTGTAAAAATGAGAAATCGCTGGTCAACTTTTAACCCTTATAACTTCCTAACAAAAAAAAATTTTGGTTCCAAAATTGTGCTGATGTAAAGTAGACATGTGGGAAATGTTATTTCTTAACTATTTTATGTGACATATTTCTCTGTTTTAAGGGAATAAAAATTCAAGTTTGAAAATTGCAAAATTTTAAAATTTTCGCCATATTTGCGTTTTTTTCAAAAATAAACGCAAGTTATATCGAAGAAATTTTACTTCTAACGTGAAGTACAATATGTCACGAGAAAACAATCTCAGAATCGCGAAGATCCGTTGAAGCGTTCCAGAGTTATAACCTCATAAAGAGACAGTGGTCAGAATTGTAAAAATTGGCCCGGTCATTAACGTGCAAACCACCCTTGGGGGTGAAGGGGTTAAATATTCAGGCCTAGGCCAATCCAGTACAGCCTGAACCTTCACCGGGTCCATCTCAAACCCATCACTGGAGACCAAGTACCCCGAAAAACTCATTTTCTGTACCGCAAACTCGCACTTCTCCAATTTAGCAAAGAGGTTGTTTTCGCTCAAAATTTGAAGAACTTTGCGGACTCTCTGCCAATGCAACTCCAGATCAGGTGAATAGATCAAAATATCGTCCAAATAAACAATAACAATCCTAGCGATCAACGGCCTCAGAATGTCATTAATGAAATTTTGAAAAAATGCAGGCGCATTAGTAAGGCCAAAAGGCATCACCAGACACTCAAAATGACCCTCCGGGGTATTAAAGGCTGTCTTCCATTCATCGCCCTCTTTTACCTGCAGCAAATTATATAACCCACGAAGGTCAATTTTAGAGAACCACCCAGCTCCAGTTAGTTGGTTAAACAAATTGGGAATTAGCGGCAACGGGTAATGATTCCGCACAGTGATCTTATTAATCTCCCGAAAATCCAGACACGGTTCAAGGCCTCCATCCTTCTTTTTGACAAAACAAAATCCTACCGCCACAGGAGACTTAGAGGGTCTTATATGACCTGCAGCCAAACTAGTCTGAGGTATTCCTTTAAGGCCTCCCTTTCGGGAATCGTCAGATTAAATAATCTACTATTAGGGAGTGTAGCACCTGGGACGAACTCAATAGCGCAATCCTAATCTCTATGGGGTGGTAGAGCTTGCGATTCAACTTCTGAAAATACCTTCCGGAAATCCTGAATGGCTTCAGGTAGCGCTTTCTTAACAACAGCAGCAATGTGAACATTACAACCTTATAATACCAGACGACCAGTCCAGCAAAGGATTGTGCATATTTAACCAGGGTAAACCCAGGACGACTGGAACAGGCAATTTATCCAGTACAAACAAGTCAATGCACTCCTGATGTTCCATATTGACAGTAAGCGGGAACCCAGTGACCTTTCAAGACATGCACCCATGCTCCAGGGGAGTGTTATCAATCGCCACAACAGGGAAAGAGGATGACAATGGTTCAGAATCAAATTTATATTTGTCTAAAAATTGTTGATCAATCAAATTCAGTGCAGAACCACAAACCACCATGACCTGAAAATCAATGGAATGACCACAATAGGTGGAATTGCCAGAAAAAAAACTCCTGCGGACCGTAAAAATGCAACACGAACGGGGGTGTTGCTCCTACTGACCTTTTTTTTCTTTTCTTTCTTTATGCGAACCTCGCATTGTTTAATCAAATGGTCAGCCTTACCACAATACAAGCATAGCCTCTCAGAGAACCTCCTCTCCCTCTCCTGGGAACGAGAGGACATCGCTCCAAGTTGCATTGGCTCCTTGCTGTTGACGAGGCTATCCTGAGAGACTGGGTCCAGCATTATAGGAGGCTTCTCATTATTCTGCCGGTCTCTCAATCTTCTATCCACAGGATAGCTAACTGCATAGCAGATTCCAAAGAATCAGGTGCAGGATAAGCAATGAGCAAATCTTTAACCCTTTCACTCAAACCTGCTAAAAACGGACTCTTGAGCGCTGGGTCATTCCACCTGACCTCTGTGGACCATCGTCTGAACAGGGTGCAATACCTCTCAGCATCACCAGAACCCTGTTTAAGCTGTCTGAGCTCTGCCTCAGCTGTGGTTACTCGATCCGGATCATCATATAACAACCCCATAGCAGTAAAAAATGCTTCTACTGATGTCAAACAAGGATCATTAGGTGGTAACGAAAATGCCCAGATTTGGGGATTACTTTGCAACAAAGATATAATAATCCCCACACGCTGTGATTCACTCCCTGAGGATCCAGGTCTAAGCCGAAAATAGAAAATATAGTAAACATGCATTTTTAAACGTAAAAAATTCCTGCCGTTTACCAGAAAAAAACTCAGGCAGTTCTGCCTTAGGCTCCTCACAGAGTACTCCAGGACAATTACTCACATGCTGTTGCAGGCTGGCTACCTTCAAAGTTAACTCTTGCAAGTGTTGAGTAAGTTCTTGGACGCTGTTCATATTGAAGGACTCCTTTTTTTTTTATACAGTGTATGTGCTGGCTGGACATACTGTTATGGGTCTGCAACTCAGGAATAGAGCGGGGGGGGGGGGAATCTGACCCTGCACTAGGACTAGACTCGATACCTACGATGGAGCGGGCGACCTATTCCTTGCGAATAGACCCACCGACGATCCCAGTCTAGACTCAAGCGAAGACCTGAAGGTGGGTGAAGGGGATCCCTGAAAGATCTAGTGACTGGGAACAAAACACTGGTAACCTCCTAGCAGGGAAATAGAGGAAGCTGCAGAAACAAAAGGAAAAAACAAAAAGACTAAGCAAGCAGAACTAGAGATCACAGAACAGCACAAAGTATAGCACAAAGCTAACAAGGCTCCTAGCCAGAACTCAAGCGGATTAACACTGATGTCCAGAAAGGACTGGGAGGCAGGTGCAGGGTAATAAAGGGTGATACAATCACCTGACCAACGACAAGCACAGCACCAGGGAAAACAGACCAGCATCCAGAAACCACAACAATATGGCGGATGGTCAAACTGAATAGATTCTAACACAGGCTCCAGGTGTGTGGTGCCTGAAGAAATCCCTGCCTCTGTCTTCATTGTAATACTTACCCCCTTCCATCAGCGTCAGTTACGGGTCCGAAATCCTGCGCCTGTGCCCTGCAATCCCTCAGAAATACATATCTCATCCGCCTTTCTGTGGGCACTGCATTCTGGGATCTTCTAAGCTGTTTGGGCCATAAGCTGGAAGTGGTAAGAGCACCATAAATTGTCCACGACCATGCAAGATTTCAGACACAGGAGTGAAAAGAATTACAGTTGTGCTCAAAACTTTACATACCCCAACAGAATATTTGCTTTCTTGGCCTTTTTTCAGAGAATATGAATGATAACACCACAACTTTTTCTCCACTCATTGTTAGTGGTTGGGTGAAGCCATTTATTGTCAAACTACTGTGTTTTCTCCTTTTAAATCATAATGACAACTCAAAACACCCAAATGACCATTATCAAAAATTTACATACCCCATTTCTTAGTACTGTATATTGCCCCCTCTAACATCAATGACAGCTTAAAGTCTATTGTGGTAGTTGTGTATGAGGTTCTTTATTTTCTCAGATGGTAAAGCTGCCCACTCTTCTTGGCAAAAAGCCTCCAGTTCCAGTAAATTCCTGGGCTTTCTAGCATGAACTGCGCGCTTGAAATCTCCCCAGCGTGGCTCAATGATATTGAGGTCAGGAGATTGAGATGGTCACTCCAGAACCATCGCTTTGTTCTGCTGTAGCCAATGACAGGTCGACTTGGCCTTGTGTTTTGGATTGTTGTCATGTTGGAACGTCCAAGCAAGTCCCATGCGCAGCTTCCGGGCTGATGATTGCAAACTTGCCTCCAGTATTTGCTGATAACGTGCTGCACTCATCTTTCCTTCAACATGGACCAAGTTTCATGTGTTTCTTTGTAGCTCATACAGTACAGTCATGGCCAAAAGTTTTGGGAATGACACAAATATTATATTTTCACATGATCTGCTGCCCTCTGGTTTTTATGTGTGTTTGACAGATGTTTTTATCACAGACAGAAATATAATAATTGCAAACATATGAGTAACAAAAGCTTATATTGACAGTTAAGGGTATGCCACACTAAACAATATCGCTAACGGGATCGCTAAAAAACGTCACTATTTAGCGATCCCGTTAGCGATATTGTTCAGTGCGGCAGCTTCCAGCGACGAGCTTCCTGCTGTGATCTCGCTCGTCGCTGGAATCGTTCCGGACCCTATTTTCTCGTCGGCGCTCCCGCTGGGTAAGTATCTTATCGCTGTGTGGCACCTTTTCTTAGCGATTTAGCGGTACTTTTGTACCGCTAAAGTCGTTAAGAAGATCGCTAACGGCGATAGCGTCGTTAACTATATCGCTAAATGCGGCAGCATTTAGCGATATAGAAACAATCCCGCTAGCGATCGCATTAGTATGCGTCGTTATTGTGATCGCTAGCGGGATTGTTTAGTGTGGCAGTACCTTTAGAATGAGTTAATGCAGCAAGTCAATATTTGCAGTGTTGACCCTTGTTCTTCAGGACCTCTGCAATTCTCCCTGGCATGCTCTCAATCAACTTCTGGACCAAATCCTGACTGATACCAGTCCATTCTTGCACAATCAATGCTTTCATTTTGTCAGAATTTTTAGGTTTTTGTTTGTCCACCCGTCTCTTGATGATTGACCACAAGTTCTCAATGGGATTAAGATCTGGGGAGTTTCCAAGCCATGGACCCAAAATCTCTATGTTTTGTTCCCTGAGCCATTTAGTTATCACCTTTGCTTTATGGCAAGGTGCTCCATCATGCTGGAAAAGGCATTGTTGATCTCCAAACTGCTCTTGGAGGGTTGGGAGAAGTTGCTCTTGGAGGACATTCTGGTACCATTCTTTATTCATGGCTGTGTTTTTAGGCAAGACTGTGAGAGAGCCGATTCCCTTGGCTGAGAAGCAACCCCACACATGAATGGTTTCAGGATGCTTAACAGTTGGCATGAAACAAGACTGGTGGTAGCGCTCACCTTGTCTTCTCCGAATGAGGCGTTTTCCTGATGTCCCAAACAATCGAAAAGGGGATTCATCAGAGAAAATAACTTACCCCAGTTCTCAGCAGTCCACTGCCTGTACCTTTTGCAGAATATCAGTCTGTCCATGATGTTTTTTCTGGAGAGAATTGGCTTCTTTGCTGCCCTCCTTGAGACCAGGCCTTGCTCCAAAAGTCTCCGCCTCACTGTGCGTGCAGATGCACTCACACCTGTCTGCTGCCATTCCTGAGCAAGCTCTGCACTGCTGGTAGCCCGATACCGCAGCTGAAACACTTTTAAGAGATGGTCCTGGCGCTTGCTGGTCTTTCTTGGGCGCCCTGAAGCCTTTTTGGCAACAATGGAACCTCTCTCCTTGAAGTTCTTGATGATGCGATAGATTGTTGACTGATGTGCAATCTTTCTAGGTGCGATACTCTTCCCTGTTAGGCCATTTTTGTGCATTGCAATGATGACTGCACGTGTTTCTTTAGAGATAACCATGGTTAACAGAAGAGAAACAATGATGCCAAGCACCAGCCTCCTTTTAAAGTGTCCAGTGGTGTCATTCTTACTTAATCATGACAGATTTATCTCCAGCCATGTCCTCATCAACACCCACACCTGTGTTATTGGAGCAGTAACTGAAAATAGGTTATCTGGTCCTTTTAAGGCAGGGCTGCAATGATGCTGAAATGTGTTTTGGGGGATAAAGTTCATTTTCTAGCCAAATATTGACTTTGCAAGTAATTGCTGTTAAGCTGATCACTCTTTATAACATTCTGGAGTATATGTAAATTGTCATTAGAAAAAGTGAAGCAGTAGACTTTGTAAAAATTAATATTTGTGTCATTCTCAAAACTTTTGGCCATGACTGTACATCCCAAAACATCAGCGATCCACCTTCGTCTTTACAGTAGGAATGGTGTTCCTTTCATCATAGGCCTTGTTGACCTCTCTCCAAATGTAACGTTTATGGTTGTGGCCAAAAAGTAAAATTTTGGTCTCATCACTTTAAATTACTTTGTTCCAGAAGTTTTTACGCTTGTCTCTATGCTGTTTTGCGTTTTGTAGGCGAGATACTTTGTGGCATTTGCACAGTAATGGCTTTCTTCTGGTGACTCGACCATGCAGCGCATTTTTCTTCAAGTGCCTCCTTATTGTGCATCTTGAAACAGCCACACCACTAGTTTTCATAGAGTCCAGTATTTCAGCTCATGCTATTTGTGGATTTTTCTTTGCATCCCAAACAATTTTCCCGGCAGTTGTGCAGAAATTTTTTGTTGGTCTACCTGACAGTGGTTTTATTTTTACAGAGCCCCTGATTTTCCATTTGTTAATCACAGTTTGAAAGCTGCTGACTGGTATTATCAATTCCTTGGATATCTTTTTGTATCCCTTTCCTGTTTTATACACTTCAACTACCTTTTCCCGTAGATCCGATGACAATTCTTTTGCTTTCCCCATGACTTACAATCCAGAAATGTCAGTGGCTGTATAAAAGACGCAAGAGTCTGTCTGGATCCCAGAAACTCACTCAGCTTTTATGCACACACACTGATTACAAGCAAACAGGTCATAGGTGAGGATGTTACCTTTAGTAGCCATTCAAACCCATTTTGTCAACTTCTGTGCATGCTATCAGGCCAAAATCAGCAGGGTATGTGAACTTTTGATCAGGGTCATTTGGATATTTTGTGTTGTCATTATGCTTTAAGAAGAGACAACACAGTAGTTTGACAATAAATGGCTTCACCCAACCACTAACCATGAGTGGATATAATGTTTTAGTGTTATCATTCATATTCTCTGGAAAAGGCCAAGAAAGCAAAAATTCTGCTGGTGTATGTAAACTTTTGAGCACAACTGTATGAGAATAGTTGTCCAAAGGCACTGCCACACTTAGCGATCGCACCAGCGATCACGACAACAACACGACCTGGCGAGATCGCTAGTGTGATCGCTACGTGATCACTAGTTAGATTCCAAACACAACTCATCAACGATCTGTGATTCCAAACACATCTCATCAGCGATCTGTATAACGACCTCTGCGGTCGTTGGGAAAACCTAGTCCCACCTGCGATGCTGGTGAAGTCGTTCATAAAGGGTGTCACACTCAGCGATTCAGGCTCACCAGCGGGACACCAACGACCAACAAACGGCTCAGAACGTTCATAAGCGATCAGTGACATCTCACCAGGGGCCACATCGCTGCTACATGTCACACACAGCTAAGTCGCTAACGAGATCGCTACTGCGTCATAAATGGTGATGCAGTAGCGATCTCGCTAGCGATCTCGCTTAGTGTGGCATACCCTCAAGAGCCAAGGACCACCTGTGGAGAGCTATAAAAAGATCTGGAATTATCAGGTACAATTGTTTCAAAGAAAACTATATTCAATGCACTTAACCTCCTTTGTCTGTATGCATGCTCACTACTCAAGACTCTGTTGCAGAACAAAAAGCTTATTTAAGTGCGTTTAAATTTCACTCAACAAGATTTAGATAAGCCAGTGAAATACTGGGAAAATATAGTTTGGGCAAATGAGACCATGATTGAACTCTTTGTATGCCATAATAAGAACCATGATTGGAGACCAAAATGCACTGCATGTTAAAATGCACTGCATATGGAGGCCATACGCACTGCAAAACACCATACAATCGGTAAAGTTTGGAGGTGGCACTGGCAAGCTTCATATGATTAACGTAAGGATAAATGGACATTATACCAAGACATTCTTGAAAAAAATCTGCTGCCACCAACCAGTATGATGAAGATGATATGAGGGTGAACAATTTAGCAAGACAATAATCCCAAACACACTGCCAAGGAAACTCTCAATTGATTTCAGATAAAGAAAATAAAGCTGCTAGAATGGCCCAGCCAATCACCTGATCTGAATCCAATAGAAAATTATGGAAGGAACTAAAGCTCAAGAGGAGCACAGAAAACTTTCAGGATTCGTTTAGGGTTTGTGTGGAAGAATAGGTCAAAATCACACCTGAGTAATGCATAAGACTAATTTCTCCATACAGAAGGCGTCTTGAAGTGGTCATCATTAACAAAGGCTTTTTTATGAAGTATTAATTCAATATCAGTAACTGTGCTCAATACTTTTTCCCTGTGTCATTTCTCATTATTCCATATAACTTATTTTATGGACATCTATGGTTTGATTCCTTTGACTGTGTGGATTGGATGGGTTGTTACCGATATCTGGGAAGAATCTCATACCAATAGCACCTTTAGAAATGTATTTACTTACAAAATTGGTGAAGTGTTCAGTACTTATTTCACCTGTTGTATATACATATGTTGCCACCATATAAGATGCGAGTAGACCAATTTGCTCCAAATTTGCCACATAGATAAATCATGCAGATCAAATGGTTTTAAACTATGTTTTAGTTCTCGAGGCTCTAACGTTTCTCAACTTACTAGTCCAAAAAATAGAATACGAAAGCAAATAATAATTTACAGCCAAATGATGAGACCAATCTGCATCAAATTTGTCATATAGGTAAATCCAAAAGTTTAAACCAAGTTTCAACTGTTGAGAACCTACAGTTCTTGATATATTCACCAAAAAAAACAAAACAAGAATGTAAATATTTATTTACAGCTATAAGACTGGACCAATCTGCCTCAAACTTGCCACTCAGGTAAATCAAACAGTTCGGAACGTTTTACACTGGATTTAATTTCTCGGGACCAATATATTGGCTCCATATCAGTAGCAAACAAAGTTTTACATATGTTTGTACATATGGTTTAAGGAGCTGTAATATTTTTTCTCACAGTTTTTTGCCAATATCAGACGACAATGGTGGGAAAATAAAGGAAATATGTTTCTGTTTTTAAGACCACTAAAACACATTTTAAAATTTGTTCCTCTTTCCTGTAATAATTATTCTTATATATCAGATACATTTTTTTAACGTGGTGGGGCTTTCAATAATTATTTAGATTGGCAGTGGCTTTTTTTATTATTTATTTTTACCTACTATTTATTTCATTTACTTCTCATTTATTTAAAATATTGTGCCACCCCACTCCCATAGAGACATGAAAGACTTTTTTGGGCATTTATTTATTTTGATCTAACTTCCTCTGTAACTGGTGTATTAGCCCCAGTAACAATGGAAATGCAATCTCCAGCCTGCATAATAGAACTGACTTGGTTTCCTCTGAGCCAGCACTCCTGCTCCCTCCCTAGACCCAGTAACCACACGACCAGAGGAGGTAGCACCGTTAGCGTTACACAGCAGTTATCCAGCGCAGTGTATACAGCGATTGGAATAGCAGAGATGTTAATAAACCGCATGATCGCATGCAGCTGCTCTACTACACTTTAGAACATCATTGCAGGATAGAATGCATGTAGATGTATAAAATGTTTAAAATCTATGCACTGATGAGGGGTAACACTCCAAAACTTGTTGACAAAGGATGCTACTTTAAATTTCCATCTGGCAACACCATTTTAAACACAATGGATACTTCTCTACAGATAATTGGTTTGTACAACCCCAAGTCCAAAAAAAATTGGGCTGCTGTGCCAAATTTTAATAAAATAAGAATGACATGATTTGAAAATCTCTTACAGCCATATTTTCTTTACAACATAATATAGAAAACATATCAGGAGCAGAAAGTTAGCAACAACACATTTCAAAAAAGTTGGGACATGGCTAAGTCTACTATTGTGCAGCATACTTTCTTCTTTTTACAACAGTCTGTAAACGTCTAGAAATTGAGAAGAATCCCTTTCTTTTTGATGTAGGATTCTAGCTGCTCAACAGTCCTGGATCTTCTTTGCCATTTCATAATGTGCCAAATGTTATCTATTTATTTATTTTGCTTTGCTTATATAGCACTGTATTATTATGCAGCGCTTTACATACATTATCATCACTGTCCCCAAGAGGGCTCACAATCTAAATTCCCTATCAGTATGTCTTTGGAATGTGGCAGGAAACTGGAGAACCCAGAGTAAACTCACGCAAACAAGGGGAGAACATACAAACTCCTTGCAGATGTTGTCCTTGGTGGGATTTGAACCCAGGACCCCGGCGCTGCAAGGCTGCAGTGCTAACCACTGAGCCACCGTTCTGCCCATCTGGAGAAAGGTTTGGACTGCAGTTAATTCTCCAGAGTTCTTCTGCAAAGCTATTCTGTTGTGATGGATGCATTATGTGATTTAGCATTGTCCTGCTGAAAAGCCTTCCATGAAATAGACGTTGTCTGGATGAGAACATTTGCTGTTCAAAAGCCTTAGGCCAGCGTCACACTGCCGAGTTTGATGCGAGTTAGTCGCATGACTTTCTCGCATCAACACCCGGCACGGCCACCCGCTCTCAGACCTGAGTGTGCGGCTGCATGTATTTCTATGCCGCTGCGCACTCGGGTCCGAGAGCGGGTGGCCGTGCCCGGTGTTGATGCGAGAAAGTCATGCGACTAACTCGCATCAAACTCGGCAGTGTGACCCGGCCTTACATTGATAGTACCTTTCAAGAGCTGCCCATGCCATAGGCACTAATGCAAACCCATGTAATCAGAGTTGTAGGATTTTGAACTACTGTATGTGCTGATAAAAAGCTGAATGGTTCCTCTTCTCTTGAGACCATGGGACATAGCGCATTGGTTTCAAATTTTGATTTATCTGACCACAGAACAGTTTTCCATTTTGCCTCAGTTCATTTTAACTGATGTTTAACCCAGAGACGATATGTTGGTAAATAGCTTGTTCTTTGCATGATAGAGAATTAACTTGCATTTGTGGATTGCATGGTAAACTACGTTTGCAGTCAACGGTTTCCAAAAGTATTCCAGAAGCCATGAAGTGATTTGCACAACTCAATCATGCCTGTTATTAATGAAGTAATGACTTCGGTCCCATAGATCACGAGTATCCAATATTAACCGTTGACTTTGTCCCTTGTAAACATGGATTTCTCCAGAGTCACTGAATCTTTAGAAGATATTTTGCACTGCAGAGAGTGAGATATTCAGCCTTTACAATTTTACATTGAGAAACATTTTTCAGAAATTGTTCCACAAATTTTAGATGCAGTTGTCCAGAGTGATGAACCTTTAACCATCTTTGCTTCGGAGAGACTCTGCCTCTCTAACAGGCTATTTTTATATACAGTCATGTGACTTGATTGAAAATTGACTCTCCAGCTATTTTTTATTTGTAACACTTACTTTTACATCCATTTGATAATCCTGTCACAACTTTTTCAGATGTGTTGCTGCCATCAATTTCTAGGTGGATTATTTCTTTCATACGAAATGGAAAAAAGTCTAACTTTCAAATTCTGATCTGTGTTGTATGCTCTGTTGTCAATAAAATATGGCTACAAGAGATTTCCAAATTATTGCATTTTTATTTTCCTTACATTTTACACAACATCCCAACTTTTTTTGGAATTGGAGTTGTGTGATTGAGCATGAAAAATTTTCTTTCTTTGGATCTTTTGAATTTTATTTCTACTTTGCAGAAAGAACCACTGTTATACCACATACAGTGTCTTACAAATGGGTTAGGTTCCAGTGTTTTGGCGCGGCTACCCTTATTCGGGAGGAGAACTGGATGACATATAGGGTTTATATCAGGTTTTGTTCCAGGAAATTGCTAATTGGCACTGTTTGAGGATGACTGTGTAACTGATGCCTACATCAGAATATATGTTGTTGATATCTCCTACAAAGGTAATGTGATAACTATATGTATATAGAAACTGTAATGCTCATATGGATGTTCCTTGTGTTTTATATTTATGGTGGTATTTAGTAATTTGTTCTGTGCACTTTTGTATTTTTATAAAATAAGAAATAAAACATGGATGTTTTTTAACTTTATAAGTGATTTATCCTTGTGATTCAGAGTTTAGAAACTGTTGAATCTGATGTTCTTTATACCAGATTAAATGGATTATTTTAAATGTGGCTACAAGTAATATTTCATTTAAAGTGTTATTATCATGTTCATTAAATTGCTGACTGCTTGTTATGAAAAACTCTCTGTTCTCAAATTGTATTGTTTAGTGCAGGTTGCCTAGTAAACAGATCATCAGAGCAGTTTAGCAGTGGTGGCCAAATATGCTCAGTGCTTACAAGCTTTTTACTATAGATCTGTAAGCACTGATCTGAAGTTGGCCAGATTGCTGAAGTGTACTGTTTTCTCCCAATCCTGCCATTTTTGTGCCTCTGTGCATCTCTGATGTTCTAAAGGCAGATCTGCAGCTCTTCTTGCAATATCGGAGCACACTAGAGACCTAAAAATTATCATAATGGTCATTTGGAAATTAATTTTAAGGGTAACTGTCCATTGTAAATAAGTGTGTACTTACCAAGACCTAAATAATTAATCTTCTTACCTTAAATAAAATAGATAAAGCTTTCAGTTTTCCGTTTCCTTTTATGGCATCATCTAAACTCTCAAACTGGTTGTCATTAAAGGAGAGGATTTGCATCTGTAACCGGAGATGAAATGGTAGAAAGCTGTTAGCTGTGAGTATGCATTCAGCATTAGTCACTGATAGTTATAATGACACAGATACATGTACTAAGTTACAAACAAGAAATGTCTAGCTGCATGGAGCCTACATAATAAAGTAATGGATGTATAATTCTGTACCTGCTAAGGACGTCCATTAGCCTTTTTGCATGACATCAAGAACATGTTTAACTTTTCTTCATACCTTATATGTACTGACAGATGTTCCCGGACTATTGCTATTCCAACCAAATACATACTCAGCTCTGAAACATTGCTACTCAAACAATAGACCTTAATTTAGGCATTGAAAAGCAAACTCTTATAAAGTGCCTCCCACATTATTCCATAGAGGAGGTGCAATCACTTCCTTCTCTTCATTTTAGCTGTATATTTTTTTAGTAGGAAACACATATTTTATTCTGAAAAAGTACCCATACTACATTATTAACATTCAACAGAAAATGTACTTTCAACAAACTCTGCATAAATCAATGGTATAAGAAAATATAAGAAACTTTGTACTATATATTGTCAGAAAACTATGCTTATTTCTCCAATTATAATCCATCTCTTCTCATCCCCTGGCCTCCTGGACTCATTTTTCTCTGTAAAAAAAAAAATCCTGTTCAGATCCATTTTGCTCAAGACAAAACTGCCAGAACAGTAAGGTTCCCCAGCATATTGAAATCTATTTAGAGCAGAGGGGGAAAGAGGAGCAGAATGAGTGGCAAATGAAAAGATGGTACAGCTAACTTATTCCAATGGTAGCTTCACAGCTACACTATTCAGTATAGTTGTATAATTTCTATATGTGTGCTACCATAGGAAAATTAGCAATAATCACTATTTGTGTATGGTTAGTGTTTGGGAGACACCAAAGTAGCTCATCTCCACTCACGAGCCCAGACTGATTTCAAAATTAAAGATAGAGCCTGTAATGGAGAAAATTGGTGAAAAAAATGACACTTCAAGTCATGCGATGAACAAAAATGATGTAATTCTTCATGCAAACGCTAGAGAGGAGAAATCGATTACATGCAAATTGATTTGGGTCAAATTTAACTATTTGGATTCGATTTGCGCAAATTGCAAAAAATTCCCAACCAGAGAAGACTTGGACGCAACTGGTTATAGGCATCTCTATAATGCTTTGCAGCTATCACATCAAATAGTGTAGCACAGCCTTCCATAGCATGAATAAAAGATGAGGCAGGTAATGAAGCACAGCAACTAGTGATGAGCGAGTATGCTCGTTGCTCGGGTTTTCGCGAGCACGCTCGGGTGGTCTCTGAGTATTTGAAAGTGCTCGGAGATTTAGTTTCAGTTGCCGCATCTGCATTATTTGTGACCATTTGACAGCATGAATACATGTGGGAATTCCCTAACAAACAGGCAATCCCCACATGTATTCAGGCTGTCAAGTAGCCGCAAATCATGCAGCTCCGGCAACAGAAACAAAATCTCCAAGCACTTCCAAATACTCGGAGGCCACCCGAGCAACAAGCATAGTCGCTCATCACTAGCAGCAACCATTTTGGGGTTAATTTGATTTATGAAAGAATGTTTCACAGCTTACAGTTTAGCAATGAAAATAAGAAGATAATAGGGAGAAAAAGACAAAAAAAACATGAATATACTGTACATATAGTCTGTGACAAAACAGCAGTGAAGAACATTTACCATCCATTTACTCACAGCCATGCATTATGAAAGTAACTGGTCTGAACTCAAGGGACCCTGTGAATCATAACCTTTTTTTAAGCACAACTGTCTGGTACTGCAGCACAAATTAATGGGACTGTGCTGCCATACAGGGTAAAGCCACAACACTATGTACGTATGGTGCTAAACCTGCTTAAACAGTAATGCTGATGCAATGATTTCAGCATGTTCATTGTACTAATCAGGAGGATTTCCTCCACTAATCAAACACTGATGTTTTACCTAGGAATAGGACATCAGTTTAGGGGCACCTGCAAATTTGCCATATGGATTTAAAAAACAAATTCAAAGCATAACACAGTAACAGCAATATACAGATATAGCAAAGATTACCATGACTCATAATGCACCATCTTGATATCTTGTCATTTATTGATGTCAAGTTTGTGTCACGTTTGCACTGTTCATGGAAGACTTGAGCTGTTCATAGGGTTTCCATTGACAGGCTTAGCCTAAGTCACTCCATTTACTAGATTCAAGAAGTTTTCCTGACCTTCACCCTTTAACCCCTGTACAGGGATATGGACTTACAGAGGGGCTCCTTGGTTGAGGCCACAGAGTGGCTGCTGACCGTGGAGCAAACTGAATGTAAGAATGGTCGCCATAGGTGTAAATTTCCAGAGGTCACGTCAAAGACAAAATCGTAAAGCAAGGATAAATTAGGAAGACAACACAAGAGCTAGGACTAGAGTTACATGACAGGTAAGCAGAACTCATTGGCAATGGAAGTCAGAGACTCAGTGGTTTAAATAGCAGACAACCCATATCAGGGCTCTCAGAAAGGAATAATCATAATCAATTAACCGCATAGCTCCCTGATCTAGTGGCACCAAAAATCCTAGGACTAAAACAGGACTCACGGTGTCACACAAAGGCGTGGCACCTCCTAGCGGCCCGAAGAGTGGACAGGAACCAGCACTTATGTTACAGTTTGGAATCAAATTACATATTCTTTGTGCTCTGATATCCCAATGCTGTGTTATCTGAGTCAAGGCAACATTTGCTGGATTTGTAGATGACAAATTTCATCTACATACTAAAAATATTATCCCCCCATGCAATGCAGATTTTCAGATGCGCAGCATGTAAATTTTTTGTTGCGGAATACATTGCGGACTTCATGCAATGTAACACAATCTGTGGCAAAATCCTCATTTAATACATGCACATATTGCAGAAAATTTGCAGATAGTTTGAATGTAGCAGTAAAGTTCCTGAAAAGCTGTTCAAAATTAGATAGTTATGTGAACAAATAACAAGAATTATGACATGGGACAACTAGCAAACTCTGAGTCTATTTAGCATTGTTGTCTAAGCTCTTTCACACATCAGCTTTTTGAATCAGCGCGATCCGCGTGTTCAAAAAACGATCGTACCGATGCTTTTTTAGCATGAGTTACATAGCGCCGAATCGCGCCTGATTCATTGCTTGTATCCGTTTTTGCCGAGACAAGACGGTTTTTGTAACTTTTTTTTTTCTCCGAGCACCTAACAGTGCCGAATCGCACTTCAGGCGCCGAAACAATACAAACCTATGAGTCTCTCTCTCTCTCTCTCTCTCCTCTCTCTCTCTCTCTCCTCTCTCTCTCTCTCTCTCTCTCTCTCTCTCCTCTCTCTCTCTCTCTCTCTCTCTCTCTCTCTCTCTCTCTCTCTCTCTCTCTCTCTCTCTCTCCTCTCTCCTCTCTCTCTCTCTTCTCTCTCACTATCTCTCTCTCTCTCTCTCTCTCTCTCTCCTTCCTCCTCTCTCTCCTCTCTCTCTTCAGAAAATCTAGTCAGGCGGATCAGCAAAAAACCTGATCAGTCCATCAGTTTTAAAGACGGATCATGCCTGATTCAAAAAGCCTGATGTGTGAAAGTAGCCTTATTTGGCTTAGAATTATTAAACAACTCTTTACTTTAGAGTTGCTAAAACATTGCAAAAATATGAATTATGAATGATTACCTCTAAAGGGAATTTCTGGCCTTCCAAACTGTGCTCTGATCCATCTGATGTAGTATTGCATTTTCCCCAGTGAAACGTTATTCTGCTAGCTCGGTAAACTGCATCTAAGGCTCCACCGCTAAGGTAATATTCTCCTGTCAAATTAATTTCCACTGAAAACCAAGAAGATAATGTATTAAAACCAATTATATATTACTTTAGCTGTTAACATGCTTTATAGAGACAACTGTTATACAATATAGTTCTTGTGACAATATAATACTAGATATTATAAGAGCTACCAGGATGATGAGCGGACTGCAAACTATGTCCTACGAGGAACAGTTAAAGGATCTGGGAATGTTTAGCTGGCAAAAAAGAAGGCTAAGAAGCTGTCTACAAATATCTGAAGGGATGTCACAGTGTAGAGGGATCATCCTTGTTCTCATTTGCTCATGGAAATATGAGAGGCAATGGAATGAAACTGAAAGGGAGAAGATACAGATTAGATATTAGAAAAAACTTTTTGACAGTGAGGGTGATCAATCAGTGGAACAGGCTGCCACGAGAGGTGGTGAGTGCTCCTTCAATGGAAGTCTTCAAACAGAGGCTGGACAGACATCTGTCTGGGATGATTTAGTGAATCCTGCATTGAGCAGGAGGTTGGACACGATGACCCAGGAGGTCCCTTCCCACTCTACCATTCTATTATTCTATATCTAACTGAAGTACAACATCCTATATTACAAAATAATGACAAATGCCAACCATATTTAAAATGTAAAAATGAAAATTGCTGCAGAAGAAAATCGTTATGTTGTCCATTACAACTAATCAGATTCTTTATTTCTTTTCATTTTTTTAAATCTGCACTATAAAAATAATTTTTTTTTCACCTGAAAATGCAGGTCCTGTGGAAGACTATATATGATTTAAAGCATGATGCTCTTCAGTTCTGGGGTTTATTGCTATATGGAGAACTATTTACAGTCAATGGTTCATTGGAGAAATGTTTGCAAATTAACTCTCCCTTGGAAGTATACAGAAAAAATGTTTGACAAAGTCGCTGGCAAAGTGCTAGAAGGGAGATGTGTTTCATTGAGGCTATTAGCTTCAGTTATTTGAAACCCAGATGTTTCCTCCAGCACACTATGTGTTGAGAGGAGTTAAATGGCCATTTTAAGGGCTGGGTTTTTGTGGACAACCATAGAGCTGGTGGGAGGTTGTCCACCTTATCTCCTCCCCAGGGTGTGATTTGGTAGTTAAATAGTCGGCCTCTAGAGGCATTCAGTGTTCAGTAGGGCTAGAGAGGGAACTTCAGCGTTTTGTGTCCTGAGAAGGAAAAGCTGAACCAGTGAGTGGATCCCAGCAGATGCAGAGACTGTATCCCATTTTATTTTCTTCTTCCCTGTTTTTGCCTGAAGGGCTGTGTTTATTTTCACTTTGCGTTCGTTTATGCCACGTGTCTAATGAACCAATATAAGATTTAAAGAGACAGTGTACCCCTGTGTGTGCACCACAACTGATACAGGTCATTATTTCATGTTTGACAAAACCTTGCACCTACAGTATCTCCCAGCTCCATCCTCATATACCTAAACAGCACTGGCATAATATCACTGACCACTCTTTTACAGAAGCATGTCAATAAAAGTAAGATAGGTCTTATATTAGCCGAGAGCAATACAAAATAACAGGACGTAAAATCAACTGTTCCTCTTTCACAGAATAGACAGAGGTGCATATTTAGACTTGTATAGAACACTTCTCTAAGTCATGTGATTCACCAGCTGTCATCGACAGTCCAGATCTCTGCGGCTGCGTAACAGGTAGTGCTGCTGCGAATTCTATGCACTGTACAGAAGATCAAACCCTTCTGACAGATGTAAAGAATTACACAAAGGGACCTACTGCACAAAGCAACATTTAAAGATTTATGACTATGAAAATTTTTTTTTTTGTTGTTGTTTTTTCAGGCAAGTGTCTTTAAACATCCTAAATAAGTTCCCTGTGGTTTCATTCAAGTGTCTTAGCGTTTCCATTATGTCATTATGACAGAGCCATCAAATTTCTCTGTGGAGCTTAAGTATGTCACTCATCAATACCTTTGTATAAAATCTGAAACTTGCATGCCACACAAATAGAAATGTCAATGAATCGCTCTGCCGTGACAATAAAAATAACAGACATTTTTACTCAAAACATTATAAAGAATCTGAATGCCACCTTTGTGAAACAGTTGTAGTGACATAACAATAGTTTTTACTTCTTGCGTGCAATATATTTACCTAGTTAGTTAAAAGTCTAATGGTCTTAAGATTCCCTAGAGATAGAAGAGAGGTCTGTACAGTCATTTACTGTGTTACCAGTAATTAAACATCGATTTACGCTCTGTCCTTTGTGTAAACCCTGGAGAAATCCAGACTACACAGTATCAAGGCTAACATAGAATCAATGAAAAACATCCTTGGTGTCCTAATAAAATATACTCCAGTTTTGGTAACACATTCTACAATTTACAATATTTTCCATATCTGAGTTAAATTATGAAATAACAATTCTACATGTCAATGTGTCAGGAGTTTACCATGCTATTTGTATTGTGTTGCTCTATAGACGCTGTTGTTACTGTGTATGCTTTTGGTCTACCATCAAACAGATGGTAAAGCTACTATGAATATTTTTGCCATAGAGTGAAAGTCATACAATCTATATACTACTCAACATTGAAATTATAACACAAAGAAAGAAAAGAATTATGGAAATCACAGAATTGATAGACATGTTAATGATGTGCAAACTTTGACAAAACGGGAACATTTTCAAAACATTTTGATAAACTCAGTATTGATTATGAGCTTCAAATGCAGCAATACATGCACTTACGCTCTGTGGCATGCTATTAATAAGCTCATTGATTGTTGTCTTGTCTGAGCAATGCACTGTTTCACTGAATGCACTAAGGCATGCGAATCATCAAAATCAGCTGCAGGCAACTACCTTTGCAATTGCTGCCCAATGACATCCTAGATGGGCGCGATGGGAGACAACATGCCGTCTTATTGCACAAAACAGAGGCTCCGTTACACTTTGGAGAAATGGTTATATCACTGGTTTCACAATTGACACATTCAGAACTGAAAGTGAAATTTGACATCAGAAACAAATCTTTCTTAAACAGTTTTTATTGAATATTTTCAAATATAACATACAAAACATAAAAAGTATCCATGCAAAGACAAGGAAAAGCAAAAATAGCAAAACAGTCAAGTAAAACAGCAAGACAATCAAATAAAGCATAACTGCCTTACATGATTTGGATTCACTCAATAACCATTAATTGATTGTCCAGAGGGTTGCCATAATGCTGTCTTGAGCATCATATTCGTTAGCATAAATATCTGAGAAACAAAATAGAATTAAAAGAAGAAAAGAGTGTAGAGTAGGTAATAGAAGGTACAGGAAAAAGAGAAAGGAGGAAATAGGGGGGTCTGATCAAGAGGACGGATGAAAGTGGGGGGAGGGAGAAGGGACTGAGGGTGAAGTATGAGGACAGTTGAATCTCTCCAGTTTGTGTTAACTGCCTCTCTGTTCTACCCAACTCTGCTAATTTGTCTCCAAGAGTGTTAGGAATTCAGGCAATTCGCAAAACATAATCCATTCCTGCCATGTTTTGTAAAACGCATTCTCACGCTGTGTCGTAACTGTGGATAGCCTCTCCATCCTACATAGGAAATCCATTTCAACTATCCAATCCCCGATATTGGGGGCTGTCTTAGAACGCCACTTCCTAGGAATGATAGTATGAGTGACCGTTATGCAATGTTTTAGGAGTCCTACCTTGATGCTCCTGAAGGGGCCTGCGATCATTGACAGTAGGCCCAGCTGTGGGTTACTTTGAATGATGTCACCAGAAACCTTTGAATAAATTTCAAAGACCTTATTCCAAAGTCTTTTAATTGGTGGACAATCCCACCAGATGTGGAGCATGGTACCCTCAGATGCCTCGCATCTCCAGCAGAGTTCAGATACCAGTGGATATATCCTATGAAGGTGGGCTGGACATCTGTACCACCTAGTTAAAAGTTTAAAGTTTGTTTCCTGAGCCCTACAAGCCAGTGGGAGCCTGTGTGCACAAAAGAAAGTTACGTACCTTGCTATACCTATCAAACTCCCTCATGACCACGGGTAGTGAAAGTCTCGGGTTCTTGATATACAGCAATAAGTCATCTACATATAAGGAGAGTTTATGTACTCTAGGCCCAACCTGTATACCAGTAATATTGGGGTTGTTTCTAAGGGCTACCGCCAGGTGCTCCATCACTATAATATACAGTAGCGGTGACAGCGGGCAGCCCTGTCTCGTTCCATTTGATATCTTAAAAGAATCTGAAAAGAAACCATTGCATTTTACTTTAGCTGTGGGTTATGATATAGAGCCGTTATCTTCTCCTGTAGGTTAGGTCCCATATTGATCTGACGGAGTGCTCTATGGAGAAAGGACCATTTCACCCGGTCAAATGCCTTTTCAGCATCGACCGACAGAATACATGTGGATGACTTTGTCATTTTACTGTGGGACATAAGTAGAAGTGTCTTAATTGTGTTGTCCCTCACCTCTCTCCCTGGGACAAACCCTACCTGGTCAGTATGAATTAAGTCTGGTAGATAGGTGGCCAGTCTCATTGCCATCATTTTGGAGTATAATTTTACATCTAGGTTGATTAGTGAGATTGGCCTGTAGCTGGGGAATAATTTAGGGTCCTTCCCGGCTTTAGGAATGAGAGAAATATGAGCCTCCAGTGTCTGGTCAGGAAATGGGAGCGCCGAAGAAACCTTGTTAAACACTTTGGTCAAAAAGGGCATTAACTGGGGGGCTAGAGATTTATAAAATTTGGCTGTGTAGCCATCTGGGACAGGACTTTTATTAGTCGGGGACATTTTGATCACTTGCATCAGCTACTCCTCATTAAAAGGCAAATCCAGCAAGGTTCCAGGTCCGCCGATAACGAGGGAAGGGCAGTCTCTCTGATATATTGATCTATTTTCATTTGCTCACGTGTGGGGGACATCTTTGCATAGTGGTCCGTGATGTTATAGAGCACTTAATAACAGTCCCTGAATGACTGAGCAATCTGGCCTGATTCATTCACCTCTACCCCTCTGGTATTGTGAATAGTGGGTATATAGGTATTGGGGCTCCTTGAGTGAATACTACTAGCCAACGGGCCCCCATATTTGTCAGCAAACTCGTAAAAGAAATCCTGCAATCTTTCACTGTATTTGGTAAACCTTGATCTACTAATTTTTTCAAGTCCTCTCTTGCCTTTTTTAATTTAGCAAGGGCTGCACTAGCTAAATCACGTTTATGTTCCTGTTACAGGGTGTGTATCTGCACAAGCAGCTCCTTCATGTGAGCAGTCTTCTCCTTTTAAAGTCTGGAACCCTCCCGTACTAAAATCCCCTACTAAAACTATGCATTTTAGGGCCTCCAACTGGATGGCAACGGGGTAGGGTCTCCCTCATGGTTTATTAAAAATTCTTGGATGGTGGTTTTTAACCCCTTTATTCCATCTGACGTACTATTCCGTCCATGTGCCCTGGGACTTAATTCCCAAGGACGGAATAGTACGTCACATGTGATCAGCTGCGCTCCCGGGGGGAAGCGCAGCTGATTGCGGCCGGGTGTCAGCTGATTATCACAGCTGACACCCGGCACTATGTGCCAGGAGTGGTCACAGACCGCTCCCGGCACATTAACCCATGGCACACTGCGATCAAAGATGATCGCAGAGTACCGGAGCACAGGGAAGCATCGCGCAGGGAGGGGACTCCCTGCATGCTTCCCTGAGACCCTCAGAACAGCGCGATACATCGCACTGTTCCGAGGGACACTCCTCCCTGCAGGACCCCGGATCCAAGATGGCCACGGGGTCCTTCCGGGTCCTGCAGGTAGGCAGCTTCCTCACTGCCTGCTGAGAGCAGGCACTGAGAAAGCCTGCAGCACTGCCTGTCACTTCGCCGATCTGACTTTATACAGTGATGTCCCACCCTGGTACAAAGTAAAATAGTCAAAAAAATAAAAATCACATGTGTAAAAAAAAATTCCTAAATAAAGCAAAAAAAAAAAAAAAATATTCCCCAATAAATTCATTTCTTCATGTAAACAAAAAAAAAACAAACAATAAAAGTACACATATTTAGTATTGCCGCATCCGTCACGACCCGCCCTATAAACCTGTCCCACTAGTTAACCCCTTTAGTGAACCCCTAAGAAAAAAAAAGGCAAAAAAACAATGCTTTATCATCATACCGCCAAACAAAAAGTGGAATAACATGCGATCAAAAAGACGGATATAAATAAACATACCGCTGAAAACGTCACCTTGTCCCGCAAAAAACGAGCCACCATGCAGCATCATCAACGAAAAAATAAAAAAGTTATAGCTCGCACAATAGAGCGATGGAAAAATAATTATTTTTTATATAAAAGTTTTTTTGTATAAAAGCGCCAAAACATAAAAAAAATGATATAAATGAGGTATCGCTGTAATCGTGCTAACCCAAAGAATAAAACTGCTGTATCAATTTTGCCACACGCGGAACGCTATAAACGCCCCCCCAAAAGAAATTCATGATCTGCTGGTTTCTGTTCATTCTGCCTCCCAAAAATCATAATAAAAAGCGATCAAAAAATGTCATGTGCCCAAAAATGGTACCATTAAAAACGTCAACTCGTCCCGCAAAAAATAACACCTCACATGACTCTGTGGGCCAAAATATGGAAAAATTATAGCTCTCAAAATGTGGTGATGCAAAAACTATTTTTTGCAATAAAAAGCGTTTTTTAGCGTGTGATAGCTGCCAAACATAAAAACCCGCTATAAATAGTAAATCAAACCCCCTTTATCACCCCCTTAGTTAGGGAAAAATAATAAAATTAAAAAATGTATTTATTTCCGTTTTCCCATTAGGGCTAAAGTTAGGGTTAAGGTTGGGATTAGGGTTCCGGGTGTGTTAGGGTTAGGTTTGTGGTTAGGGTTATGATTAGGGTTGGGATTAGGGTTAGGGGTGTGTTGGGGTTAGGGTTGGAGTTAGAATTGGTGGGTTTCCACTGTTTAGGCACATCAGGTGCTCTCCAAACGTGACATGGTGTCTGATCTCAATTCCAGCCAATTCGGCGTTGAAAAAGTCAAACGGTGCTCCTTCCTTTATGAGCTTTGCCATGCGTCCAAACAGTAGTTTACCCCCACTATGGGGTATCAGCGTACTCAGGAAAAATTGCACAATAACTCTTGGGGTCCAATTTTTTCTGTTACCCTTGGGAAAATAAAAAATTGGGGGCGAAAATATCATTTTTGTGGAAAAAATATGATTTTTTTTATTTTCACACCCTGTGTTATAAACTTCTGTGAAGCACTTGGGGGTTCAAAGTGCTCACCACACATCTAGATAAGTTCCTTTGGGGTCTAGGTTCCAAAATGGGGTCACTTGTGGGGGGGTTTCCACTGTTTAGGCACATCAGGGGCTCTCCAAACTCGACATGACACTCGCAGACCATTCCATCAAAGTCTGCATTACTAAACGTCACTACTTCTATTCCGAGCCTCGACGTGTGCTCATACAGTAGTTTTCTCCCATATGTAGGGTATCAGTGTACTCAGGACAAATTGGAGAACAACGTTTGGGGTCCAATTTCTCACGTTACCCATGGGAAAATAAAAAATTGGTGACTAAAAGATCATTTTTGTGGGAAAAAAATAGGCTTTTTTATTTTCATACCCGGGCATTATAAACTTGTGTGAAGCACTACATAAATGAAAGACTCCTGTTTAAGAGGAGGGAGCTCTCCTACGCATGCGCCGTATCTCAATCAGCACGCATCTCAGCAAGGCTTAGGATTGGCCTTTACTCCACATATAAACACCGCCAGGGCTAATTGCAAACACGCCTCCTGACGAAGTATTTTCGAAACGTGCGTAGGGGCGCCAGGCACGGGGAACACAGCATTCGGTCATACCGCCACGGGGAACCTGTCCTTTTTCTATTGGTGAGCATAATATCTTTACTGTTTAACCATGCTATTGCGTGTTAGTGGTCAGTCGGCCACTCGATAAATAGGTCCACTGTTAGCTTTATTACGTGCACGGTGCATTTTAAAGTTTTTTTCACAGCCAGGTGCAGGAAACTCTGGCCCTGGTGATTTGATTGCGTGCACAGTGCATTCTATAGTCCTTGGGAGGGAACGCTGGCCCCTTATATAGAACACTGGTTCCTGGTTATTTAGACCATATGTACAGCGCTTTTTTACTATCCTCTTCAAGGACAGATAGGCTCATTGTCATTTTGTTTGCGTGCACAGCGCATTTTTTCAGCCTTCTTTTCATAGCCAGGTTTAATGCACTCTGGCCCCTGGTAATTTTGACTGTTTGCACAAGCGCATTTTTATATTATCCCCGCTTCTAGAATATGGTTAGGCTCAGTTTATACTATACATTATGATTTCCTTTTCTTCTTGAGCATACATTAAATAACAAATTGAATAATCTTTTGGCTATAAACCACCATGGTTGTGTAAATATTTACGGTGAACAGACTGCTGTATTATTATATATGTATAATCACGAGATTTTGATGAGCTAGCCATCCTTTACAATTAGCTGTGTTAATACATAATTCTTTCCCCATTAATTTCTCTGCCTGGTGATTTGTGATTTTGGTTTGTCGTGCTCTTTGTACGGTAATTTTTTATGTATTTTTACTGAAATAAAATTTACTATTTTTTCATTAAAACTCTTCTGGCTATCTTCCCTTCTTGATTTGACTTGTGGTTCTCAATTTGAAGGGAGGTAGCATTTGTTTCAAGTTCCTTAGGGGGTCTAGTTTCCAAAATGGGGTCACTTGTGGGGGTTTCCATTGTTTAGGCACATCAGGGACTCTGCAAACTGAACATGACACCAATCAAAGTCTGCATTCCAAAACGTCACTACTTCCTTTCCGAGCCCTGCCGTGCGCCAAAACAGTATTTTCCCCCCACATATGGGGTATCAGTGTACTCAGGACAAATTGGACAATAACTTTTGGGATCCAGTTTCCTTGTGAAAAATCAAAAATTGGGGACTAAAAAATCATTTTTGTGGATTTTTTTTTCACACCTAGGCATTATAAACTTTAGTGAAACACTTGGGGGTTCAAAGTGCTCACCACAGATCTAGATAAGTTCCTTAGGGGTCTAGTTTCCAAATGGCGTCACTTGTGGGGTGTTTCCACTGTTTAGGCACATCAGGGGCTCTCCAAACGCGAAATGGCGTCCAATCTCAATTCAAGCCAATTTTGAAAAAGTCAAACGGTGCTCCTTCCTTTACGAGCCCTGCCGTGCGCCCAGACAGTGGTTTTCCCCCACATATGGGGTATCGGCGTACTCAGAAATTCCACAACAACTTTTTCTGTCCATTTTCTCCTTTTACCCTTGTTAAAATAAAAAAATTGTTTGTAAAAGATCATTTTTGTGACTAAAAAGTTAAATGTTAATTTTTTCCTTCCAAGTTGCTTCAGCTCCTGTGAAGCACCTGAAGGGTTAATAAACTTCTTAAATGTGGTTTTGAGTACCTTGAGGGGTGCAGTTTTTAGAATGGTGTCACTTTTGGGTTTTTTCTGCCATATAGACCCTTCAAAGTGACTTCAAATGTGAGGTGGTCCGTAAAAAAAATGGTTTTGTATAATTTGTTGTAAAAATGAGAAATCGCTGGTCAACTTTTAACCCTTATAACTTCATAAAAAAAAAAATTTTGGTTCCAAAATTGTGCTGATGTAAAGTAGACATGTGGGAAATGTTATTTAGCAACTATTTCGTTTGACATATTTCTCTGTTTTAAGGGAATAAAAATTCACAGTTTGAAAATTTCAAAATTTTCCAAATTTTCGACATATTTCCATTTTTTTCATAAATAACCGCAAGTTATATCGAAGAAATTTTACCACTATCATGAAGTACAATATGTCATGAGAAAACAGTCTCAGAATTGCTAAGATCTGTTGAAGCATTCCAGAGTTATAGCCTCATAAAGAGACAGTGGTTAGAATTGTAAAAATTGGCCCGGTCATTAACGTGCAAACCACCCTTGGGGGTTAAGGGTTAATAGTGTTAATTGTCTCAGGATCCTGAAGAAGGCTCGGATTTAGGTGCCACTGCCAAGATCCATGGTTCAAAATGGGGGGCTGGACTGAGAAAAAGATGGGAGCATGATCTGACAATGTCATTACCCCTATGGACGCTGTGGGATTCCAGCTAAGAAAGTGATGTGAGACCAGTAAATGATCTTTCCTACTATAGGAGTTGTGGAGGTGGGAGAAATATGTATAGTCTCTGTCCACCGGGTGTAGGATGCACCAAATATCTGTAGTCTATGAAAGTCAGCTTTCAGCGCAGCTAAAGGCAGTGTCACACTTAGCGATCGCACTAGCGATCACGACAACGACACGACCTGGCGAGATCGTTGGTGCGATCGCTATGTGATCGCTAGTTAGCTTCCAAACACAAAGATCTCATCAGAGATCAGCGATCTGTATAATGACCTCTGCGGTCATTGGGAAAACCTAGTCCCACCTGCGACGCTGGTAAAGTCGTTCATAAAGGGTGTAGTGTTGAACAGAAAGCAGAAAAAGAGAAAGATGAAGAATAAGTAAGAAAATATAGAGAAACTAAAGAAAATTCATGAGCCTAAGCAAGGGTAGGTAACTTCCTTAATCCTAGGCTGAGGAAACGATATTCGGGAAGTCCTCTCGTAACACGTAGAAGATCTCCCAATGCCTGCAAGTGCAAGCTTTCTATGTGGGGGATGTCTCTCAAGACGTCGGTACACTGTCCACATGGACCAATCATGATATCACATTTGTTTGTATAGATCCAAGCATCTAAAAATAAATCCACAAGCACGGTAACCACAGTGCTTCCCCCTATCTCCCGAAAAGCACACAGGTAGGCGGAGTCAATACTACATTCTCATTGTCTGAAACCGAAATATGAATTACCGCCATCTCAGCCCGCATGTTGGCTCTCCTCCACCAGTAGAGCTGTTGTCCCATTAGGAGCAAGGTGCCCCCTTAGTCATGGTTAAGTCCCGTTCGACATATGGGCTACCTTGGTCCCAGTACACTTGACAGGGTCCACATCTTTACAAAAATTATAGAGGAACAAAGAGCTAGCGTCACTGTTCTGCAGATTGTGCGGAGGATGGTCGAGAACCTGTGTGGCTACGCCCGCCCCGTTGTGGCAATAGTTGCTGGGAAGGTCTGCGACGGATGTAGTAAGGTGTCACAGGTCTTGTCATGTTTGTTGGCCAGTCAGTTATCTGAACCTGTGGGAGGTCCAGCCTCTCCAGAAATCCCTGCAAGCCCTGAGGATCCCTCAGAGACACCATTCCCCTCTGGTCTCGAACCTGCAATTGGAAGGGAATCCCCATTAATAGAGCATGTTCTGTTCTCTCACTCCCTCCAGGACAGGGCATAAAGCCCTGCGCTTGGCCAGGGTCCTCCAAGACAAGACTGCCAAGAACTGCATACGGACTCCGTCGAACTCAAAGGGGCCCTTGATTCTGGCTTGCGCCATTATGTCCTCTTTGAAAATGAACACGGCAGATAATATCCCTCGGCCTGCTGGTGTCATTACTCCGAGGCCTGATGGCCCGATGCGCTCTATCCAGGATGATTTCCTCAGTTGGACTACTTTCCAAAAGCATGGTAGATATTCCTTTCAAGGTGTGCGTCAGGTCCTGGTTTGTTGTGGTCTCAGGCAGACCCTGGATGCGGATTTTATTGCATCGATTTCGGTTCTCAGAGACCTCCATCATGTCAAACAGGGCGTTTATCTGCTGAGTATGTTGGTCAAGAAGGGTCTTTTGGGTGGCTTGTTCATAAGTCAGTACAGTGGAGGCTGATTCCAGCTGTGACACTATCAGTGACTTGGGACACAGTGGCATTAATTGAGTGAATCTCCGCTTTGTATAGGTTCTCCAACCGTGCATATATCCTTCCATATCAGTTTTTGTGGGGAACATTTGGGCCCGCAGGTCTTTTATTTCATCTATCATGTTCAAGGGGCTGGGGGCTGTGCTGGTATCATCCCTTCTCTGCTGAGTTTTATCCCACCCTCTGTCATGTTCACTCTGGGAGGGGGGAGGAGACACAGACAGAGAAAAAGACTGAGAAGAAGAATCACTTGTGGCCATTTTAAGTCCCTGGGGTTTAGCAGGGCCTGTTGGTTCAGTGAAGAATGTTTGGATGTTTCCTGTATTTGCTGCCCCTGAAGCCATCGGTGTCTCTGCGGTGGAAGGGGGAGGGGGAAGAGGACGGTGCAGGCTTTCTGTTATTCCTGCCCATAATACTGAATTCCCCTGATAAGAATTGCATAGTTAATATATGTGGCTATAGAAACACACTTCCCAGAGTTCCAGGTCCACAGGGTTTAATATCCAGTGCCCTGGAATGTCTCCCCACACTCCTGATATTACACTCTGTTTCAAAAAGTGCTAAGGGCTGTCAGCTTCTTCTCCCCTTATCACAGTCACACTGTGCTCCTCTGTTGGTGGTCCCTGCAGTCTTATCTCTTGGCATGGATCTTCAGTGACTCACCTCCGAACTGAGGGATTAGCTGCACCCGTCCTCCACGCCTCCCAGCCTTCTAGATATGGTGCCCATGCTCCAGAGCTCTCCCCAGGTTAGTCCATCAGATGCTGGTTTTCTTCATGTGAACAGCAGGAGATCTCACACCATGCTTCTGACCTGTGCCATTGCTAGGCCACGCCCCCATCACACACCAA
Source organism: Oophaga sylvatica (assembly GCA_033576555.1). Lineage (NCBI taxonomy): Eukaryota > Metazoa > Chordata > Amphibia > Anura > Dendrobatidae > Oophaga > Oophaga sylvatica. The sequence goes on along the minus strand of JARQOD010000004.1, from coordinate 254,049,623 downwards.
TCTTAAAGTGTCAAACAAGGTCCATTGAAACCATCAGAAGGCTTTTGGATGACATTGGGCTATGAGCCAGATATCTAGCTACAGGAATTCTATTGGACTCATATCACCTCTTTCAAGCGTTATCATGGTGCAAAGCAAGATGGCAATGAAGGCAAAAATGAAGATCTCTCTTCTTCAGTGATGAGTCCCTCTTTTGTTTTGGATGCTACCATAGCTTACAGTGTCTCCAGACTTCTCCGATTAAGCCCATCTGGGATGTCATTGGTCAGCAATTGCAAAAGAAGCTGCCAGCAGAGGATCACAATGATTTGTTTGCCCAAGCGCATTCAGCCTGGCAGAAATATAATCAGACAACCATTAATGACCTCATTGATTGCATACCAAAGTGTGTGAGAGCATGTATTTGTGCACCCATACTAGATACTTAATAAATCAAGATGTTTTGAAAAATGTTGATTCCATCCTCTGATAACTTACATATCATTAACATTTCTTGATTTTGCAATTTCAATTTTGAGAAGAGAAGTTAAGCAATATGCTGGTAGAAACAGCCGTACCATATTGTAAATATATGATGATCACCATTGTTTGAATGGATTTTGGAGAACACACGGCATATCTGAGCTCCAGCAAGTAATTTCTTGTTTCAAAGTTAAAAATATTGGGCATACTGTATCGCTACTTCCATATTGTGTGAGGTTTTTGAATATTCAATTGCTTCTGCATTATCTGGTATTGTGACAAAATATAGGACAGCGAATACTGTGTGATACAGGCTGTCACCGAGAATACCACAGTTTGCTAAAGTTGTATTGAAAAGCAGCATTTCATTCTTTAAAAACACAGTTTTTTGAATGTTGACGGTTTCTGAAAGTCTAGTTTCCAAACCCTATGAGTTCTTGAGTGTATGTCCATATTACATTAGTAAATATCACCTAGCATCACCTGTTAAGCAAATAGGACGCTTAGATAACATAGACATGTCTGAGTACAATATTACAAGACTTAATAAAGAAGGCCATTTAGGTACTTTTCCTCTTTAAAATATGCATTTACACATTGGTATTTTCCATATAATTCTTCCTTCATCCAACTTATTCCGTGTGCATAGAGAGCAGCGGAAGTAACTGCATCTTCGGCACTGAGCCTGCTGTCAGTCAGTGTGTGGGGTACAGATACAGAGATAGGTGTCTGAACCCGTGCAAGCGCCACCCTTGTGACTGAGAGAGCGAGTCTGCCTGGAAAAATAGAGCTAATTTTCTCCCATCAGCGGGGCTCTCAGTGCGGGCGCCGCATGGTGCAGATCAACCCTATATCTGCAGGTTAATAGTGTTATTTTACTTGACAGTTTCTTTAAGTATAATCACTGTGCACTTAAAACTTATACACTTTTTTAATATACTATCTACATTAGTTTTAACAGTTGTCAAGATGTTTTTGTGCTTGTAAGTGTAGGTTCACACTGTTTTTTTACGAGGACTTTGAAGAGGATCCATTTGAAAACTTATATGAAAGCATATTCGAAGAGTGATTGAAATAGCTCATATGTAAAAAAAAAAAAAAAAAAAAAAGTTAGTGTGAACATATACTAACAGTGCACGGAAACATTCGAAAGGTGAGAATCCCTGAGAAATTACCTGAGAAAATACGGTCAGCCAGGTATTTTAGCTGCAGCGGCAACTGCAGAGGAAATGTATTATTCAGTGTTCATTTAGAATAGATGAATTACAATCATGTCTGAAAGTGTTGGCACCCTTGAAATTGTTCCAGAAAATAAAGTATTTCTTTCAGAAAATGTTTGCAATTACACATGTTTTGTTATACACATATTTATTTCCTGTGCATGTATTGGAGCAACACAAAAAAACACAGAAAAAAAAAGCAAATTGGACATCATTTCAGACAAAGTAACAAAAATGGGTTGAACAAAATTGTTGGCAACTTTACAAAATTGTGGTTAAACAACTTTGCTTCAAGCATGTGATGTTCATTCAAACTCACCTGTGGCAAGTAACATGTGTGGGCAATATGAAAATCACACCTGAAACTATAAAAAGGGGAGAAGTTGACTCAATCTTTGCATTTTTTGTCCATATGTGCCAAACTAAGCATAGAGAACAGAAAGAATATAAGAGAACTGTTTGAGGACTTGAGAACCAAACTTGTTGAACGACATCAACAATCTCAAGGTTACAAGTCCATCTCCAGAGATCTTGTCCACAGTGCACAACATCAAGAACTTTACAACCCATGCACTGTAGCTATAATCCCTGTATGTGGATGGCAAAGAAAAATTGATGAAAGGTTGCAACGCAGGATAGTCTGGATGTTGGATAAGCAGCCCCAATCAAATTCCAGAGAAATTCAAGCTGTCCTGCAGGCTCAGGGTGCATCAGCATCATCGCAAACTATATGTCAACATTGGAACGCTATAGCAGGAGACCCAGAAGGACCCCACTGCTGACACAGATATATATATAAAAGAAAGACTGTAGTTTGCCAAAATGTATATGGGTAAGCCAGAATCATTCTGCAAAGGCGTCTTGTGGACAGATGAGACCAAGATAAAGCTTTTTAGTAAAGCACATCATTCTACTGTTTACTGAAAACAGAATGAGGCCTACCAAGAAAGTAACACAGCACCTACAGTCAAATATGGTGGAGGTTCAAAGATGTTTTGGGGTTGTTTTGCTACCTCTGACAATGGTGCCTTGACTGTGTGCAATGCTTCATGAAATCTGAAGATTACCAAAGTATTTTGGGTCACAATGTAGTGCCCAGTGTCAGAAACCTGGGTTTGTGTCTTTGGTCATGGATCTTCCAGCAGAACAATTACCCCAAGTATTCTTCAAGAAGCACCTAGAAATGCATTGAAACAAAGAGTTCTGAAGTGGCCAGCAATTAGTCCAGATATAAATCTCATTGAACACCCGTGGAGAGATCTTAAAATTTCTGTTGTGAGAAAGCACCCTTCAAATATCAGAGACATGGAGCAGTATACAAAAGAAAAATGGTCCAAAATTCCAGTTGAGAGGTGTAAGACACTTGTTAACGATTGGTTACAGTTATTTATTCCAAAGAGTGTGGAACCAAATATTAAGTTGAGGGTGCCAACAATTTTGTCGGCCCATTTTTGGGGTTTTGTTTGAAATTATGTCCAATTTGCCATGCTTTCTTTGTTTTTTGGAGGTTGTTCCAATACACACAAAGGAAATAAACAAGTTTATAGCAAAACGTGCAATTGCAATAATTTTTTTTGGCTAAATACATCATTTTTGGAACGATTTCAAGGGTGCCAAGACTTTCGGCCATGACTAAGTTTCCGTCTACAGGAATAGGACTTGTTCCAACAGTTTGAATCTCCATTGATCTCATGTACCCCTCTCCATAATGTCCATATACCCTTTGGGGTATATAGATATTAAATATTGTCTCATCAATGAGACAGCTTCTTTGAAAAGGAGAGTCTGCAGTGTGTAGTGCATGCTAACTCACAAATATTGCTGACTCTCATGCACTTTTAGGCTACTGACTAGAAATTGGCAGTTTGCATGACTTCAGGCAAAGTAGAATATGATTTTGCAATTACTATGTTCATTTAGCAGTTTGCATTCCTTTGTGATAATAACTGTAATTTTCCAGGTACAGCACATAAAAAGAAAAAAATATATATACCTGTTTTTCCTGTGTTTCGAATTAAAGTATGATTAGATGTTTGTTCCCAGCCTTGAAATGTTAGTTTCTTCAGATTCATATTCAACTGAGTGAGATTCTCATCGATGTTGATGGGAGATTGTTTGGCACCATTGCATGCTGGATATTTTTTCACCCAATTTGTTTGGCTAAAGCTTTCTGTAATAGAAATGTTATATTAAATCTCAGATTAAAACTTGCAAGATAAGTAGTATGGCAGTATAAGGGAACCTTAGATAATGCAGTATAACTAGCTTCCATAGACATACATTGGACCTCTTCATTGTACTGTACCACACCAACTAAAAAAAAAAAAAGTGTCAAGCAGGTATTCTCCCTTTCAAGCACTGCTTTTACAGAATACTGATGCACATACAAAAAATGAGGGCACTTGTATGAAAGAACATCAAAGCCGTGCAGTTGTGCCATGTGCATGGTCCATAAAGTGAGTTTTTAATGGTGGCTATTCATGGCTTGGAAAACAGAACCTCAATTGAATCTATTCAAAGCATGTCCAACAAATTCTTCCAAAGTTACAGCAGATTACTGGTTTAACTTATGCCAGAAATGGATTTGAGTCCCTGACTAGTGTGACTTTTCTGGCAAGACGCACGGAGGCACACAACAGTGGTAAGATGCCTGTTATTAAGTGCCATAAGCCTTTCATGTTTTAGGCGCATCTTACTCGTGCATGTACATCATTAAAGGGAAGCTGTCACACCAGATAATGCTATTTACTTGCAAATATATGGTTAATCTACTAGTAAATAGCGTTAGAAAGGTCCTCGGCCGCTGTACAGAAAGTGTGACTGCCGAGACAAAAATAAAATATACCCTCCGGGGAAGCGTCAGTCATGATGGCACGCACTGAGCAGCTACAGTCACCTCTCACAACACTACTCCAAATACTGTGAGCAGCGGCGGTAAGCATGCCACGGCACATTGACTGACAACTCGCTCTGCAGAGCTGGCTGTCAGTCAAAGTACTAGAGCATGCTTACAACCACCTCTCACGGTGCGGTTAGTGGGGACGGTAACCATGCTGCAGAGCAGAGGGGACACAGAGGCGCGCATAGTGTGCGCGCTCACACATCATAAAACCACTGACTCAGAGTGGCTCTGGCGCATGCGCACATCTGACATGAAGCTGAGGTTGTACACCCGGGGAGCAAATGAGCAGTGCACACGTGGGATTTGTTAGGTAATTGCTGTGACGTCGGGCCAATCACGGAAACCAATCACAATCCTGTGGATGTGTATAATTTCAAAACCATACTGACTGATCTGTGACTCAAAATATAAAGTCACCACCCCTATGACTGAAACAAAAGGCATGTGAGGGAATCCCCTAACAATATAAAGTGTTTTTAAACATAATACTGGGAGCTTTTCTTTAAGAAAACCATGATAGTGATGCACATTGCATTATGAACAACACACTGGGGTCAGTTTAATAGATAAAAACAAGGTGACAGGTTCCCTTTAAGACTAGCACAACACCAATCTAAATGAATCTGGCCCATAATGTTACTGGAATTTAGAACACAAAATAGTTGTCCTATATCTTCATAGATGTTATTATTATAATTTCATCTCCTATCATCAGTGTACGCATCTTATGTTCCTATGAGGTCTGTTTACAGACCCTCCTCCTGTAATCTAGATGTCTTTATCATTTTCTGATGTTTCATGTAATGTTTAGCGATTTCACAGGCATCTTGTGTATAAGGCTTGGAGGCTTGGCATGAGTACCGGTGGCGTTCATGCTGATTCTTGCTTGTGCATTCCCTCACTTCTCACGTGCTAAATCTGATAGTTTAGATCTTGTTTGTACAAGATTAATTTCAAAGTACACTTGACCTAATGTGTGCAGAGAAGTTTAAAGTATACCGACCATTATATCTAGATAAATAATGACAAAAGCGTTTCAATATGATTTTTATAATATTTTCTTGCGCTGTTAGTTCTCAGCTTCTCTCATTTACACCTGCAAATTCTTTCAAGTTTGCATAGTTTCTTAAAAGTATCTATCATGACTCCAGACATGTCCCCAATAACAATTTTGGAGCATCTAAATCTGCATTGCGACATCCCTCTCAGCATGCTCCACATAGAAAAGTTCAAAGCAATTGACAACTGGGTGTTACTATTTTCCTTGTCAAAGTTGTATTTCTATATCCTGTTTACCACTGCATTGATTGGACTGTGACACAGCGTGTAGGGACATGCCCCAACACGGTCTTTTCATCTGACTGGTTGGATTACTGGGTGGGCCAATACTGATGACATACCTCTAGGATAGGCCATAAACATTGGATGGTTGGATAACCTCCTTGAGCAGATCACACTTGTATCTCTGTAAGGAGGTGGCGGGGACCCTCGGTTGCTCCCTCTCAACTTAGTAACATAGTAACATAGTTATTAAGGTTGAAGGAAGACTTTAAGTCCATCTAGTTCAACCCATATCCTATCCTAACCTGCCCTAGGGACATGTTGATCCAGAGGAAGGCAAAAAAAACCCAAGTGGCAAACAGTAAGCTTCACATTGGGGAAAAAAATTCCTTCCCGACTCCACATACGGCAATCAGACTAGCTCCCTGGATCAACGCTGTATCTAGGAAACTAGTGAATATAGCCTGTAATATTATACTTTTCAAGAAAGGCATCCAGTCCCCTCTTAAATTTTAGTAAGGAATCACTCATTACAACATTAGACAGCAGAGAGTTCCATAGTCTCACTGCTCTTACAGTAAAGAATCTGCATCTGTGATTATGGCTAAACCTTCTTTCCTCCAGACGTAGAGGATGCCCCCTTGTCCCCGTCACAGGTCTAAGAGTAAAAAGATCATTAGAAAGGTCTTTGTACTGTCCCCTCATATATTTGTACATTGTAATAAGATCACCCCTAAGCCTTCGTTTTTCCAAACTAAATAACCCCAAGTGTAATAACCTGTCTTGGTATTGCAGACCCCCCAGTTCTCTAATAACCTTGGTCGCTCTTCTCTGCACCCGCTCCAGTTCAGCTATGTCTTTCTTATACACCGGAGACCAGAACTGCACACAGTTTTCTAAGTGTGGTCGCACCAGTGACTTGTATAGAGGTAAAATTATGTTCTCCTCATGAGCATCTATGCCTCTTTTAATGCATCCCATTATTTTATTTTCCTTGGCAGCAGCTGCCTGACATTGGCCACTAAATGTGAGTTTGTCGTCCACCCATACACCCAAGTCTTTTTCAGTGACAGTTTTGCCCAGTGTTTTACAATTAAGCACATAATTATACATCTTATTTGTTCTACCCAAGTGCATGACCTTACATTTACATTCTTTGATTTGGTCCCCCATGCGGTGCCCTGACTGTGGGTCATCTATAAATGTGTATTGTCTTGCCATGTTCATTGTATGTATTAGTGTAATGTGTTATGCTGTGCTGTGTTTGTAATGTCTTAATGCTGTACCATGTAATGTATATAGTTCAGGGATAGTAAGAGGTTAAAAAGGGGGCTGGTCCAGCAGCCTCAAAGAAGCAGGAAGCTCCTGCTTCTGGACCAGAGCCCAGGCAGGACGGCCTGAGGCAGGGTGTGTGTCCCGGTCTGGGTACAGAAGGAGCCCCCATCTGGGGCATGTGTGCATCCCCGTTTGGGACAGAAGGAACCCCCAGCCGGGGAATTCAAGCTGCCAGGACTTGCGGGCAGCAGGAACGGGCACAAGGACTGTGAGAATGCCCTCTAAGTGACTGTTAGCTCCCAGCAGCTGACTGGGAGCCATTGCTTCTGTTGCTGCAGCCATTACTGTGAAGAGGAACAGATCAGGAATTGTTACCTTCTTTATTCTTCATCTTTATTAAACAAGTTGCCACTGTTGGGCCCTAAAGAGTGTGACGTGTTGTGCATTCAGAGGATGTCGTTCCAACCTGGAGAGCAGCCATGATCCTGAGGTAACCCACTGAGACCTGGGGCTCGCTGTGATCTAGTGGACTCGACCATGACTACCACCCCGTGCCACCTTGTTACAACTCACTAGAAGGATCCTTTTCCATCAGTTGTATCTCTATAATGCTTCCTTCACAAAGTAATTTTCAGAAATGTTTAGAAAAAAAGCCATGTTATGGGTTTCTCACAAACTTTTTGTTTGTTTTTGCCATTCAGACATTACTTTTTTTATGTTCTTTTGTAGAAATTATTAAAAAATTACCCCCAGAAGTACCAAAACTGTAAAACAAAAACCCTTACAGAAGTGCATTGAGTGTAATGAATTTATTGTTCCCTAATAATTTGCAGCTCAAATTTGACTGTGATGTTGTTAAATAAAAAAGCTGAAAAACAAACAAGAAGAGAAACAATAGTAATAATGCAAGGTCTCTAGGAGCTGCTTATCCTGAAGCAACATGATAGAAAATACATTTCAAACACTTATGCAAATCTTTCTGGAGCTGGAAAGTGCTGTTTTCTTTTTTTCTGCGCTATGAAAATATTCTGTGTCAAAAATGCAACAAATACTTGGGTTAAAGGGCGCTGTCAGACGTCAGCATATATCGGCACGAGATCGGAACGCAGTGCGCGGACTGGACGATGGCTCTCTCAACCGGAATGTGACAACTCCATATGTTTCTATGCAGCTGTCACATTTGGATAAGTGCACTGCATCCAATTTATGCGGCAGCCTGACTGAGCAATAAATGAGTGACTTGTCCACAACTAATATAAATATTTGACTATTATTACTGCTACTGCTTCTAATGTTGACATGAAAGCATACTATTTCTATGGGACAAACAACTTTTATCATTACCTGTATAGGACCAATCTATAGCTTCAATTAATTTTCGCTGCTGTCGATATCCACTCACCAAACCTGCAAAAGATACAAACATGTTCTTCAGTATGGTAGTAAGGTTACAGTAAATATTTTAGAAAAGCTAAGATGAAAAAAATTTAAAATATAAACTATTGTTCTTTCTGTTTAAACTTTTACAAACAAAAATACACTATTACTGCTTGACAACAGAATACATTGAAGTCATTTACTCCCAGAGGTGACCAACCCCTAGGATTTACCTTTCTTATTTCTCATTATGGCACTGATTATTTTAATGTAGAACTTTGAAACTCTCATTGAAGTCAATGGAGCTAAAACAGACATTCATATTCAAAGTTTCACAATAGAAAATTGTAATTTTTAATGTCTCAATTTTCTCTATGCACTAAAAAATATACTTAAATATACTAAAGAAAGGGATGTTTCCTTATTTTAGGGTAGTATGATTGAAGTAACAATTATTTTGTATTCCAACTTTAGGCTTTTTAGCTCTCATCATCACAAGAAAACCATGACTGTATGGTTGCATTGCCTACAAGCAAAATTACACATAAGTTACAGATACAAACATAAATGAGGTTAGTTTAGCATTACACTTAAGGTACTGCCACACTAAACAATCCCGCTAGCGATCACGATAACGACGCATACTAATGCGATCGCTAGCGGGATTGTTTCTATATCGCTAAATGCGGCCACATTTAGCGATATAGTTAACGACGCTATCGCCGTTAGCGATCTTCTTAACGACTTTAGCGGTACAAAAGTACCGCTAAATCGCTAAGAAAAGGTGCCACACAGCGATTAGATACTTACCCAGCGGGAGCGCCGACGAGAAAATAGGGTCCGGAGCGATTCCAGCGATGAGCGAGATCACAGCAGGAAGCTCGTCGCTGGAAGCTGCCGCACTGAACAACATCGCTAACGGGATCGCTAAATAGTGACGTTTTTTAGCGATCCCGTTAGCGATATTGTTTAGTGTGGCATACCCTTAACATTACATCTAAGAAACGTGGTAATATATGCTTTTTTCTCCACGAAAGAGCCATTTCCACATTTAACTCATCATTCACTTTGAAAAGCAGCAACTAAATGGACTGTGAGGTCACTTATTCTAGATTACAGCTCCCAACTGAAGTCTATGGAGAGCGGAAGAGGAGGGAGATAAGATAGGAGGGTTAAGAGAGACACAGTAGTTGCTGCTTTCCAGCAAGTGATTTATTTCAACCCAGTGCTGGAGTCACAGCTACACTGCTCAGTCTTGTTGTATAATGTCCACTATGCTGCTGATGCATAAGTACAGGAGAGGGTCCGACTGTTTGAACCAAACCGATGTGCAGAATAGGGCACTTTTATCTCCATGCTAGAATGGAGTTGTAAAGTGCATGTGACCATGGCTCCTCATGGAAATGCCGAGTGCTGCGCTTGGATTTTTGAGGCAGCCCTATAGAGAATGAATGGAGAAACAATTGGGCAACCAACCTACCACTCCATTTTCTTATGGAATTAAAAGTGCCCCACCAGTGATAAAAATCACCCCTGCTACTGATCAGTAAAACATAAATTGTTTTCACCGGACAATCCCTTTAGGTAACTGGCTGTCACATTACACAGATATGGAAAATAGTCATTTAGTTGACAGCTCTACGTTCCTAATCCACCAGGGATCCACCTCAGCCAAGCTTACATTTTGACGAGTGAAGAGGAAATAATGCCATTAAATATAGCTAGATCTTCATGGACCCAATTAAAGTCAACGGAGTCTGGCAGCATTTTCTAGATAACACTTCTGGCATAGTGGTCATACTGTAAATGAAAGCCAAGTCACTAGTGGGAACAGAGCCCAATAGCGTATTTTAATGTAGATATATGCTATTTATCATCTGTCAGGACATCTACGATTGTACTTTGCAGAATTAATTAAGGCCACTTTTCTTTAGATTACCTTTGAGCTTTAAATGAAAAGTAATGAAAATATCTTTAATCCTTTAATCACTGAGAACTGGTGAAACTTGCCTTGAGCTTTCCTGCAAACAGAAGAAGACGATGTGGAGCATGTTCAGGGCTGAGTACAGTCAATTAACAACACTTTATTTGGAAGAATTTATAATGTGGAATTTAGTTCTCTGGGTTGCTAATCCGGCTTTTGTAAACTTGTTTAACGTTTACTTTTGCTGGCTTTTCAGTTCTGACATTTTGCAGCATATTTTTCTACATGTTTTTTTGCTGTCTTTTGACTTCAATACTAACCCCTTCATGACCGGAGCTTTTTTCGGTTTTGCATTTTCGTTTTTCGCTCCCCTTCTTCCCAGAGCCATAACTTTTCTATTTTTTCATCAATATGGCCATGTGAGGGCTTGTTTTATGTGGGACAAGTTGTAATTTTCACCGACACCATTGGTTTTACCATGTCGTGTAATAGAAAACGGGAAAAAAATTCCAAGTGTGGTGAAATTGCAAAAATAGTGCAATCCCACACTAGTTTTTTGTTTGGATTTTTTTACTAGGTTCACTAAATGCTAAAACTGACCTGCCATTATCATTCTCCAGGTCATTATGATTTCATAGACACCAAACATGTCTAGGTTCTTTTTTATTTAAGAGGTGAAAAAAAAATCCAAACTTTGGTAAAAAAAAAAAAAATTGCGCCATTTTCCGAAACTTGTAGCGTCTCCATTTTTTGTGATCTCGAGTTGGGTGAGGGCTTATTTTTTGCGTGCCAAGCTGACGTTTTTAATTATATCATTTTGGTGCAGATACGATCTTTTCATTGCCTGTTACTGCATTTTAATGCAATGTCCCGGTGACGAAAGAAACGTAATTCTAGCGTTTTGACTTTTTTTCCCGCTACGCCGTTTAGCGTCGATCAGCGATACCAAATGTTTGTTTGATTTTTTTTAATTGTTTTATTTTGAATGGTGTGAAAGGGGGGTGATTTGAACTTTTTTTTATATTCTTAAAAACATTTTTTTTTACTTTTGGCATGCTTCAATAGTCTTCCTGGGAGACTAGAAGCTGCCATAACTCGACTGGCTCAACTACATACAGGCGATGATCAGATCACCTCTATATACCAGAATTACTCACTTGCTATGAGCTCTTCTCAGCTGATTTATGTCTACGCGCTACATCAAAGTTGAATAAACAAGGAAATAAGAAGCTTGTTAAAGCCAAACTGTACAAAATTTTTAGTAAAGCCCAACTGCAATTGTCCTTGTGAATAAACTATGACAAATTACATTAAAGGTGTTTATAAATATTAATGTCCAAACACTGGTTTCCACGAAACAGAACAACCTTATAATGTATATGGTGCAGCTTAGGTTTTCTCCTACAGCAATGATGATGGACAGAAGGGTTGGACTATAAGATTTAAAACTCCTTTGGGACAAGCAAATTTTTATTTTTTATGCTTTCATTTTTCCCTTCCGATCTTCCATGAGCCATGAATTTTGTATATTTTTCTACCGATATAGCAGTATTATGGCTTGTTTTTTGGGAACAAGTTGCTTTTTTAATGATAGCTTTCAATTTGCTGTATATATACTAAAAATGGGAACAATATTCTAAGTGGGGTAAAATAGTGAAAAAAACGAATTTCCAAATTGCGCCTGTCACGTTTCTCTACTCACAGAGTCTTAAGGACACTATGAATGACAGCTTTGCCACCCTTTAGGATCAGGGGCATGCTTGGCTGTCAGTATTTCTAGTGACAGCCTAGCCACCAAATCAGAGGCAGGGCGTGCTGGGCTGTCAGTATTGTGAGTGACAGTCTCAGCAGTTCAATGTGGCTAGGCCTGCGGGCTTTCTTCCAGATGTCACCCATTCGGGCTGATTACCTGGCTATTTAGTTGCCTGTCAATAATGAGACCATTGCTAGTCATACCTTTGCTTGGTGTTGTATTTGCCCCCTGCTCTGTGCTTTGTGTTCTAAAATTCTGATCTTTGTTGCCAGACCTCAGATTTTCCCTTTTAACTACTCGTTTGTATTACCCATTTTTCCTTTGACGTTCTCTCCTGGCACTTGACTTCTGACTTCTTTACTGACCCACCTCACAGCTTGTCCGTGAGAAGTGACACAGAGCCATGTTTTTTGGGGTTTTGTATTTTTGCAGTATTCCTTCTGCAGTAAAAGTGACAGACAGGGCAAGATGATTCTCTAGGGCAGTATAATTACACTGATATTAAACTTGTATAATTTTTTTTATATGTTAGTAGTGGAAAAAGCTAAAGTTTTTAAGAAAAATTTTGTTTGTGTCGCTATTTTCTGACACCCGTAAATTTTTCATTTTTTAATCAATGGATATGTAGGAGGGATTATTTTTTATACCATTTTGAGATACCTACAATGTATTGATCTCACAGTATTGCAGTATATGGTATAAATCGCGGTCTCCTTTGAAGTTCGACCTATAGCTGATCTTCAGAAGTGTATCATGATGGTGACCATGTGGACCTTCAGCTGGCTGCCATGGTAAACCATTCCAATCATGCCACAGAGAGTGGATGAGAGACAGTGAGCCCCGGCACCAGCAATTGCATTATTTAAACCAGAGATTGAGAGCATCATTTAAATAGTTAAACAGCAGCCATCACAGCTTTTATGGGCACATATCGGCTATTTATTACAGCCGGCATCTGACCTGCATAGAGTGAGAACAACTTCTATGTCTGCTCCAAAGGCTGCAGTCACAGTCCCGTATGTTCTCTCATGCAAGACTATTCCGGCTCCCTACCCGGCTATTTATTCTCTGCACCGTTGCAGGTCTCTTGCACATAGAAACCTGTCGATCACCTCCAGCAGTGGTACTTAGAACCGACTGGGGCTGGACTAAACCTTTAAGTTAATTTTTTCTGAAATGCTGGGGACCATGAATCAGATGACAGGTTTCCTTTAATGTAAAAAATTAAAACAGAATTGCTCATGACGCACACCACACTGAGGTGGTACCAGGGCTATGGGGTACTCGGAGCCGAGCCCATGGAAGTCTATGGGAGTTGTCACTGGCAGCGGGACTTGTTCCGTGGCCCTGGCGGTCATGCAATGGGGTATATTTACAGGGGATTATAAGGATAGGTAGTTTGTGACGCCACCTGTGGTATCTGATCAATTGGACCAGCGCTGCTATAAGGATCTTCACAGGGGATGTTATGGGGGCAGCTGGGTGGTAAGTCTCCCACAGGTGAGACGGGTCCCTGGAAGTCTATGGTGATGATGCAGGGTGTAGGTAATAATTCAGTCACACACAATGCAGCTTCTTTTCATACCTTTTACTTGTAGATGTTTCAGGCAGGTCCCGGGGAGCTGGTCGGGGTGGAGAATGCACATTCGGGATAACCGCTGAGCAGGTTAGAGGCCTCCTTTACTTCATATATATCTGAGTCTAAACTTGCATGAAGCGAAGTTAACTCTGCAATCTCCAGCTTTTCTCAATAGCTGCCAAGCCCGGCTGACATTGTGGTGGAGCCTTCTATGTGGTGAGAACAGAGTCCTTCTATGTTTGGCCTAGCTAAAAGTCCTTGTTCCTCCTGACTCCGATTACGTATCGGCACTTAGGGCTGCTCTCTGCGACCTGTAGTCCAGATAGCCTCCGGTTTTCTTGTTACTATGCTTGAAACACTAGCAACGCTTCGGACCCGGTGTCCGGTGATTTAGTGCAGATAATTTGGTACCTGAAGCACTTCTCTGTCCTTCTCCACTGCGCCCTTCGTCCTGCTCTTGCTCTGTTCATAAGCACTTGTAGCATTGATGGAAATGTCAGCTTTCTCCAGAGCTCGCTGAGCAGCTCTCAGTATCCTCCTTGGTTCAGCTTCTGTTGTGGTACTGATTAAGGGTAGCTCTGACTAGGCTAGGATGATTCACTTCACCCGTACTAGCCTCCACTTCCTTGTCAGGTGAGCTACGCTAGCTCTGCGAGGATTCAGTCCTCTCTCCTCTCCCTCCAAGTCCAGACTGAACTGGCACTCAACTGCACTGTCCTAAGACAGGAAACTGACTCCCTGATCTGAGCTCTTCTCAGACAGGAAACTATCTGGGGGATGACTCACTCCTGAGCCTCCCAAGGCTTGAATCACTCTGTCCGAAGACAGGAAACAGACTGACTATTGCTACGTGTCACTACCTCTTATACCACTGGTGGGTGTGTCTCAAAGTGTGAGTGACATGAATGATATCAAGCTTTTGTGGTTACCTTCCTGTGCATTTTCCTGGATTATGTGTGCCTGACATAGCTGGGCCACACATCCCCCCTTGATTAAACACAGCACTCCCGGGCTGTAAAAGAGAAAAAGAAAACATTTTTGTTTCACATATAACATTAACATTTTAACTCATCCCATCCGGGAGGTAAGACTTCTTGAACGTTACAATTTGTACATTAGAAAAAATACAAAAGTATCAAAAGTATCAAACATTCTCATAAATACAAGACAAATTCTTGTGGAGGACCCGCACCAAAAACCTCCCACGTGGGTCCTGGGTGGGCTGCAGGACTTCTGACTGCAGACCTCACTCTAGGCCACACCATACGGGTTTTTCTTCAGAGGTAGATAGCAATGGTTTTGTGTAAAACCAAGATAGTGCACAGTGGTGCAAACTATTTACATTAAAGTTTTTGGGCTGGCACAGTCCACAGCCACGCAGTCCATGCATGAGAAAAAAAACATATTTCAAGTCATATAAATAGAAATCACATTAATACTTGTTCAAACTTTATACATTTCTCAGGTGCAGTAAACCCTGTCTGGGTCTTGCTACTAATTTACTAGGACTACTCTTGATAACGAATAGGTAATTTTCCTTTAGTGATACGTTCTGACCTACGTGGGGTAGCATCAGGTATAGTAGTCTCTAGCCTGTCTGTTCTGCGTAACGGCAAACTATAGATACGACTCCACCTCTCTAGGGACCTGGCAAGCATGCTAGCGACTGGGCGAGGCGGTACTGCTTCACCAGGGGACTCCACTTCTTGTGGTGCTGCTTCTTGCGGTTCCGCTGCTTGGATCCCAATGGTTGAGGGTCTGCCGGAATAGGTCCTTCTGGAAGTGGCTCAACTGGCACAATTGGTATGACTGGATGTAGAGACTCCTCTTGCGGTTGATAAAACTGCAGCACAGGAATAATTACAGCATCTCCCACTCTGGGCCAATCTGCAGGTAAATCTCCCAAATCCGTATGTATGACCGCTTCATCATTTTCTTTCTGAAGGACAACAGGTTCTTCCTCACGAAGCTTTAATGGGCCAGGACACAACTTTAGATGATCTCTAGACACAGTTGCAGTCGTCTTTCCTCCATCCTTGCTAATGGCACAGACCTTTCTGTTATCAAAATTGGAATTTTGCAGGACATATGGCTCCTGTTCCCACTGATCATCCAACTTGTGCATTCTTCTTTTCCTTTTGAGCACCATTTCTCCAGGCATAAAAGGCGTAGCGGGAGCATTTTTGTTATAGTTCTTCTCTTGCTTTTCCCTTACTTTGTTGAGACTGTCTTCTACGCAGGCTTGTACTCTCTTGTACTGTTCCTGTCGAGTTGTGTCCCAATCTTCAGCACTGTCATCAGCCTCTGGTTCTACCACACCAAGTTCCAAATCCATCGGTAGTCTTCCTGGTCTCGCTCTCATAAGGTAGGCTGGAGTGCAGTTGGTGTAACTTACTGGTATGTGGTTGTACAAGTCGACCAGGTCAGGTAACAAGTCTGGCCACCGATTTCTTTCTTCCAGTGGTACAGATTTCAGTAAGTCGATGACAATGTGATTCATCTTTTCACAAAGGCCATTGGTCTGAGGGTGGTACGGTGTTGTTCTGATCTTCTTACATCCATATAAGTGACAGAATTCCTTAAACAGTTCAGCTTCGAATGCAGGACCTCGATCAGTCAGCACCTGCTCCGGATATCCGTGTGGTCTGCAGAAACTTGCTTAGAAGGTTCTTGCTGCTGTCTCTGCTGTCAGATCTTTGACAGGGGCGACCACCAGAAATTTGGAATAGTGATCCACCATGGTCAGGGCATATGAGTATCCTGACCTGCTTGGGGACAACTTGATGTGATCCAATGCCACGATCTCCAAGGGACGAGTCGTCCGGATAGGCTGCAGGGGTGCTCTCTGACTATGATAGTCTTTTCGTCTGAGTCCACAGGGTCCACAATTCCGGCACCACTTCTCGATGGAGCTGCGCATCCCTACCCAGTAGAATCGACACCTTAACAGGGTCTCCAGCTTTTTCCAGCCAAAGTGTCCTGCTTGATCGTGGTACGCTTCTAACACCATTTGGATGTCTGCTCTGGGGACCACTATCTGCCAAACCATCTCATGGGTCCTTGGGTCGACGTATCTCCTGCACAACTTCTCACGGTAGATGAACAACCGGCTTCTCTCATTCCACAGGAGCTTTGCTGGTATAGGTGCGTCTTTCTCCAAGGAGGAACCTTCCTGTCTTATCAGCTCCTTGACACGGCTGACCACTGGATCGCTGTCCTGAGTTTCCTTCCAGCTGTGATGAGGTAAAGGGTTCAACATCTCACCACACCGCTTTCTGTAGACTCGTTGCTCTTGGACCATCCCATATCGGTGGAACGCAGGTAGCTCGATTTCTTCCAGATCATCTGATTCTTCCTCCGTGTCGGATTCATGCGGCATTCTGGACAAGGCGTCCGCGTTAGCATTTTTACGGCCTGCCCTGTACTTGATGGTAAACTGATAATTTGACAGCCGAGCCATCCAACGTTGCTCCATGGCTCCCAGCTTGGCTGTTTCAAGGTGCGTCAAGGGGTTGTTGTCCGTGTACGCAGTGAACTTGTTGGAGGCGAGGTAATGTTTGAATCTTTCGGTAATGGCCCAGACCAGCGCCAGAAACACCAGTTTGAAGCTGCTATAGTTTTCCGGGTTCCTCTCAGTTGGCCTGAGTTTTCTGCTGGCATACGCGATGACTTTTTCTTGGCCATTCTGCTTCTGACTGAGGACAGCTCCTAATCCTTCGTTACTGGCATCTGTGTATAGCAGGAACGGTTGGTTGTAATCTGGGTAGGCTAAGATTTCATCGCCTGTCAGGATCTCTTTCATCTCTTTGAATGCCTCAGCTTGTTCTTTACCCCAATTGAATGGAGGGTTTCTGCTCTTGAGAGGTTGTCCTACCAGGAGGTCCTGCAAAGGCGCCGCTTTCTTGGTGTAATCTTTTACAAACCTCCTGTAGTAACCTGTTAGTCCCAGGAACTGACGCACCTCCTTTAGATTCTTCGGCTCCGGCCATTTCTGGATGGCTGTGACCTTCTCGGGGTCCGGCGCTACTCCTTCGGAACTGACAATATGTCCCAAGTACTGTACCTTTCGTTTGAGCAGATGGCATTTGGAGGGCTTCAGTTTCATCCCATACTTGGACAGTGACTCGAATACCTCTGCCAGGTGCTTCAGATGATCTTCATATCACGTCACAATCACGTCGTCCAGGTACAGCAGCACAGTTTCGAAGTTGAGATGTCCCAGGCAGCTCTCCATCACTCTCTGGAATGTTCCTGGGGCACTGCTGAGGCCGAACGGCATTCTGTCAAACTCGCAGAGTCCCATTGGGGTGGTGAAAGCAGTTTTCTCCCGATCCTCCTCAGCCACAGCTACTTGCCAGTACCCACTAGTAAGGTCGAGGGTAGAAAAGTAGTTAGCCGTTTTCAGAGCAGCTAAGGATTCCTCAATGCGTGGTAGTGGGTATGCATCTTTATGTGTTATGCGATTTACTTGTCGGTAATCCACACACATTCTCATGCTACCATCCTTTTTCTTAACTAGAACTAGAGGTGCTGCCCAGGGGCTACAACTATCCCTTATCACCCCGGCTTCCTTTATGTCACGCAACATTTCTTTAGCTTTCTGATAGTGGGCTGGAGGTATAGGCCTGTACCGCTCTTTGATGGGAGGATGACTGCCTGTAGGGATATGATGCTGTACTCCCTTAATTGTCCCAAAGTCAAGTGGGTGTTTGCTAAATACTTGTGCGTACTCTTGTACCACCCGTAGTACCCCCTGTTTCTGGTGGACGGAAGTGGTATCTGCCCTATATGAAGCTGCTGACACCAATCCGCTACTGGGGTTGCCGGATCATTATCCTCCGCTAGTTGGCGGGAGGCTAAGGACTCGGTTGTGAGGATAGAATTGTTATCTACGGCATGTAATTTAGCAACTGTGGCATAACGTGGTAAATTTACTTCGTCGTCCCCCCAGTTGAGAAGTCGTACTGGTACTCTCCCATTTATTACTTCCACTACCCCTCTAGCAGTCATGAGTGTAGGTCTGTGTTCTGAGCGATGGGGTTCTACTACTGCTTGGTAGTTCTGTCCTCTCAGACCTATGGCTGCCCTACACCATATTAACATTTCACTCATTGGGGGTATTACAATGGGGTTCGAGTCTGTGACCCGTACATTACCGATTTCACCATCTGTAAGCTTCGCTTGCTGCTGGCACATCAGGGCCCGGATCTCCCTCTGGATCACTCCCTTCTGGTTTGGCTTGGCAACTTCAGCGAGCTGTTGGAGCAAAAACACAACTTCTCCCAGACAGTTACTGATAATGTTAGTACCTAATATCACATTTAGGCCATTTTCCTCATTTACAGTCCTGACTACTAGAAGTCCCTGATCCTTCAGCTCCACTCTGCCCACTTTTACGTCCACATTTTTGGCTCCAAGTACTTCAACAGGGAGACCATTAGAGGCGTATACTGTAAAGTCAGGGCTCGGGGGCTGGAGACTGTCCATGGACCAGAATTTATTATAAAGGACATCAGGTATGATGGTCACCTGAGATCCAGTGTCCAGTAGTGCAGGAATTGCAATCCCGTCCAGAGAAGGTAGGGTTCCTGCGGTTCCAGTCTAAGGGGCCTGATGAGTCTACTCCTGGGTGTCGGCCCTCTGACCCAGGATCGGCTCGTTTAAAGGACATTGCTGAGCCATATGACCTTTTTGGTTGCAGCGGTAGCAGATGATCTCTCGGCGAGGATGGTGTTGATCAGGAGTCGCTACTGGGGGTGGCGTGGTCCTCCTCCGGTGAGGCGACGTCCTCCATTTCCTCCGATTCATCCAAGGGACATCCTCCGGACAGTCGGCTAGTAGGATCTTTCCTCCTTCCTCTTTCCGCAGTTGCAGGGCATCCATTACAGTGGCCAAGTTCTTAGTCAGCTGGCGCACTTCCGAGCGCAGACATTCCAACTCACTAGGGGGCGCCACCTGCGTTTTAGCTTCTGCCACCTGCGGGGAAAAGGTGGGTACTGCCGGCTTTAGAGTGGCTTCACCCGGGTGATACTGATTTGCCACCTCTGGCTTTTCCAAGGGTCGCAGTCCTTTTATTGCCATGTCCTTTAGGGCATCAAAAGTGGCATCTGGATGATCCAAGGACCACCAGTTTACAGTCCTGCCTTCCGCTGGAGACCTTAGTCCCCGTACAAATTGTTCTTTCAACATTTGGCTCTCATCAATGGGACTTGTGGGGTTAGCCTGTTTAAGAGCTCGCAGGGCCCCCTGTAGTCGGCAGGCGTAGTCCCTAATACTGTCACCCGGTCTCTGGAAGCACTGATAAAATGCCATCCGGAGATCCGTTTCTGTGCGGTCCTCAAAGATGGCCTGTAGCTTTAAGAGAATTGCAGGTACTGACTCCTGGTCTGCAGCGGGCCAAGTCTCTACTTCTCTCTCAGCCGCACCAGCTAACTGCCCTATTACTACAGCAGCTTTTTGCTTTTCAGTCATTGAGTACATATCCAAAATACTACATATCTTCCGTTTAAACCCTGGCAGGGTGTCTGGCTCGCCGCTGTACTGGGGGAGCCACTTCGCTCCAGGCATGTATGGGAGCGTTAGCGGCATGAGCGGGACCACCGGGCCAGGTGAGGGGCCCGCACCTCAATCCTGCACTACAACGCCAAGCGGTGGGCTATTGGGGCCACCGGCGGGGGCCGCTCCGTCTGCCGGTTGCTGCGACATGTTGATGCCCCCTTGGTTAATCGGAGCCTACCTCTTTCACAGGCTGCAGCGTCGCAGGCACAGCGGTGGAGACAGGACCTTTGTCGCTGGCGCTCTGATGTCAGAGCGTTCACTTCCTGTTTCACAGGCCCTGCCGCCGCGTCAGAGTTGGGGGCGTGTCCAGGCAACAGCGCGCTCTTTCAGGTACGCCCCCCTTCTTCACCAGCGCCTGAGGGCGCGAATATTGCGATAAAGATGGCGGTATAATGGCGCCAAACACAGCAAACAGTCTTTTTCACCAAACAGTTCAATAGGCAACACAGGACTCACAATTGCAAGTTTCGGATCCTGTTCGTGACGCAAAAAAGATGACGCACACCACACTGAGGTGGTACCAGGGCTATGGGGTACTCGGAGCCGAGCCCATGGAAGTCTATGGGAGTTGTCACTGGCAGCGGGACTCGTTCCGTGGCCCTGGCGGTCATGCAATGGGGTATATTTACAGGGGATTATAAGGATAGGTAGTTCGTGACGCCACCTGTGGTATCTGATCAATTGGACCAGCGCTGCTATAAGGGTCTTCACAGGGGATGTTATGGGGCAGCTGGGTGGTAAGTCTCCCACAGGTGAGATGGGTCCCTGGAAGTCTATGGTGATGATGCAGGGTGTAGGTAATAATTCAGTCACACACAATGCAGCTTCTTTTCATATCTTTTACTTGTAGATGTTTCAGGCAGGTCCCGGGGAGCTGGTCGGGGTGGAGAATGCACATTCGGGATAACCGCTGAGCAGGTTAGAGGCCTCCTTTACTTCATATATATCTGAGTCTAAACTTGCATGAAGCGAAGTTAACTCTGCAATCTCCAGCTTTTCTCAATAGCTGCCAAGCCCGGCTGACATTGTGGTGGAGCTTTCTATGTGGTGAGAACAGAGTCCTTCTATGCTTGGCCTAGCTAAAAGTCCTTGTTCCTCCTGACTCCGATTACGTATCGGCACTTAGGGCTGCTCTCTGCGACCTGTAGTCCAGATAGCCTCCGGTTTTCTTGTTACTATGCTTGAAACACTAGCAACGCTTCGGACCCGGTGTCCGGTGATTTAGTGCAGATAATTTGGTACCTGAAGCACTTCTCTGTCCTTCTCCACTGCGCCCTTCGTCCTGCTCTTGCTCTGTTCATAAGCACTTGTAGCATTGATGAAAATGTCAGCTTTCTCCAGAGCTCGCTGAGCAGCTCTCAGTATCCTCCTTGGTTCAGCTTCTGTTGTGGTACTGATTAAGGGTAGCTCTGACTAGGCTAGGATGATTTACTTCACCCGTACTAGCCTCCACTTCCTTGTCAGGTGAGCTACGCTAGCTCTGCGAGGATTCAGTCCTCTCTCCTCTCCCTCCAAGTCCAGACTGAACTGGCACTCAACTGCACTGTCCTAAGACAGGAAACTGACTCCCTGATCTAAGCTCTTCTCAGACAGGAAACTATCTGGGGGATGACTCACTCCTGAGCCTCCCAAGGCTTGAATCACTCTGTCCGAAGACAGGAAACAGACTGACTATTGCTACGTGTCACTACCTCTTATACCCCTGGTGGGTGTGTCTCAAAGTGTGAGTGACATGAATGATATCAAGCTTTTGCGGTTACCTTCCTGTGCATTTTCCTGGATTATGTGTGCCTGACATAGCTGGGCCACACACTCAAAATAGTCATTAAAGCAGAATTTGCTTTAAAGGGGTTGTTGCATCTATCTACAGGAGACAATCGCTCTCTAGGCTCCTGGCCTCCTGTTTGCTAGGGGGCGCTGTACTTCTGATGATTGACAGTTTAGCACAGCAGCACGACTACACCACTGTTCCGAACTGTGGGCTCTCCGATGTTGCAAGCAGAGGCAGCTCTTCCTCTGCAGCATTGGAGGAGAGAAGGGGCACTGAACAGGGTTGGACACAGACAGAAAAGGGCCCCTGTGCCAGAACAATATAAGGGCCCTTTGCAGTCCACTAACTTATCATAATACACAATTCCACCTTTTTTGGAGGTTGAAGTGACCCCCTTACCTCTTGTGCCCCTGTACGACTGCACAGGTTGCACCACTGGCATGTCCACCCCTGGCGCTGAAGCTGATCCCTATACCCTCAGAGCAGCATTTGCAGGCTTATGGCAAAGAATTTGCTCCTTGTCTAGGAGAAACTCTTGAGTTTAAAATCCCTTTGTTCTTGAGAATGGGGAGAATTTTTTTAATAAAGGAAAATTGCAAAATATGTTGTTTTTACAATCACTTTCAATTTTTCCCATATAAAATGATGAGACATCCCCTTTAAGGCAGAGAAAGATTACAGATGCAATGAGCTTTGTTTGTTAGATCACGGATGGGTTTTTTTTTTTGGCATGACTGAAAATGATAGGACTGTGCTTTCCAGGACCGTATATCCCTGCACTACATCTGTAGAGGTCTCATCCCTTACTTTACCAGGATGTGCACAAGTCTCTGGTCACGCACACCACTAACACCCAGAACATTGAACTACAGACTGATTTTTTTAGGTGCACATGTAGTTATATCTTTTACCTCTACAATAGACATGAGAACTCTATACTTCCTAAGCTGAATTACAATGTTAAACACTATCATTTACAACAAAAGTTATTGGGGCGTGGATAGCATGACTGTACAGCATACCGTCATAAGGATGGGTGGAATCACACCCTACAAAAGGTACAACATATCCATGTAACGAAGCAGCCCTGCTCCGACGATGCCAGAGTCTTCCCCTAATATGTCCCTAATTACCAGACTTAGTAGTGACGTTTGTGTTCAGCCTTCGTCAGGTAACGTGTATATATCCTGTGGTGTGGACCTCCTTTCCTTCCAGGCAAATCACGTACATGTTCTGTTACATGTCTTATAATAGCTACTGACAGCAGAATCTTGCACTGTCATGTTAATATTTTTAATCCTTTGGGCCTAATAAAAATAAACTGTAATTATGTTACTTCTGATGCAAAAAGTACAACAGTAATTTACTAATTCTGGACATGTTGGCCTTTTTAAGATGAGCCTTTAAGGACCAGGTAATTTTTTTGTTTTTGCGCTTTTGTTTTTTTCCTTACCTTTTTTCCAAGAGTAATAACATTTTTATTTTTCCATCTATATAGACGTATGAGGGCTTATTTATTTATTATTTATTTTACTCACTTACGGTATATAGCAGCCATTAATTCTACAACACTTCACAAACATTATCAGCACTGTTCCCAGTAGGGCTCACAATCTACATTCCCTATCAGTAAGTCTTTGGAGTGTGGGTAGCAACAGCGGCATCTACTGTAGATGGTTAACAAAAGGGCTCCGTCTTTAACCACATTGGTACCCTGAGTTCATGACTGTGTGGAACTAATGGTTGCAATGGCAATCGTAGGCTAAGTAATAGCCTTGGCGTCTGCCAGCTGTGGTGGACTGTTTTGATGTTACCAACATTGTAGTGGAAAAAGTATAATTTTAGATTTCATTAATTCCACTTTCCATTCATTTATACGAAACACCTGAAGAGTTAAAGAACACCTGACAGCAATTTTTAAAATAGTATCAATTTTGGGGGTTGTCCAGTAAATAAACCCCTTAAATATAAGTTTTGTAAATTTTCTTAAAAAAAATAAAAATTGCTGCTAAATATTTAGAAAAATATTTAGACTTGAGAGTCCTCGGTGGTTGATACCTTTTAATGGCTAACTGAAAAGATGGTAACAAATTGCAAGCTTTCGAGACTACTCAGGTCTCTTCATCAGGCAAAAATATTAAAAACTTAAACTTTCTAAGATCTAACAAAATATAAGGACATTTAAAAAAATAATGCTGACAAAAACTAGGCATATGAGAAAGGTTATTAACATTTTTATGTAGTATATTTATCTGCATTAAGCATATAAACATTCAAAGACAAATAATATTTTGTACCAATATTACCGTAAGTTCTGTTTTTCTATTGTAACAAATACTTATTTCATGCAATTTAATTATTTAAAAATCATGCAATGTGATTTTCTGGTTATTACTTTTAGATTCTGTCTCTCACACTTGAAGTGTACTTATGATAAAAATTACAGACCTCTCCATTCTTTGTAGGTGGGAAAACTTGCAAAATCAGCAGTGTACAGTATCAAATACTTATTTTCCCCACTATAGCAGTAGGCAATATGGGCTAGAAAACAGTGACTCAGATGTTCGGTACAAACAGGGCTTCTCTTGTTCTTTTTTGTTGCTGAACAAACAGCCTTTACATCGAGGCACAGAGCACAAGTTAAGTCTTGTCCGGTTGAGATCAGTTTCCTTGACTATATAGGTGTCCTAACACCAATATCACCAAAGGTAGACTAGCAGTCCTCAGTAAAAGAGTCTCTTGAATAGACAACGTCTGACCCTTTATCCCCCAAATAAAGTGCACACACTGCAAACCTTTTTAAACACCATAATGTATCAACCCAACACCTGCAGTGAGTGAAGGCTACAGAGAAAACTGTTATGAATGTGCTAGAGATGGTTTCTGAGCAGAGGCTCCCTCTGGTGGTTACAGACAGTACTGAACATTTCAGCGAGGAATGGCAATCTGAGGTCACGGACTGGTCTGATATAAGGGAGGTTCCCTCCCATGATGGTTGCCGGTGATCAATTGTTCTTGTCTCAATTGTGGTTCCTGGTTCATTTGGAAGTTTGCTGAGTCTTACCTGCATCTTCTGCTATCTGATAAGATATTTTCTGCTTTTATTTTTGTGCTTGCTTTTTGCATTGTTCCCTGCACTTCTGTGGAGGTCAGCCAGGTCCCCTCCGGGGGCTTGTGCTCCTCTCAGTTTATCTGGAGCCACTGTTGTTTGTTCATTTGCTTTTTCCTGTTTTTTCAGTGGCTGCGGCTTAGTTTTGTTACACCAGAGATCTGATTTAGGTGGTAGAGATCGTGTGATCTCAGGTGTTTTTGCAATCAGAAGAGTTGGTATTTTTAGGGTTTTTTTTGGATTGCAGTGAGTATCCTTTCCTGTACTTTTCTGTCTAGACAGATTGGGCCCCAGTGTTTGCTCATTCTATTTTCTGTCTGTGTCCGTGTTTCTTCTTGTCTAACCGCCATTACATGTTTGGGGGCTTCCTATTTTCTTTGGGGATCTGCTCCGGGGCAGATAGCTTTCATCTTTCTGCCTTTAGGTGTAGTTATCTCTCAGGCTGTGACGAGGCGTCTAGGATCAACGTAAGAACGCTCCACGGCTACCTCTAGTTGTGTGGTTAGTTCAGGTTACTGTAATCCAATAGGTTCCAGCCTCTCTGGTGTATTGCCGTTTTTGCTTATTCTCCTCAGCTACCAAAAACATAACAGAAAACCATAAGGGCATTCCCACTATCCAAACAAGCATATCATTCCATAAAAATCCAGGCCCGAAAATAGAAGTTATTAAAGTTTTTAAGTTTTTTTGTTCTGTCCTGGTGAAGTGGATTCTCTATGCTGTAGGTGTGGGTGAGCAGCATGGAATGTTCACAATGGTGCAACAGAGCATGTTTATGCAGAAGATATGAGTCATTGAGGACCAAGACACCAGGGTTTACAGAACGGCAGACAATCAAGCAGAGAAAGTAGAACCATATGAATCTGAGCCTAATGTACAAATATACATAGGAATTGTAACTGTACACAACATTTGTATCTTCCATCAGGAAAACAGTCAACCACAGAGATGTAAATGTAGTTCATTATCTACCAGCAGGGAAATGTTTAATAGCAGCTATGCACACAAATTGGGACTTGTAGCAAGAAAATGGTTGCCCATAGAATAAGCACTAATGTAGAGGCAAACTGGAGACTCGCAAGAAGACAAGTATCACCTCTATTGTAGAAGTCCGGCTTGAATAGCATTGAGAACAATTGCGAGAAATTGGCAATTTGCTTGGTGAGTGGTAGATGTGGACAACACCTAATAAGTTGGATTGAGCTTGCAAATAATATTGGTTGTAGCATAGATATCAGGAGTAACAAAGGAGTTGATAGACAGCTGGAGCTAAGTCATTTTAAGTAGAAGCAATCTCTTGACAAACCGGAGAGAACTGTGGCCAATGCTACTTAATACACAACTACATGGGCCAGCCTTGAAAGGACTAAGGTGATGATGTCATAGGAGTTCACCTGGTTACCTGAGATATCTGACATGGAGGACTGCAAAGGGAGCAAGGCCCATCACTGGAGTATGGACAGGTGAGAATCAAGCCCTTAGCAAATTATACTTTGCTAGGAGTATCCAGATTTCTTCGATATGTTATACCTCACTTGGCTTTTTCTACATAAGCAATATACTTACTGGAGCTTAGCATGCATACTAGAGGAATCTTGGAAACTATAGCAATCCCCAACCTGTCCTGTCACTATTTCATAGCACTTATTAGCAAAATGCTCCTTAGAAGATTTCTAACCTTGATGTGAGAGATTAGAAAAAAGGGTCTTCGCTTTTTTTAACGATGCAGCGTCTCTGTTGTACATAGGATTGGTATGATATTGCTCTTTATCCTCACTCAAATAATGGGATTAATCTGTAATACAGTCTGTGGACAAGAATGGTTCTGTTTGTGGGAAAAAATAAAAAGCAGATCCTTTTAACTGATTAGAAACCTATTTTTAGAGCAGAAAACTTTCATATTCATGTTTTGTATTAAGATTATAAAATATTCGGTCATTACCAAAAGCTTTGTGTTTTATTAAAAATGTTACTTTAGAAAATCACAGAGGCTTTAGCTTAACTTACTTAAAGCGTTGCTGCCAGCCCTTCTGACCTGTTTGTTTTTCTAGATACTAGCTTGGCCCATGCCAAATTTTCACGCATTGGTCTTCGGGGGAGCAGGCAATTTCAGAAAAAGTAAGCTGGTCAAATGTAAATGTATTTCATGAGATGATGAACACAGACAGGTATTTATATATGTAGCTTGGTAATACAATAAATTGGTTTGATACGTAGAGGCCAAAAGTGTCTTCCGGTAGAGGTGCCACCTGCATGTCATTGTGTCTTTCTGTAGGTTTATGAAAATAAATGTTTAAACTGTATTTAGTGATAAAATCGTGAATGTGTGTTTTTTTGGCTCTTTTCTTGCTGAAGGGAGCAAGTTTACCTTTCAAATGGTGTATCATTTATGTGTGTGGGGCGAAGTAATCACTGAAAAAGCAGTGCATGTTTACAAATGTGTTTGCATATGTGACACATCTGCAGTGAAGCGTGCAATCCTCCAATGTGCCTGAAATAGGCTGGGCAAGCACATGGGCAAGCTGGAAAGCCCCCAAGGCAAATGTTTGGATTTGTTTGTGATGTCTGTAAGCAGCTTTGTGGTAGTGTGCTTTGGGGTACTGTGGTGCCAGCTGCAGGTCATTTTTCCTTACTGCAGGTTTATGAAAATTAATGTTTAAACTGTATTTTGTGATCAAATCATGGATGTGTGGTTCGTTTGGCTATTTTCTTGCTGAAGAGGGCAAGTTTACCTTTCAAATGGTATATCATTTGTGTGTGTGGGTGCAGTATGAATGGAGATACAAAGTAATCACTGAAAAACAGTGTTTAGAAATAATAGAATAGATTATCAGATATTTTCAATTCCTATTTACAATGAAAAAGAACAATTCTGGTGTATGTTTTCTAACAACTCTATATTCTGAGATGCTCTGTTGTGTCTCCTGTAAACGTACAAGTAAGTTAACAACTGGGTGATACAATTCCCCTTGATATTCCAAGATACATGTTATCTTGATTGAGTGGAACAATTGACATCAATCCACTGAGATTTCAAGTTCAATTTCTGAAATTTGCAGATCCCGGTCAAATTTCAAAAATTTGAGATTCGATTCACAAGGATCATAAAAAGAAGCCTTGTGCCATTTCATTCACTGCTGAAGATTGCATTGGATGAGTGGGCTCTAGTGATGAGCGAGTATGCTCGTTGCTCGAGATTTCCGAGCATGCTCGGCTGTTCTCCGAGTATTTTGGGTGTGCTTGGAGATTTAGTTTGTGTCACTGCAGCTGCATGATGCATACCATAACAAACAGGCAATCCCCACATGTAATCATGCAGCTGCGGCGACACAAACTAAAATACTCGTAGAACATCCAAGCATGCTCGGAAATCTTGAGTAAAAAGCATACTCGCTCATCACTAGTGGGCTCATGATGCCAGACATGGTTGTGCATGCTTATCCCTAAAACTTGCAGCTATCTCATCACATGGCTTAGCGCAACCAATCAAGGAGTCTATCACGGACTATAAAACATGAAGGCAGTAAAGCAGTGGTCATTTTAGGATTTTACAGGCTAGAGATAGGAGTTCAGAGCGCACAGCTTGTTATCACAGATAAGGGATATAAAAGTCCAAATCTGATTGTGTTTTACAACTGCATTGTGAAAAAAATTGAACATCAAGGGTTAAGCCCCCGTCTCACACAGCGATCTCGCTAGCGAGATCGCTGCTGAGTCACTAGTTTTGTGATGCAGCAGCGATCTCCCCAGCGATATCGCTGTGTGTGACATTCAGCGACGATCAGCCCCCCTGCTGGGTATCGCTGATCGTCGCTGAATGTCCTGGACATTTTTTTGATCGCTGGTCTCCCGCTGGCCAGCACGCATCGTTGCGTGTGACAGGCGGGAGACCAGCGATCCGGTGGTAACCAAGGTACACAGCGGGTTTCCAGGCGCGGGGCTGTGCCTGGAAACCCGATGTGTACCTTGGATACCAGCGCCCTGATGCAGGGGAGCTGGTAACCAAGGTACACATCGGGTTTCCAGGCACCGCGCAGCGCCTGGAAACCCGATGTGTACCTTGGTTACCAGCTCCCTGCATCAGGGCGCTGGTATCCAAGGTACACTGCGGGTAACTAAGCGATGTTACCCGCAGTGTCGCTGTGCTAATCGCTGCCCTGAGCTGCCTGTTTGGCAGCTCAGCAGCGATCATGTAGCGATACACCAGCGATCCTGACAAGTGTATATCGTTGTCGGGATCGCTGGTGTATCGCTATGTGAGACCCAGGCTATAGTCTCTGTCTGTGAATAAAAAAAACAAAGATTAGGTGATAAGATTCTTGGTGAATTTATTTGCTGCAAAGTGAATTATTTTGGGAAAATTTGATGATACTGGCAAATTTGAATTTCAAAAGATTCTCTCATCTCTAACCTTTAGGTAAAAAACAGTGACTCATTACCTAGCTCAATGTGTTTTCGGCATCAAAATATTTTTTTGTATTATTGTATATTTAAAGAGAATCTTTTACCAGTTGAGCATGTTAAACTGGCGAATTCATGTAGCTCTGCCTGCAGAGCTGAGTAAATCATGGTATTTATTTTTTAATTTGTAATCTCTGTTGCAGAGATATTTTCTTGTAAAGTTTAGGTTGTAATTTATGAAAAGCCCAACTAGGTGTTATCACAGACTTTTCTCTTCAGGTGTCCACTTCTTCCTTTGCATGTTGTTGACAAATCATATACAGGAGGCATTATGCAGGGGGAAAAAATAACACACCCCACAATAGCTTAGAACAGGTATTTTCCTGTGTGAGATATATAATGACAGACAGTATGCTCTTGTCACAGATCTCACTGCAGAGTTGTGTGTGATTTCCAAAAGTCAGTAGCAAAGCTGAAGTAAATGTGATTACTAACACCTTTCAGCAGTGTTAGCAGGAGGGGGAAAGCTTAAGGTACTGCCACACTACACAATCCCGCTAGCGATCTCGTTAGCGTCGCATACTAATGAGATCGCTAGCGGGATTGTTTCTATATCGCTAGTAGCTACCTATTTTAGCGATGTCGTTAGGACGCTATCGCGGTTAGCGATCTCCTTAACGACTTTAGCGGTACAAAAGTACCGCTAAATCGCTAAAAAAGGTGCCACACTCAGCGATTTGATACTTACCAGCGGGGCGCCAGCGACGAAAATATGGTCCGGAACGATCGCTGTGATGAACGACATCACAGCAGGGGCCTCATCGCTGGTAGATGCCGCACACAACAACATCGCTAACGGGATCGCTAAATAGTGACGTTTTTTAGCGATCCCGTTAGCGATGTTGTTTAGTGTGGCATACCCTTTAGCTCTGCTGTACTGCTCTTATCACACTTCAGTGATTTGAAAGTTGAAAGGTCTTAGTAATTTGCTTTTTGCTGCTCCATTCCCAGTATTTTGTAATCACGCACAGCTCTTTAGTGAGATTAGTGAAAGTAGGGTTGTCTGTTATAACATGTCTCACACTTGAGAGCCTGCACTAAGATATTGTGGGGGCATGTTCTTTTGTAATGTTGTTGCCTGCTTATGATTGGGCAACGTCATACAGGGAAAGAAGTAAATGTCTCTAGAAAAATCTCGGGTAACGCACAGTTAGACTTATCATACATGTAATTAAAATTTTACAAGCTAATGTCTCCGCATGGAGATACGGTAAGTAAAAAAATATGTTTTATTCAGCTCAGTAGCCACTATTCCCACTATTCCATGAGGCAACCAGTTTAATAAGCCCAAACTGGTGAAAAATCCTTTTTAACAAGTTTTTCTTTTAAATGCTACATCTGTATATCTTTAATTTAGCAATATGCATTTATGTAGTAAACAGAATACTGTATTTCTGAAAAGAAATTAGGATATATAAAAGATCAAGTGGCAAAATTTCTCTTGGCAGACTATAACAATTGTTATCCCAGGAACTGCATTACACAGTATACAGTCAGGGCCAGAAATATTTGGACAGTGACACAATTTTCGCGAGTTGGGCTCTGCATGCCACCACATTGGATTTGAAATGAAACCTCTACAACAGAATTCAAGTGCAGATTGTAACGTTTAATTTGAAGGGTTGAACAAAAATATGTGTTAGAAAATGTAGGAATTGTACACATTTCTTTACAAACACTCCACATTTTAGGAGGTTAAAAGTAATTGGACAAATAAACATAACCCAAACAAAATATTTTTATTTTCAAAATTTTGTGGCGAATCCTTTGGAGGCAATCACTGCCTTAAGTCTGGAACCCATGGACATCACCAAACGCTGGGTTTCCTCCTTCTTAATGCTTTGCCAGGCCTTTACAGCCGCAGCCTTCAGGTCTTGCTTGTTTGTGGGTCTTTCCCTCTTAAGTCTGGATTTGAGCAAGTGAAATGCATGCTCAATTGGGTTAAGATCTGGTGATTGACTTGGCCATTGAAGAATGTTCCACTTTTTTGCACTCATGAACTCCTGTGTAGCTTTGGCTGTATGTTTGGGGTCATTATCCATCTGTACTATGAAGCGCCGTCCAATCAAGTTTGCAGCATTTGGCTGAATCTGGGCTGAAAGTATATCCCGGTACACTTCAGAATTCATCCGGCTACTCTTGTCTGCTGTTATGTCATCAATTAACACAAGTGACCCAGTGCCATTGAAAGCCATGCATGGCCATGCCATCACGTTGCCTCCACCATGTTTTACAGAGGATGTGGTGTGCCTTGGATCATGTGCCATTCCCTTTCTTCTCCAAACTTTTGGCTTCCCATCATTCTGGTACAGGTTGATCTTTGTCTCATCTGTCCATAGAATACTTTTCCAGAACTGAGCTGGCTTCTGGAGGTGTTTTTCAGCAAATTTAACTCTGGCCTGTCTATTTTTGGAATTGATGAATGGTTTGCATCTAGATGTGAACCCTTTGTATTTACTTTCATGGAGTCTTCTCTTTACTGTTGACTTAGAGACAGATACACCTACTTCACTGAGAGTGTTCTGGACTTCAGGTGATGTTGTGAACGGGTTCTTCTTCACCAAAGAAAGTATGCGGCGATCATCCACCACTGTTGTCTTCCGTGGGCTCCCAGGTCTTTTTGGATTGATGAGTTCACCAGTGCTTTCTTTCTTTCTCAGGATGTACCAAATTGTAGATTTTGCCACTTCTAATGTTGTAGCAATTTCTTGGATGGGTTTTTTTCTGTTCTTGCAGCTTAAGGATGGCTTGTTTCACCTGCATGGAGAGCTCCTGTGACCACATGTTTCCTTCACAGCAAAACCTTCCAAATGCAAACACCACACCTCAAATCAACTCCGGCCCTTTCATCTGCTTAATTGAGAATGACATAACAAAGGGATTGCCCACACCTGTCCATGAAATAGCCTTGGAGTCATTTGTCCAATTACTTTTGGTCCCTTTAAAAACAGGGTGGCACATGTTAAGGAGCTGAAACTCCTAAACCCTTCATCCAATTTTAATGTGGATACCCTCAAATGAAAGCTGAAAGTCTGAACTTCAACTGCATCTGATTTGTTTTGTTTCAAATTCATTGTGGTAATGTCTAGAACCAAAATTAGATAAATGTTGTCTCTGTCCAAATATTTATGGACCTAACTGTATATGGTACTTCCTACCAGTACAGTACTGGTTTTCAGAGCTTTGGAAATCCAAGTTGCTATAGTGATATCATTAAATAGAAACTAGTTCACAAAAAATCATCCTACATAAAATACGTTGCTAAGTTACTGTACCTTAGAAATACATGTATTCATAGTTGTAAAGGGAAATATGATTTCCCACATTTACCTACAGTAGTGCCACACAGCAAATTACATTCTAGCGTTGTCTCACAGCATACTGCCACCTTAGTGGCATTTAGTAATGCGTGGCAGTTTGACTAAATCTTTATTGAATACACAACCAACCTCCTGTCACATAAGATGCCTTACTGACCACTTCTAATTTGTTAGTAAAGCCGGGTTCAAAATGGAGCTTTTATCATTTTTGACCAGTTTAATTCTGTTTTAACAGATTTGACCCCAAAAAATATCTTTCAACCTGGCAACATTCATCTTCCATAAGAATCATATTTGATAGTTACGAGAACCTACAAAGTTCTTATGTTCCATACAATAGGGAGCCAAAATCTGCCCCAGTCTGTGTTCATTGCAGTACATCTTGATCCATCTGTGTATGAAGCCTCGTAAAGAATGGCAGATGTTGGGGATAAAAGATCAGGTACGATGATGAGTGTAGAAATATTTGTAATGTGTAAAACAACATGGAACAAAATAAATATTTTATTAACACATTTTTCCACAATATCTCTTCTCCTTTCACCCTTGAGCCTATTCTGTTTTATTCTGCAATCACATGTGTATGAAATATATAAAATAAATGTTGTAAGCCTAGAATCTTGTCTTTGTCTATATAACAACTGGCTAGGGCAGGAGCAATTCCCTCACTACTTTTTATACCCTAGGAATGGAGAAATTAGCACGTTTCCAAAAATTTATCATTCATGTCTAGGTTTAATACTTTAGTAATGTCACAGTTGTGCCACTGTTTAGAACTTAATTTATTATTTTCTTCAAGGGAACCTGTTATGAGGAAAGTGCAGTATTATCTGCAGGTAGCATGCTATAGAGCAGGGGAGCTGAGTAGAATGATATATAGTTTTTGTGAGAAAAGATTGAGTTTATCCTGTTTTAGTCATTTTAAACCTCTGCGCTTTGAGGGATTTTTGTCCAGTGGGCGGTCCTATACGTGATTGACGGCTGTCTCTGTATGCACACTTATACATGGAAGGCTGTCAGTCACTGATGGGACCGCCCACTGGACCGAAACTCCCTTAAAGAGCAGAGATTTAAAATGATTAAAACACAGGATAAATGCAATCTTTTCTCACAAAACTAAACATCAATTTATTCATTTCCCCCTGCTCTATAACATGGCACCTTGAGATTGAAATCCATTTTCCTGGTGACAGGTGTCTTTACAGCACTCATACAAATAAGGTGAAAGTCACCTAAACCTTCTTTAGTACGAACGGCCAACAATCTTATATTTATAGAGATGTGCAGATGTCAGGAGAAAGAAGGATTAAGCATGTCAGCCATGGCAACTCATCTATATGCTTATATCCTTTTCCTTATAAAAAAAAACATGCATAAATGTATGAGATATTTTGATGGAATACCTTTTGACTGAAAGCTACAAGTATCTAAGGTGTCTGAGCATCTCTAATTAATAGTGTTTCTTTATTTTAATCACTTATATAGCACTATTAATTCCACAGCAATTTATGGACATCATTATAACTGTCCCCATTGGGGCTAACGTAATGTAAATTCCTAATCAGTATCTATTTGTAGCGTGGGAGGAAACTCCCTAAAAAGTATGATGGTCCCACCTCTCTAAAACAATAATATTATCATAAAGTATGATGGCCCCCAAAGCCAGCTCAAAAATATGGTAGCACCCATAGTCCCCTGAATATTATGTGACATGCATTTGGGTTCGAACACTTGAGACTGTGCTTTGTGGTCGGCTTTTTTTTCTGCCGAATCACAACAGATATGCCTTTTCACCTGGTGTTTAGTCTCTGTTATCCTTGCTTCAGTCTTTTTAGGGTAACAGATGTTATCATTTACTCATTCGTCTTCCTATCACCTTTCGGGTCCGGCTTTATATACTTTTTGCTGGTGATAATTTCATTTAGATGTCCAGCCATACAGCTGTAGTTTAAGCTAGTCAGTGAAAGACCAGCTAGGGGTTATCTCTCTTCTGTTTATGTTCTTAACCCTGCACCTATCTTCTGTTTCCTTTTCTGAAAAAGACTGCATATTCTCTAACAGTACATACTTAATCCTTTATTTTGTATCTTGTGTTTTTTCCACTCTCTCTGGGATCTCTTTCTTTTTTGGCACACTATCCCTTCTGTAGGTAATTTTCACTCTGCTCTGCTCTCTGGTTCTTTAGGAGGAATATGAAGTGCTTGACAGCCTTTCAGGCAGCATACGTCTAGTCTGTGGCTAGGGCTATCTCAGCTCACTCAATCTCCCATTGTACACTCCAAAAATAATGACTGACAAAATAAAAAAAAATTACTTACATCACCCCTGTTTCCAGTGCTACTCAGTTCTGTGCCCTGTGTGGATTGATGCTTTGCACAGCTTATGTAATGTAGTGAAGTCATTGCGCCTGTTGCACTGAGATTCAGAACTCAATCACACAGGCAGAATGCTGGTACAAGGAGTTGACAACTCCCTGTTCCATCATTGCATTCAATGGTATCTGCATCCTGAGGCACCAGTATCTGCCAGCTCATAGCAGCCTCATAGTCTGATGCTACGGGTGGTATGTCATTGATCACCTTGCTATTTCGCTATATTTCACATTGATTTTATCTGTGGAAGGATTAAGTTTTCCACCTGCTTTATCTTTCAGGATGCTATTGTAATTTGTAACTATGTTCTTTGTGATGACAGACTTTTAAGTCTTAGATCTACAGTGGAAACAGGATGTTGTGTTTGCCTGCTCGAAAGCATTCATGCTCTTGCTTGCCTGACCTTCTCTTGTATGTTTTCCCATTTCTGTATTGGTACTTTCAAAATAATTGACTTGAAGACTTTATAGTATTTTTTAGTGAACTTGTTAGCATTGCTCTACAGGGAGCTTTTATCTTGCATATCAACAGAAAACAATTGAACATGTATAAGATAATATAAGAATGTAATCTTCCTTTTAAGTGGAAGTGCTAATTCATACAAGCAGCTTGTAACAGACATCTTGCAGGTTTTTTTAGTTGAAGCCATCAGTGGTTCTAAAAGCAAGTTAAAGGGAACCAGTTACGTTGGATAACACTATTAACCTGCAGATATAGGGTTATTCTGCAGGTTAATAGTATTAGGACGGTACCTGGCCTATGTACTGAAAGTGCAGCACCCAAGAGAAAATAAACTTTACTCCTCTTGGGAGTCATTGGCTTTCAATCATTCAGGCGTGGTGGTGTGGCTACAATCACTACTGAGTATAGTGTGGTGCCTGCCAGCCGGTGCTGCAGTGCATCAGTACCAGGGCGTGCTTAGAGCCGCCATTCACAGTGTACTACGTGGTGATTGTAGCCATACCTGTAGGACTGAAAGCTGGTGGCTCCCGGGAGGAATAAAGTACATTTTCTCCCAGGAGCTGTGCTTTAGTACAGTGTCTGGACATCTTCCTAATTCTATTAATCTGCAGATTAACCCTTTATCTGTAAGTTAATAACATTATCTGGTGTGACAGGTTTCCTCAAAAGGAAGAACTACTCTGCTGATTTGTATCTATGGTACTTCTGTGCTTGGTTCAAAAAACGCATATGTGAATCCAGCCTTACATGTTTTATTCCCACCTCCTAGAATAGGTATATTTGCAGAAGGTTTGAAAAAAGAAGTAACTTTGCAAATATCCATCTATTAAAATTTGCCCAATTTCTTTCCAGCTCTGCTTTTCTTTTTAATTGTTTAGTGCTTGTTGCCTAAGGGATCAGGCCACTGTTACCTAGTAAGGATGTCTGAATATGTTCAGTGCTTACAAGCTCTTTTCTAGTGAATCAGTAAGCACTGCAATGAGGCTGGCAAGGTTCCCTGTAGCGCTCTATTAAAGGGAATCTGTCACCTATTTTTTCGTATATAAGCTGCAGCCACCGCCATAAGGGGCTTATCTACAGCATTCTATAATGCTGTAGATAAGCCCCGATGTAACCTGAAAGATAAGAAAAATGAGTTATATTATACTCCGGGTCCGGTGCCTCCCATCTTCTAGCGGTGACGCCCTCTTCCTTGCTTCTGTTGTGCTCCTGCACAGGTGTACTTTATCTGACCTGTTGAGGGCAGAGCAGAGTACTGCAGTGCGCAGGCGCCGGGAAAGGTCAGCGAGGCCTGCGCCTGCGCACTGCAGTACTTTGCTCTACCCTCACCAAGGCAGATAAAGTACGCCTGCTCAGGAGCTCCACAGAAGCAAGGAAGAGGACGTCATTGCTAGAAGATGGGAGGCGCCGGACCCCGGGTGAGTATAATATAACTCATTTTTCTTATCTTTCAGGTTACATCGGGGGCTTATCTACAGCATTATAGAATGCTGTAGATAAGCCCCTGATGGCAGTGGCTGCAGCTTATATACAAAATATGGGGTGACAGATTCCCTTTAACTCCTGATTTTGGTCAGCTCCAGTCACATTGCACCTCTGATATCTCAGAGTCTCAGCTGCCTCATATAAAGGCATCAGCAGTGGATACTTTGGACCAGCTGTGCAATGAAGCTACTGGCTTCAGCGGTCAATCAAGTGGGAGTGACTGCCACTCCAACCTCTCCTGCAAGTGAGAAATCAAGAAGCTGATGAGCAGTATATTACTGATAGAAGATGTACCCATACTTTTAAAGGAGTTGTCTCAGGAGCAAAGCACCATAACATATGACCAGTTAGGGCACCTCGACTGCTCTGCAGCATCACAGAACAGAGGTCCTCTCTACCAGGCTATAAATGACCTACCTGCCAGAAATGACTCAAGCAATAACAGTTGATCACTCTTTTGCTATTTTTTTTAAAAAAGGTTGCTGTTTTCCTTGATTGGTTTACCACATATCAGTTTTGGGGTCATTTAGGGTACTATCCTCCTGTTTTGCTGCGGTTTCTCCAGCCAAGGCCAGGTGTATATGCAAAATGAATGAAACGCTTTATATTTTGTTGCATCAACTGTAGAGCTTCATTTCTTCGATGTCTGTATTTGTTTAGGGAGTCTGTTGCAGAGGTCTGTATTTATTTTTGAGTGGATACGGGTTATGTACTATCTTATATGCTGTAATATGATGGGGGTTTCCTATATAAATAAAACAACATAAAACTTTTCTGTTTCTGGCTTTGCATTATCCTTGAAGTTCCTTTTCAAAAACAAAAGTTGGTAAATATGTAATATTATAGAAAAAAAGAGAATGAGAATATTATCTGGCATTGAGTGATGGAGACTGGCACAATTTACCTTATCAGTGTACGCACCAGAGAACCTTGTGCAGACCCTGACATATAACAGCCTCTTTGAAAGGTGGTAAATCACATACTCATCAGCATCAGTGTATGTCAGCAGAAAAGTTGGAGATCCCTCCTGGGCTACAGAATGCAAAATTCAAAAATTAGTACAGCTGACAAGAGATGACGCTGTGCTGAAACATGGAAGACACAAAGCAAAGCAACACCTTGAACACACAGACCTTCCATCCAGCATGTATTATTGAGAGGAACAAGTCCAAAACAGAAACGTCTGAAATCGTCCTCCCTGTCTCACAACTAGTGTTGAGCGATACTGCTCGATATCTAAAAATATCGGATCGGAATGGTATCACCGATATCACTAAATATCGTCGATATCTGATTCCGATACGGAAGTCCAATGTAAGTCTACGGGAACAAAATATCGCAACAAAAAAAAACCCTTTCTGTCGTTATAATCACAAAATATACACACATAGAATACATATATATATATATATATATATACATGTCATTGTGACATATATATATACATATATTTATAGTTTATACACTTCTACATAGTAAAATAGACTCTGATTCAATTGCCGGGTAAAGCCGTGACTTACCCCATAGAAGTCGACGGGCTCGGTGCCGAGTACCCCCAAAACCTCTGGCTCTGTGCGACTCAACTTGGGCGTCACGAACAGGATTCTGTAGCTCGCTATAAGCGAGTCCTGTGTGCCTGAATTGAACTGTTTTTGTGCTTGAGAATTGCTAAAATCATCAGAGAATGTATTTGCCATTTTTCCGCCATATCTGCGTCACGACGAGGCACTGGTGAAGAAGAAGAGGGTGCTCTTCGTGGGTGTACACTCACTCAGTGGCGCGAAAACGATGGCCGACCACTCTAAATGGTACTGCAATGTAAGATCGTGCCCCACAGCTCTGGAGTTCCGCCTCCTCATCCTCCTCAGTGTGCGGAAACTAACACGAAGGTCCCGCCTCACTACAAAAGAGGGGCCCTCTCCAGATGCTAATGACACATGTGACTTGGCAGAGATGGCTAATAGACACGAGCAGAAGTGTGAAGGGATGGAGCAGTCAGAGCTCTCCCCCCACGGAAGCGACCCGATCGCCACGGAACCACCGTTGGGCACCCGGCCTGGAAACCCTCCTACGCTGCAAGAAGCGGAGGATACCCTAAGAGGCCTGGCCCGGCACCGGGAGGAGGTCGCCAGGATGGAAGCCAGCTGGCGTGCCCTAAAACTAAACTTGGAGCGGCGCCAATCCCTATTACCTGAAGTGTCTGTACCGGAAGGTGAGGCACCCGTTCTAGTAGAGGAGTCCGTGCGGGCATCCCAGCCCTTGCAATGTGATCCGGTTGACGTTGTCGCAGTGGAGGCACCCGTTCCTGCAAAAAACTCTGCACCGGCAGCACCCCAGATCCCGCTGTCTGCCCCCGTCGCTGAGACAGAAGAAGCGACACCCGTCCTCATGGAGGAGGCCGCGCAGGCACCAGAGGTCTACCTGTCTGTACCGGAGCCCCGACTGTCATCTGTTCCAGAGCCGGCTGCTTCCTCCGCAGGTGAGCGCCGCCAGGACTGTCGGGCGCCAGGAGAGCTGCCGCAAACCGGACATGGTAAGCTGGCATTTGATGGTGGAGACATGGAGCAGCTGGTGGAGGAGAATTACAACCGGCGTCAGGAGGAAGAGTGGAGACGTTGGGAGCGGGAAGCAGAGCGACAAAGGGAGCAGCGAGAATCCCAAAAGCTTCGGCAACGTCACCTGGAGAAGGACCAGGCAGATAAGGACCGGATGAGAAAAGATAAAGGAACCCTGTGGGAGCCGCGGCGTAAGGGTGCAGTACAGAGCTTTAAATTGAAAGGTGGTTGGGGCTTCATCCAGGAGCCTGGACTTTATTTAGAAGTTTTTGTAACCCGGCGGGACGTGGAGGCTCACCTCCCAGAAGGACACCCGGGGAGGGACCTGTTGCCAGGAGACTTGGTAACTTACACCCGACACTGGGGTTACAATGGATGGTACGCCCTAAATGTCACCAGGTGCGACCCCTACTCCCCAGAGTGTCAGGAACCTGTGAGACCCTCGGAGCCTTCAGCCTCCCACATCCAGGCCTCTGCACAAGTGCCCACCCCACGCCGTAAATCTCCCCAGCCTCCCTCAGTGGTCTCCTCAGCAGCCCCAGCTATGGACATGATAACTATAGCTGGCCCGTACCCGCGCCTGTTAGGCCCCCTGGGGTTCGTTCAGTCCGTGACATAGGGCTCCAGACCCGGAGGGAGATGAAAGAGGTGGCCACACAGACACAGATAGCGGGTCACGACTTGTCTGTACAGGCCACACGACGTCATCAGGTCCTGGTGGTCCTTGGTGTCTCGGATGTTTGGCAAGCATCAGAAGAGTACCAGGTGGTACCTGGAACACCCCTGCCAAAGAATTATAAATAACCCGGACAGGGTCCCTGTATGTAAATAGTTAAATTGTTGATGTACCCGGACGGGTGAATGTTCATAAAAAAATTTTTTAATTTAATAAAGAACACAACACAGTTTTCATTACTTTTATTACAGTCTCATCCTGCGACGCCATCGATCTCCTGTAAAAAAATGAAAAAAAAAAAACAAGCAGTATACCACCTGTCCGACGCAGTCCATAGTAACGAGTGTCCCACGACGATCCAGCTCTGCTACATCAGAATGACATCAGAGGCAGGCAGGCAGAGCCTGTCATCCCGGCGCAGCACAGCTGATTACCTGCTTCCCCGGCGGTGACGTCATCGGACTGGTTTACAGCCGGGATTACCCTGCAGTCACTGCAGTTATCGCGAAAAACTGCATGTGACCGCCAGGGAGAAGATAATGGCGGCCATCAAGCAGTCCAGGACGTGACCGCCGGAGATCTTCTGCCAGGTAAGTGCCGCTGACTCCTGACAGACCCGACCGACGGACACTCACAGTGACAGTGACAAATCCGATTCCGGTATCCGATATGACGAAAATATCGGTACTCGGAATCGAAAGCCCGATACAGCTAATATCGGCCGATACCCGATATTTGCAGTATCGTATCGCTCAACACTACTCACAACCCTAAACAGCTCTTCAACACTTTCAATTCTTTACTCCGTCCCCCAGCACCTCCCCCCTCTCATCTCATTACTGCAGATTTTGCCTCCTTTTTCAAGCAGAAGATTGATACGATCAGGGAAAGCTCTGGCCCACAGCCCCCAATGCCCCTCTTAGCTGCTCAGCCCTGTTCCTCCAAAACCAACTTCTCCACCATGACAGAAGATCAGCTCTCCACCCTCCTTTCAAGATCACACCTCACCACTTGCACACTTGACCCGCTCCCGTCCCACCTCATCCCTAACCTCGCCATAGTCTTCATCCCCACTCTAACACACCTCTTCAATGTCTCACTTACAAATGGTGTGTTCCCCTCATCCTTCAAACATGCCTCGATCGCACCCATCCTCAAAAAGACCTCCCTTGACCCATCCTCTGTGTTTAGCTACCGCTCAATATCTCTTCTACCTTATGCCTCAAAACTACTGGAACAGCATGTCCTTCTTGAACCGTCCTCCCACCTCTCCTCTTGCTCCCTCTTTGACCGCTTACAATCAGGCTTCCGACTGCATCACTC
Organism: Oophaga sylvatica; assembly: GCA_033576555.1. NCBI lineage: Eukaryota > Metazoa > Chordata > Amphibia > Anura > Dendrobatidae > Oophaga > Oophaga sylvatica. Next base: position 254,007,758 of record JARQOD010000004.1, on the reverse strand, counting down.
AACTGAAACTGCCCTAACTAAAGTCACCAACGACCTACTATCCGCAAAGAGCAAGCGACACTACTCTGTCCTCCTTCTCCTGGACCTGTCTTCTGCCTTCGACACTGTGGACCACTCCCTCCTGATCCAGATTCTCTCATCTCTGGGCATCACAGGCTTGGCCCTATCCTGGATCTCATCATATCTAACAGATCGAACATTCAGTATCTCCCTCTCCCACACCACCTCCTCACCTCGCCCCCTATCTGTCGGTGTTCCTCAAGGCTCAGTTCTAGGACCCCTACTCTTCTCCATCTACACCTTCGGCCTGGGACAGCTCATAGAATCCCACGGTTTGCAGTACCATCTCTATGCCGATGACACGCAGATCTACCTATCTGGACCGGACCTCACCTCCTTACTGACAAAAATCCCACACTGTCGCTATTTCAGCTTTCTTTTCTGCTTGCTTTCTAAAACTCAACATGGACAAAACAGAATTCATCATCTTCCCCCATCTCACTCTACCCCTCCACCACACCTATCCCTCAATGTCAATGGCTGCTCACTTTCCCCGGTCCCACATGCTCGGTGCCTCGGGGTGATCCTCGACTCTGTCCTTTTTTTTTTCAAGCCACATATCCAAACCCTAGCCTCCTCCTGCAGTCTCAAACTCAAAAATATTTCCCGGATCCGTGCATTCCTTGACCACGATACCACAAAAACACAAGTGCACGCCCTTATCATCTCCCGCCTTGACTACTGCGACCTCCTACTCTCTGGCCTCCCCTCTAGCACCACTCCAATCCATTCTACATTCTGCTGCCCGACTAATCCACCTGTCTCCCCGTTATTCCCCAGCCTCTCCCCTATGCCAAGCCCTTCATTGGCTTCCTATCATCCAGAGGCACCAGTTCAAAACCCTAACTATGACATACAAAGCCATCCACAACCTGTCTCCTCCATACATCTGTGACATGGTCTCCCGCTACCTACCCACAAGCAACCTTCGATCCTCTCAAGATCTTCTTCTCTACTCTCCCCTTATCTCTTCTTCCCACAACTGCATACAAGACTTCTCCCGTGCCTCCCCTATACTCTGGAATTCTCTACCCCAACACATCAGACTCTCGCCTACCATGGAAACCTTCAAAAAGAACCTGAAGACCCACCTCTTCCGACAAGCCTACAACCAGCAGTGATCCTCAGTCTACTGAACCGCCGCACGACCAGTTCTACCCTCTCCTAGTGTATCCTCACCCATCCCCTGTAGATTGTGAGCCTTCGCGGGCAGGGTCCTCTCTCCTTCTGTACCTGTGTGTCCTGTACTGCTCATATTTATTGTACTTGTCTATATTCGCCCCCTCTCACATGTAAAGCGCCATGGAACAAATGGCGCTATAAAAATGAATAATAATAATAATAATAAACCTGGAGAAGATTGTAAATTGCAACTCTTAAAATGAAAGAAGGAAAGTACAGTATAGTGTAACTGAAATGTGTAACTTGTTTAACTGGATGTAAAAACACATGTAAAAATACTTTTTTTCATCAATGGTGTCTACAGCATTTAAAAAACACCCAGAGCTATAGGGGCTGCAATCAGACTTAAATGTATAGCTAATTCCTTATTCCTGCAGAAATAATGGCTTCTTACTAATTGTTTTGAGTGACAAATTCTTTTCTTCCACATTTCATTGTGCCTCAGTAGAAGGTAGAGGAAAAGAGTGTCTTGAGCGGCATCACAGGGCACAGAACCAGTTCTATATGAAGGAATGTTACATGGCTGATTCCAACCTTTTTTAAAGTGTTCGAGCAGTAAGGAAAAATAGCTTAAAGGGTATGCCACACTGAACAATATCGCTAACGGGATCGCTAAAAAACGTCACTATTTAGCGATCCCGTTAGCGATGTTGTTCAGTGCGGCAGCTGCCAGCGACGAGCTTCCTGCTGTGATCTCGCTCGTCGCTGGAATCGTTCCGGACCCTATTTTCTCGTCGGACGCTCCCGCTGGGTAAGTATCTAATCGCTGTGTGGCACCTTTTCTTAGCGATTTAGCGGTACTTTTGTACCGCTAAAGTCGTTAAGAAGATCGCTAACGGCGATAGCGTCGTTAACTATATCGCTAAATGTGGCCGCACTTAGCGATATAGAAACAATCCCGCTAGCGATCGCATTAGTATGCGTCGTTATTGTGATCGCTAGCGGGATTGTTTAGTGTGGCAGTACCTTAAGTGTAGCTGGGGCTTTGACCAGCACACTCTGCCACAAGCACACACTGATAAGAGGCTAAATAAACAAGTATATTTTGAGAAACGTATTTTTGAGGAACAGCGAAGAAGAAGAGTTGACAAAATCTATATAAATAAAATTGAATGTGTGTGTGTATCACCAACCAATCAAGAAGCATCTTTCATTTCACCAGAGCTGTTTAAAAGAAGCTGAGCTGTGATTGGTTGCTATGAGCATCAGTTTTCTCACTCCACGACAACACCTCAGCAGACAGTGACTGAGTGGTTCTGATGTGTGGCCCAGCTTCGCAAGGCACACATGTCTCCTGGAAAATGCACAGGAAGGTAACTGTAAAGCTTGATATTCATTCACGCACACTTCTCAGCATTGCCACTAGAGGCATATCAGACTATTTAGTAGTGTGACAGCAATAGTGAGTCATTCCAGTCAGAGCTCAGTCTGAGCTAGACAGAAGAGATTCAAGTTCCTGTCTTTGGACAGAGAAGATCAGATTAGTCTTGGAGGGAGAGGAGAGAAGACTGAACCCACACAGAGCTTGTGTAGCTCATCTGATAAGAAAGTGGAGGCTAGTACGGGTGAAGTGAATCATCTTAGCCTAGTCAGAGCTACACCTTAACCTGCTACTCAGAACAAGCTGCCTGTGTTCCAAAGAAGGAAAGGAATTACAGCAGTTATACCAACGAGTCAACTGAGAACAGGTCAGTGAGCACTGAAGGAAAGCTGACCTTGGCACGATTGCTACATGTGCTTATGTTAAGGGCGAGAGCAGGGCGAAGGGCGAGTGGAGAAGCAAGAGTGACTAAAGGGACAAATCACCTTCACTCAGTTAACCGGACACCGGGGTCCGAAGCGTTGCTGGTGCTTCACGCCTAGTAATAAGAAAACCGGAGGCCTTTCTGGACTTCAAGTCACAGAAGGTAGCCCTAAGTGCCGATACGTAACCGGGGTCAGGAAGAACAACAGTCTAGCAGGGCCCTGCACCAAAGACTAGTTCTATTCAACAGAAGACTCTACCACAATGTTGGCCGGGCGCAGTTGCTATTAAAAGAGTTGCACTTGACTTTATGCAAGTTGTACTCACACACATTAAAAGGATAAAGGAGGCCTCTAACCTGCTCAACAGTTTCCTGAATGTGCATTCTCCAACCTGACCAGCTTCCCGGGACATACCTGCAACACCTACAAGTAAAGGTATGGAAAGAGACTGCATTGTGTGTGACTGAATTCTTATCTGCACCCTGCATCACCACCATAGACTTTGAGGGACCAGTCCCACCTGTGGGGGACTTAACACCTAGCTGCCATAACAGCCCCTTGATCTACCCTGCAGCGCTGGTCAATCAGATCAGAAACCACAGGTGGCGTCACGAACTATAACTACAATCCCCTGTAAATATTCCCCCATTGCATGACCGCCAGGGCCACGGACCGAGCTCTGCTGCCAGTGACAACTCCATAGACTTCCATGGGCTCGGTGCCGAGTACCCCATAGTCCTGGTACCACCAATGTGGTGCGCGTCATCTTTTGGCGTCACGAACAGGATTCGAAGCTTGTAAATTGTGAGTCCTGTGTTGCCTATATTGACTGTTTTGTGCAGAAAAGACTGTTTGCTGTTTTGTCATTTTTGGCGCCATTTTGCCGCCATATTCGCGCCCTGAGGCGCTGGTGAAGAAGGTGGGGTGCATTCGTGGGCGTACCCCCCCTATGGCGCGAAAGTTATGGCCGCCCTCTCAAAATGCTACTATAATGTGAGATCCTACCCCACTGCAAGAGAGATCCACCTTCTCTTCCTCCTCTATGTCATGGAGAAGGTGGATGCGGTGCTGGAAGATGTGGCCCGCCACCGCAAAGAAGTGGAGGAGATGGAGAAAAGCTGGCGTGCCCTGAAACAGCGGCTGCTGTGGGACGCAACACTCTCCCCTCCAGGAGCACAACCATTACCTGTGGCACCAGTGCCAGCGGCTGATGAGAAACCGGAGGCCGCCTCCAAAAGTGCTGATCCCGACTCCACCGATGAAGCGGCGGGAGAGAAGGAGGCTGAGGAGGCCTAGCCCGTTCCGGAGTGCCAGCCAGGCCTGGAGGCCGCAGCAGAATGCAGTTCCCCGGTAGGGACACCGGAGGAGACCCAACTGTCAGAGATAGAAAACGACTGGGAGCAGCGACAGCAGCAGGTTAGTGCGTTCCCAACTGAGCCACTGCGCGCACCTGCGTCCTACTCGGAATCGCAAGCCCCAGCAGCGTCATCTTTGGTGTCAGCACCAAGCAGTGCACCAATATCGCAACCTGCATCCTCCTCTGCACCAAGATCCTATCCAGCCTCATATTCTGCGACCCACTCTGCATCGCAACCTGTGATTACTTCAGCATCGCCCCCTGCGTACACTTCTGCATCACAATCTGCGACCATTTCTGCATCGCAACCTGAATTGTATACTGCGGCACCTTTTACAACGCAACCTGCGTTCTATTCTGAGGATGTACCCGTTGGGTTCCCAGTTCGAATGAAGGATGTAGCCACTCAAACACAGATCGCAGGACATGATCTCTTTGTTATGCGTTCAAAAGAACACCGCGTCGTTCCAGCCCAGGAGTGGAAGACGTTATTGAAGTTTGCAAGAAAGATGAAAACCAGTAGGACCCAGACTGTAAGGTTCTATGTATATATTCCTGAAACTCAGTTTGTTCGTCAGCCATTTTACTTTCTGTCTTGCTGCAGCTATCTTGCCCTCAGTCAAAATGGAGTTTCCAGCTTGCATGTTCCCGCCCTGATTCTCTCCTTTGCTTCTTAAGCAGCCACAGCTGAGCAATCAGTGCTTCAGAATCTAGCCTGCAGTGAACCTGTGACTTGACTCCTGTAAGCCTTGGACCTTGTAGTCCAGCTATTCCTACTGAGGAACTCTGAAGCACTTGTGGACTCTGAACCCTGCTCTTTGAAAGACCCACGTTTGCATGGACTTACGGTAACAGAGAAGAAGTTCCTGAATCTGTATTGGAGAGTGATTGCTGAGCTTGGATTACTCTGGCCTGCTGTGTCTCCTGTTTCTGTGTCTGCAAACTGTGTGACTATTTCTGCCAACTTGTATGAAGTAATACAGGACTTTTCTATATCAAACCTGTGACTCCTGTGTTTTCATCGCACCCAAGCACAAGACGCTATATGAACTGTACTACATACATTACACAGACAGAGGTTTACTGCAACTGAACCTGTACAAAGTTTGAAGAAGTTTTATGAAAAATTGCACTTTACTATTGATAAATGTTTACATAGTATGTTTGCTTATTTAAAGTAGAATACCCGGCTGGGTAAAAAAAGAGTTAAAGTATAATGTGATTTTACTTGAAAAATGTTTTATCATGCAAAGGACTGCGTGGCTGTGGACTATGCCAGCCCAAAAACTTTTATTGTAAATAGTTCGCACTTCGGTGCCCCATTTTGGTTTTACATAAAGCCTTACTACCTCTGAAGAAAAACCCGTATGGTGTGGCCTAGAGTGAGGTCTGCAGCAATGAAGTCCTGCAGCCCACCCAGGACCCACGTGGGAGGTTTTTGGTGCGGGTCCTCCACAAGAATCTTGTCTTATACTATGTATTTATTGAAAAGTATTTTGATAATTTTCTACTGATCTATGTACAAAATGTAACGTTCAAGAGTCCTTACCTCCCGCAAGGGATGAGTTATTATGTTGATGTTATATGCAAAACAAAAATGTTTTTCTTTTCTATTTCAGCCCGGGAGTGCTGAGTTTAACTAGGGGGGGATGTGTGGCCCAGCTTCGCAAGGCACACATGTCTCCTGGAAAATGCACAGGAAGGTAACTGTAAAGCTTGATATTCATTCACGCACACTTCTCAGCATTGCCACTAGAGGCATATCAGACTATTTAGTAGTGTGACCTAGCAATAGTGAGTCATTCCAGTCAGAGCTCAGTCTGAGCTAGACAGAAGAGATTCAAGTTCCTGTCTTTGGACAGAGAAGATCAGATTAGTCTTGGAGGGAGAGGAGAGAAGACTGAACCCACACAGAGCTTGTGTAGCTCATCTGATAAGAAAGTGGAGGCTAGTACGGGTGAAGTGAATCATCTTAGCCTAGTCAGAGCTACACCTTAACCTGCCACTCAGAACAAGCTGCCTGTGTTCCTAAGAAGGAAAGGAATTACAGCAGTTATACCAACGAGTCAACTGAGAACAGGTCAGTGAGCACTGAAGGAAAGCTGACCTTGGCACGATTGCTACATGTGCTTATGTTAAGGGCGAGAGCAGGGCGAAGGGCGAGTGGAGAAGCAAGAGTGACTAAAGGGACAAATCACCCTCACTCAGTTAACCGGACACCGGGGTCCGAAGCGTTGCTGGTGCTTCACGCCTAGTAATAAGAAAACCGGAGGCCTTTCTGGACTTCAAGTCACAGAAGGTAGCCCTAAGTGCCGATACGTAACCGGGGTCAGGAAGAACAACAGTCTAGCAGGGCCCTGCACCAAAGACTAGTTCTATTCAACAGAAGACTCTACCACAATGTTGGCCGGGCGCAGTTGCTATTAAAAGAGTTGCACTTGACTTTATGCAAGTTGTACTCACACACATTAAAAGGATAAAGGAGGCCTCTAACCTGCTCAACAGTTTCCTGAATGTGCATTCTCCAACCTGACCAGCTTCCCGGGACATACCTACAACACCTACAAGTAAAGGTATGGAAAGAGACTGCATTGTGTGTGACTGAATTCTTATCTGCACCCTGCATCACCACCATAGACTTTGAGGGACCAGTCCCACCTGTGGGGGACTTAACACCTAGCTGCCATAACAGCCCCTTAGAGATCTACCCTGCAGCGCTGGTCAATCAGATCAGAAACCACAGGTGGCGTCACGAACTATAACTACAATCCCCTGTAAATATTCCCCCATTGCATGACCGCCTGGGCCACGGACCGAGCTCTGCTGCCAGTGACAACTCTCATAGACTTCCATGGGCTCGGTGCCGAGTACCCCATAGCCCTGGTACCACCAATGTGGTGCGCGTCACTGACACCAGGCCTCTTAAAGGGATCATTGGTATGGAAGTTAGGACTGTTCCACTCAGCGCTCTGGTTCTGACCCCAGGCCCCTCTTAACCCCTTAGTGACAGAGCCATTTTGCAGCTTAATGACAGGGCCAATTTTTACAATTCTGACCACTGTCACTTTATGAGGTTATAACTCTGGAACGCTTTAACGAATCCCGCTGATTCTGAGACTGTTTTTTCGTGACATATTGTACTTCACGTTAGTGGTAAAATTTCTTTGATATGACTTGTGTTTATTTATGAAAAAAACGGAAATATGGCGAAAATTTTGAAAATTTAACAATTTTCAAACTTTAAATTTTTATGCCCTTAAATCAGAGAGATATGTCACACAAATTTCTTAATAAATAACATTTCCCACATGTCTACTTTACATCAGCACAATTTTGGGACCAAAATTTTTTTTTGTTACAAAGTTATAAGGGTTAAAAGTTGACCAACGATTTCTCATTTTTACAACACCATTTTTATTTTAGGGACCACCTCACATTTGAAGTCACTTTGAGGGGTCTATATGATAGAAAATAGCCAAAAGTGACACCATTCTAAAAACTGCACCCCTCAAGGTGCTCAAAACCACATTCAAGAAGTCTATTAACGCTTTACGTGCTTCACAGGAACTGAAGCAATGTGGAAGGAAAAAATTAACATTTAACTTTTTTTTGCAAAAACTTTACTTCGGAACCTATTTTTTTTATTTTAACAACTGTTAAAAGAAAAAATGAACCACAAAATTTGTTGTGCAATTTCTTCTGATTAAGCCGATACCCCATATGTGGGGGTAAACCACTTTTTGGGCGCACGGCAGAGGTTGCAAGGGAAGGAGCAACATTTGACTTTTTCAACGCAGAATTGGCTGGACGCCATGTCGCGTTTGTAGAGGCCCTGATGTGTCTAAACAGTGGAAACCCATCACAAGTGACCCCATTTTGGAAACTAGACCCCTAAGGAACTTATCTAGATGTGTGGTGAGCACTTTGAACCTCCAAGTGCTTCACAGAAGTTTATAACATAGAACAGTGAAAAAAAAAATCATATTTTTTCCACAAAAACAATCTTTTCACCCCAATTTTTATTTTCCCAAGGGTAACAAGACCCCAAAAGTTTTTGTGCAATTTGTCCTGAGCATGCTGATACCCATATGTGGGGGTAAACCACTGTTTGGGTGCAAGGTAGAGCTTGGAAGGGAAGGAGCGCCGTTTGACTTTTTCAGCGCAGAATTGGCTGGACGTCATGTCGTGTTTGTAGAGGTCCTGATGTGTCTAAACAGTGGAAACCCCCCACAAGTGACCCCATTTTGGAAATTAGACCCCTAAGGAACTTATCTAGGTGTGTGGTGAGCACTTTGAACCTCCAAATGCTTCACAGAAGTTTATAACATAGAACCGTGAAAATAAAAAATCATATTTTTTCCACAAAAACGATCTGTTCACCCCAATTTTTATTTTCCCAAGGGTAACAAGACCCCAAAAGTTTTTGTGCAACTTGTCCTGAGCATGCCGATACCCCATATGTGGGGGTAAACCACTGTTTGGGCGCACGGCAGGGCTTGGAAGTGAAGGAGCGCCGTTTGACTGTTTCAAACCAAAATTGGCTGGAATTGAAATTGGACGCCATGTCGCGTTTGGAGAGCCCCTGATACGCCTAAACAGTCGAAACCCCCCACAAATCACACCATTTTGGAAACTAGACCCCTTAAGGAACTTATCTAGATGTGTGGTGAGCACTTTGAACCCCCAAGTGCTTCACAGAAATTAATAAACGTAGAGCCGTGAAAATAAAAAATCATTTTTTTCCTCAAAAATGATTCTTTAGCCCGCTATTTTTTTTTTATTTTCCCAAGGGTAACAGGAGAAATTGGACCCAAAAAGTTGTTGTGCAATTTTTCCTGAGTACGCTGATACCCCATATGTGGGGTGAAACCACTGTTTGGGCGCATGGGAGTGCTTGGAAGGGAAGGAGCGCCATTTTGTAATGCAGACTTTGATGGAATGTTCTGCGGGCGTCATGTTGTGTTTGCAGAGCCCTTGATGTACCTAAACAGTAGAAACCCCCTGCAAGTGACACCATTTTGGAAACTAGACCCCCCAAGGAGCTTATTTAGATGTGTGGTGAGCACTTTGAACCCCCAAGTGCTTCACAGAAATTTATAAACGCAGAGCCGTGAAAATGAAAAATCATTTTTTTTCTCAAAAATGTTTTTTTTAGCCAGCTATTTTTTATTTTCCCAAGGGTAACAGGAGAAATTAGAACCCCAAAATTGGTGTGCAATTTGTCCTGAGTACGCTGATACCCCAAATGTTGGGGTAAACCACTGTTTGGGCGCACGGCAGGGCTCGGAAGGGAGGGAGCGACATTTGACTTTTTGAAAGCCACGTCGTGTTTGGAGACCCCCTGATGTGTCTAAACAGTGGAAACCCCCACAAGTGACCCCATTTTGGAAACTAGACCCCTTAAGGAACTTATCTAGATGTGTGGTGAGCACTTTGAACCCCCAAGTGTTTCACAGAAATTTATAAACGCAGAGCCGTGAAAATGAAAAATCATTTTTTTTCTCAAAAATGTTTTTTTTAGCCAGCTATTTTTTATTTTCCCAAGGGTAACAGGAGAAATTAGAACCCAAAATTGGTGTGCAATTTGTCCTGAGTACGCTGATACCCCATATGTTGGGGTAAACCACTGTTTGGGCGCACGGCAGGGCTCGGAAGGGAGGGAGCGCCATTTGACTTTTTGAACGCCACGTCGTGTTTGGAGACCCCCTGATGTGCCTAAATAGTGGAAATCCCTCAATTCTAGCTCCAACCCTAACCCTAATCCCAACCCTAATCCTAACCTAAATCCCAACCCTAATTCCAACCCTAATTGTAACCCTAACCTTAATTGTAACCCTAACTCTAATTGTAACCTTAACCCTAATTTTAACCCTAACCCTAATTGTAACCCTAACCCTAATTCTAACCCTAATTATAACCCTAACCCTAAGGCTAGGTTCATTTTGCGTTTTACCAGCCCGTTCAACATATAGCGTTGACGGGCTGGTAACGGTATAGCATAACGCGATCGCGTTAATGACATCAGAGGACAGAGAAATTAAATGGCACAACGGCGCTGTGGTTTAAGTACCCTTAATGACCGCCGTTAAAAGGCGTATCGGCGGTGATTAAGGGGTTAAAGGGATCTCCGATATGGAAGTGAGGATAAATCCCTCAGGGCTCTAATTCTCACCCCAGGCTTCTATTAAAGGGATCATTGGTATGGAAGTCAGGGAAAATCCACTCAGCGCTCTGGTTCTGACCCCAGGCTGATGGGATGATGTGGGATATTAGGGGTAGTAGTCTGGTGGCTCTGGCTGATGGGATTATGTGGGATATTAGCGATAGTAGTCTGGCGGCTGTGACGGGATGATGTGGAATACTAGGGGAGTAGTCCGGTGGCTCTGGCTAATGGGATGATGTGGGATATTAGGGGTAGTAGTCTGGTGGCTCTGGCTGACGGGATGATGTGGGATATTAGGGGGAGTAGTCCGGTGGCGCTGGCTGACGGGATGATGTGGGATATTAGTGGTAGTAGTCCGGTGGCTGACGGGATGATGTGGGATATTAGTAGTCCGGTGGCTATGGCTGACAGGATGATGTGGGATATTAGGGGTAGTAGTCTGGTGGCTCTGGCTGAAGGGATGATGTGGGATATTAGTGGTAGTTGTCCGGTGGCTATGGCTGATGGGGTGATGTGGGACATTAGGGGTAGTAGTCTGGTGGCTTTGACAGGATGATGTGGGATAGTAGTAGTCCGGTGGCTATAGCTGACGGGACGATGTGGGATATTAGGGGTAGTAGTCCGGTAGTTCTGACCTAAACTGCCTAAAAGGCTGACGAGTTGCTTCACATTCCCCCTAAAGAATTGGAGGGCAGAGCAGAGTGTGAATTACCTACAAGAAGAGAAGTGTGCTGAACAAAGGAAAGATCCCAATGTGAGTAAAATATATAATGAAATACCAAAAAGAATAACACATGTACTGTTAACAAATATACAGCCTACTTAATAAAGATAAACAAAAGAAAGGTGCAAAGTATAGCAAAGAAACAAACATCAAGGCAAAAATCCTTAGCTGAAAGCTCACAGACTGGCTCCAAGCATGAGTAGAATGTCAGAACATCTAAATGAACCTATCACCAGCAGGAAATTCCCATTGGGGGGCAGGATATAAAGCTGAACCCAAAGAGTGATAGGCACACAAATGAAAACACCTGTGTTAAGCTACACAGACTGCAGCCAGAAAAGCATAACCCAAACCCCCAGAGAAAAGGTGTGTCTAGTGTGTCTCGGAAGAAACTAACCACAGAACATAAACTAAAGGGATCAAATCCAGGAGCATGACACAAACCCTTCCCAGCCTCCTCCACTGGTAGTAGCATTCTCCCCCAAATTACCCTTACCATTGCCACAAATACCTTCTTCATTCCCACCCCTCCCAGACTGGCAAAAGATGATGCATGTGATTTAGGATGAGGAAGAGAGAGTGTGTTAAAGCCTTTAATAATTCATTGATAATGCAGTACTAGCACTATCAGTACATTTTTTCCACTCAATTGCTTTGCAATGGTAAATGTTCCATTATCAGATGACCAATATAGGCCTGAAAGCATTATTTTAATTGGCTATGGTTACCCACAGGAAAATATCAAGGAGTGATTTGCAACCTGTTACTCCTTTTAGGGCTGTCATGTCATGAAAAATTCCCTTTTCTGGCCTGCTCACTTTGATAGCAATTTTAAATAGGTCTCTCTGCCTCCTGTTATTCTAACCAACCAACTAGTGTGCTCTATGACTGGCTGTGCTCAGTTGCACACATTACAAATCATCATCAGTGTATATCCTGGAGGTGTGGTAAAATACTTGTTTTATACTCCAGACCCTCCCTTAACAGAGCCCGTGAAGAACCACATCTGATCATTCAGCACAGATGACCTGCTGTGACCTCAACCATACTATGTACCCTATGTACCCATGGCTCACACAATAAAGTCTAGTGCCATCATAAAACATATTTACGTTGTAACATGACCCAATTTGGCCAATGATTTCATTAGTGCAACATAACAATAATACAGTTCAGTGATATATTTGCTGTAAAGATTGGTAGTGTTGCAACGAGGGCTGCCACCAAGATTTTCTGGGCCTTATACTGGCAAAATTTTTGGGCCCCCTTGATATTCTGCCCAGGCTCCACCCCAGCTTCCCCTCCACCCCTCGAACCTTCCACAATTCCACTTTTGGAGAAACGCACCACATCTTCAATACTCTTTTTAGGTATATTTTTATTTCAGGGAATGTGTCATATACATTTTATAAAAATGCCAATAATACCACATACAAGGGACAAATACCGTCACACTGTGGTTGGATCATATATTACCACCACATAGTAACCAAATAATACCACATACAGGGACAAATACTACCACACTATGACCAGACCACATACTACAACCACATAGTGACCAATAATGCCACATACAAGGGACAAATACTACCATACCATGACCAGACCACATATTACCACCACATAGTGACTGAATACTACAATACTGCTCATTATTAAAGGGAACCTGTCAGCAGGATTGTGCTGAATAACCTACAGACAGTGTCAGGTTGGCACCGTTATACTGATTATAATAAAACCTTGGTTGATGAAATCCATCTTGTGGTTGTTTTTTAATCTTTATTTTCAGTTTTGAATTAATGAGATTCTCCTGCATCGGGGTGGCATGTGGGGAGGGTCTGCATGTGATGTTCTGCTTACATACTCATCTGTATGGCTTATGACAGGTCATTGATCCCTCAGTGACCTGCTCCCTATTTTACGTACTGAATATATGTATTGAACAAAAAATCACATTCAGCAGCCAGGCGGTGGTGGCACCTGCGCTGAAGCATGATGGCATCTATAATATGCATTAAATTATTTTATTTAGTGATATACATTTATTCTGAAAAAAAAAATCTGTCTCAAAATGGTGCAGTCTTTGCATGTGCAGTAGGATCTGTCGGCGATCTGATAGATGCTACTGCTCAGGAGTCACCGGTGCCATTTTGCTAGAGGAAAAAAAAATTGTCTTCACCACATACAGACACACACGTGCAGTTATACACACACTAGTGGGTTAGCTGCTGCTCCCCATATGCATCAATAAACCTTAAGTACCCATGGCTGATTATATTACTGGTTATCCAACCTTTGACCACTTTTAGTTGGTAGACTGAGAGCACTCTAGAAGACTTGGCATTTTGGAGATGTTCTGATTGATAAAGCCATCAAAATTTGTCTCAAAATACTTGCCCTTTTCTCCTATTTTCAACACATAGATTCCAATTCCCCATTGTTGTTTCTGTTATTTTCTGGAAATATTTACCGTATATACTCATGTATAAGCCGACCCATGTATAAGCCGATCCCCCTAACTGGGAAAACTTATTGACTCGTGTATAAGCCTAGGGTGGAAAATGAGGAAGCTACTGGTAAATTACAAAAATAAAAATAGATACCAATAAAAGTAAAATTAATTGAGACATCAGTAGGGTAAAGGTTTTTGAATATCCATATTGAATCAGGAGCCCCATAAAATGCTCCATACAAAATACTCCCCATATGCTGCTCCATAAAGGTTATGCCCCAGAAGATGATCCATAGAATGGGCCCCATATGGTGCTCTACAGATTATGCCCCCATATGCTGCACGGATTATGCCCCATATGCTCCACAGATTATGCCCCCATATGCTCCACAGATTATGCCCCATATGTTCCACAGATTATGCCCCATATCTTCCACAGATTATGCCCCATATGCTCCACAGATTATGCCCCATATGTTCCACAGATTATGCCCCCATATGCTCCACAGATTATGCCCCCATATGCTCCACAGATTATGCCCCCATATGCTCCACAGATTATGCCCCCATATGCTCCATGGATTATGCCCCATATGTTCCACAGATTATGCCCCCATATGCTCCACAGATTATGCCCCCATATGCTCCATGGATTATGCCCCATATGTTCCACAGATTATGCCCCCATATGCTCCATGGATTATGCCCCATATGTTCCACAGATTATGTCCCCATATGTTCCACAGATTATGCCCCCATATGTTCCACAGATTATGCCCCCATATGCTCCACAGATTATGCCCCATAGTATACGTTCCTTATGCTGCCGCGCTGCTGCTGCAAAAAATGACATACTTACCTCTCGTCGCTGGGGGCCAGGTGCTGGTGTCCTGAGCAGGCGGTGACACCGGCGCGCTATGTGGGCCAGGAGCCATTGTCACCGCTCGCTCAGGACCCCGGCACTTGCAATATTTACCGATCCCCGGTCCACCGCTGCGCGTTGCTCCCACCTTCCGGGTCCTCGGCAGTGAATGATCAGGCAGAGGGTGCGGCGCTCTAACGACGTCATCACGCCCTCTGCCTGATCATAACAGCAAGAGGACGCGAGGACACAGAGGGGAGAAGCAGTGGCACGGGGACAGGTAAATATCGGTATACTCACCCCTCCGCCGGTGCGATCTCTGCAGCCTCTCCTCTTCTCCTGCTATCTCCGGCAGCTCTTCCTTCCTACAGCGGTCACGTGGTACCGCTCATTAAAGTCATGAATATGTGCATATTCATGACTTTAATGAGCGGTACCACGTGACCGCTGTAGGAAGGAGCCGGAGATCGTCAGAGAAGCAGGGGGGCTACAGAGACGCGCCGGCGGAGGGGTAAGTATGATCTGACACCCCCGCCGTATATGACTCGCGTATAAGCCGAGAGGGGAACTTTCAGCCCTAAAGAAGGGGCTGAAAATCTCGGCTTATACAAGAGTATATATTGTACTCTTTTAGGTGACTTTACTATATGATTTATATCTTTTTTTACCCTTTCAATTTTTTTAGCATTTCTTGACAACTTTGTCGAAGATATAATAATAATAATAATAATCTTTATTTATATAGCGCCAACATATTCCGCAGCGCTTTAAATTTTAACAGTTTCAAAACACAAGTCATAAGTAACAACGTTAACAATACCATAATTAAAGCAAAATAAGACGACCCTGCTCGTGAGAGCTTACAATCTACAATGAGGTGGGGGAGATACAAAGTACAGGTGTGTATATACAATGGTGCATTTACAATGATGGTCCAGCCATCTTGAGGGAGTGAGGGATGGATGGAGATAGTGAATGGGCTGCACACACACTTACACATAGAATGACTTTGATTAGTGAATGTGATAGGCCACTCTGAACAAATGTGTTTCGAGGGAGCGCCTGAAACCATGCAAATTTTGGATAGTCCTAATTTCTTGGGGTAGAGCATTCCAGAGGATTGGCGCAGCGCGGGAGAAGTCTTGGAGTCGGGAGTGGGAGGTACGGATTAGTGCAGAGGTTAGTCGAAAGTCGTTTGCAGAGCGCAGTAGTTGGTTAGGCCGATAGATAGAAATGAGGGAGGAGATGTAAGGGGGTGCTGCACTGTGGAGAGCTTTGTGGGTGAGAACAAGTACTTTGAATTGTATCCTATAATGAATGGGCAGCCAGTGTAACGACTGGCGAAGAGCGGACGCGTCCGAGTACCGATTAGCCAGATGGATGACCCTTGCTGCTGCATTAAGGATGGACTGGAGAGGGGATAGTCGAGTAATGGGGAGGCCAAGTAATAGAGCGTTGCAGTAGTCCAGGCGGGAGTGGATCAATGCTACAGTGAAGGTTTTTGTTGTTTCCATGGTGAGAAAAGGGCGGATTCTAGAGATGTTCTTTAGGTGTAGGCGGCAAGAGTGGGCAAGAGATTGTATATGGGAGGTGAAGGAGAGATTGGTGTCAAACATAACACCCAGACAGCGAGCCTGCTGCCAGGGTGTTATTATGGTGTCGCCCACGGAGAGGGAAATGTCAAATTTAGGGAGGTTAGTAGTTGGCGGGAGCAGAAAAAGTTCAGTTTTGGAGAGGCTGAGTTTCAGATAGAGAGCGGACATGATGTTGGCGACTGCGGACAGACAGTCGGTGGCGTTCTGTAGCACAGTGGGGGTAAGGTCGGGGGATGACGTGTATAGTTGTGTGTCGTCAGCATAAAGATGGTACTGAATGCCAAATCTGCTGATGGTCTGTCCAATTGGGGCCATGTAGAGAGAGAAGAGAAGTGGGCCAAGAACTTAGCCCTGGGGTACCCCGACAACGAGAGGAAGAGGAGATGACGTGGAGCCAGAGAACAAAACACTGAAGGAGCGGTCAGAAAGATAGGAAGAGAACCAGGAGAGAACAGTGTCCTTAATACCTAGTGACTGGAGCCTAGACAGTAGGAGACGGTGGTCAACTGTGTCGAAAGCTGCAGAAAGGTCGAGAAGAGTGAGCAGAGAGTGGTCACCGTTACGTTTTGCTGTCAGAAGGTCATTGGTCACTTTGATGAGTGCAGTTTCAGTTGAATGTAGGCGGTGGAAGCCGAACTGTGAAGGGTCTAGAAGGGAGTGAGTGGAGAGGTAACGGGTAAGGCGGGAATAGACTAGGCTCCAAAAGTTTAGAGATGAAGGGGAGATTGGAGACCGGTCTGCAGTTGTTTGTGCAGGAAGGGTCGAGAGTGGGTTTCTTTAGTAATGGAGTAACGATGGAGTGTTTGAAGGAGGATGGGAAAATGCCAGAGGAGAGTGAGAGATTAAAGATTGTAGTTGGGTGAGTTGTGACAACTGGAGAGAGAGACTGGAGGAGATGTGAGGGAATGGGGTCGGTCGTGCATGTAGTCGGACGAGAGGAAGAGAGGAGTCTGGAGACTTCTTCTTCTGTGATAGGATCAAATGTGGAAAGTGAGCCAGGGGAAATGCAGGGAGGGATGGGAGTCACAGCACTTGGTGGTTGAGAGCAGATTTCCTGACGGATAGTATCTATTTATTCTATAAAGTGGGAGGCCAGGTCGTCAGCACAAATGTCTGTGATAGGGGCTTGTGCTTTTGGCCTGAGGAGGGAGTGAAAAGTGTAAAAAGTTTCTTGGGGTTGTTAGCTAGTGAGGAGATCAGGGTGGTGAAGTAGGTCTGTTTGGCGAGGTGAAGGGCAGCGTTATAAGTTCTTAACATGAATTTAAAGTGAATGAAGTCTTCTGGTGTGCGGGTTTTTCTCCAAAGGCATTCAGCACTCCTACAGCATCGCTGAAGAAGTTGAGTTTGCAATGTGAGCCAGGGCTGTTTTACTGTGTATTTGGAAGTTCTGAGGGTGGAGCGGCGCTACTTGGTCAAGGGAGCTTCTAAGAGTGTCATTGTAGTGATGAACAGCCAGATTAGGACAAGAAAAAGAGGAGATTGGGGACAGCGATGAGTGTAGAGAGTCTGAAAGTGTCTGAGGGTTAATGGCTTGTAGATTTCTGAATGTGTGGTAGGTAGGAGTGCGCTGGGGTGGTCGAGGATTTGTGAGGGTGAAGGAGAGAATGTTGTGGTCAGAGAGTGGAAGCGGTGAGTTATTTAGGTGGGAGATTGAACAGAGGCGGACAAAGACCAGGTCAAGGGTGTTACCATCCTTGTGTGTCTCAGAGGTTGAAAGCTGTGAGAGGCCTAGAGAAGTGGTTAGTGATAGAAGCTGAGATGCAGATGTGGAAGTAGGGCTGTTAATGGGGATAATGAAGTCTCCAAGGATAAGGGTTGGTAGTTCTGAGGACATGAAGTGTGGCAGCCAGGCTGAGAAGTGGTCAAAGAACAGGGTGGGCGAGCCTGGGGGCCGATATATGACCGCTACTCTGAGGGAGAGGGGACGGAAGAGCCTGATGGTGTGGACCTCAAAAGAAGGGAATGAGAGTGATGGTTCATATTCATGAAATGCGACTTTTACCAATTGTTGCATTTTTTTGGGTCACATCTCACTCTAATCCTTGGCTGAAGTTAGTTTTCTGACAACATTCCTAAATTAACATCTTTTTAAATGATTTGCAACTTTTTGTACTAAAAAGATACAAAAATGGTTAAAGGGGATCGGTCAGTAGGACGGCCCTCCTGAACCGTCTATATTGTCATGACGGTCATAGTAAGCTGAAAAAAATGATACCTTTAATATCTGTGACCTGATGTCTTATTTATAATCTCTGACCCCAGAGATTATTTTACATGCAGGTCAGTTACCAGTGTATAAATAAAGAGCATATTGGATTTTGCAACACATTCATGAACCTTGTGCACCATTTTGAAGAATTTGCCATAGAAAACATTGGCAAATACCACAAAACAAAAAAGTGGTTTCAATAAATTGCAAATGATGAATCTGGGCCATAAACTGTAAGGACTGACTAATGTATTCTGTCACTAGATGGTATTCACTTCAGTTGTCAGTGGCTGATCTGTTTTGGTAATGAATCAGACGAATGGTGTTCCAATTTAGAAATGACACCGTGACCATTCCTTTTTGCAATATACACTGCTCAAAAAAATAAAGAGAACACTTAAACAACAGAATATAACTCCAAGTAAATCAAACTTCTGTGAAATCAAACTGTGCACTTAGGAAGCAACACTGATTGACAATCAATTTCACATGCTGTTGTGCAAATGGAATAGACAACAGATGGAAATTCTTGACAATTATCAAGACACACTCAATAAAGGAGTGGTTCTGCAGGTGGGGACCACAGACTACATCTCAGTACCAATGTTTTCTGGCTGATGTTTTGGTCACTTTTGAAAGTTGGTTGTGCTTTCACACTCGTGGTAGCATGAGACAGACTCTACAACTCACACAAGTGGCTCAGGTAGTGCAGCTCATCCAGGATGGCACATCAATGCGAGCTGTGGCAAGAAGGTTTGCTGTGCCTGTCAGCGTAGTGTCCAGAGGCTGGAGGAACTATCAGGAGACAGGCCAGTACACCAAGAGACGTGGAGTGGGCAGTAGGAGGGCAACAGCCCAGCAGCAGGACCGCTACCTCCGCCTTTGTGCAAGGAGGAACAGGAGGATCACTGCCAGAGCCATGCAAACTGACCTCCAGCAGGCCATAAATGTGCATGTGTCTGCACAAATGTTTAGAAACCGACTCCATGAAGATGGTCTGAGTGCCCGACGTCCACAGACGGGGGTTGTGCTCACAGCCCAACACCGTGCATGATGCTTGGCATTTGCCACAGAACACCAGGATTGGCAAATTCGCCACTGGTGCCCTGTGCTCTTCACAGATGAAAGCAGGTTCACACTGAGCACATGTGACAGACGTGATAGAGTCCGGAGACGCCGTGGAGAGCGATCTGCTGCCTACACAATCCTTCAGCATGAACGGTTTGGCAGTGGGTTAGTAATGGTGTGGGGTGGCATTTTTTTGGAGGGCGGCACAGCCCTCTGTGTGCTCGCCAGAGGTAGCCTGACTGCCATTAGGTACCGAGATGAGATATTCAGACTCCTTGTGAGACCATATGCTGGTGCGGTAGGCCCTGGGTTCCTCCTAATGCAGGACAATGCCAGACCTCATATGGCTGGAGTGTGTCAGCAGTTCCTGCAAGATGAAGGCATTGAAGCTATTGACTGGCGTGCCCGTTCCCCAGACCTGAATACGATTGAGCACATCTGGGACATCATGTCTCGCTCCATCCACCAACGTCACGTTTAACCACAGACTGTCCAGGAGTTGGCGGATGCGTTAGTCCAGGTCTGAGAGGAGATCCCTCAGGAGAACATCCCCAACTTCATCAGGAGCATGCCCAGGCATTGTAGGGAGGTCATACAGGCACGTGGAGGCCACACACACTACTGAGCATCATTTTGACGTGTTTTAAGGACATTACATTCCACTTTAATTTTGTGGGAGACTCCAAATCCAGGCCTCCATTGGTTAATACATTTGTTTTCCATTGATGATTTTTGTGTGATTTTGTTGTCAGCACATTCAACTTTGTACAGAACAAAGTATTCAATGAGAATATTTCATTCATTCAGATCTAGTGTGTTATTTGAGTGTTCCCTTTATTTTTTTGAGCAGTGTATTTCAAATTCGTATTTAATTGAAATACGGTACTTTTCCCAGAGTTACATAAAGTCATTTCTGAAATGTAACCTCGGTGCTGCACTTCACTCTTCTATACTCATCTACAACTAATGTAAGCTATTCACTGTATTATTATGAGTACAGGATTAAAAGGTAAAAAACAAAACAAAATTTATTCTTTCATTAATAGAGCGGGAAGTGATTTTTTTTGCAAAAGAATCCGCATTTACCGAATAGAATACAAGCCACTAAAAAATTGCCAAAAAAGAGGAAAGTAGAAAGCAGAATAAGTTATTGGTATAGTCACTACATTTTTGAGCTAGTAAGTACTTAAATGTTGTCCAGGTTGCCTGGTTATCCTTAAATGCCCCATTATTGGAGCATGTGTGCCACTGTTACATTCATTGTCTGTGGGACTGCTGTAGATAATCAAGTACTTTGCTCGGCTATCTCAGGCAGTCTTATAGACAATGAATGGAGTGGTGATGTACATGTGCAGTCGCTACTCGATTGAAATTGGGCAATTAAAAGCCTCATTCTTGGGAGCAGTGAGGGTAAGGGGCAGGACACTCAGGGATCAGCAAGTTGACAACTTGCAATAATGGAAATAAGCCTTTAATTAACCACCAAAAAATGTTCTACAAATTAGCGTTATTTTTAAAATCCATCAGGATTATCCTACTTCTATGACTTTTCCTTATTGGTGATGCAATTTCAATGTTAAGGAGTGTATATAATCAGTGATGATATTCTGCTCTACATAATCATGTCCTACAGTTATGAAATATGACTTGTGAGACTATATGATGGACATTTACATTTCAAGTTCAGGTTGTTGATCTATTCTGTACAGTAATGTCATATATGCTATTTCTATATAGTATGATTAGATACAGATGTTCTTCATTTTGGCAAAAAGTCAACCAAATGATTTTGGCATGGGATCTCAAAGTCTGATGAAGCAATGTAAAAAAGTTATAGTTCATTCAAATACTGAAGAAGATAGTTTCAGAAATGAAACTCATTCATTTACCCATAATCACTAGGTAATGCATCAACACCAGAGCAAACTTCACTGTTTGGGGGTAAATCATTTGTTCCTTTACAACAATGGAGCATATTTATCAAGCTAAATGTGACAGATTATCAGCGTCATTTGCAACAAAAAATGTCTTTCATGACATACACCATATTTATTATGTGATTTAGACACTTTTTATGACTTACAACTTACATGACAAGTAGCCCTTAGCATGACTTGCAGGGAAGGGGGTGTGATTTAATATGCGACACCCTGGAGGTTCTTCATTAAGGTCCGAAACAGAAATCAGGTGTGTACAGGTGCTTACTAGGAGTTGCCATCTCCATATATAACCGACAAATAAAGAAGCACTCTGTAGCGCTATCGCATGAAAACATGAAATATATGAAATTTGTCCAGTCTAAGTTTGCACTGCCTAAGAATTGAGTATTATTAAATATGCCCCTGCAAGGTTAGGGCTAGGGTGATCATGACTCTCCATGTAATACATACTGTAAATAGGGCGTATCTGTCACGGGGCAGTTGTAGAAATACAGGGGACGAGGAACCTGGGCCCCTGAATTGCCCTTAAGGCTAAGGAAGGGCTCTGTCTTTCCTTAACTTGGGGGTACACTTGAAGGTAGTGAGGCCCAAGCCACCGACCTGTCCCTATCTCCTGTTTAGCCCTGAGCTAAACCCACCAACCCCCTCCCCAGGAGGTGAAACAGGGGATAATGTGAATAACACCAAAACAACAAATGGAATGACACCTAGGGGTGACCTTTTAAAGGATGAAGGGAGTAGCCGCTGCCCACTCCTGACAAGTCAGCAGCAATGTAATTACACCAGCGGCCACCGGGGAAAAGACTGAGATTAACCCCCATGGCCTGAAAGGAAAAAGGTTTTAGTATGCAGAGAGAGATCTGCCACAGATCCAAATGTGGATTGTGACAGTACCCCCCTTTAATGAGGGGCCTCTGGACCCTCAACACCGCACCTCATATACCACCTATGGTGAGGACGCCTCGATCCACTAGGGTCAGCAGTCACCTGACTCTCAGGTTTATGCCAAACACGGACTGATGGAAGTGGCAATAACGTATGCTCCGGAGGTGCAACAAATCTCCAGAGCACCGACCTGGGGAATCAGTTATGTACGGGCATTACTGGGGGTAACTCCAGCTGGTAAGTCCCCGAGCAGAGAATGGCCGACACCCGATACGGCACGATCACCCGAGAACTCCAGACTCCAGCTGCACACTTCCACCGGATGCTTTTGGTGGACACCCATACATACTTGTTCACACACAGGTCGGACCTGAACGTTTAATGCCACACACACACGTTTTGCCACAAGACGGTGAACTCTTTGAGGAACTGACAACAGAGGCGTCCCCCTGTGTCACCACACTCACACAATTCTCAGAAGAAACCACCACCCTCCCCTGACCCCTCCTCCTAAGGGGGCTCCGACTCTCAGGGTTGGCTAGTGGTGAGGATTGGGACTTGCCCCTACTCCTTGGCAGCACCTCTGCTGCCCCCACTGGAGAAGAAGGGGATGGTTGAAGAAAGACGGCAGAGAGTAGCCCCCAGGCAGCAGCCCTCACAAGACTGACCCCAGCTGACTACTTCCCTGGAACGCCAATCTGTGACCGGGTTGTGTTTTGTCAACCAAGGGAGGCCTAAAATGATGGGTACTGGCATATCCTCCAAGACGTAGCATGACAGGGACTCTTCATGACGAGTCCCTATACGCAGGCGTATATCATGCACGACCTGGGTCACATTCCCCTGGCTGAGTGGGACAGAGTCAATGGTCCGGACGCCTAGAAGTTTTGCTAGTGTCCTACACATCAGGCCATGGGTCCGGACAAAGTGAGCATCCACCAAATTGACTCCCGCTCCACTGTCTACAAGCACCGGTATTCCCTTAGATACCCCGCCAATCACCACTCTCGCAGTCAGGGTACAATGAGGGGAAGAAATGGAGGAAATATACACTCACTGGTCGGCTCCCTCCACACGACCAGGGGGATGCGGCTTCTTAGATGGCACAGGTATTATGGCGCGAGCTGTGCAGCCCCCAACGAAATGACCAGTCTGCCCACAGTAAAAACATGCCCCCACACCACGCCGAACCGCAGGCAACCCCGTTTGGGAACCAACTGCTCCCACCTGCATGGGTTTGTCCGACTGCTCAGCTATGTCCTCCTCCCTAACCAGGAGAAAAGGGGTGTCATGACCCAGGACGGGGTTTTGTCTTTGCCCCGTCCTGGTCAGACTGGGGTTAATGGTTTCAGCCTCTCTCTGGCAGAGGGCGGCTATTTAGTTGCCAATTGACCTAGGTCTGGTGTCAGTTATACTCCTGTCCTCGGCTGAGTTAGTTGACCTCCTGTGTGCCTGTGCCTGATATTGTTGCTTGTTTGGTTTTGACCCGGTCCGTCTCTTCGTTGTGAGTTTGTCTACTGTCTTGGTACTGTGTATTTGCCCGTTCTGGTTTTCTGATCCCTTGGCTACGTTCTGGTTATTCTCTGCCTGCTTCACTTGTACTGCGTTGCTCCCTCTGCGTATGACCTGGCTATCCTGACTATCCGTTTTGTCTATGCCCCTTGGTAACTCTGTCCCGTAGTTACCTTTCTAGGAGTTTTCCTTCTGCTCATAGCTCTCTGGAGCTTAGGCCACGCCCATCAGCAGTCACGTGCTTAAGGTCCTCTGGCCTGAAACAATCTCTGTCTGTTACTGCCTTCTCTGAGAGACCTGTGGCCGGCGCCGCCCCTTGGCAGTCACGTGCTTAGGGTCCTATTAGTCTGAAGCACGCATCTTCACCGCTACTGCCCCGCTCCACAGGTATCTTTGAGTGCAGTCTGTCTTATTCAGGACACGCGCACTGGCTCAGTGAGCAAGTGCAGTGCGGTGTTCGTGATAAGGGGGCAGTTTTGGTGTATGCCACTCCCTGAGACGTCTATCCACGCGGATGGCAAGGGACATGGTGGCCTCCAATGACCTGGGGGCGGCGTACTGCACCAGACTATCCTGCAACCTTGTGGATAGACCCTGCACAAAATGACTCCTAAGGGCAGGATCATTCCACTGTGTGTCAGTGGCCCATCTCCTAAACTCTGAACAGTACTCAACCGGCCGGTCCCCCTGCTTGATTTTACGGAGTCAGGATTCCGCCAGAGAGACGCCATCAGGATCTCCATACACCAGCGTCGGAGCCACAAAAAACCCGTTCACTGACCGTAAAGATGGTGAATCGTTCGGCAGGGAGAAGGCCCAGGATTGGGGATCACCCTTGAGAAGGGAGACAATAATCCCCACACGCTGTTCCTCACTCCCAGATGAACGGGGCGGAGCCTGAAGTACAATTTACAGGCCTCCTGAAAAAACAGAAATTTATCTCTCCCTCCAGAAAACCTGTCAGGGAGAGATATCTTAGGTTCTGGTTGAACCTGCATCTGAGCCGAGGCCCCACCAATTGCTGTAACTGCTGCACCACCTCACCCCACAGCACCTTAAGCTCATCTGTGAGGGACTGAAGTAGTTGGGCAAAGGCCTGCATTTTGGCTATGGCTCTCATGAGAGAAAAAAAAAGTGTTGGTTGGTGATAATGTCACGGGGCAGTTGTAGAAATACAGGGGACGATGAACCGGGTAGTGAGGCCCAAGCCACCGACCTGTCCCTATCTCCTGTTTAGCCCTGAGCTAAACCCACCAACCCCCTCCCCAGGAGGTGAGACAGGGAATAATGTGAATAACACCAAAACAACAAAAGGAAAGACAGACAACTAGGGGTTAAATCAACTAAACAATAAACACTTAGCTTTCTCTGCTGCGATGCACCGCACAGCAGAGTAAGGCACCAGAACAGGGAAATAGCAGAAGCACCACTGCGCTCAGCAGCTCCTGGCTCCAGCTTGGTTGGTTTCCAAAGGAAGCAATATCACCAACGGCCAGCTGAAGCCTCTGATGACCTTTTAAAGGATGAAGGGAGTAGCCGCCGCCCACTCCTAACAAGTCAGCAGCAATGTAATTACACCAGCGGCCACCAGGGGAAAAGACTGAGATTAACCCCCCATGGCCTGAAAGGAAAAAGGTTTTAGTATGCCGAGAGAGATCTGCCACAGATCCAAATGTGGATCATGATACCTCTGATATCCATATAAGTTGTAGTTAATTTAGTAAGCAATGTGAAATGTAATTGAGTATTAAACCTAAAAACATTATAAACGGAGACTCTACAGCCGCTATGGGGGGCATACGCATATGTGCTTTTAGTACCTAGTCATGTACATCTGTTATTGTAACATGTCACTAGAGACTCTCATTACTTTTTAATGACTTCAAAACCTCAGTGACGTATTGTGTTGTTTAAGAGATCACATTTTACTAGATATTAAATAATTAATGAACTATGAAAGATCAATAACACAACTACGTCTTTATGTTTTCCTAGATAATCTCAAAGTGTAAATTCAAACCAGTCCCATGGGAAGACTCTTTCTTAACCTATAAAAGCATGTCTTTGAAATAATGAACACTACACCGTGTATTCTTCCATTGTGTGAAGCTTTTTATTTTACAGTGCCACAGAAGACTCGACTGCTATTCACTGGTCCTAGTGATCTATATTAAGTGTCACTTGTTAGAAGATATCAGAAGTAAGAAGTAATGTTCCATACATCAGTGTCTATCCAGAAGTAAGTCTTCCCTGTTCTGCTCTATGTTCAGATCCTTTGCAGCACTAAAGACAAATTTGCTAATTCAACGGAAAATCAATAAAAGACTCTTTAGAGTACATTAAACATGAAAATTGTTAAAGTTACTGCTCCAAAGTCTTAAGCTGTCAGACTTAGTGTTGTCAGAAAGATTTTGTGTGGACAATAGACGGAGGGCCCTACATATACAGACAAGCCAGCTAGAAATCATATTGTTGCATTTGGTAATTTGGATCCATACAAGTGGTATTATTAGGCTTAGGTCCTCAATGTCATAAAGAAAAAAAGTAATTTTAGTTATTTTATTTTAGATTTTATTTTTCTCTGCTAGACCTCTATTAGGTATTTAGTGTCATCATTTCCTTTCTTAATTGGGCAATGGCAGCTATGACTTTATAAAATGGATTAAATGGATCCTACTTACTAAAATCCCTCAGAGTTCAAGAAGGTTTTGGCAACAATTGCACATCAGGCTACACTCTTCTTCCCATTTTAAAGTATGACTGATGTAACTTAGAACGGTGCTCATGTACTCAGGGCCAGTGTCACATTTTAAATGACATATTAAACATTAAGGCTGTCTAGTTATGATGCATACTGATTCAATTGAATCAGGCACCACAGGTTTCAATAAGTCAATGTTTCTGTCTTATCCCAGACCCTGATCAAGGCATTCAAAGCAAAAATGTTTATTAGATGCAGCATAAACAAAGGTGATGTAAAAACAAACATGGCCCTATGGGCAAAACAGAAAGCACAAACAAAATGGTACCGCAAAGCACAATTGAACACCAAAACACAAGGAGTACCGTAACTATCCTTTCAAAAAATTATTACAAAGTTTATTCAAAGAATTACATATATAGACAAAATAAAAATACATATACATTACATAGGGGCAAGGAAAGAATGAAGGGCTTAGTGGGAACAGGATGACTAGCTCATCCTAAAAAAGGGCGTATAGTAGACATGGGAGTTGGATCATGGGAAAAACAATTATTACTCCAGAACGTGCAAATACTATTCATAAGGTGCCAGTGCCTTGGTATTTCAAAAAACACTCAATATATGGAGAGGTATCTCTAGTAAACAGGTAAATCATCACATACAATCAAATTAATTAATTTAAAGTATACTGGGAAAGACAATAGTCCCAGATAGCATACTTATGCATATATGGGGATTACATGTCAACTAATCCATGCCCTTACCCATGTTATCCTACTCGGATGAGGTAGTCCACAGCCCCAATGCGCATTTCGTGTTGGCTTCCTTAGGGGGTTATCACAGTCCCTGTGGTAGCAGGGATCAACCCCCTAAGGGTTAGCTAGACCCACGGTTCAGTTTTTAGCACAGATGCAAACACTTCTCTGGAGTGTTCCTCTCCAGACACTGAACACCCAATGTGTGGAGGCCAGCTATTTAAGCCCCAGACCATGCCATGGGGTGGAGATAAAGTGGAGAACCTCCCACCCGCACTATGGTTGTCCACAAAAAACCCAGCCCTTTAAACAGATTGGCTGTTAACCCCTCACAGCACTTAATGTGCCAGAGGAAAACTTCTGGGTTTTACATCACTAAATGGTATGCCACACTAAGAGAGATCGCAAACGAGTTCGCTAACGAGATCACTACTGCGTCACCATTTTTGACGCAGTAGCGATCTCGTTAGCGACTTAACTGTGTGTGACATGTAGCAGCGATGTGGCCCCTGCTGAGATGTCGTTGATCGCTAATGAACGTTCTGAGCTGTTTTTTGGTCGTTGGTGTCTCGCTGGTGAG
This sequence comes from Oophaga sylvatica, assembly GCA_033576555.1. NCBI lineage: Eukaryota > Metazoa > Chordata > Amphibia > Anura > Dendrobatidae > Oophaga > Oophaga sylvatica. The sequence continues at coordinate 253,979,961 of JARQOD010000004.1, read as the reverse complement.
CCTGAATCGCTGAGTGTGACACCCTTTATGAACGACTTCACCAGCATCGCAGGTGGGACTAGGTTTTCCCAACGACCGCAGAGGTCGTTATACAGATCGCTGATGAGATGTGTTTGGAATCACAGATCGCTGATGAGTTGTGTTTGGAATCTTACAGCTAAGTCGCTAACGAGATCGCTACTGCATCATAAATGGTGACGCAGTAGCGATCTCGCTTAGTGTGGCATACCCTTTAAGCCATTAACCGCAGTGAAACATATCTCCCCTTAAGCACCTTGCCAGTGACTTTGTCCCATATCCCCCCTTTGCCCAAAGCCGAGGTTTTGGCACTTTCACTCGCTAAACAGAGGAGTCTGAACAGGGCATCCGCATTCCCATGCAGCTATCAGGATCAGGACCCCCTGCTGCAGACTTGCAGCAGGAGTCAGCTCACAGATACCAAGGGGTCAGGAAGTGTGAGAGGAGAGCTGCAGTGAGCTTACCTGCAGCAGAGCAGGACCAGAATCACGTGACCACCGGGGGAGTGGTCGCGGACGGAGTAAGGCACCGAGTAGCGGCGGAGACCGGCGATGCTGGAGAGTAGTCAGAACGAGCCGAAGTCAAGCCGAGAGGTCAATGAGGTGCAAAAGAGTTAAACACAGAGAGTGGTCAAGAAGTAGCCAAATGTCAGGAAGCTGAAGATAGCGGTACAGTACAAATGGGGCAGATGGGTGGGAAGTCAGAGTAAACAAGCCAAAGGTCAGAGCCAGAATAGACAGTAAGCACAGAGTCACAAGGCAAGGCACAGAATGAGAAAACAGACCGGATTATTGTTGTGAATGGGTTTGAGATGAGTTCTGAGCAGAGGCTCCCTCTGGTGGTTACAAGCGGTACTAGTGAGGATTGTGAGGACTGGGAATCAGGTGTTACTGATTGGTCTTATATAAGGGAGTCATTTTCCCATCAGGGTTGCCGGTGATCAATTGTTCTGGTCTGAATCCTTCTTTCCAGTTTCCCTTGTGGCCTGCTGTGTCGTGTCTGCATCTCCTGCTATCAGATAAGACAATTTCTTATTTTGTGTTTTTGCTATATTTTTGCATTTTGTCCTGCACTTCTGTGGGGCCTTCAGGGTCCCCTCCGGGGGCTTTTGCCCTCTCAGTTTAGTCCAGCCACTGTGTTTTGTACTTTTGCTTTTTCCAGTTTTTTTTCAGTGGCTGCTGTTTTTATTTTGTTACACCAGAGAACTAATTTAGGTGGTAGAGGTCGTGTGATCTCAGGTGATTTTGAAATTAGTAGAGTTGGTGTTTTTTCAGGGTTTTCTGAGATTGCAGTAAGTACCCTTCCTGTCCTTTTCTATTTAGTTAGTTTGGGCCCCAGCGTTTGCTCATACTATTTTCTTTCTGTGTCAGTATTTCCTCTTGTCTAACCGCCATTACATGTTTGGGGGCTTTCTATTATCTTTGGGGTTCTGCTCCGGGGCAGATAGCTTTCCTATTTCTATCTTTAGGTGTAGTTAGTTTCTCAGGCTGTGACGAGGCGTCTAGGACCAACGTAGGAACGCTCCACGGCTGCCTCTAGTTGCGGTGGTTAGTCAGGGTACTGCAATCTCATAGATTCCAACTGCTCTGGTGTATTTCCTTTTTTACCTGCACTCCTCAGCTACCGTAACATAACAGTATCACCGGCCATAAAAATTGTATGGTACTCACAGAAGGGAAAAAATATTTTGAAGGAAGAAAAGTTGTCAGAGATATTTTTCTGTTTGTTGCATTTTTTTTTTTTCCCTCTGTATCTCTGGGTGCTGGGGAGGATCTTTTCTCCCAATGGAGTTTGCACAGTTGTCTGGCCGTGTGGATCAGCTTGCCACTGAGGTTCAGAGTATTGCTGCATATCTTGCTAGGTTGCCTGTTGTGGAACCTAGGATCCCCATGCCAGATTTGTTTTTAGGGGATCGAGCTAAGTTTCAGAATTTCAAAAATAATTGTAAATTGTTTCTTGCCTTAAAATCTAAGTCCTCAGGAAACGCAGCGCAGCAGGTTCAAATTATCATCTCTCTCCTGCGCGGCGATCCTCAGGATTGGGCTTTTTCCCTGACACCTGGGGATCCTGTTTTGAGTGATGTTGATGCATTTTTTCAGGCTTTGGGGTTATTGTACGATGAGCCTAATGTCACTGATCAAGCTGAAAAAGCCTTGTTGGCATTAAATCAGGGGCTTGATGACGCTGAGTTATACTGTCAGAGATTCCGTAGGTGGGCAGTCCTGACCAAATGGAATGACGACGCTTTGGCGGCCCTTTTCCGGAAGGGTCTGTCGGATAATGTAAAGGATGTTATGGTGGGATTCCCTGTCCCCTCTGGTCTCAATGATTCTATGTCATTAGCGATTCAAATTGACAGACGTTTGCGTGAGCGGAGAAGTATGCGTGGAGTGGTGTTGCCTTGTGAGCCAGCTGCTGAGCCCATGCAGTGTGATGGAGTGGTGTCTGGGGCACAGCGTCATGAGTTTCGAAAGCGCAATGGGTTATGTTTCTACTGTGGTGATGCCTCTCATGCTATTTCAGTCTGCCCTAAGCGGGGAAGACATTTTGCACGCTCAGTTGTCTTGGGTAGTGTTCAGACTAAGTTTTTATTAACTGTCACTCTGATATGCTCTCTGTCCTCATTTTCTGCTCAGGCTTTCGTTGATTCTGGAGCAGCTATTAACCTGATGGATTATGATTTTGCTAAACGTTGTGGGTTTCCCTTGATACCCCTACAGAAGTCTATTCCTTTACTGGGGATCGATTCTACCCCTTTGGCTGAGAATAAACCCCAGTTTTCTACTCAGGTGATAATGAGGGTTGAACCTGATCACCAGGAGTGCTGCAAATTTTTGGTTCTATATAATCTGCATGACATTATAGTGCTGGGTTTCCCTTGGTTACAGTCTCATAATCCTGTTTTGGATTGGAAATCTGTGTCTGTAACCAGTTGGGGCTGCCAATGTGTTAATACCAACACTCCTGTTTTTTCTGCCTCCCCCCCGGCTGAGGATGTTCCTGACTTTTTGTTTGATTTTTCTGATGTGTTTAGCGAAAGTAAATCTGCATCCTTACCTCCCCATAGGAGCTATGACTGCGCTATTGAATTAGTGCCAGGTAGTAAATTCCCTAAAGGTCGCCTTTTTAACTTGTCTGTACCTGAACATGACGCTATGCGGTCTTATATCAAGGAATCATTGGAGAAGGGTCATATCAGACCATCCACTTCACCCTTAGGTGCCGGTTTTTTCTTTGTGGCCAAAAAAGATGGTTCATTAAGGCCGTGTATTGATTATCGTCTCTTGAACAATATTACTGTGAAATATCAATACCCGTTACCCTTGATTTCTGACCTGTTTTCCAGGGTGAAAAACGCTACTTGGTTTACCAAGCTTGACCTCAGGGGGGCGTATAACCTTATTCGCATTAAGCACGGGGATGAATGGAAGACGGCATTTAACACCCCTGAAGGGCATTTTGAGTACCTTGTGATGCCCTTTGGGCTCACTAATGCTCCTTCCGTCTTCCAGTCTTCATGAATGACATTTTCAGGGATTTTGTGGACAAGTTTCTGATTGTTTATTTGGATGATATCTTGATTTTTTCTAATGACTGGGACTCTCATGTGAAACATGTTCGAACTGTATTCCAGATTTTGAGAGAGAATGCTTGTATGTGAAGGGATCAAAGTGTTTTTTTGGCGTACAGAAGATCTCATTTCTGGGATTCATTTTGTCCCCATCTGTTATTGAAATGGACCCGGTCAAGGTTCAGGCCATCTGTGATTGGGTCCAACCTACTTCATTAAAGGCTCTTCAGAGATTTTTGGGTTTTGCCAATTTTATCGTAAATTTATTGGTAATTTCTCGGTTATTGTTAAACCATTAACTGATTTGACCAGAAAGGGTTCTGATGTGGTGAATTGGCCTCCTGAGGCAGTCTCTGCGTTTCAGGAACTTAAGCAGAGATTCACTTCTGCTCCTGTTCTACGGCAGCCTGATGTTTCTCTGCCATTTCAAGTGGAGGTTGATGCCTCTGAAATTGGGGCAGGTGCCGTTTTGTCCCAAAAAGATCCAGAGACCTCTAAAAGTAACCCTTGTGCCTTTTTCTCTCGAAAATTTTCTCCTACTGAACGTAATTATGATGTGGGTAATCGGGAGTTATTGGCCATGAAGTGGGCTTTTGAAGAGTGGAGACATTGGCTGGAGGGAGCCAAACATCAGGTGGTGGTCCTTACGGACCATAAGAATTGGTCTATCTGGAATCTGCCAAGCGATCAATCCTAGACAGGCCAGGTGGGCTTGTTTTTCACACGTTTTAATTTGTGGTTTCCTTTCTTCCTGGCACTAAGAATGTTAAGGCGGATGCCCTCTCGAGGAGTTTCCTTGCGGACTCTCCTGAGCTATCTGATCCCTCTGTTATTTTGAAGGAGGGTGTAGTTCTTTCCGCCATCGCCCAATTTGAGACTTGCTCTGGAGGGGTGTCAGGAGGATAGGCCGAGCGCTGCCCTGTTGGAAAATTGTTTGTCCCGGACCAATGGAAAAAGAGTGTGATGTCTGAGATTCATTGTTCCGCATTGGCTGGGCATCCCGGAATTTTTGGTACCAGAGACTTGGTTAGTCGGTCCTTTTGGTGGCCTACCTTGTCTCGCGATGTCAGGGAATTTGTGCAGTCCTGCGGGACTTGCTCTCGCTCCAAGCCTTGCTCTCGTTCTAGTGGTTTGTTGATGCCATTGCCTGTGCCAAGAGACCATGGACCCATATCTCTATGGATTTCATTTCCGATCTTCCTGTTTCTCAGAGAATGACCACCATCTGGGTAATTTGTGATAGGTTTTCCAAAATGATACATCTTGTGCCATTGCCTAAGTTGCCTTCCTCCTCTGAATTGGTGCCGTTGTTCCTTCAGCACGTGGTTCGTTTACACGGCATTCCTGAGAACATTGTGTCTGACAGAGGAGTCCAGTTTGTTTCCAGATTTTGGAGGACTTTTTGTTCTAAATGGGTGTTCAATTGTCTTTCTCCTCGGCATTTCATCCTCAGACCAATGGTCAAACTGAGAGAACAAACCAGACATTGGAGACTTATCTAAGATGCTTTGTGTCTGCTGATCAGGATGACTGGGTCTCTTTTTTGCCTTTGGCTGAGTTTGCTCTTAATATAGGGCTAGCGCTGCCACTTTGATGTCTCCGTTTTTCTGTAATTCTGGGTTTCACCCTCGATTTTCTTCAGGACAGACGGGGCTTCTGTCTGTCCAGGTGTTGACTCTGTTGTTGAGCGTATGCAGCAGATTTGGGACCAGGTAGTGGAGAGGTTGTCCCTCTCTCAGGAGAAGGCCCAGCGGTTTGCTAACCGGCATAGGACTGATGGTCTCGGTTTAAAGTGGGGGACTTGGTCTGGTTGTCCTCAAAGAATATTCCTATGAGAGTAGCATCTCCTAAATTTAAGCCTAGGTTCATTGGACCTTATAGGATCATGGAGATTATTAATCCTGTTTCTTTTCGTTTGCTTCTTCCAGGGACGTTTGGGATCCATAACGTGTTCCACAGGTCCTTGTTGAAGAGGTTTGTTGAGCCAGTGGTTCCTGCTGCTGTGCCTCGTGACCCTGTTTTGGTTGAGGGCAATCTGGAGTATGTGGTTGAGAAAATATTGGATTCTCGTTTTTCTAGACGAAGACTCCAGTATTTGGTTAATGGAGAGGTTATGGTCAGGAAGACAATTCTTGGGTGTTTGCTTCGGACATCCATGCTAGGAGACTTATCCGTGCGTATCATAGAACTCATCCTGACCGACCTGGTTGCTCAAATGAGGGTTCGGTGACCCCTCCTCAAGGGGGGGTACTGTTGTGAATGGGTTTGAGATGAGTTCTGAGCAGAGGCTCCCTCTGGTGGTTACAAGCGGTACTAGTGAGGATTGTGAGGACTGGGAATCAGGTGTTACTGATTGGTCTTATATAAGGGAGTCATTTTCCCATCAGGGTTGCCGGTGATCAATTGTTCTGGTCTGAATCCTTCTTTCCAGTTTCCCTTGTGGCCTGCTGTGTCGTGTCTGCATCTCCTGCTATCAGATAAGACAATTTCTTATTTTGTGTTTTTGCTATATTTTTGCATTTGTCCTGCACTTCTGTGGGGGCCTTCAGGGTCCCCTCCGGGGGCTTCTGCCCTCTCAGTTTAGTCCAGCCACTGTGTTTTGTACTTTTGCTTTTTCCAGTTTTTTTTCAGTGGCTGCTGTTTTTATTTTGTTACACCAGAGAACTAATTTAGGTGGTAGAGGTCGTGTGATCTCAGGTGATTTTGAAATTAGTAGAGTTGTGTTTTTTCAGGGTTTTCTGAGATTGCAGTAAGTACCCTTCCTGTCCTTTTCTATTAGTTAGTTTGGGCCCCAGCGTTTGCTCATACTATTTTCTTTCTGTGTCAGTATTTCCTCTTGTCTAACCGCCATTACATGTTTGGGGGCTTTCTATTATCTTTGGGTTCTGCTCCGGGGCAGATAGCTTTCCTATTTCTATCTTTAGGTGTAGTTAGTTTCTCAGGCTGTGACGAGGCGTCTAGGACCAACGTAGGAACGCTCCACGGCTGCCTCTAGTTGCGGTGGTTAGTCAGGGTACTGCAATCTCATAGAGTTCCAACTGCTCTGGTGTATTTCCTTTTTTACCTGCACTCCTCAGCTACCATAACATAACAGATTATACACTGAGAGGCAATCAGACAAAACAGTATGCAAGCACACTAGGGGTCAGACACACAGCCAAGAACAAATCTATCACTGACAAGGAACCCCAGACAGGGGCGAGTATATATTGCCCTCCCTAATCCAAAAGGAGGCCATACAAAATTAACCCTGAAAGGACGGGACAAGAAATCTCATCCACAGCCATGACAGCTGCTTCCCTGGCCTGTGCTCCACATGAAAATTAAAGGTCTGGAGCACTAAAAACCATCTAGTCTCCAGGAAATTCTTCCCTTTCCTTTCCCTCATCCATCTCAGGGGCGCATGATCTGACACTATCCTGAACTTCCAGCCTAAAAGGTAGTATCTCAAGGTGTCTATTGCCCATTTGATGGCCAAGCATTCTTTTCTATGATAGCGCATAGTTTTTTCACAGGACAAGAGTTTCCTACTTAGGTATAGTACTGAATGTTCATTCCCATCTATCTTCTGAGACAACACAGCTCCCACCTCGACGTTGGAGGCGTCTGTCTGGAGCACAAACTCCTTAGTGAAATCTGGTGCGACCAAGACCGTCTGTCTTCACAGGGTGAGCTTCAACTCTGGAACGCTATCTCTGCTTCAGAGGACCATTTGGCCATCAATGTCTTTGTGTACTTGAGAAGAAAGGTGGGGACTATAATGGCGAATTTCAGGATAAATCGCCGATAGTATCCCACAAGTCCCAGAAACGCCCTGACCTACTTTTTGGAGACCAGTTGTGGCCACTTATGGATTGCCTCCACCTTATCTATTTGTGCCTTTATTTCGACACTCTCGATGATGTAGCCCAAGTATTTTGCCTTTTCTTTCCCCAGGCGCACTTCTTTGGATTTATGGTAGACCATGCCTTCCTCAGTGCATCCAGTACTGCCTGGACCTACTGCAGGTGACTTCCCCAATCCAGGCTTAAGATCACAATGTCATCCAGATAAGCAGCGGTGTACTTTTTGTTGAGAGGTTAGTATCCTGTCCATGGCCCTCTGGAAGGTAGCTGGGGCTCTTTGTAGACTGAACGGCATCCAGGTATACTGAAAGCACCCATCAGGTGTAGAGAAGGTCGTCTTCTCCTTGGCACTTGGGGACAGGAGAATTTGCCAGTACACAGGACATCAGATATGCGTCTAACTTGGACACCTCATTTAGCTTCCTGTAGTCGTTACAGAAGTGCCACTCTCTATCGGGCTTCGGCACAAGAACAGTAGGGCTGGATCAGCCACTCTTTGATTCCTCGATGACACCCAGGCTCAACATTCTCTTCACCACCTTGGAGATCACCAACGGGCTTCGGGAATCCGATACAGCTTTTGATTCACTTTTACATGTGGTTCAGTCAGGATTTCGTGCTCCACAACCTGCGTACATCCTGGTAACCCCGTTAACAGGATCCGGTTGCTCTGAAGCAGCTCATGGCACTGTTGTTTCTGGGCTGGCGACAGTGTCTCTGCCATTGTGACATCCTCGACCCTGGCTTCAGGATTGACGCCCTAGGCACATTGCTTTTACTGGAGCCCTGTCTCTCCAGGGTTTCAGCAGGTCAATGTGGTTCACCTGGTAAGGCTTTCTTCTCCCTGGTTGCTGGACCTTGTAGTTAACGTCTCTCAACTTTTCGACCACCTCATATAGCCCTTGCCACTTGGCCAGGAACTTACTTTCAACAGTGGAGATCAACATCAAAACCCGGTCTCCAGGCCTAAACTGTCTCAGTCTTGCCGACCGATTGTAGACCCTTGCCTGGGCCTCTTGTTCTTGAAGGAGGCTCTCCCTGACAATCTGAATCATGCTCGCGATCCTGTCCAGCATCTGGGCTATAGGTTCGATAACACTTCGTGGGGCGATACCTCTGTTTCCCAGGTCTCCTTTGCAATGTCCAGAAGTCCCTGAGGGTGCCGTCCGTATATAACAGCTCAAACGGCGAGAACCCCATAGAGGCCTGTGGGACTTCTCTAATTGAGAACCGTAGGTCTCGTAACCGGCAATCCTAGTCCCGGCCATCCTTATCCACGACCTTCCTCAGTATAGACTTCAAGGTTTTGTTGAACCTTTCCACAAGGCCGTCCGTCTGCGGATGTTACACAGATGTCCTGAGTTTGGTCATCTGGAGGGCTTTACTTAACTCTCTCATCACCTTAGACATGAACGGTATTCCTTAGTCTATCTAGACTCTCCCTGGGTAGGCCAGTCTGGGAGAAAATGAGAACTATCTCTCGGGTAACATTCATGGCTGAGGAGTTCCTCAATGGTTCCGCCTCTGGGTACAGTGTTGCATAGTCCATGACCACCAAGATGTATTGGTAGCCTCTGGCGAACTTAACTAGGGATCCTATAAAGTCCATGACAATCCAGTCAAATGGGACCTCTATAATGGGTAGTGGAACTAGGGACTGCGGAAGTGGGATATGGAGCAGTTACCTGACAGGTAGGGCAGGATAAGCAGAAATTAATGATGTCCCTGTGACACCCATTCCAGTAGAAACTCTGAAGGATTCACTCTTGGGTTTTATCTATGCCCATATGCACTGCCAAAGACATGAGAATGGGCAAGGTCTAGTACCCTACGTCTATAGGGTCCCGGGACTAACAGCTTCTCTAATACTTCCCCTCACCGTTTAGTGACCCGCTAGAGCAACTCCTCATTAACTGCAAACTAAGGTAACCTGGTGTCAGCCCTCGGCTATAGGGCAACCAAATTTGTCACAGACACATTTTCAAAAGCCCCATTAAGGGTAAGATTCCGCATTTGAGCAGTTACAAAATTTCCCCCCCAAACCTCTAGTTCAGGAATCTCAGCCTCGCTGGTCACCGTCTCATCCTCATCAGTAGGATTGTGAATGGGTTTCATCAGGGTTGAGCTGGCTCCTGTCTGTGTCACTTGGTATCCCTGCCTTTCCCCACCAGTCCCAGAACAGACTGAAGTCTGGCTGATTATCACGGGGTGTAGCAAGTCTTTGACTACCCTGACCACATGGGACTCAGTACTGCAGCTCATTTTTATCGACAATCTGGCGACAGGGTAGTCCTTGGTGCCCCCATGGATATAGCGGATGCCCACGAGTTTCACTGAGATCAACTGGAGGGGGGAATGTGGCCCTTATCAGGGTCACCAAACTCTGAGTTCAAGAGTCCTGACACCAGCACCATATTTTTTGTCACAGGACATGCCTGTGGCCCCTCACGGTGCTGATAGTCCACACTGCAGGTGGGATAGGCATAGTACGAGCAGAGCCTCCCTAGGCTGCTGTCCATCGTCTCGAAGTACAAAGTACAACGGGCGGCTATATGTCCTGGACCGCGATATCTCCAGCAGAGCAAATCCTTACCAATGGCCCTTGACAACCCCTCAGCGAACCCTTGGGATCTAGGACTCCCGCAAGTGATGGCTCTACTACCCCTCTTTTGGGACTCGGGTTCTCACATGTACCACCTGATACCGTTCTACTAGGCCCAGCAGTTCGTCCGCATTCCTGGGATCTCCCTGAGCAACCGAGGTCTGCACCGGCCTAGGAAGGAAGTAACAAATCTGTGCATGACAACCTACTCGAACATCTTGGCTGGAGTGGAGGTGTCCGTCTGCAACCATTTCTGTACAAGATGCAGTAAATCAAACATTTGGGATCGAGGAAGTTTGTCACCATAATATGCCCAGTGGTGAACCCTTTGTGCTCTGACCAACATAGTCACTCCTGTACGTGCCAAAATTTCAGCTTTTAATTTGGCATACTCCTGTGAATTCTGTAACGCCAAATCATAATAAGCCTTTTGGGGCTCTCCAGTTAGATAGGGGGCCAGCACCTCCGCTCACTACTCTGGCGATAGTTTCTCACGCTCTACTACCCGCTCAAAAACAGTCAAAAATGCTTCCACATCATCATGTGGAGTAATTTTTTTGCATCGCTCATCTTACCGCCTTCCGGACATATGTGTCATCACCTATACTTGGGGCGCGGCTGCCGGCCTTCCACGCACCGCCTCTGCGAGCAATTCAATCTGCTGCTGATGCATCTGCAGTATAAGCAGCTTACTAGTCTCCTGTTGCATCATCTGTTGTTTCTGTAACTGCTGCTGACGCTGTTGGTGCTGCTGCACTTATACCAGATGTTTGAACAGGTCCTCCATTTTGCCTGACATTGTATGCTGGCTTGTGACTGCCTTCACCGAGAATATACAGTACCTCTTGTATCCGTCACATGTGTTTGCTGGGAATGCTGCCCGCACTTCTAACACCTCATGTGGTAGATCAGATCACTCTGCTGTACACGGAGGTAGACATGGCAACACTGTCTCTTTAAGAACACCCTTGGTTTGTTAGATGCAGCATAAAACAAAGTGAAGTAAAAACAAACAGCCTCTGGGCAAAACAGGAAAAACAAAACAAAATGGTAGCACAAAGCACAGTCCTTGTGATAGCAAGACCCACAGTTCACTCATAGATACAAACAATGCAGACACTGAACACCCAATGCCTCTGGAGGCCAGCTATTTAAGCCCCAGACCACACCCTGGGGTGGAGATAAGGTGGAGAACCTCCCACCCACTCTATGGTTGTCCACAAAAGACCCAGTCCTTTAAACAAATTGGCTGTTAACCGCCTGAAGCACTTAATGTGCTGGAGGAAAACATCTGGATTTTACATCACTGATTCCATTAACCACAGTGAAACATATCTCCCCCCAGCACCTTGCCAGTGACTCTGTCACAATATATAGGAATATATGTGTGTTACATTTTCTAGGGATGAGTTACTATGGATGAGAAAGTGGGCTGAATGGAAAGGAAAAGGGAAAAATGAATGACTATGCACTTGGGTGACATACGAGTGCAGTGCGTTGTTCCACATTCACCCATAGATTTATATGGGTGCATGGGATCCAAATACAGCATGCAATCCCAGCATGCTATTGCAGCGTGCTGCGATTTTTTTCTTGTCCGATCGGAGCAGGAAAAAAAACGCAACTGAGGATAGAACCATAGAATTAAATTGGTACGAATGCAATCCGATTTTTAAATGGATTGCATTCATCCAATTTAATCGCCAGTGGGAGTGAACCCTATCTAAACTTTTGGGAGATTTTTTTGCATGTGTTTTGGCTCCTGTAATTCTGAGGACATTGATGAGGATCCAGGTTCGGTGACCCACACCGATTGCTCAAAAGAGGTCTTAATAGTGCGCAGCTCAGTAGACAGGCATGCACAAACATCAGAGAGCTGATACAGTAGACAGTCATAGGCTCTTGTCTCCTGAGCTGCACACTTCTAAGGGCCCCGTCACACATTGCGACTCACCAGCGATCCCGACAACGATATGAACTGGTGTGTCGCTACATGATCGCTGGTGAGCTGCCAAACATGCAGATCTCAGCAGCGATCAGGACGGCGACTACGCGGGTAACGTCGCTTAGTTACCCGCATACCAGCGCACTGGTGCAGGGAGCTGGTAACCAAGGTAAACATGGGTTT